>CM023452.1:132348699-133086817 GCA_013339765.2 Haemaphysalis longicornis | reverse complement strand
ACCCTTCTGCAGGATTGAGCAGAAGTCCAGCATACAAATGGCAGTATTGTTACCGGTTTTGTATGCAGAAGCCAGTGCAGCAGACCCTAAGACCATCGCATTCGTTGTTTTATTTAGTGGTCGTATGAATAAGCACATAAATGGAGATCTCTTTAGCCTCTAGAACAGGGTTTGCGTCACTCTTCTTCATTTTCTGGATGCCCGAAAATGTTTAGGCTGGGCTAGCGATCACGGTAATTTAAAGCCCCAAAAAGGCAGGCTTAGAAAAAATATGTACAAAATAGTGAACAAAACACCTGTTAGTTTGATCGAAACAATCACGTTACAATACGTTAGTGTCGCTGCTATTGTAGGCACATTTCCCGTGGGTTTCAAGTGTAGATAAATACTCCTGCTTTCCCCCTTCGAATTTTAACTGGTTGTTGGTTTATGGTGAATGAAATTGGAAAGCCAATTAAGCTTTGTGTATACCTATTAAGAAAAATCAGTTTTTTGTGATGTACGAAATTATAAGAACCCCCCCCCTCCCCCCTTTCGCAATCCTAAATGGGAGGAACCACTCGTAATCCCGAACGTGCTCCGTCGAATCTCGGTGGCGGACCATCCAGCTTATACTTGCCATGAATTATGGCCTCTGAACGTACTTGGCGTTATGTGTAAACGACAATTACTGCCGCTTTTAATGTTTCGCGGGAGAACAAATCAAACTAAAGTTTGGGTTTGGGCTAGTTGGTTCATATTTAAAGTGGGAAACGGCGCTTTAAACGAGAACAGCGAAGAAGAAGACACAGACAATAGCGCTGACTGGCGCTAGTCAGCGCTAGTGTCTGTGTTTTCTTCTTCGCTGTCCTCGTTTAAAGCACTGTTTCCCAGTTTGAAAAAAGAGAACAAATCAACAAAAACATTTTAGCTTTCAGCACAATGACTTGGCTGAAAATATTTCGCCCTAGTAACCGCATTCAGTGGAGATTGTCGACTACGTTTATTCTGGGTCCAAAAGTGTCTGCTACGCAACTTAGGTATCCTTACGCGGATGCTTCTCATGCACGATAGCTAATCCTCTAGGCAGAGAATGTTATTACACGCAACAATTGTTGTGGCTTATCAGTTGTTTATAAAAGGAATGCTGTTACTTACGCGAAATTTTAGGTGATAGTTTAAGCGTTAGTAACTGTTGGAAGAGGGCGAAAGAAGGCGCAAGTTTACATGGAACCAAATATTGCTGCTTTGCTCGCTTAAGGTACACGGGTACTTAGAGATGTGTGGTTTAGGGAAACACTTTCGGGCAATCAAGAAAGTTCATGCGGCACATCTGTTTGCTACATGGGTGTTTGCTATGTTGAGGAGGTCTGCATTCCCTGCTATCGTATCGAGCAGCGGACCACTGAATCCACTAAAATATTTCAGTTTGCTATTTATAATTATCGAGCAGCAGAACACTGAATCCACTAAAATATTTTAGTTTGCCTATTTATAATTTCAAGCCCTTCAGGAACTCTTGAGTGACTGGAGCGGGATGATTCTGCCCTATTTTTACATCTGTTCCGACTCAGCCCAAAGAAATTATCTTCACAATAAATCTGCGTAGAAAATGTCATACAGGCTCGTATATAAAACGTAACGCAAAGGCCAGATATAAATTTCAAGCACGTAAATAAGTACATTTTTTAGGCGTCACTCATCAATGTACTCTTATCGCATATCTAAGAAGGCTTATGAGTATTTATTTAGTTTAATCCGCACACATAACTCAACACGGAGACAGGACTCCTGGTTATACTCCAGGGGGCTAAAATATTTTTTGCCAATCGTGTGTGTACCCTTCGCGCAAATTGCACGTCGTTCGGCTTAGCCCAGGGAGCAGTGGTTCGGCTTACCTGGTTAGGCTTAGCGAAGCGAGCAGCGAGAATTTTTGGCATACTGTGTTTGAACCTTCTGCGCAAAACGCACGTGGTTTCGGATAGAGGAGGATGGAAGAGCGTCTCAGGAATGTGTCAGAGTGAGGGCGCTCCTTGGTGGCGACGCATTAGACGTGTGGGGGAAAGAGAGTGAGAGACATAATGCCGTAGCCGCACGTTTTGTACTCCACATCAGACTTCGGTAGACGCTCCTTCTTTACTTCGTCGCAGCTCCGTTCACTCAATCGGTTACGCGGACTTAAACAGACCCCGATCCCGCGAAGCCCAGGTAAAGCTGCCAAAAGGATGCCCTTAAAACGACTGAAAACCGCCTTTGCCGTTTCTGCGCAAATTATATTTCGCCAAGAAGCTGCGAATCCCTCCCGGTAGAAGAGAAACTGTCTCAGGTAGAACGCGGGCTTGAGCCTATATTTTTTTCAGCTTAGAAGGCCTTCCAAGCAATATTTTCGCCGCTGTCCCAAGGCTAAGTATGTGCCATGACCGGTTTCCGTTTTATGCATGCACGGTTTGCTGGTAGAAAAGGGGGAGTGTGCTCGCACAGCTAGGCTTAATCCCGCTACCGAATAAATGCTGGATGTGCTGGTGGGAGATTCAGATGTCCAAATTGCATGGCTTGATGCGGTGTGTCAGCTGTATTCCTTGATTAAATGGTTTGGTTTCAGGTCGATGTGTTTTACAGACATCTTACACAAACAGTAAAGTGCATACAAGGGGAAACGAAAATGGACAGCCACATGTTTGTACGCGAGAATAGAGATAATGGCTTCCAGGTTTTTAAATCGTTATGGGATGGATGTATGCCGTTCGTTTGGAAGGAAAAAAGAATTGAAGCATTGGCCGGAACGCATGTGTGAATGTTGCCAAAAACAATAGAAAGCTGCTTGCGCCGCGATTACCACCTCAAGTTCAGCTCGTCAATTAGCGGTGAATTCTTCCCGGAAGAACAGCAACTTTGACCACTTGGAAATCGGGTGGGAGCCATTATCCCCTTTTCGGAGTGCTTTCAGGGGATACGTTCGACCACGTCTGTCATTTCTAAGCACGCGGTGAAGACCGGTTGCTGGTTTATGCGTGCACAGGTTTGTAGTGGAAAGTAGTGGTAGGGAGGAGTGGGGGCGTGCACGCGCAGCTATATGTTGTAGGCCCGTACTGATAGATGGCATGTCAATTTTGCTGGTGACAGGTTTAAACGCTGACTTTAAACGTCACAGTGGGGCCTGTCCGGACTGCTTAGCGGTAGAGTGGGTTGGGTTTGTGTGTTAGGCTCTATTGAGGCTACCTACGTAAAAGCCGTATCGGGATCTTTGGATGTAAAAACTCGGCATGTACCACAGTTCGGTTGGCTGAGACGTGAATTGATGTCTTTTTATAAAGTTGTTACGACAGTTGCGGCAACAGTCTGAACCGAGGCTTACAAAAACAGTACGATGCATATGACGCTGGAGGGACACATGCATCTCCATGCTTACCAGCAAGAACAAAGTTTGGATCCTTCAGAAGTTGAATCAACTAATTGGCTAGTAAGTATGGTTCATCGCAAATTACTGTGAACGTGTTTTGTTTCTTGCACTCTGTGGACTGCATTCAGCTTTGCAGGTCATCCTTCTTCACAGAGTGTAAGGGCACTAACATTTTTTTTCTGCATGACTGAGCTCAATGCCAATGAATGTTTCTAAAATATTCCACAGAGCTTAGCATTCAGGTTGTAGGTCATTCAGAAAAAAAAAACATTCCACTGATTGGTAGAAATCTAAAACGTGCTCCTGTCCATTTTGCTGAAAAAAAACACATGAAAAGTGTTTGTCCTTAGGGAAGCGCCAGAGTTGCGGACCACAAAAAAATCCAAGTTGTCATCCCGTCAATATAGAGAGACCCTGAACTAGATATTTCATTGAGAATTCCCGTAGTTTGTGCAAACGAAATAAGCGAATTGGCCGAAGGCTTATGCCTCTGCAACAACTGGTCATTGTCTGCGTGTGTGTGCTGCTTCACGCGTGTTTCAAATCCGTCGTCTTATGTAGTTTTCTGACCCAGCAAGAAGTATTAACGCACAAAAAAAACACGTAGTTTATAGGTCCGACGGCTGAAGTATATCAACAGGGCAATTCAGTTTAAAATTGGAACAGTAATACTCATTCTGGGTGCATTCGAACGGTAGCCCGCCGCAGTGCTGAAATTGGCACATATTCAATGAACTTTATTGCTCGTCAAGTCAGAATAAAAACGGTCATCTTGCGTTTATTTTCCCCTTAGACTAGAAATAAACGATCCGATAAGAACGGAGACCTGATTGGTTATGAGGTTCAACGCCCCAACGCCACACAGGTCACGAGGCGCGCCATGGTCGAGTGCCCAAAACTAATTTTAACCACCTAGCAATATTTAACGTGAGCCGAAATTTCGAACACATGTGCGTTTTCTCTTCGTGCCTCCATCACAAGAGCGGCCTCCATGGCCGACAATACAACACGGGTCAATGGCCTCAGCACCACAGCGCCTTAGACACCAAGCCACTGCGACTAGTAGAAAAGACACCTAAATAATCATATTTATATGCCTATTCGAAAATTATTGATTCAGCAAGAAGCAAATTCGGTACTATCTAATGGCCTTTTTTGCTTGTTGTCGCGGACCCAGTGTATGCCGATGGAGAGGAACCGCCAGGGAAAGGGTGATGACCATATCAAAACTATTCCTTCCGTAATCAGAAACAAAGTTTTTCCCTTCTCCACAACAAAATATTCCGCGACTATAACATTTTATTACTAAAGTATTGCGGACTGTCGTGTGCCCTTCGCATGAGAGCAAGAAATACTTTTTGTACGTGTCAGAAACTTGAGCATTCCTCTTATTTTTGATGAATAACAGTGCGTTTCGCTGATCAATGAGGCGATCTTCAAAGGTAAGTGCGCATAAATCGTATTTTTAGGAGGAGCAGGTCATTTACAGGTGATCCATTAATTATTTACAGGAGTAAAAAAAATTATATTTTATTCTAAATAAAAAAGCGTTAATCGCGGCTATGACATGCGGTTGCACCCCGGTCCTCTGTATATAATTTCTGTGATATCGTTCGCTGTAGAACTATGATAACACATTGTATATGTGAGTGACTGCATGGATTGGTCGTAATGAACATTTTCCGATTCACCGCATATTTATTAACCTTACGTCATGCTCTTTTAGAATTGCTGAATTCCCCCAACCACCCAAATAACAAGCACCTCTTACACTCTGCACTTTACAAAATCAACATCTAAGAAAATGTTGATGTAGAGAATATGCAGATTCACTCATTTTGAGTGACCTCGTGCATACAATTGTATATTAGTGTCATCAGGCGAAAGGCATCATAACACTGTTTGTTCAGTATATAAGCATCGCAGGGTCAGCATGTATAATTTGGTTTATTTATCTGTTTCCGCAGTTCACATTATTTCTCCGATTCAAGTACTCAACAAACATCAACATCAAGTACTCAATCAAGTACAATGAAGTACTCAACAAACAAAAGTGCAACTCATTCGAAATATAAGGCATCCGTAGCGGGTTTACTTTCGCTGGCTTAAGCTGAAGACTAATAACCCCCCAAAAAAGCGGTAGTCTGAAAAATGTGGGGCGTGCACTTTGAAAGTTAGGATAATAAAGATTTAAAGAGAATTAGAGGAATACAGAATTGATATTGACTAATAAGGACACTGGCGTAACTAATGCAGATATTTTGTTTCCACAAACAAAAGGCTCAGATGATATTTCAAAATAAAAGTTTGACAGTTTTTATGTTTCTGTTCTAATGAATACGCGGAATACGGCACCATATGCATTGCGTATACTACGATGTACTGAAATAGTACGGACCATGATAT
Source organism: Haemaphysalis longicornis (assembly GCA_013339765.2). NCBI lineage: Eukaryota > Metazoa > Arthropoda > Arachnida > Ixodida > Ixodidae > Haemaphysalis > Haemaphysalis longicornis. Next base: position 133,081,032 of record CM023452.1, on the reverse strand, counting down.
GGCATTTCTGTGGTCGTACAAAGATGAAACCGGTGTTTACGTTTTCAACGTAAAGGCGTATTGCGTGCACATGCCCCTGTTTTTATTCTGGCGGTGTGTCCTTGAGGGTAAAAATTGTATGCTCCTGTATATTTGCTAACAGAAAGCTTTTCAGGAGAGTAGCTATATGAGCTTCCCAACTATAATAATTTATTTATTCATTTACCCTAAAGGCCCTTACGGGCGTTACATAGGGGTCGCAATGAAAAAAAGAACACATTGCAAAATAAAAACAGGAACACCCCAAAAAAATGCGAATACAAATTCATTCACGTGGAAATGCATAGTTTCAAAAAAAGGGTACACAAAATGCGCACAACAGTTATCCAATTCCTAAAATGCGAGGGTTAAAAAATGACCCAGGTTCAAAATAACACAACCATCGAACAGTCAACCAATCTAAGAGGTTCAAAAATGACACAAATACTGAAAACTGTTTTATACATTGAAGAATAACTGACACTTTGATAAATGAGTCGTGATTACTGAGGGTGACAATGTTACCTGGGAGCTGATTCTAGTGATGAATAGCAAGTAACAGTGGCGAAAAGAAAAATAGGTTGGTACGCGCAAAAAATTGGTTGAACTTTGAATGCATGATCTAAAGGGGAAAAAACGCGACCAGCGGGTCTTATGTGCGAGGCAGCGAAGAAGACTGGCTGTGGTATAGCCTATGAAAAACCGAGAAAAGGCTCTAAAGCCGGCGTGGTTGTAGAGGTGGTAAGTTCAGGGTTTGTTTCATTTATGTTAGACTTGATGTTCGTGAGTAGTTCCTGAGAATGAATCGGTCAGCTTTATTTTGGAGTGCCTCAAGTTTATTTACGAGGTACGACTGAGGGGGGTTCCAGATTAGCGCTGCATATTCAATCTTTGATCGAACAAGTGTTTGGTAGGCCAGAAGCTTTCTGGGTGTGTTAGCTGAATGCAGATTGCGCCTAATTAATCCGGCTGATTTAGAAGCTTTGCTGGTTATTGTATCGATATGGTGATTCTAGGTTAGATAAGACGTTAATTGGACCCCCAAGTATTTTACCATGGTTGTACAACATGCAATCGTTTATTAAAAGCGATTGATAATAATGTCAGCCTCCAATGCACCAAGAAACAATTATGTTCCGTGTTACCGTTCCTTGGAAACACCGACGCCAAAAAGTTTTGTCGTTGTAGCTGAGCCCAATGATTTTTGTAGCTGAGCCCAAACAAAAGGCTCAGATGATATTTCAAAATTAAAATGTTTGACAGTTTTTATGTTTCTCTTCTAATGAATACGCGGAACACGGCACCGTATGCACTGCATATACTACGATGTACTGAAATAGTACGGACCATGATATGGCATTTCTGTGGTCGTAGAAAGATGAAACCGGTGTTTAGGCTTTTAACGTAAAGGCGTATTGCGTACACATGCCCCTGTGTTTATTCTGGTAGTGTGTCCTTGAAGGTAAAAATTGTATGCTCCTGTAATTTGCTAACAGACAGCTTTTCAGGAGAGTAGCTATATGAGCTTCCCAACTATAATAATTTTTAAAGGCTTTACAACAAACAATCGTTTAATAAATGCGGGTGATAATCATGTCCGCCTCCAATGCACCAAGAAAAGATTATGTTCCATGATAACGTTCCTTAGAAACACCGACGCCAAAAAGTTTTGTCTTTGTAGCTGAGCCCAATGATTTTTAATTTTGTTAAACCGTATTGCGCGCACTGGGGCTTTCAAATAGGTTTGTTCACACAGCCCTTAGCGGGAGCAAAGCGTTCGCAATGTTTAGGTTTATTTAAAATGGAAACTTCAGTAGCCAAAAATGCTAATGCTAGTAGGTCATTAGGTCACACGCGCAAAGTAGTGCACATTTATCACGCACTGGTGATACGGAAATGTTTGAGTGAAGAGACGGGAAGGCACGTGTCTTTGAGAAGATGTTCTACATTTTACGACCGGTATCCTTACAGGGGCCCCATGAACTGTGCCTATGTTATATGAGTAGTCATATACACCTCGTGCCTTCCAACATCTTCAATTGCCTTTGCCTACCTCGCGACCTTTTTGTGTTACAATTGTAAATATTGAAACGTATTTTGGCCGTACATGTTACGTCTGCCACAGTTATTGAGTTTATTAACATGGTGTTTTATATTCACAATTCAATTCCTAATTTTTCGTGCTTGTTTTGACTCTAAATAAACGGTAAGCTATAGCATCCGCTGGTCCACTTAGGCTAACGTAAACAACGCCGCCAATAGCCTGGTCCAGCCTTGTTTGCTGGGACCGACGGAGCCAACGACCTAAAGGAAAATTGCTGAATGGTATCGGCTCTCCATTCGAACGCAAATTGAAAGTACGAAACGGCATTTCAGAATAAATCTCACAACGATTCGTTCCTTAAGAAACAAAACTTTTATTATGACCCTGATCGAGAAAGGCTGTTTTTGTAGGTACTGATACCCGGCATAAAAAGCATGTCCTGCTGAAAACAACGTTACACGCAAGCGTTTTGTGCTACTACAACATGCGTATATCAACACAATGTTTACGAGATACAGCATGCTAACCAGCCAACTTCATGTGTCCCCAAGAAACATACCTCAATTCCAAACAAATTTCTCAAATAGGCACTGGTATTCAGAAAGGACAGTCTTTGCTGCACACACTCTTCGGGTGGTGTGGCCATTGTCGCCCGCAAATCATTATCATGGCACCCTTTCTCTTTGAACACTTTCCTTGAGTCTGTAGCCACTTGCAAGATAATATTTAATAGGGTGATAACGGTAGTATGCCCATTCTACATCTCCCCTGACATCCAGCTATCGAGCTCTGATTATGAAGGCCTTGTAGATCACGTACCCGAGCCCTTAGTTCTCATACGCGACCGCAATACACTTAATCCACTGTGGGGCTCTTTTCGCGTGCGTGCCCAGGGTAGCGTAATTGAGAGATTTCTGACATCTTCAGGAGCATGCCTATTTAACAAAAGCAAGCCCACATACCATAACATAGGACATAGCACTTTTAAACGTCGACTTGGCTATTGGGTCTGCCGTACTCTTTCCATCTCTTGAGTGGGACACTGACACTAACCAATTTGGTAGTGACCACTTCCCAACCACATTAACACGCATAGGTATTGGTCCAAGCAGTTCCCCTTCATATAAAGAGTTCAATGAAGATCTATCAAACTGGGGTACATTTACAGAAACATCAAAACAACATGACACATTCATTAAACACCTAGGCGTGGAAAAAACTCCCCAACTACTCATGGCACACATTCTAGATGCTTCCGAAAAGTCCATTCCCAAGTTGTCCATTGCCCGCGAAACCTGAAGGCCCTGGTGGAACGAGGACTGCAGGCGAGCCTGGGAGGCCCAGAACAAGGCGTTGGGTGTCCTTCGTCGTTATCCCACGTCGGATAAACTTATCTGTTTTAAACGGGCTAAAGCGCTTAGAAGCGTGTGCGCCGTGAGTCAAAACGGAACCTTTGGCGCATCGTCCTCACATCCATAAATTCATTCAGTGGCAGTGACAAAGTCTGGACACACATACGACCCACACACGGTTAGCACAACTGAACACGCATAAGATTAGAACAACTGGTTAGTACAACTGGAAGACCAGGCTAACCAACTCACAAAACAATTCGAACATCTCTGCAGTACAGCACACTATACCAACACTTTCATGAAACACAAAACATCACCTGAGAAAATGTCCGTGCGAGATAATAATAAAAGTCCACCTCCTCTTACAACAGGCGCGTTTCAGGGTTTTAGAGGGAGGGAGCCCATCGTCATAGCTTTTTTCATGGAGGAGAAAGACCCTTTCTCTGCCGCAAGTTATTGCCCCATTGCCCTGGCAAGCTGCGTGTGTAAGCTCATTGAGAAGATGGCCAACAGGAGACTGATGTACTTTCTTGAGTACAAGGTGTTCTCGAGAGCTTCCAGGCAGGCATCAGGGTGGCATGATCGACCAAGGATCAACTAGTTGAATTACAGTCGTACGTCACAGATGCTTTCCTTTACAAGCGGTATTGTACGAGGGTATTCTTTCATCTTGAAACTCGTACGATGCCGCGTGGTGGTACGGCATCCTCAGCAACATGAATCCTTTTGCATGTCGTGTAACGTGATAAACACGCTTTCCAGTTACCTGTGCGAAAGAACTCTTTCATGGTAAAGTTGGAAGTGCAATCTCTGGGACTCATGGACAGGAAACCGGCATGCCGCAAGGCAGAGTCTTGAGTTGCACTTTATTGTGACAATGAAATCATCCAGAAAGGTACTGCCACGATGTGTTGCCCATTTAACCAATGTATACGACATACAATTATTCGTTAGGTCTTGTAACCCGGCAGTCTTCGCGCACCAAATCTAGACAGGTGTTAACAAGCTAGCTGCAAGGGCATATAGCAAGGGTTTAAAATTTAATTTAGGAACGAGTATTTGGGTTGTGTTTTCGACATGGAATAGCATTCGCCCAGATCCGCTCATTATACTGAATGGTGTCTCGATTTCTATTAGAAATGAACGCAAGTTACTTGGTGTAGTGCTTGACGAAAAGCTCCCATTTTTCCCACATACCAAAAAACTTAAACATAAATGCTTAAAGGCTATGACTTTACTGAAAGTTCTCTCACACACTTCATTAGGTACTGACAAACAAGTTCTTTTACGTGTTTTTACGAGCCTAACAGGTTCACGATTAGACTGAGTGTTTTTTACACATAAGCAAGTAAAACAACCCTAAAAATGCTGGACCCTGGGCTTCCTATGGGGCTCCACGTGGCATGTGACGCCTTAGCCATAACTCGGTTGAAAGCCTCTAGGTGGAGTGTAATAAATTGAACCGACAACGTCAGCCAGCATTCAGAATCTTGGCTTATCATTTTCAAACCTCATCAATGCTTGACATCCGTGTAAGTCAGATTTTCAAGAAACATTCATAACTGGACTCCTTCTAAATAAACCATCATTTCCTTCACCCCTCTCTTAAAGTGTTAAAGAGGAAGCGTCGGGGCTTGCTGTCTGATGTTTACATACCATGAAAACTTCTGTAACAGATTTCAGAGCACCTTGGAATCGCCGCCCTGTATCACGCGACACTTCGTGTACAACTATAGAAAAAAAGTAGAAGCTCAGATGTGCAATCCTGTAGCGCTTCTAGTATCTGCAGCAAAAATACCAGCGTGCTTATTTTTAAACTAACGCCTCCAAAACAGCCAATTCTGTGTCATACGCTGGTATGAACCTGGCCTTCTTGTCAGAGAAACTCAGTATAGTAATACTAGTATCTTAACGGTAGAGGCCTATGGCTATCTTCTTTTTGCTATTCTACCCTTCGAAGTCACAGTAAGAAATCCATCGTTTATACAGATTCTGTTAGTGTTGCGTATGAATTATCGTCTCCAAAGTTTTCCAAAAACCTTGTACTCACTATTGTCTTTAATCCCATTATGTCTCCTTATGCCTACGAATTTGAACTGGTCCTTTGCTGAGCCCCTGGCCACTGTGGCATGGCCGGGAAGGAATCCCCAGATCAAATGGACGCTGCTGCTACACTCTACAATGAAGTAGACATAACAACAGTACCCCAAACCGACATCAAGGAACACATCAGACCACTTCGCAAAAAAATGGCGAGCACACTTGAGTGCACAGACAGACAAGTTGCACGTAATAAAGACACACTTTGTAAAATACAGCAGTTACACACGCAATATATACAAATAAGTCGCCTTGGCCAGATTACAATTAGGGCCCACACATTCAACACACTCTTACCTGCTCACTGGATCCCCAAGACCTCTTTGTGGCAGGTGTGGAGATGTCCTATCCGTTTTCCACGCCCTCATACAATTCAAGGCACTAGCAACAACCCGACACAAACACTTCTCACAACACTGCAGACAACACATTCCGCTACTCCCATTGTACTTTTCAGAGGACGACCCAATAATTGCCCAGAAGTGTACTCTTTAGTTTCTTAGCGATGTGCCCTTTTTACACATCATCGCTCACCATGCATGTTGACACCCTTAACCTAAACACCAGTTATCCTGGCCCTTTACACCCTTCATGTCATTTCACGTATATTTCAAGTTAAATCTTTTACAGTTACTGTCACTTCGTCCGCATAAAATAACTTTTCCTTGCACTCTGCGCTTAGTCGGTATTCCGCCATAAAAACGCAATCATCATCATCATCGTAATTTTTAAGAAATGAACAATTTTTTCCCAACCACACTTCGAAAGTATTACTCATGCATAAAAGAAGGGAAGCCCACAAGATTCACCCTTCAGCCCGTCAATACGGACTGCCTATATTCACAATATACTCTTTCTTCTGATGGCTGGTGATGTATGTCTTAAGGTACACGTGGATGACACGATCGTTCCAAGCTGCCAACACGCGACTAATGGAGGAGAATGCACAGCCTAAAGCGGAAATAACCTGTCTGAGAGAAGAACTACATGCCCTTCGCAATGAAATCAGGCAGCAGGCGCAACCGCAATTAACTCCAGAGAAACGCAGAAAGACAGAACGCTCACCACCAACCCCAGTCGAACCCCCACCAGCACCTCTCACACCCGCACCGAATCTCGCAGAAATCTCACAGCAACTGGCAACTATTCTGAACTATATGCAACAAACTAACATCTGCTTTGAAAAGCTTGAAGCTCACATTCAAACTCACCCCGCTCGCCTAGCACGGCGCGACATGAAGCCCTACAGCAGACCTACTCCCCCCCAAGAGGATCATCCGACCGAAGATGGCAGTGCACAAGAATAAACAAACCCTCAACCACAAAACCACCATATGGCAATGGAATGGTCGCGGATTCAAAAACAAGCGCGGCTCACTCTCTCAATTCGTCGCGGCGTCTACCTCACCCCAAGATGTCATAGCACTTCAAGAGACCAATTCCCCCCCTCACCTTCCCAGCTACGTGACGTACGGAGAAGACACTGGCAATAGACTTCACACGTTGGTGAGCAAACGAATCACTGCTATCCAACACGCTCTCCAACAAGCAGAGAAGTTGGCAATCCTGGTAGAGCTCATCCCACGTGCTACAAAACCGATACACAGCCTCTTCCTTTCGAACATGTATTGGAGACCCAAATGTAAAGCCGGAAGCCTCCACGATGTGATCACTCAGGCTATCCGCAAAGCGGGCAGTCATCCTCTTCTCATAACGGGCGATTTCAACGCGGCCCACCAGCTCTGGGGTTACACGTACTCTAATACACGTGGTAATGCTTTGCATGCCATCATCGAAAACTACGACCTAACTCTCCTGACTAATCCCGCCTCCCATACGCGCATGGGCAACAGCGTCACCAAGGACACTTCACCAGATTTGGCTATGATTGGTCACATCTCTCATGCGGGCTGGGCGCACCTCGGAGAATATTTAGGAAGTGACCACGCCATCTTGGCCAGCACCATACACGGCACAGAGTACCGAGTCAAATTCGGCACGGCGCGTCTCACTGACTGGACCGAACTCCGAAAAGAACGTCAAACAAGAGAAAAACCGACAAATCATCCACCAATCACTCTTCAAGAATGGATATCCCGTCTCCACCAGGACGTTCAAAATCACACAAAAGTAATTGAGACGTCGACCACCGCCCCATGCGTGGACGCGCGGCTCCTCCACATGTGTGAAGCTCGCCGCAGTCTAATTAAACGCTGACGCAAACAAAAGCTCAACCGTAAGTTAAAAAACGCATTGCTCACCTCACGGAGGAAGCGGCACGCTATGCCGCCTCATTGTGCAAAGAAAACTGGCTCGCCCTCTGCGATGGTATGCGTAACTCCCTTAGCACTTCTAAAACGTGGAAGCTGCGGCGTTTTCTTATACACCCCGGCAAGAGCAAGACTGAATCCCAACGCACAATGGCCAGAATCCTTCATCAACACTCGGGAAGCACACGAAACCTGCTCGCCACTCTTACGGGCCGCTATCTTCCCACTCACCCTACGGAGCCCCTTCCCCCCTACTCTGGAAGGCTCAACCCGCTCCTGGACGACGGCATCAATCTGCATTAGGTTACGGCCGCTCTGGACAAGCTTCGCCGCAATACGGCGCCCGGAATAGACCAAATAACCAAAAAGGCCCTCGCTAATCTGGACACCCCTTCCCTGCTTGAGCTAACGGATTATTTAAATCACATCTGGCAGACGGGTTTACTCCCAGATGAATGGAAAACAGCGGAAGTCAGGCTCATACCTAAGCCGGGCAAACCACCGAGCACTGATAACCTTCGACCTATTTCCCTCACATCATGTGTAGGCAAATTGTTGGAGCACATCGTTTTAAACCGGCTACAAACGTACCTCGAAGATCACGATAAGCTACCTACGACCATGTTTGGCTTTCGCCCTCGTCTGTGTACGCAAGACATCTTACTCCAGCTCAAGGAAGAGGTTATGCTGCCTGCCACCCGCAACTCACCAACCGCCATCCTTGCGCTGGACCTCAAGGGGGCGTTTGACAATGTTAAACACGCCGCCATCCTCTCGCAACTAAATGCTCTCGACTGCGGGCCTAGAATGTATCAGTACATAAGAGATTTCCTCACAGATCGTAGGGCAATACTTAAAGTGGGAGACCTAGCCACAGATCCCATCCTGCTGGGCAGCCGCGGCACACCACAAGGGGCAGTGCTCTCCCCTTTGTTGTTCATATTGCGCTGATCGGTCTCCCTCCCTTATTGGATTCTATTCCGGGCATACATCACGGCTTGCACGCAGATGATATTACCATCTGGTCGAAGACAGGATCCCTAGGCGAGATACAGGAGCGCCTACAAACTGCAGCCAACACGGTCACTCATTACGCCAAGTCTTGCGGCCTCCAATGTGCCCCACAAAAATTCGAACTCCTACTTGTTTGTACAAGAAAGAAACTCCTCCAGAGGCCACCCCCTGTCACCATCCACATAGAGGGCCACACCATCGTTCCCTCCTCGCATATCAAGATCCTTGGTATGACCTTTCAAGCCGATCGAACAAACTCCATCCTAATAAATAGGCTGAAACATACCTCGGACCAAGTCACACATATGATCAGGCGTGTGACCACCAAAACACGGGGAATGCGCGAGGAGGACACCCTCCGCCTCATCCAAGGAATAATAATCTCAAGAATTACATACGCCATACCCTACGCTCTTCTCTCCAAGTCAGAAATGGAACGGCTGGATGTCATCATTCGGAAGGCCTACAAACAGGCACTCGGACTTCCCGTCAGCACGGCCACCAACAAGCTATTGAAGCTGGGCCTGCACAATACAGCCGACGAGCTCATAGAAGCCCATCTTTCGAGCCAAAGGTTGAGGCTGGGAGTTACAAGCGCAGGGAGGACTCTTCTCTCTCGTCTGGGGCTCACATCCCCTCTGCAACGTCAAACATCTCAAATGAGAATTCTCGACCACAATGTCAGGAAACAGCTGTACGTCTCACCGCTCCCCAGAAACATGCACCCTGTGCATTACTCTGGGCGCAGGTAAGCAAGAGCCAAGGCCATCCACACTTACTACGGGAGGGAACCAACCACAGTGTACACGGACGCGTCTTCCTATCCCGGCATAAGAGCAACGACAGCCGTGGTTGTCCAGAACAATAAGCACGTCTGCAGCCTATCCCCACCCGAATACGACCCCTTACAAGCGGAAGAAGCGGCCATCGCTCTCGCCATAACGCAAACTACGCCAGCGTAATCATCACAGATTCGCAGCAAGCGTGCCGCAACTTCTCATGCGGACGAATTCACCGCACAACCCACCAAATCATCTGCCAGCGTCCACCAGACAGATCTATCATGATCATATGGGCACCCGCCCACTCTGCCGTCCCGGGCAACGAAACCGCCCACCTGTTGGCCCGAGAGTTATCCCGCCGGGCCCCGGGAAACGAGCAGGAGAGGCCAACCCCGCTGATCACGTATCACGAGATAACACAGCACTACAAGTTGGGACGTATCACCTACCCAGCACCGCATAAACACCTAACGAAAGAGGAGGAACGGCAGCTCCGTGCACTCCAGACGAATACTTTCCCGATCCCACTAAATGCCATATCTTGCACCCCACCGTATATTCCCCGCTATGCCGCTTCTACGGAGCCCCCGGGACGCTCTTTCATATGGTAGGGGGCTGCGCGCACGCCCCACTACATTCGCGAAATCCCTCAATTTCTTCTTACGAGCTTTGGGAGAGAGCTCTGACCAGCTCCGACCTCAATGACCAGCGCCTGCTGGTGTTGAGGGCTGTTGAGGCGGGGAAAGCTCAAGGGGTCTTGGACTGAGGACTCCTCCCCATTGCTTTTCGCAATAAACGCGTTTACTCTCTCTCTCGTCGCCATACATTGGCATACTAGAAGGTTGCTTAAAGCGTGGGCTCGGAAATCCTATGACAGAAAAATCACTTTGACCAAAATCGACAAACTTAGTTACCAAATGTTCTTGTTTAATAGTTTCAGGAGAAGAAGTAGAAGCGAGCCGAAAAAATAGCTGGACTTTATGGGACTGTGTTAGAATATGGGCAGGAGATGGAGCTCCTCGGGGTTGTTTTTGGCAATCATGTAACCTTTGTCGCGCACGCCAAGCACCTAGTTAAAAAAGCTTGCAGTGACAACGGTACGCTCCAGTCGTTTGCACGCCATTTTAAACAAATAGAATCTTCGCTTAATATATCATATTGTTGTGATTCTGGCCATTTCATATGCACCTCGTGAGCGGTGGGATGCGAATAAACATTCTATGATTAGGTCAAGAGTACGGTCACTTGTCAGATGTACACTGGTTGCGGTCACAACGGTGTACACAACAACAAGAACGACTTAGTTGCAAATCCATAGTATGAAAACAAAAGCTGTTGTGTTTACGCTTTATCAGAAACATGTTGACTGCAATTTTATCCTGCATATTGCTAATATTAGGATTGAAGTAGCTTTAGAAGTCAAAACTTTAGGCCTTATTTTCAACCAGCCTTTACTACAGAATACGCAGTTAAAGTTGGTACTGAGCAGCCAGGCAAATATATCTGGTATTCTATGAAAATGTCGTCATATTTTGCCCTTAAAAATAAAACGTATTGTATATAACGCGCATTTTTCTTCTAAAATCAATTAGTGTGGTTTTGTTTGGGGTACAACATCGAATAATAATATAGACAACATATCCTCCATCCAAAAGAAAGCGCTTCGAAATGTTCAAAACGTTTCTTTCTATAAGTTATAAACGATTATTACATTTCCCCTAATATCGTACCCGTCCACAATTGTACAATTTTATTTTGCTGGCTAGTGATAAAAGAAACCTTAAAAGTAATAATACCACATTTCTAGCTGTATGCAGCCTGAGAAAGGTTCCTGATACAAGATATACATTTTGAAGTGAAGCCACTTTGTCGGTTGTTTTCTTTAAAACAAATCACGGGCTAGATAACATTGATAACCGTAAATCTCGAATAATAAATGACATGATTTTAGAAGCTGTTAAGATAGACAGTATTGCTATATCTGAATAAACCTATATTTTAGAAATTGCCATTATAACATTGTACACAACCATTGGGGTTAAAAGCGTAGTGACGCATGAAACATGTATGGGCACAATTTTTGTTGTGTTTTGCTCGGTTTTATTTTTAATTCACAGCTTTATTCCACTGAGTCGTACACGGCTGTCACAATATTTCTCGTTGAACATGTTACGGCTCGTATTTCGTACATTAAAGCGTTGTTTTTTTTTCAATAGTTTGGGCTTCTTTATTTTATTTTATTTTTGTTTTGCTTACTTTGATTATTTCTTCATCTCCTAAATTGTGTCACTGCAGTAACTTTTTAGAAGTGTGTGTGTAAGCAGTGTTTTTACCTTTTTTTTCTGCATTCCTGCAGTTGATGTTTTCTATTATTGCTGTTTTCCGTGACGTTACACAACCTGTAACACTACTGGAGACTGTGTATTTCGTACCATTAACAGCTGCACTATGCCCTGGCTTACTGCCTTGCAAGAGGGGATGGGACCCAGTCAAGCTGATATAGCGTCAGCTCTGTGTCCCCTCTTTCTGCATACTTCTTTTTGCTATGTCAGAAATGCAAAATAAACAAACTAAAACTGCTATAGACGGAATACCTATTACTTTACCTCTAGCCATAACCCTGGGCATTCAAGTCCAATTGATTCTCTTGTTTCAGTAGCCACAATCCATCACGATCAACACAAAACCAGTACTTAAGACTTAGACTTTCCGATTGAATATCTCATTCATTCAACCAGATTGCTTCAAATTTCCAGCGGCAGAATTATGCTGCCCACGCTAACCAAAGGCTTCGAGTCCCTGGCCTACACGCGTATGCAGTTGGATCGCATGCCTCTACTTGAGCTCGTGCTGGTTTTGCTATCATGTCTGCGACTGATTCAATTACCAGTGTTCCTCTTTACACAAACCACTTCATTCGATGTAGAAGCAATAGCATAAACAAACTACTGTAGTTTTTACTGGATACCTCATCTACACCGTCAGTCTCTCGGTACTAACATCTCTCGACAGACCCTTTGATCAAACAACCATAGTTCACCTATTGAAAGTTGCCATTGTTTCTCTCGAAGACGCTGTTTCTGTTTATCTTAATTACACTCCGAAACACTGAGGTATTTAGGGTAACAACATAGTGGATATGCTAGGGACAAGTGCGGCTTCGATAGGAGAAGATATCCACAGTAAACTATCCAAACCCATTATCAGATCGAGATTAACAAGAGGGTCTCCTGCAAAGGCAGCGGAAGTGGTCGGCCTAAAATACAGACAGAATGTTTTAGATGTATACCCAACGAATTCGCCATTCCTTCCTCTTTCTCTCCACCAAAAACTAACTCATTTTATGAAGGGACATAGACGATACCCACGTTATTTTACAGGTCACAACTGACGGCATCCTGTCGATGCTTCTGTGGAAACGACGCACCTTCTCCATGCCACTGTCTACAAGAATGTGAAAACTAGCTTTTTTCATTCTACGAACCCACAGCTTAGTAAGACAAACTCTGGAACCACCCCACTTATGGACACTAGTAAACGAGAATGCAGCAAGTAACTTTCTAACAAAATTCATTGAGTTCATCTCTATAGCACTGCTTGAAGTGGAGCAAGTATCCAGCTTCCCCATCCAAGAGGTACTTTTCGGCCTGTGATGTGCCTATTTTTTTATTCATCAAAGGAAAGAATGCCTTTTTTAGTGTGAGAGCATTTGTTCATTACAAATAGCGGGGATAAATACCATATGAGTAAGATTTTGTAGAATGGAGAGGGCAATGTTCAGGGCTCCGTGATTATGTGCTTCAACCATGTTGTTCTAGGTAGCGAATCCTGAATATGTGTGCGGAACTGGAGTTCTGTCGTACAAGCTCAACATGCACCGACGGTTTATGTTACCTATGCAGTGTGAAGAGTTTAGTAGCATCCTGTTACTCACCGCTTTTCAGACGCTGCGAAAACTGCTTTTAAATACTCGAAAGAGGTTCCATGTTGGTAGAAGTGCGTCGGCTATATATTTTTCGTCGGCTAATTTTTACACCACGCGGCACTATAGAATGTGTGCGCTGGTTATCTTTTCTTTTCGGATTCTCCGGGATAGCCTTATTGTCTCGGTTCTACTTGTGCAGACCCTGTTTTAGTTTTGTCCTTGGTGTTTCACCTGTTCGCCACCACCCAGTTTTCCGCGATGTGGGTAGATGTGGAGAGATTGGTTGTGTACTTGGTGGGGTGTTTTTACGGTAATCTCCATTTTGGTTTTTATGAAAAAATTACTTTTTAATTTGGCCAATTTAACCTATTTTTTTGTTGGCAGTTAACCTGAAGTAGCTTTGCTGAAGCGGGCATTGCTCCTCAATTTTTTGTTTATTTCTTAGAGAGAACACGGCCTAAATAGAGGAATCCCCTCTCACCATTAAAGAGGAGATCGTCACTTGAGCCTTCTGTCCCCGAGTGAGTGGGGTTACTCCTTACAGGCTGTCCTGCTCAAGGCAGTCTTGTTGCGTGAGAGGGAATATCCTCGCGACCTATAGAAAAGGTACACGTGGTTTACATCATTGGACTCATCAGAGGATAACATGTATTTTTTTATATATTTTACATGCAAAGATAGTTAGACGGCAAAAATGCTTTCACAAAATTAAAGCGACCCTGAGAGACCCAATTTATGCGGTTTCGTACCCTTTCACTAAGCTGTTTTTCTCCAGGCATTATTCATGTAAGAAAATCCAGGGACATCTCCACTAACGTAAAACCTGGGATGGGGAGCAGCATACAGAGTATAAGTGCATTCTTGGCGCTTTGGAATTTTGGCCAGCACAGATAAAACCGTTTGGATCGAGGTATTCAAATTTACGGTAAAGTCGCTTGTGTTTCAGGTGCGAAGCGCTCTAGTACGAAGCGTAAACGAGTTTCCCGTGTTTTTTACTAAACGTTGCGTTATACCGTGAGGCGTAAACGAATTTCGCGGTGTTTTAGTACTATGACTACGTGAGACAACGTATACAATGACGACGACAGGAGACGCTAACTGCCGAAGGCCCTAACGGGCTTCTCCTATTAACAGCCGAAAACGAGGGCACCGCTCTCTCCTCCAGCCAGCCGCACTCTCCAGTGAAACTGCTCCGAACAGCCGTCCCCTCAGAACGTGGTACAATTTTTCAAAAATATACACGCTCCCGCAAAGGACTGAGGGTTCAATTTTACGAGCTTCTTACCCAAAAATACCCCACAAATTGAAGGTTCAAATACGGAGTAGCTCTTCATGTATGAGCTGCATGAAGGAATAACATTTATTTCTCCACTATACTCAAGCTAGAAATGTTAAGCTCTTTTTATTACAGTTTCAACGTCGTCGGTTTGCTAACCAGTCTAATGCAAAGGAATCGGTTGTATTTAAAATAAAAGCCGCAAAATGTTTTTCTTCCACTGGTGTTATATGTGATGTTGCGCACAGAGGAGTACTAATTATTCTGCACCACAATTGTGTATTCCAAACCCCTGCACTGGCATACTAGGTATACAGCGGCAAGTAGAGACAGCGATACGAGGTGACTCATGGCGGCGCAATATAAGCTTTCCGCGGCCGTACTAATGCTGCCGCAATTTATTGCTGGATGAAGGTTTTCTCTGCATGAGGGGAAGCCATTTTCCGCGTGTAGGGGTGGAGCCTGTCAGAACAGGAACGCGGCACTGCATAGTTCCGCTATGGTTGGTTTCCCACAGAAAGTGGACATTTTGCCGGTGCAACATCGGAATTCTCGGGCTGAAATTTCAAGTATATGCATAAGAAGTGAAATATTGAGTGGAAAACTGGTCTATATTGAAGCACACATCATTTGGTTGTTTATGAAACGAAAAGAGTGTTGTACAAATAGAAAGGCGTAACTGTTCAGAAAATAATAATTACGACCAATATACTTTCTTTACTGAAACCCACACTGACGGTTAAAGAGAAAATATGAAACGGTAATATATTTTTCTTAGGTTTGTCTACGAGAAACAAAACATGATATGGCGTAAAGACAGGTTGAACTCACAAAGTACACAATTCCCACCTGTGAAGCTGAAAGAAAAGTTTTTAAGACGAAAGTCTTTTTTGGCCTACTTCAACACAGTAATGTTGGCCTGTCTATCAGTCTGTCTGTCTGTCTGTCTGTCTGTCTGTCTGTCTGTCTGTCTGTCTGTCTGTCTGTCTCTCTGTCTGTCGGTTTGTGTTTGGATACCGCACTGCAGCCTAAGGTAAACAAAAACTGTGCAATAGTCTCATATACCTACAGCCAAATCTAAACGTCTACATCCTGCGTTATTGTTCCGACTTGTCCACATTGTTGAAGACCAACGCGTTATGCAAGTATAAGAGGGAAAATCAATACATGAGGTGTAGTCGAAGCGTTCTGTTATTAACAAAATCAGGGATGCTTTGGCTTTGCGACAGCAAAAAAAAACACAATCGACTCGTCATAAATCAAACTTGAAGGAACCCAGTATCTTGTTTTTACACTGTAATGCCTAATTATCATATAAGGTATGGCATCTTTTTTGGAATTCTCTAGTGGCCCATGGGCCATTGGACCGCAAATAATGCCCACTAGTATCATTTTAAAACTTACAAAGCGTTTTTCAAAAATCTATAGCTCGATACCTCGCCGCATTGAGTCCCCAATAAAGTTTGCAAGATGGATTCATTCGTCTTGAGCGCTCCCTATGGGTCTCCACCTACATTCAATGGGTGTACGATACACTCTTTTACCGCGTATTAATACATTATATACCCACTTTATACGAAGGTACACATATACGTACATGCAAATGAGTATATGCAACATTGTATACCTACTTTATCTATGTAAAATTAAGGGTCGGCTGTCAAGAAATGATCGGAAAGCAAGTGGGAGGATATGGTAGCTTACTGAAACAGAGAAAGAATTTGGAAATAAAGAATGTGGAGAAAAAATACCGTTTGGTGGGATCCGAACCCACAACCTCCAGAAAACCGATATGGTGCCATGACCACTACGCAACTGGCGGGGCTATTTCCATTCCACTTTATGGGTATTTAGGTTCAGGTATTTTTGTTTCGTGCGCTTGGGGGTGATAACAACATGCACGGCGACTACTCAAGTTGAAGCGGAACTTGTTTTAAATTACCCGGGCCGTGCCTCGAGTGTGTACGACATGTCGATATTGGTCGACCACCGTGCAACCCTCTTAAGCTCCCTGTGGCACCAAGACTGCCAGAACCACGGCCGTTGCTATGCATACAGGGAATGAGAATAGGAAATGAGGGGCTCGTTGAAATAAGACAGCAATAGGGTTTGGCAGTCAAGCAAACCTAGGAAAGCAAAGGGGTGGACATGGTTGGTTGTTGAAACAAATATAGAATTTGGAAAGATAGAAAGAATTTGGAGAAAAAAGTCCCACCGGGTGGGATCCCAACCAACGATTTCCACAATATCGGACTGGTGCAATAACCACTACAATACCGGCGGGGCTATTTTCCCCTCCACTTCCTGGGGAATTTATGTTCAGGTATTTTTGTTTCCTGCGCTTGGGTGTGGTAACCAGCGTCACTCGCAATACTCTGGGTGAAGGGGACCTTTTTAACCCCCGGGCTATGGCTCGAGTGTCTACGACATGTCAAGAGTGGTGGACCAGCGTTGAACCCTCTTAAGCTATGAATGCACCAAGATTGCCAGATCAGAGGCCCTCGCTTTGCCTGTAGCAAGTCAGAACAGAAAATGACAGGCTCGTTCAAATTAAACCGAAATAAGTGCTGGCAGCAAAGAAAACCTCGGAAAGGAAAGGGAGGATATGGTAGGTAATTGAAAGGGATAAAGAATTTCAAAAGAAAGAAAGAAAATGCAGAAAAAATGCCCGCCGGGTGGGATCCGAACCCATGACCTCCAGAATACCGGTCTGGTGCGATGTCCACTATGCTGCCGGTAGGGCTATTTTCCGCCCACTTTCTGGGGTATTTATGTTCAGGTATTATTGTTTTCTGCGCTCTTGGGGTGGTGTCCAGCACGACTCGGACCACTCGGTGTGAAGGGGACCTTTTTTTAACCCCCGGGACCTGACTTGATTGTCTACGACATGTCAAGAGTGGTCGACCAGCGTTGAACCCTTTTGAGCTCCCTATGGCACCAAGACTGCCAGAACAGAGGCCCTCGCTATGCCTGTAGCGAATCAAAATCGGAAAGGAGGGGCTCGTTGAAATAAGACATAAGTTAATATTTACATTCAAGAAAACCTCGAAAAGCAAACGCGAGGATATGGTAGGTTATTGAAACACATAAGGAATTAGGAAACAAAATAGAACGCGGAGAAAAAATGCCCGCTGGGTGGGATCCAAACCCACGACTGTGAGAATACCTGTCTGGTGCGATGACCTCTATGCTACCGGGGGGGGGCTATTGCCCCTCCACTTTCTGCGGTATTTATGTTCAGGGATTGTTTTCTGTGCTCTGGGGGTGGTATGGAGCGCGACTCGGTCCACTCGGGGTGAAGGCGACCTTTTTTAACCCCCAGGACCTGACTTGAGTGTCTACGACATGTCGAGTATGGTCGACCAGAGTTGAACCCTCTTGAGCTCCCTGTGGCACGAAGACCGCCAGAACAGAGGCCTTCGCTTTGCATGTCGCGAATCAGAAAAGCAAATGAGAGAGAAATGAAGGTTGGCAGCGAAGAAAACCTAGGAAAGCAAACGGGAGGATATGGCAGGTTATTGAAACAGATAAAGAATGTGGAAAGAAAAAAGAGAGTGGAGAAAATATGCCCGCCGGGCGGGATGTGAACCCACGACCTCCGGAATACTGGTATGGTGCGATGACCACTACGCTACCAGCGGGCCTATTTTCGCCCCCACTTTCTGTTGCATTTATGTTCAGGTATTTTTGTTTCGTCCACTTAGGGATGGTAGCCAGTGCCACTCGGACTACTCGGGGTGAAAGGGACTTTCTTTTTAACCCCCGGGCCCTCACACGAGTGTCTACGACATGTCGAGAATGGTCGACCAGCGTTGAACCCCTATAAGCTCCCCATGGCACCGAAACTGCCAGAACATAGACCCTCGCTACGGATGTAGCGAATCAGAATAGGCAATGCGGGGCTCATTGAAATAAGACAGAAATAAGGGCTGGGAATCACGAAAATTTAGGAAAGCAAAGGGAGGGTAAGGTAGGTCATTGAAATAGATGAAGAATTGGAAAGAAGAAAGGAAGTAGAAAAAAAAATGCCAGCCAGGTGAATTCCGAAACCCCGACATATAGAATACCTGTCTGGTGCGATGACCACTACGCAACCGGCGGGGCTATTTTCCCCTCCACTTGCAGGGGTATTTTAGTAAGGTATTTTTCTTTCCTGACATAGAGGTGGTAGCCAGCGCCACTCGGACTACTCTGGGTGAAGGGGACCTTTTGTTTATCTGCCCGGCTCGCGTGTTTAAATCATGTCGAGAGTGGTCACTAGCAGTGAACACTCTTAATATCCCTATGTCACCGAGGATGCCAGAACAGAGGCCCTCGCTATGCATATAGCGAATCAGAATAGGAAATTAGGGTCTGGTTGAAATAAGACACAATAAGGGTTCATAGTCAAGAAAACCTACGAAACCAACCGGGAGGATAAGGTAGGTCGATGAAAGAGATAATGAATTTGGAAAGAAAAAAGAAAGTGAAGGAAAAATGCCCGCCGGGTGGGATGAGAACCCACGATTTTAAGAATACTGCTCTGGTGCGACGACCACTTCGCTAAAGTCGGGCCTTTTTTCGCCTTCACTTTCTGCGGTATTTATGATCAGGTAGTTTGGTTTCCTGCACTTGGGCTTGGTAGCCAGTGGCAATCTGACTACTCGGTGTGAAAGGGACCTTCTTTGTAACCCATGGACCGTGCTGGAGTTTCAACGACATGTCGAGAATGGTCGACCAGCGTTGTAACCTCTTAAGCTTTTTATGGCACCAAAACTGCCAGAACAGAGGCCGTTGTTATGTATGCAGCGAATCAGAATAGGAAATGTGGGGCTCGATGAAATAGGCCAGAAATAACGGGTTGCAGCAACGAAACCCTCGGAAAGCAAAGGGGAGTATACGTTACGTCATTGAAAAAATTACGAATTTGGAAAGAAAGAAAGTGCAAAAAAAAAATTTCCGCCGGCTGGTGATACGACCCCACGACCTCCTTTAATACCGGTCTGGTGCTATGACCACTACGCTACCGGCGCTGCTATTTTCCACTGCACTTTCTGGGGTATTTATGTTCAGGTATATCTGTTTCCTGTCATGGGGGTGGTAGCCAGCGCCACTCAGACGGATCGGGGTGAAGGGGAACCTTTTTAACCCCCGGACCATGACTCGAGTGTATACGGCATGTCGAAAGTGGTCAACCAGTGTTGAACCCTCTTAAGCTTCTTATGGCACCAAGACTGCCAGGACAAAGCTCTCGCTATGCATGTTGCGATTCAGATTAGTATATGAGGGGCTCCTTCAAATAAGAGAAAAATAAAGGATGGCAGCCTAGAAATCATAGAAAAGCATAGGGGAGGGTATGGTAGGTTATTGAAAGAGATAAAAAAATTGGAAAGAAAAAAAGGAAATGTAGAAAAAATGCCGGCCGGGTGGGATCTGAACCCACGAACTCCGGAATACTGGTATGCTGCCACCCCCACTACGCTAAATGAGGGCGTCTTTTCGCCTCCACTTTCAGTGGTAATTATGTTCAGGTATTTTGGTTACCTGCACTTGCGCGTGGTAGCCTGTGCCACTCGGACAACTCGGGGTGAAAGGGACCTCTTTTTTAACCCGCGGGCCATGACTCGAGTGTCTACTACATGTCGAGAAGGGTCAACCAGCGTTGAACCCTCTTAAGCTCCCTATGGCACCAATACATCGACTAAATGGAGCTTTGTTATCTCCCTGGTACCACCGAAGTATAACTGGTTATAACCAATCGCAACAGTACAAAAACAGGCCAACTGGCAAAGAGAATTTTGTCCACCTGAAGGTGGAGGTAAATTAACGAAAAAAGCTAAGCTATCTTGCGACCCACCGCCAGGGGCACGGGCTCGGGGGGACCCTCCTTGTCCCCCCTAGGAAGAAGCCGGTTGGGGTGGTTTGCTGGGAATGGGAACTTGGGCATCGGGATGGGTTATGGGAAAAGTGACGGTAATGGGGGGAGCAATTTTGCTCCAATCCAATTGTCTGACTCTTTTTCAAGACTGATTGCTTAGCGAGGGCATCACACAGTGCCAATTGACAAATGTGCGGTACCTGCCACGGGGAACCGCTCACCCATACGGTCCGATAACTGGG
Organism: Haemaphysalis longicornis; assembly: GCA_013339765.2. Classification (NCBI taxonomy): domain Eukaryota; kingdom Metazoa; phylum Arthropoda; class Arachnida; order Ixodida; family Ixodidae; genus Haemaphysalis; species Haemaphysalis longicornis. The sequence continues at coordinate 133,060,149 of CM023452.1, read as the reverse complement.
CCCCAACCGTCGGAGACAGGAAGTACCCTATTTGGTGGCGACGGCCCCCCCCCCCCGACACCAGCTCGGCGGCCGATACGTACTAACGTCCACGATCGAAGGCCCCGCACCTGGTACTAACGAATAGCCAGTGAAGCTTTCCACTAACGGGTATTTGCAACACCTGCTTCTCACGGTCTCCGGACACCGGAAGTTGGCATGCGCATGGTGCCTCAACGGCCAATTCGCAAGGTCCCTTCGGCAGATAAGGGCCTATTCTTATGTCCTCCTCTTTGCCTACGCTTTCGCTCATAGGAACAGGATTCTTCGGGCATTGCCTTGCTTATTGCAGAGGAGGTCGTTCCGGGCCTACTAGCCGTTACGAAGCCAAGAGAGTTTTCCCGGTTGGTGTAATAACCTGACTTTTCTTCGTTTTCCCCGTGCGGGACAACAAGTAGCTCGTGGTAGTACGTCCTTGCGGATTTTCGGTGACGAGGTTTGCCTGCGCCTCAGCTAGAGAAGATCAATCTATAGGCCCCTCGTAGCAAGGTTACAGGGAGGCGCGACCCACCCCGGCCCCGTACGGACTGCACAACATCTATCCCCCATTGACGTTAGGTTACAGGGGTCTGTCACTCTCCCCGACTTCTTGCGATCAGGTCGCTGGCCCTGCCTAGCTTGCGGTTTCAAGGGTCACCAGTGCACCGGTACCGTAGTGGTATCCCGACCATAATCGTTACTGCCAACTACCAACGACTGTACGCTCGCAGCACTTGCTATTTTGCAATTTGACTCGCCGGCCTCTTCTCACGCTGAATTATAGGGGTGCGTTACTTCCCCCTGTCTCAAGAAAGTCATAGTTGATCGATCTCGACACGCATTCCTACTTCAACCGCATTGTCAAGTGCCGGGTTGCTACCGACCGCCCAACCTCCGCGTAGGACATGATTCTAGTTGACCACGAACTTCCGCAGTGGCGGCCATTTTGAACGCTCCCTGGGCAAGGGTTTAGCGGCCTCCCCGATTCCTCGAAGAGGTCCTGTGGAATTACCATACTTCCACGCTCTGGCCCGTATGACATTAGTTTACAAGGGTTTGTCATAACCCCCGGCCTGTAGACCAGTTCGGAAGTTCAGCCGAACGAGCCCCAAGCTATGGTTACAGGGGTGTGCACGCCCCCCACTGAGTGGTGATCTACCCATTGCTTCAGCAATGGTACGCCAACACTACGTGCCAACTGTACCACTTGAGCACAGTGATTACTTTGCAACATTGACCCTCTGGCTTCCTCTCACGCTGGATTACAGGGTGCGGTTACCACCCCCAGCCTTCGCCTCCTCCCACAGTTGATTACAGGGGCTCGCTACTTCCCCTAGCCAAGAGAGTCATCGTTGCTCCACAAATACCATCTTTCGAAATACACGGCATCTTCTGAGGAAGATCTGAGCAAGACCGAAGATTACAAGGGCTCATCAAGTTCCCTCGGTCAGCAGACCAGCTCGCGCTCAAGGCCCCTTCCATGCTCCGGTTAAAAAGGTTCGCTACACCCCCGGCCTCATTGTGTGTACCCATGCTTCAGCATGGCTCGATAAAACGAACTGTACCGCATATACCCCTGTGACTTGGGTTACAAGGGCTCGTATACTCCCTCGGCGAGCAGATCGGTTCGTGTTTATAGGCGCCTTCCTAGCTGCGGTTACAGGGGCTCGCAACTCCCCCGGCCTCATAGTAGCGCTCACATTGCTTCAGCAACCGTGCGCCACTATAACACAAACTGTACCGCTTGAGTGCAGTTTCACTTCGCAACATTGAACCCTCGGCCTCTACCCACAATGGATTTCAGAAGCGCGTTGCAGCCCCCGGCCAACGAGAATCATTGTTGATTCACAGAAATATGCGACCGGAAATTTTGATTGAATTACTATTCCAAGCACCAACCTCGGTAGTCACCCAGGCTGCCCGGGCCTGCGTCCGCATCACGCATCGGTGTTCTTGGAAGAACTTGCCCTCCAAGTGCCTTGGGAGTTGCTCAAGCTCGCATGGGCGTTATATACCGAATACAGAGGGCCTGGCACAGCACTTCCTCCTGCCATTGCACCGGACCAAAGCAGGACAGCCGAAACCGACCGACACAGCCCAGTCCTCTGGCGGGGGGTTGGAGGGGGGCACGTGCAGGCCGACAGTAAGATTTACCCCTAAGACAGCCAGAACCGACGCCCACGCTACGTGTGTAGCGAATCAGAATAGGAAATGAGGGGCTCGTTGAAATATAATAGAAATAAGATTTGCCAGCCAAGAAAACCTCGAAACGCAAAGGGGAGGATAAGATATGTCATTGAAACAGATAAAGAATTTGAAAAGACAGAAAGTGGAGAGAAATCGCCAGCTGGGTAAGTTCCGAACCACCGACATCCAGGATACCGGTTTTCTACGATGACCACAACGCTACCGGCTTGGCTTTTCCCCTAAACTTTCTCGGGTATTTTTTGTCAGGTATTTTTGTTCCTGACTTGGAGGTGGTAGCCAGCGCCACTCGGGCTACTCCGTGTGAAGAGGATCTTTTTTATCTCCCGCCCATCACTCGAGTGTCTAAGACAGGTCTAGATTGGTCGACCAGCGTTGAAACCTCTTAAGCTCCCTATGGCACCGAGAATGCCAGAACAGAGGCCGTCGCTATGCATGTAGCGAATCAGAATAGAAAAGGAGTTGCTCGTTGAAATATCACATAAATTAGGATTCACACTCAAGAAAACCTCGGAAAGCAAACGGGAGGGTATGGTTAGTCATCGAAACAGATAAAGAATTTTGGGAACAAAAAAAAAACAAAGTGGAGCAAAAATGCCCGCCGGGGGGGATTTAAACCTACGATCTCTAGAATACTGGTATAGCGTGATGACCACTACACTACCGTCGAGCCTCTTTCTGCCTCCACATTCTGGGTTATTTATGTTAAGGTATTTTGGTTTCCTGCAATTGGGCGTGGTAGCCAGTGCCACTCTGACTACTCGGGGCGAAAGGGAGATTCATCTTAACCTCGGGCCGTGACTCGAGCTTCTACGACATGTTGAGAATGGTCAACCAGCGTTGAACCCTCTTAAGCTCCCTATAGAACCAAAACTGCCATAAATGAGGTCGTCGTTATGTATGTAGCAAATCAGAATAGGAAATGAAGGGCTCGCTGAAATAGCCAGAAATAATGGTTGGCAGACAAAAAACTCGGAAAGCAAAGGGGAGGATATGGTAGGTTCTTGAAACAGATAAAGTATTTGGAAAAAAAGAAAGTGAAAAAAAACGCCGCCGGCCAGTGATCCGACCCCACGACCTCCTGAATACCTGTATGGTGCGACGACCACTACACTACCGGCGGTGCTATTTTCCCCTCAACTTTCTGGGGTATTTATGTTCAGGTATTTTTGTTTCCTACCATTGGGTTGTGAGCCAGCGCCACTTAGACTACTCGGGGTGAAGGGGAACTTTTTAAACCCCCGGACCGTGACTCGAGTGTCGGCTACATGTCGAGAGTGGTCGACCAGTGTTGAACCCTCTTAAGCTTCCTATGACGCCAAAACTGACAAAAAAGATGCCCTCGCTATGCATGTGGCGAATCAGTATAGTATATGAGGGGCTCGCTCAAAGAAGACAGAAATAACGGTTGGCAGCCAAGAAAACCTCGTAAAAAAGGGGATGATACGGTACGTCACTGAGAGACATAAAGAATTTGGAAAGAAACAAAGTGGAGAAAAATGCCCCCTAGGTCGGATCCGAGCCCACTACAGTAATATTAGGTTCGTTGAAGTAGGTGAGTGGTGTCGTCGTGGAGGGCGGTGAAGCACCCGATGACGAGACGAGGCAAGTAGACGATGAAGAAAAGGAAGTCTATTTACACCTATTTACAGGAGATGACGAAACATAGCACAAGACAAAACGAAAACTGAATTACAATTAAAAGGCGCCGCAGCGCACAAAGGGGGGTAGCGTGGCGCGATCCCTGATGGGGGCCCGGAGGCCAAAAAAGGTGCCGAACCGCCGCGCGGTTGGTGAGGAAATCGTGGGGCTCTGGCGCCCAGAAACCGCCACGGAAGGAAGCCTTGATGAGACCGCTCTGGGCCGCAGCTCCGAACAAATTCGTTGAAGCATGCGCGAGCAGGGCACACGAACAGCCAGCTCCCCCCAGCAGCGCACATGCCAATAAGTGTTTTGACCTCAATCCCCCCCTGTCCGTCCCCGAAGGTCACGAGTACAGGAAAGCATACCCCGACGCCGCGTAAACGTCCGTCGGCGAGGCCCATGCAAAGGGTTGCGACTCTCAGGCGTCCGCGGAGGCCGCCCATCCCTCCCACCCAAGGAGGGGCACACAACAAGGCCACGAGAAGGGAGGGGGGTCATCGCCCCCACGGGGTGCATCGGCGCGGTCATAATTCCAGCTCCCCTATCAAAAGCCTGTGTCAAGACTGCTTGGACTACTATAGGCACCAAAACAGTGATTACAGATTACCCAAACAAACAAACAAAAAATACCGCGAGGAATATCGCTTGAGGACCGCGTGGATGCAAGAGAAATTTGCGCATGCGAGCAAAGCACAAAGTGAACTGCTACACAGAGTGAAGAAACAAATAATGCTAACTCGTCCGGGGAACATCATGCAAACCAGCAAAATACCGAATACAACCCCAAAGGCAAGGGCACAAAAAAAGTGACGCACGCGAGCACCAAGGGGATCGACGAAGGAAAACTGCAGCGTGAAGAACAATGAAATTATGAATTTTATTCTGTTAAATTACCCCAATAACTTAAGAGTGATCAAGCCAGCTTTTGGCGCCACATAAAAGTTAATCAACGGAAAACTGTAGATTGCATTGTGCTTGGTGATCAAAATATTCAAGAGGAGAAACAAATGGCCACAGAGTTTAACTGTTAAATTCACTCTTTTTTTCCAATCTATGCTCTTTTAATAGTGCCATTGGTAGTAATTCTGTAGAAATCGTTCCTGACTTCATACCATTAGAAGGTGTTTTTTCCATGCTTCTGAACCTTAAAACAGAATCTTCTTGTGGTCCGGACAACCTGCCAAAAGCTTTTTTACGTAGTTACGCAGAGTCGCTTTCCTTTTCTTTGTAGTAATCTATCGCTTATCATTATCTCAAGGCATTGTTCCCTCCGACTGGCGCATTCCTCGAGTAATTGCCGTACTTAAAAAAGAAATAAAACTTTTTTATCTAACTACACACCAATATCCCTAACTACCACTTGTGGTAAACTTCTAGATCACAAATGTCTACTATATGATTACTTTTCTAGACGAGCTCAACATACAATCACCATTCCAGCATGGTTTTCGTAAAGGTCTATCCACTACAACCCAAATAGTTTCCTGTATACATTCTTTCTCCTCAGTCCTAGATAAATCCGGTCAAACAGACATTATCTTTCTCGACTTCAGCGAGGCATTTGATAAAATACCGCACTCCAAATAATTCACAAACTTAACTTGCTCGGTTTTCCCTCGACCATCGTAAATGGGTTACATCGTATCTATCTTCTCGCACACAGTTTGTTGATATAAATGGTACCTACTCCAATCCTCTTCCTGTTAACTCCGGAATTCCCCAGGGTAGCGTCCTGTGACCACTACTGTTTTTAATCTACATCAATGATATTACATCCTGTGCCAAACATGGTGTTGAAATGCGGTTATTTGCCGATGATTGCGTTTTGTTTCGTTCAGTCAAATCCACCGGTGACCAAGTGTTTTCGAACCAGAGTAATGATGCAGTTATTAACTGGTGTGAGTGCTGGGACTTGGATATAAACCCCGAAAAAACTGGATTACTAACGCATTACTAACGAAAAGCAACCACTAATTTACTCATACAGTTTAAAAAGAACTCCCAGTTTACTTACACAAAGTTTTAAATATCTTGGCGTCACAGTAACCAACAATTTAACTTGGTCCTGCCACATTGAAAAGATTTGCGCATCTGCCTGTAGAAAATTAGGGTTACTATGGCACACCCTCAAAAGATCTAACTCCGCGCATTTACACAATATTCCGGCCTTGTTTAGAGTACGCGTCTGAAGTCCGGGATCCGCTCACTAAAAAACCTATTAACAATCTTGATAGAGTCCGAAGATTAGCTGTTCGTTTTATTTACAATCGCTTCCGCCAGTCTGACTGCCCGACAGAACTAATAATCAATAACAAAATTCCAACTTTAAAATCCCGAAGGAACATAGCGAGACTTAATTTTTTTTTTCAACTTTCCAGGAAAAACTGCATCATGGACCTTTCGCACATCCTCACTCCGTTATCGTCACGTGCAACTAGAGGATACCATTCTCACAAATTCAAACCTATCATTGCACGCACTAGCAACTTCAAGTAGTCTTTTTTAAATCGCACAATAACAGACTGAAACGAACTTCCGCACCATATTTTTGAATCTGTAAATGTACTAAAATCTCTGGAAAATTACTTTTAATTGTGATTTATGTTACTTGTGAATATTTTGTACACCTATCTGTTTTTTCCCTTTACGGTTTTTTTTCTCCACACCTGTACGAGTGTTTTTGGTCATATCATTATCGTTGTACCACCTCCCACTCCTGCTTGGGCCATTTTTATGGCCTGCAGTATTTTATAAATAAATAATAAATAACTAAACAAAACGCTAGGTGAACGCTATCACCCCCGCAAGCTTATGGGGTAAAAAAACCACTGCAGCGAAAAAAAAACCGTTCATGAGAGTTGAGTCAGTGCACCAGAGTTTTTTCTTCCACCAGTAGCCCTCGAATTAATCGGGTGCCGCGTCGAAGTGAGAGACCACCTGGTTGTTGCAGCAATTGCCAAGTTCGGCGTTCGCAGCGGCGTGACGTGATCCGCTTCTGCAGCCCGTGCGGGAAGCCCCCACCGCCAGAGCCACCCGCAGGACGAGGAGCACGGGCTTTAAGGCGTTTACGTTTACCTGTCCGCGCTTGCCATTGTTCCCTCTCTGGCATGCCGAGTTGCTTCCAGCTTGCCTTTCGTTGACATTTGTCTTTACTTCTGAGTCCTGATTCGCTCGGACCGCAAGAAACCGTTTCCTAACGTTCAACGTGGCGGAACTAGGTCTCGGCTTCCATGCCCCAAAAAGCTCACTCAGGGGACTGTTAAAGCCTCTATCACTCCCAGATAGCGACTTGTCGAAACAGGGGATCTCGGGCTGGTATGCCCAAGGGCGAGCACAAGTTCGTGCTGACAGAAGCCGAATGGCGTGCGAGTCCGGGTCTCTCGTCAGAGCATCAGCGGTTTGTTTGCAGCCGCCAGTAGCATTGTCTGCAGCGGTATTCTAACAACAAACGTCTGCGGTTGCATCTGAACTTAGCACACCGGTTCGACCGGGCCGGTCAGGATAGGGTAGAGATTGTGCGTCGGCGGTCTGACCCGGCGCTTCTCTGGCGTTCAGTGGAGGAGCCTCGATATTTCCCGGCTCATATGCCCTCCCTGGCCAATCACGGCGGAAGCCCGCCAAGGCGAGTGCCTTCAAGGTGGGAGCACCTGGCTGTCCGGTGGCTTGAACTGCGGACTCCGCTGCCGCCAGCTGCGTAGCCGGATAGTCGCCGACAATAGCCACCGACACACGGCGAGTAGAAAGGCCCGCGATAGCATTTTGACGTGAATCGCCCAGCAATGAAGCAGGTTTATCGGGCCTGATCCGCTGATCTGTTCCCGCCTCAGTTTCGCTTAGTGAAGAGAAGTCACTCCTGGTAGGCTCATCTGCCTCCCCTGGACCAGCGCTGACACAGCCCGTCCCTACCTTCCCGGAACGTGCCATCGCGGCGGACGTCCCTGCCTGACACGTGCGCTGGCAGGCCGCCTCCGCTGCCTTTGGCTGTTTAGCCGAGGTGCCGCCGACCATAGCCCTCGACGAGGAGAAAATAGCGGGTCCCATAGTTGCCCCTTTACGAGATGTTTCTGCCATTGAAACCGATGTAGCCACAGTGGTCAACTGATATGAAGCGAAAATCCTTCTCAGCCGTAAGTTTTCGCTGACCGTGTCGAGCCTTAGCTTGAACGGTTTAGCTGTGACCCTCGGTCCAATAGCCTGCCCTTTACTTTGTTAGGCAGTTTTTTGGAGACGCCCGACACTGCCGCGGTGACGAGACGGGACTTTTCGCCTGACTCCGGACCATCTACCTCAACCCAGCGTTCCATTGATGGGGGTGGGCTGGCATCACGGTCGAGACGAAGCTAAACGGGGCAGTCAGCTGACGAGCGTGAGGTCTGCCCGCAACTGCAGCACGGTCGCACCACGTTCTCGTTACCCGGTCTTGCCCAAAACTCGGCCTCTCCCAGCGTTAGGAGCCGCTCGAGCTCTCGCGTTTTGGCGCGTTCAACCTCCAGCTCTTACTCCCTGGCCATGCTGTGCTCTGGCGATGAGGATGTTTCCCAAAAGGGAAGGTGCAGAGGCAGACCACTCACCGGCGATGATCTGGCCGCCAAGCTGCACCGCGCACAGCATTCCCCCTTCTCTCCAACGGAGATCGGTGGGTCCAAGGATGTCTTCTTCCCGGCAGGTAAGCTAACGGATCCGCTGTCATGCAGGCGGCTCGCAGCCGTCCAGCTTCCTCATATCCTTGCGTGTTGTTGGCTTCCCTTCTCTCCTACCCTCTAAGTCGCCTCTGGGCCCGCACTGAGTCACCACTTCATTAACTGAACCACAGGTAATGTCCACGACGCTGTTGGCAGCGCCAGTAAAGTTAGGTTTGTTGAAGGAGGTGAGTGGTGTCGTCATGGAGGGTGGTGAAGGACCCGATGACGAGACAAGGCAAGTAGACGATGAAGAAAAAGAAGTCTATTTACACTTATTTACAGGAGACGACGAAACATCGCACAAGACAAAACGAAAACTCAATTACAATTAAAAGACGCTGCTGCTCACAAAGGGGGGTATAGCTTCGCGATCCCTGATGGGGGCCAAGAGGCCAAAAAAGGTGCCGAACCGCCGCGCGGTTGGCGAGGAAATCGTGGGGCTCTGGCGACCAGAAACCGCCACGGGAGGAAGTCTTGATGCGACTGCTCTGGGCCGCACCTCCGAAAAAACTCGTTGAAGCATGCGCGAGCAGGGCGCACGCACAGCCGCCTCCCCCTCGCAGCGCACATGCCAATAAGGGTTTTGACCTCCGCTCCCCTCCTGTCCTTCCCCAAAGGTCAGGAGGACAGGAAAGCCTACCCCGATGACCTGTAAAATTCCGCCGGCGAGGCCCATACAAAGGGTTGCGACTCGCATGCGTCCGCGGAGGCCGCCCATCACTCCCGCCCAAGGAGGGGACACAACAAGGCCACGAGAAGGGAGGGGGGGTCCCTGTCCCGAAGGGGTGCATCGGCGCTGTCATCCTTACAGGGGGGCTCGTTCAAATAAGACAGAAACAACAGTTGGCAGCCAAGAAAACCTCGTAAAAAGGGGGGGGGGAATACGGTACGTCACTGAAACACATAAAGAATTTGGAAAGAAGGAAAGTGGAGAAAAAATGCCCGCTAGGTGGGATCTGAGCCCACGACCTCCAAAATACCTGTCTGGTGCTATGACCACTACGCTACCCGTGGGCCTATTTTCCCCTCCACTTTCTGGGGAATTTGTTTTCAGGTGTTTTTGTTTCCTGCCCTTGGGGGCGGTAGCCAGCGCCACTGGGACTACTTGTGTTAAATGGGACCTTTTTTAATCCCCCGGGCCGTGACTCGACCGTCTACAACATGTCGAGAGTGGTCGACCACCGTTGAACGCTCTTAGGCGTCATATCGCACAAAGACTGCCATATCAGATGCCTCGCTATGTATGTATAGAATCAGAATGGGAAATGAGGGGATCGTTGAATTAAGACTGAAATAAGAGTTGGTAGTCAAGTACACCTCCGATAGCAAAGGAGAGGATATGGTAGGTGTTTGAAACAGATAAAGAATTAGGAAAGAAAAAAAGAAAGCGGGAAAAAAAGCCCGCCGGGTGGGATTCGAACCCAGGACCCCCAGAATACTGGTATGCTGCGATGACCACTCTTCTGCATCGGGGCTAATTTGCCCTCCACTTTCTTGGGTATGTGTGTTCAGGTATTTTTGTGTGCTTAGCTTCGGAATGGTAGCCAGCGCCACTCGGACTACCCCGGGTCATGGGGAACTTTTTTTAACCCTGGGCAATGACTCGTGTCTAAGACATGTCGAGAGTGGTCGACCAGCGTTGAACCCTCTTAAGCTCCCTAGGGAACCAAACCTGCCGGAGCAGAGGCCGTCGTTATGTATGTAGCAAATAAGAATAGGAAGTGAGGGCCTGATTCAAATAAGACATAAATAACGGTTTGAAGCCAAGAAAACCTCGGAAAACAAAGGGCAGTATACGGTAGGTCATCGAAACAGATAAAGACTTTAGAAAGAACGAAAGAACCACAATAAAGTGTTTTTAGAGTTCTGTTCATTTATATCCTCCAGTAAAAATGTTTAACGACCCCGCTGTTTAGTTTGGTAGTTGAGCAAGCGAACGTCGGCAGGGAATATGCTTCCGCGCGATCGGTCGTGACTTGTGTTGCCAACTCATGGAGGCGCGACACAACCAGAAGCAGCACGACTCTATACGACGCTACAAGGCTAAATACGACGCTACAAGCACTGCTTTAAAACAAGTCTCGGCGTGGGTCGGTGTATCGCTTTTTACGAGCAGTAGTGCAGTTGCCGCTGGCACGGACAAAAAAATTGCCGACACCAACAAGCCCACACGCCGAGAAGCGGTACGTCAATCAACTTCGTTATTAGCATACCACATACCCGACCAGACACGTCAAACGTTAGCGAGTAAAGGGGTCCAGAAAATTTGGACGAACGCTGTACCACTGCGGCCGCTGCTCCTCTTGGAGTTGCCTGCCAAATCCGGTAGGCGAACGTAAATGGAGCACAGTTTTAATACCAAGGGTAATTTTATCATTGTGGACTAACGACGACACCATGGCGAAAACTTGATCGATTCTGCAAGCCTAACGTACAAAAGATTTCGACGTGTCTCCCTGCATAACAACGCATAAACGTACCCGAACTAAGAATACGGTAGGCGGGGCCGCCAATTTCGCTGGTTGCACAATCTTTGCGCCACCAGGGCAAAACCGCGCACTTTTTTACAATGGATTACTTACTAATGTTAGGCCTTTATTAACTTTTGAGCCGCTATATCGATTGTTCAGTACCCGAAAGAAGCTTCAAAAAGCCCTCACGAATATTGACAGGGAACGATCAGACAATGTGTGACGAAATGCAGACATTTTTACAGGGACACACAAAAAAGCAATTTTTACCACTACAAAACTTCCGGTTAACGGCGTTTACTAATATTTCAAGGCGTAGTCTACGGTTGTAACTGGATATTTGATTTTTATATACTGTCAGAAAGAGCTCAACAATTAGGCTCCCCTAAATACAATCTTGTGTAATACTCAAGATACGTCATGTTCTGTCCCGACACAAAAAGTAACGAAATCCTATCCTCTGAGTGTTTCTTCCCGTCGGCCGGGTCCTCCTACATTTTTAGGAGGAATACAAAAAAACGCCCCTGCAACACATTATTTACGCCTGAAGTTCAACTTCAGGCAGGTTATACCATGCAATAAAAATATTATTTTGGGCCGGTTGTGGTGACGTCTGTTAGAACGCCGTAAGCAGTTGGCAATTGTAGATATTTTCGCGAATTTATTTCTATATTGTTTTTTTTTCTAAGGAAAACAATTTATTTCTAAGGAAAAGAAAATAACATGAATCATGGTGAATCCTTGTATTTTTCGAGAATATAATCGCCCAGTGCGAGTGGTCAGTGTTGCACTGGCCGTACCAGCATTAGGCGCATTGATGTCATAGCTTGCTGAAACATGATTTTAACTGAGAAAGAAAGTAAACTGGACTGAACAATAGAGAGGCCAGAAGCACAGTTTTCCTGTGTTTTTTCATTTCGTTTAGTGTAATTTGTTGCCGAGTTTATACCGTGCCGTTCTAACTCTCCTGGGCCGCGATTGTTTGCGTTGATTTAAAACAGGATTAATTTCGTTTCAGCAAAGTAAAGTTTTACCTAAAACTTTGATGGTTTGTTTTCGGAAAACAAAATATTATTTATGCTTCTTAAGGTCGTCTGAATCTTTGTGAAGCAGAATGGCGGAATATAAGGCAGAATTCATTAATTTATATGATCTCAGATCACCTGACATCACCTCACATCCCATCACATCGCATGACTTGAACGCACCACATGTAGTGTTCATGAGCGCAACGCGAGTATGATCAAACCAAATTTACTGGTCAAAGCAGATTTTAGACAACGTTTTACACTTTCCGGTATCGCAGTAAAGTCGCTTTAAATAAACCGTTCACCCCCTCTGAGCTCCAGTTTACGCATCCATTTTACCGCTTCAGGCATTCAAACTAATATCACAGCTTTGAGCTACGACGCCGTTACCCGATAGCTGAATTTCAGTCCTATTGGGGAATTTAGAGCAAAAGATGCACTGCGATGCTCATGTTAGGCCCAAAGCGCTACGTGAAAATAAGGAGAGTTTTCTTTTTAAGCTCTTAACTAAGGTTTGAGTACGTTGTGCTGCATATGCAGCAAAATCTTGAAATAGGCACAAAATGCTAACTCAATTGGTTGATCGCCACTAAGTTTTGCTATTCTCTCCACATTTCGATCAAAATTTAATGTGAAAGCCGCTGGATATCAAGCGATTATTATAATTCATTCGCACAGTCTAATACAAAACGTATTATATCAATAGCTCCGTAAAACTTCTATATTGTAACTTTTCCAAAGATTGACCTTGGCGTCAAGTTTTGTGCTCTACTACATGAAGTGGAATTGCTGTGTATTAGAGTTAGGAAACGAGATCTACTCCAAACGAATGCAAAAGAGGCACAATGCGAGACTACTACTGACGAGTGACGATAAATTTGTCGACAATTTCATAGTCAGAATATCAATACTAGGAAAATAATAGTTCTTCAGGTTCCTTGAGCATGCCCAAATGTGTCAACATATTATACAAAAGCCGGTCTTCTTAAAATACTCTCACCCGTCCTACACTTTGGCTAGAAAAACGTCGCCGGGGAGAATTATCGGCTTCGCTATCCCAATCCTCAAATGTGGTTATAACAAGTCTGTCAGCTCGTTTATGTGTGTTGTAAAGGAATGCACATTGCGCTGGTGTGCGTAGTAATTTCTTGATCGACTGAAGTACAATACAATCCTCTCACCTGTAGTCACGTTACCAGTAGAAATGTTCTGTGCAGAACATTTTACTGCAATTTGTAACATTTTACTGCAACCAAGTAATTCCTTCTATTTGTCGATATCCCCGAAATACAAGCACACACAAACGGTTGAAGTATTCAATAAACATTGGCAGCCATAAACCGCGGTATTATTTTTTTATTCCGAATTTTACCCTAACTTTTATCACCAAAAAACAGATTCCCGCAGGCTTTCAATCTAGCACCATTGATAAACGCCCAATAAAAAAAAAGAATCTCGAGTTATTTTTGTACTTCGCCGGATCTTTGTTACTTTCGCAAGTATGAGGGAGCCCACCACTAAAGTAGCCTCCCTGTTTTAAATTTCCCTTCTCCAATGCGGCGATTATATTACAGAGAGCTCGAGAGTTTTGCGCAAGTGGCAGACAGCGCGCTGCTTAGAGCTGTCCTTCCATTATGCACAGCGGCCGTCGTTCATCCCATATAAAATCAAATTTACATCTGTGAACGATCATACTGAAAGAAAATCGCAAACCATGAAGTGCCCCACCGAAGCCTTAGTGATCTATAATGTTTTCGCCATCTTTCTACCCAAAGAAACACCGAACGCTTCAGTTATCTTTTACACTTCGGCCAAACTGCTCCGGCACAAGCCGTGAACATAATTGGGAATGTACTCAGCTGCATCATTAGCAGATAAAATTAAATTACATGTTATATTGTGCTTGCTTGATCTTCACGCTCCCGTCGATAACTGATAGCGTTCGAGCCATCAAGGTCCTAAAAATTGAGCGCACCTAATTTTAGTGCTCAGGATAAGCATTAGGAGAGTGAAGTAACTTTTTCGAGGTATTTTTGCTTATTACTTCGTTCTGACGAACCACACAGGGATTGATACCTATTTGAATACGTACTCCTATGACTGACAGTATGGTACGGGACCTAGTTTGTCGCATTCCAGCTTTAAATTACGTTGTATGGAACTACGACACTATCACTCGAATTTAGTTCTTGCACACCTGGTAAAGATTAACAATGGCATTTCCTGTTTCATAAATCAGAACACACGTTTTGTTATGAAAGATAGGTTATAACCCACGATAATAAAAATTTTCAGGTCACTGTGCAATAAACACCATGGAGTGCTCCGTGCTTGCCGCGAGCTTAATAACCCGTACCTATTCTGCGCAGTATTTCTCTGTAATGGTTTGGGTCATCAATAGCCATTTGTCCGAGGTAGCTATATTCTTTTACTTCTTTAATCGTTTCGTTTTCTAAGTTGGAGAAAAAATTTTTCGTTGTGCTTATTCCTCGTAATGTTTTATTTATTCGCGATATTTTTTAGCCCCACGGCCGTGCTTTCCGATTGTAGTTCTCCAGGAATTAATTCCCTCTGTTCAGCATTCACACTCAGTAGTACTAGGCTACCCACAAATACCGAATGGCTAATTACTTGTTAAAGGAGTACTTACACGAAATTTCTCGCTTTTAGTTTTTATCCTTTAAAGAATACCTATTGGGACAGTAATTACGAAAATCGTACCGAAAGCCGTCAGCCGCCAACACATAATTAATTATAGCACGTTTATTGCAACCAATTTCAAATTTGGTCGCCGCGCGGGAAAATGGCTGTTCGAAGGCCAGCCTGCAAGCGGGCCAGCCTTACGTCACGGTCTCACCCGTGACGTCAGGGACGTTTTTCTTTCCACCATGCGTTCGCCGCATCGTCTGCTACGACTGCACATTGTCCGCCCCCTCCAGCGCAGTCGACAAGTCGTCTGAATGGTTAGACTCGGATGAGTCACTCCCACCCGACAGACAGAACAACTTTATTTGGCCAGGCGATTAGGCCGACGATGTCTTCGCCGTTGTCCGTTTTTCAATATCACTGTGGCTCGAACCAGCGCAGACCGTGATAGAAACAGTTGTCGCCTCTCTTCTAGTCAATCTGATCGCGAAAAAGAAGTTCCACACGCGAGAAAGTAGATGTTAGTGTGTTTAAAAATTGTGCTAGGGGTTGTATAAGCGCTGAATTTAAAAGTAGCGTTCAGATATTAGCCGCGATGGTAAGCCTAGGCTGACCGGCAACGGAGGTTCGGCGCTCCGACCCAGCACTGCCGGCACAGCGGTGCGGCGAGCGGCCGAATTATGGGTCCACCTGCGCGCTAGAATCAAAATAGGCCGCGGCAGATGTCTTGGTCACCGATCGCTGAAACGGAGATTATTGCCAAAATAAAGCTCCATATGTGAAAAAGGGAATGATAGTGTAGTGAAAATTTGTGTAAGGGATGGTCATTCGCAGTTGTACAGAGACCAGCGATCAAACAGTCGCTACGATACCAACGATACTAAGCCTAAAGTTTCCAACACCCAAGGTGACCCGTGCAACCCCGAGCCCTCTGGCTTGGGTGACAGTTCTAGCTGCCGCTGCCGCGCACGAACACAGTCCACGTTAAGCGCTGCATGTCGTCGCGTGGAAAATAATACATCTTGGCGTCGTCGTCGATGTGCTCGGATAGGCTTCCACGAGGCTTGGGCGAGCTGGGAGACGCGCACCGCCGCGTCGCCGCGGTGCCCGTCGACATCGCGCACCACGCGGCGCCGGCACCGCGCAGTTTTCGGTACCAGTGCAAGGGAATACCATACGCCGGCCACGAACTGAAGTCGAACACGCAACGTTTACAAGCATTGCTCACACAGCTACGCGCAGGTGTCCTGCCAAAACGAATACCACCGACAACAGCAGCGCAGAATATCGTTTCCGGTTCCGAAAACGACTATATGACGTCACCCTGAACCGGCCAGGCACGCAGGCCGATGTTTCGTCACGCCGAAAGCGGTTTCGCTAGTGCTGCCGATTTCTAAAAGCTTGCGGCCTGGGCAATCAAAATCAATTTTAGATGTGATTCCGGCCTCGGATCGCTGCGAAAATTTATGTGAGGCATCTGTACAAACTACTGAAACCAATGATATATTTTTATGCGTCAAAATTTGGTGTCAGTACTCCTTTACTATTAATTCTACGTTTTTGGAATAATGATTCCAAAATTCCCCTCCAGACATGCTGCGACTTGGTTTTGCGAGATGCAATCTCCCTATCTTAATCGCTTTCGCTTACCGGAATTTACCGCTGTGCTGTTGATAGTTATCCTGACGCTGCAATCCTTGAATATGTCTTCTACAAATATGACCTGGGGTTTCTGAATTACTTGTTCCTTTAGTGCTTCTTAAGCGGCAGCGCGGAAAACAGAATCAAACGCTTTCTCTTAATTCATAAATGCTTGTGAAGGTGTTTAGTGTACACTGCGAATTTTCTATCACTATGTTGATGACAAGTATGCGATTTATGGGTGAGTACCCTTTTATAAACCTGACATACTTTATGGGTTGGTGGGAATCGAATCTCTCATCAATGAGGCTTAATAAAACTTGCGCAAACAGATTGTAAATACCTGATCGTAGCCTGACGCGGCTGTAATTCTTGAGGTCGTTTGGATCTCTCTTTTTATGGAACAGAATACTGTCGGCGCTTTTCCAGCTATGGCACTTGTTTTTTAATCTTGAAGCATTCTGAAAGAAGCGCCAAGCCTTCCCGTACAATATATCCTTCCTCCCACACACGATCGACGGGTATGCCCTCGTGCCCTCCAACTTTTCCTATTTTCCTGCCTTTTTGAGCCTTTTTTTTACTTTATCAATAGTTAATAGTGTGACGTCGCAAGTTCAACTGGTATTCTCAGTAGTTTTCCCAGATCTAACTTCGCTTCATACAGACTTGGGAGGATTATTCTGCTACCCTTAATATTTGATTCACATTGTGCGTAATGCTTGCCTCTACATGTCTGAGTGCGTACACATTTATATTTGCCGATACCGCCAATCCTGGCTTCAAGAAATGCTGAGTAATATTTTTTGAGCTAACGTCAGTTTTTGTGTATTATGTTTTTTTTTATTTATTTACCTAATACTGCAAGATCAAGTAAATGGTACAAGCAGGACGAGCCAAAATAAAAGAAATGTAAAGGCACATATAGCCCAACACTACACAATGCAATAAAAACAATGGAGTGACATCAACTCAGAATTCGCTTGGATACGTACACCATCGTACGTACACGGTGAAATTTAGATTTTCGTACAGGCATAAGAGGGTTTTAAATAAGAATAAACGACAAGTGTCGCTAAAATAACAAAGCGTATTTAATTAAAAGTTGCTAAAAAGTTCGTGCAGGGCTTTCGTAAAATTTCCACTAAAGATGCTTTCTGGCAATTTGTTCCAGTCGTCTACCCTGCGTTGAAAGTATGAAAAGTTGAAATATTTGTTCGGGGCAAATATGGGAATAACTATAGCTATGTGTATGTCGTGTTTTCCTCGTGGTTAACGGACTAATTATGGTGTGGGAGATAATCCAGTCTTATACTTAATTACGACTCAAGAAACGCAAAGCGGGCAATTTTTCGTGTAATGTGTAGATGTGGAATTTTGTACAGTGCTATGATACATGACGGAGAATCAGTTCTTTGATATTTATTATAAATAAAACATACAGCCCTCCCTGGCACCTTTTACAATTTGTTAATGGTTTGGTCGTGTACAGGTTCCAAACAACCATTGCATACTTCAGTTTTGGCCTAATTATAAAATTGAATGCTAAAAGCTTAACATTACTAGGTGCACCTCTAAGTTTATTCCGCAAAAGAGCAAGTTTTTTTTAGTGCTGAAGGAGTTACATGCCGAACATGGTCATTCCAATCTAATTAACAGTTTAATATAACGCCTAAGTATTTAAACTTACTAAGCTCCTCGATAAGGGCGTTTTTGATGTATTACCTAAAAATTAGGCGTTTTGTATTATGGTTATACGAAAAGAACTGTTTTTGTAGTGCTAACTTTCATGCCTCGTTTGCCGCACCAAGAGGAAATCTTACACAAAGCCCTATCCAGCCCATGTATGTTGGTAGCAGACTGCACTTCCGTATAAATAATGATATCATCCGCGAACATTTCAATATTCACAGTATCACCAACCACCGAGACTAAATCATTAACATACAACAAAAAAAGCAGAATACCCAGCACACTTCCCTGTGGGATACCCGATGTCACTATTACAGAAGAGGAATAAGTACCGCTGATATCTACAAATTGCGTGCGATCATTTCATTATAATTTAACCCAATTTACTTGTACTAGTGGAATACCTGCTGCTTTAGGTTAGAAGAGAAGGCTGCCTTGAGGGACCATGTCAAATGCTTTGCCTAAATCAAAACAATAGATATCTTTTTGCCTGGACTGATCTAAGACAGAATTAAAATTGTGAACGGCGGTAACCAACAGCGTAACGGTAGAAAATCCCTTTCTAAAACTACTGCTAGGAAGGTTCTCGATGTTTCATTTTTTTAGTACATTAAGGATATGATTAGCTACAAATTGTTTCATGATCTTGCAACAACAGCATGTTAAGGAAATTCGTCGATAGTGGTCAATATGCCAGCACTCACCATTTTTAAAAACAGGAATACCTCTAGGCATACGCCAATCATGCGGCAGTACGTAAGTTCCAAAAGGTTCAGGACTAAAGATTCTCCATAGCGACGCAGAAAAGCATTCGAGATTTCATCCGGGCCAGTAGTGCACTTAGGGTCTAATAGCAGAAGCATTTCAAAAGTTCGCCCGAAAGAGGCAAGCTCAATCCGTTCAAAAGGACCCTCCAGAAAAAAAAATTCATCCCCTTGATCTATGAAAACACTGACTCAAAATAGGAATTGAAAGTATTAGCAATGGAGTGACGACATGTTTTAATCTTGCAATGAACCAATAATTGATCAACCGATTTACGTGCATCGAGGATGTGATTCCTAAACTTCTCTGGGTCGTTTAAAACGAACTGCGGCACACTTCCGCCAAATACTGTTTAAATACTGATTTAATGCAGATTTCACGCTGCTTAAAAGTTCGGACACCAACGTATTGAGGACATCACCTACGGGATAGCGAGTCTTCTTTATACGATTATTTCGCCGTTTTAATTGAATAAATTGCAAGTTAACCCATTGATTGACCCTCTTTGTTCGTTTTTTTATCAGGTATAAAGGAGTTTAGACAAAATTTGCAATGCTCCTTAAACATTTCGCATCAATGCCGGTCATCGTTACGTGGAAAGTTTTCGTAAGCTATGTCAAGGTAATCCAAAACGGACTCGCCTCTCGCCCTGGAGTAGTCTGTCCCATATTTATGTTTCACGCCCGATGAACGTTTTTGAAGTTCTAGAAAACCATTGGCAACTACAACCTTGTGATCAGAAATTTCTTCCCTTACACGTTATGAATAATCAGAAAAACAGCGACCTAAAAATACAAGACCGAGTATGAAGCTTGCTGCACCGCAAATTCTGGTGGGCCCAAAAACAACCTGATTTAAATCAAGAGTTAACGTAATGTCGCCTAGAATATCAGAGTGCTCTGCAGCACCGAAAAATTCAGTAGGCCAATCAGTAATTGGTAGATTAATATCGCCCACAAGCATAAGCCTGTTTTGGAGGAAACAAAACAAGTGACCTTGAAGCTTTCGCAAGTAAGAGGAATCAGCACTGGAAGGCATGTGCAGTGCACATAAGGGAAAAGTGAAACCAAAAAAGGTTGTCTTGAGAAGTTTTGCTTTCATGGTTTTGACTATGATTAAAACCACAGCTTTCAGATCATTCTTTAACAAAACAGCAACACCACACCCCATGACCCACGGTCACGTCCGAAGACCGAAAACGATAAAGGAAATCTCAGTGGTATGTTATATGGCTGTTTAACAAAGTACGTCGGGGTTGTGCGGAAGTAATGCAATTTCAATAGATGTGGTTTCATTGACAATAGGTTGGGCATTCACATGCAACACAACGAGCATACTCGGATAAGCACTACACCGGGATCAGGTCACTTTGATTAGGAATGCGCAGGGAACGAAATCAGCTTAAGTCGTGTACTTGTTAAATAATCTAAACATACGTTTCATCATGAATATTCAAGATCATCATCATGAAGTTTTAAATCTAGACCTTCATTCTTATCCATGCTTTCCGATTTCCAAAGCAGTTTTCGCTTGCGGAGAGTTTGTTTTGAATAATCGTCCTGAACGTAAATTTTCGAGCCTTTCAGTTTCTTAACATTTCTGAAAACAGCCTTCTTCTCATTGAAGTTTTGGAAGTATAAGATTACTATTCGGGTTTTTGTTGGCCTCTACCTGTTTTCATTTTCGATGCTACCGGTCTCCTTGGCCCGTTTTTCAACTCTGTGGATGCGCCCAACTGATGCAACCTTCACGCCGAGCTGTTTATCAAAAATATTGCCGAGAACCTTCCTTTTCAGTTCATCTTCAGATTCTGTTTTAGCCTCGGGTACACCAATAAAGCGTGTTTGTTCACTAAAATTATCACTTAAACATGTATTTAGAAATGTTCTGTACAATTTGTACTTAAGTTTCATTTAGTTCACTCTAATCCGGCGTATTCCATGGTTTTCAGATTCGGCGAACAATTTTACGCGTTTTTAAATGGATGAGAGATTTGTATATTTGCGTAAATATACCAAGAAGAAACATTATAGGCACCAGTTGCAGTATTGATTGTAGTAATACTGGTACAGCCTTGCTGAATATTTGTCATTCGAAAAGCCTCAAGGGCACCCTCTTTTATGCATTAAGAAGTAAAAGCTGCTTGTTGTTTTTGCTGCTTCTGGAAACCTGTTCATGCAAAGGAACGCAGGAAGATGATTTCTCTGCAAATGCCAACAGTGAATCTCCTCGACCGTCGCGATTGTCTATTCCGAATTTTCCTAGTTGTCTTTGCATTAAAGTGTACAATCACAATCGTGAACTGAATTTTTTCCTTCTTCATTGTTGATTGAGTCGTCCTCGATGAAGCTTACTATGGCTTCTTCATCATAGATGGCTGTTGGCTTACCGTAATTACCCGATTCTAACGCGCACCTTTTTTCACGGAAAAATAGGCCGAAAAATCGCAGGCGCGTTAGAATCGGATACGAAACTAAAACTGCCGAAACAGCGAAAATTTCGTTCCACCCATCAACATCGCCATCTCAAGTGGGCGCAAAAGCTTTAAGCAACATGGAGGAAGACTTCCTCCATGTTTAGCAACAATATTTTTTTACGGAGTAAGCATAAGCGCCTATGGTTTTCTATCGGCGTTCACACAAATTGTCAAATCGTTCCACTTGCACACTTGATAACAGCAATGGCAGCAGCGGCTCTCACGCGTTGAAAACGAGCGGTCGGCTCAAGTGTGCGGCTCTGGAGAAGCTCGCGGGATGGGCGTGCGAGGCGTGGGCCACGATCCCATCGAACATGGTTGAACGTCCGTTCAGAAGTGTGGCATCGCGAACGCTCTTGGCGGCACCGAGGACGAGATTTTGTGGTCAGCGGAAAGCGACGAGGAGTGAGGTGAGTGAGGTTACTCGGGAAATAAATAGCCCATTTCTCCCGCATTCGTTTGTCTGGGTTATAAAGTTCCGTGCGCGTTACAATCGGAGGTGCAAGTTTTTTTTGTTTTTTTTTGCCAGGAAAATCGGGTGCGCGTTAGAATCGGGGGCGCGTTAGAATCATGTAAGTGCGGTATATGCTTGCACTATCTTTAACCTGTATCGGTTGTTGCAGGTTGATCACAATAGCCGCGACTATCTCGCTAATGCTGAAAAATCTTCTTTACGTTTCCTGCGATTTCTCTGTCGATTACAAATCTCCCCCCTCGTCATTTTGCTATTGTGGTGCACTGTAGCACAGAATATGCTGGCTATGGAGCTTCAATCAGCTTTCGCTTGCCTGTGTAACTTCGTTAACCCTAGAGTATCCCACCTTAATGTCAGAGGGCTGCTCTAATACTACAGCTAAGGTTCCCTCACTAGAAAAAGTGCGTTCGTTGAACGCTGCCAGGGTCAAGTTAAAATGTTGGTTTTTCTTTACCCTGAACTTCGAGAACCTTCCAATTGTGGAGGACGTGTTTGGACAGAGCTGCGCCAATTCTCTCATTTTCGTCACAAATCTGCCATGTGAGTTCTTCTCGTTTCTCAATCCTCTTTCACCAAGTCGTAGAGCAGCAATATACTAAGTTTGAACCTCCTAGCAGGAATAGGTTTACAGTTTATAACGTTTTTTTCTCTTCGGAAACAGGGCGGCAAGGTGACCATTTGAACGCTCTACTCGCGTTCTGTTCGGATAGTTTCAAAATTCATATCCGCTTTGTAGCCGGATTTTTGGTGACGTTGCGTCCAAAATCTGTAATGTAAACACACCCGCCGTACCTTTTAGACCCTTTCATAACTGGCTGACGCGTTTTAAAAGAGCTGCAGGAATTTTCCCGTTTATTTGGAGAAACATGCAAACTATATAGCGTTCATCTAACCGAAAACCTCTCATGTTCATCCCATGTTACAGCCATATGTGCCAAAGCATCGAAGACATTAGGCTACTTACGTCGTAATCTTGGTAATTCGCCTTCGAGTATTCGTAAATTGGCCTATCAGATATTTGTTCGCCCACAACTCGAGTACAGGATCATCTATTTGGTCCCCGCATACTATCTAAGCGACATGATCGAATCGGTCCAAATAGAGCCGCCTGTTTCATCTCCCGTGATTACAGCCACCATTCCAGCGTAACTAAAATGAAGCTTGATTTTTACCTACAGCGTCTAGTTCTTCGCCGCGATATCGCCCTTTTATCATTGCTCCACAAATATGTTTATAACTGCACTCGTTCCACATTACCGATCCAAATAGCATCAAACACGTCCCGAAGATTAATAACCAATTAAGTTTTTCCCGTATCTATGGTTCCACACATGCATTTAAATTTTCTGCGCTTCCTGTGGCCATTCGCTTATGGAATAGCCTTCCTGATAGCATTGCTGCTGAAAATAATCAGGAAAAATTTCGTCATCTTCTACACGAGCACCTGCACTGCAGCACATATAATTAGGCATCATCTTGTTTCCTTCACTAGGCAGGGTGTTGAAGCGCTCGGGTTTTTCAATCTAGTCTATTTTTTCCCCTTGCCTTCAGCTTTTTTCTATGCGTGTCAGGTGTATGCTATCTGTTGGAAAAAATAAGTTCATTCTTTTTTCGCATTTTGTACCTCCAAAAGTTATTGTGAGATTTGTACTTTTCATTTGATGTGGTTTGTGTGCTTTGAACATTGTAGTACTTTTTGCGTTATTTCCCTGCAATGTACTTATCCGTTATATTCCCTTGTTTTTTACTGATTTTGCTTTGTGTGTATTGAAGTTTTTGGTTCTTTACAATCTTTTCTGCAGAGTGTTGGCTGCTTGTGCATTCTGTAATTTCCATGAAACCCTCCTTACTCAATGCCCCGGGGCTGTAAGGTATTTTAAATAGATAAATAAATAAATATGGATGGCCAACACTGTACATTCTCCATCATTGCTTTTACAGTTACTTATACCACACGCGAGCAAAGTAAAGAGTTCAAAGGAAAGGGTCGCAGACAAATAAACTACTGAAAAATTTTAGTGAGAAAATTACAAAACTACACAGCGTTTTATAGTTTTATCCAAGAAATATCAAACGTTCTTTGTGCTTTGAAGTACACAAAATATATAAAACTGCAGTCCTAGCCAGTGTTTGTAAATCTACGCACCGGTTTAGAACTTAATAAAGTTTAATTTTGAAATTTGGTAAAATGCCACTTCAGCTATTTCTATTTTGCACTAAGTGCAGTGACAGGGAATCTTTTTTTAGCATTAACTGAACGAACTCATTTTTTTTCCTGATTTCCCCTATTTTGAAGTCGTGAACGCGAATCTTCATCTGCAACTTATCTTGATGTGCTAGCGAACGGTCTTTAAGACTTTGTGGCCGCACCCTTTGTTATAAAGCAGCAGCATGTATGTCACTTGTGAGGCCCCTATCGTTCCCTCCCCAACCAACGAAGCTTCCTCGTCAGCCCCTTCGGTACCATCTCGTCTTCACGTATTGGACGTGCGGCCGTGGCCTACTCTTACCATTCGATGCTGTTTCCCTTTGTCGGCGCCGGCAACACCCTTCATGAGACTGTAATAGGCGCCCCCCCTCCCGCACCCTCCCCCCAAAAAAACGCACTATCTTTCGTTGATGAAAACGGTGCCGTCATACCTCATTCCAAAAGCTGTTTTGTTTTGAATGACGTGTTTAAGGAGGTCTTTACTCAACCATCCCCTAATACAAACTTGTGCCCCATTGAAGCGGTCGCTTGTGCACCAATAGAAAGAGTTGTTATTGACTGGGGTGGAATCATACCGCTCATCAGGAACTTAAAATTATCATCGTCATCGGGAGTAGATGGAATAAATTCAAAATTTCTCACAAGCACCGAAGTATATTCATCCATAATTCTTGCTCAGAGTTTCCCCCAGTCATTAACATCAAACACCTTACCTGACGATTGGAAGATTGGCAAGGTGGTCCCATTATTCAATTCCGGCAACACGCACAACCCATTAAATTACCGTCCGATTTCATTAACTAACATCCCATGTGAGCTTTTCGAACACATAATTTTTCCCACATGGTTAAGTTTCTGGAAAACAACTCTTTATTTTCTTCGTGCCAACATGGCTTTAGGAAATCATTTTCTTGCGAGACCCAGCTCATTTCTTTCACTCATGACCTTTTCTCTGCTCTAGATAACGGATCTTTTGTTGACTGCATATTCTTGGACTTGTCCAAAAGCATTCGATCTTGTTTCTCACCAGTTACTTTGCATGATGCTTCTAAAGTTAAATCTAGACCGTAATATCGTAGCTTGGATTGAAAATTTTCTGTCTGATAGAACACAATTTCTAACCGCTAATGATTTTGACTCTCCCTTCTGTTCAGCCATATCAGGCATGCCTCAGGGATCCGTATTCGCCCCCCTTCTATTTCAATTTACATCAGTGATCTACCCAGCTCATTTAACTCTTCCATAGGATTGTTCGCGGATGATTGTGTACTGTATCGAACCGTTTTTTCAAATTCTGATTCGTCACTGCTACAGTGTATTCTAAACAAAGTGTCTAACTGGTGTAATTATTGGAAAATGCGTTTAAACATTAAGAGATTCCGAAAAATGACAATTTCCCGGCGTCTGAACCCCCCTAAAGCTTCCATTTACAATATTGAAGGCCGCCAACTTGAAGTGACTAAAACATATAAATATCTAGGATTCCACATAATTCGTAACTCATCTAGGGTAACGCACGTGAATTACATAATTAACAATGCTAAAGGACACTCGGGTACCTCCGACGTAACATTTCTGCTGCCCCTTCTGACCTGAAATTGATACTTTACAAAACACTAATTCGTCCAAAGCCAGAATATGACTACGCAGTATAAGACCCTGGATTCGATTATCTTACTAACGCTTAAGAATCCGTTTAAAATCGCAGTGCACGTTTTATCTTGGCCAACTACTCTCGCATGTCTTGTTAACATCTATAAAACTCCCCCTAATCTACCCAATCTTTCTTTGCGCAGAAAAGCTGCTCGATTAAATCTATTTCACAAGATCTACCACTCTAACCCGATTAAAAAAAACGAACTGGTAAATAGCCCGCCATATATATCACCCCGCAATAATCACACCTCCAAGGTAAAAGTTCCGCATTGCAATACACATCAATTTTTTTGATTCCTTCATCCCGAAAACATCGAAATAATGGAACCACCTGCCAACTTCAATCTCCACAATCACCGATGCGCGCGCATTTCGAACGGCCGCCGAACACTACTTAGTTCCCATAAAACTATTTTTCTTCTTGTTGTTGTTTACACGCGTGCATTGTATATTTATCGAACATGTATTCGGTATCCCTATCTTTTATACTGATTTATGTTTGGTAGATGGGTTTATTTTTTGTGTGTTCGTATGTTCGTTTTCTATTTTCTTGTGCTTGCATTTCGGTCTCATATGCTGATGTTATTTGATAAGTGGTTTTTATTGCATTGCATTAGTTCAGATGCTCGCTTTGTATTTAATTCATTGATTGAAACTGTATATTGGTAATACCTTTGTATAATTTCTGGAAACATTTTTATTTTCTATATGTAAACCGTATTTATAGTGTAACTTGAGCATGCCCAAATATGTCAACATATTATACAAAAGCCGGTCTTCTTAAAATACTCTCACCCGTTCTACACTTTGGCTAGAAAAACGTCGCCGGGGAGAATTATCGGCTTCGCTATCCCAATCCTCAAATGTGGTTATAACAAGTCTGTCAGCTCGTTTATGTGTGTTGTAAAGGAATGCACATTGCGCTGGTGTGCGTAGTAATTTCCTGATCGACTGAAGTACAATACAATCCTCTCACCTGTAGTCACGTTACCAGTAGAAATGTTCTGTGCAGAACATTTTACTGCAATTAGTAACATTTTACTGCAACCAAGTAATTCCTTCTATTTCTCGATATCCCCGAAATACAAGCACACACAAACGGTTGAAGTATTCAATAAACATTGGCAGCCATAAACCGCGGTATTATTTTTTTATTCCGAATTTTACCCTAACTCTTATCACCAAAAAACAGATTCCCGCAGGCTTTCAATCTAGCACCATTGATAAACGCCCAATAAAAAAAAAGAATCTCGAGTTATTTTTGTACCTCGCCGGATCTTTGTTACTTTCGCAAGTATGAGGGAGCCCACATCTAAGGTAGCTTCCCTGTTTTAAATTTCCCTTCTCCAATGCGGCGATTATATTACAGAGAGCTCGAGAGTTTTGCGCAAGAGGCAGACAGCACGCTGCTTAGAGGTGTCCTTCAGTTATGCACAGCGGCCGTCGTTCATCCCATATAAAATCAAATTTACATCTGTGAACGATCATACTGAAAGAAAATCACAAACCATGAAGTGCCCCACCGAAGCCTTAGTGATCTATAATGTTTTCGCCATCTTTCTACCCAAAGAAACACCGAACGCTTCAGTTATCTTTTACACTTCGGCCAAACTGCTCCGGCACAAGCCGTGAACATAATTGGGAATGTACTCAGCTGCATCATTAGCAGATAAAATTAAATTACATGTTATATAGTGCTTCCTTGATCTTCACGCTCCCGTCGATAACTGATAGCATTCGAGCCATCAAGGTCATAAAATTTGAGCGCACCTCATTTTAGTGCTCAGGATAAGCATTAGGAGAGTGAAGTCACTTTTTCGAGGTATTTTTGCTTATTACTTCGTTCTGACGAACCACACAGGGATGGATACCTCTTTCAATACGTACTCCTATGACTGACAGTATGGTACGGGACCTAGTTTGTCGCATTCCAGCGATAAATAACGTTGTATGGAACTACGGCACTATCACTCGAATTTAGTTCTTGCACACCTGGTAAAGATTAAGAATGGCATTTCCTGTTTCATAAATCAGAACACACGTTTTGTTATGAAAGATAGGTTATAACCCATGATAATAAAAATTTCCAGGTCGCTGTGCAATAGAAACCATGGAGTGCTCCGTGCTTGCCGCGTGCTTAATAACCCGTACCTATTCTGCGCAGTATTTCTCTGTAATGGTTTGGGTCATCAATAGCCATTTGTCCGAGGTAGTTATATTCTTCTACTTCTTTAATCGTTTCGTTTTCTAAGTTGGAGAAAATGTTTTTCGCTGTGCTTATTCCTCGTAATGTTTTATTTATTCGCGACATTTTTTAGCCCCACGGCCGTGCTTTCCGATTGTAGTTCTCCAGGAATTAACTCCATCTGTTCAGCATTCAAACACAGTAGTACTAGGCTATCCACAAATACCGAATGGCTAATTACTTGTTAAAGGAGTACTGACAGGAAATTTCTCGCCTTCAGTTTTTATGCTGTAACGAATACCTATTGGCCCAGTAATTACGAAAATCGAGGCGAAAGCCGTCAGCCGCCAACACAGAATTAATTATAGCACGTTTATTGCCACCAATTTCAAATTTGGTCGCCGCGCGGGAAAATGGCCGTTCGAAGGCCAGACTGCAAGCGGGCCAGCCTTACGTCACGGTCTCACCCGTGACGCCAGGGACGTTTTTCTTTCCTCCATGCGTTCACCGCATCGTCTGCTACGACTGCACATTGTCCGCCCTCGCCCACGCTCTTTAACGTGCTCTTTAACTACTATATAACGGTATGTTGACCGCTAATTTCAGTATAAAATTTTGTGCAGCAGGAACATAAAAAAATAGTTAGCAAGCAAAAAGGCGAAGCAGACAGTAACTTGCGGGCTCTGATTTAAAGGAGATCTGTTCACAAGGATTCTCTCGGCACGCGTAGGCCTATTCAAGACGCATTAACAGCGCGCCTCCAGTCGCGCCGGGGAGGAGCGGAGAAAACAAATTTGAGAGGAGCAGTGTTTCGCCAGTTCCCCTCTTTCTGGGAGCGCTACAAAAAGAAACATCGGCCTGCTACACCTGCCAGCGTTGGGGCCTGCGGGTCCGTCAACTCGTTTTGCCACAGGTTTTTCTTCTGGCCTCTAGCAGAATGCCCCCTGTGACCCGAAATAAATGGTTTTCTTTTATACATACATAAAGCAATTAACTTCCAGCCGTCAGTGCTAGTTATATCGATATATATATATATATATATATATATATATATATATTAATTATAGTGGGGTTTATTGGCAGGAAGGCAAAGCAAGGCCTGACTATCGCGGAGTCCAAACGCGTCCAAGCGAGCTTTCGGGTCGGGGCACCAGTCTCGCGCGCAGCGCTCTCGATGGGGCTGTCTAGCCAAGATTCAAGCACATACCCACTTGTGGTCGATTGTCCCATATCCAAGTACATACATGGTCTGACGCGAGACGTGCACGGCACACACCCATTTAAGGAAGTGGCAATGATATCTTCATTACAATCACCCGCCGGCCAAGAGTGGAGCCATCCTGGCGACTCAAGGGGATGCGACAAAGAGGGGGTCTTAGTAGAGCAACATACGCTGGACGTGCACTGTTTCGCGCCCTCGGCGACGAAGATTGGTCGTGGCAGCGATCGGCTCAACGACGTAATTGACGTGGGACGTTTTCTCAAGAACTCTGTAGGGTCCATGGTAGTTAGCTTGGAGTTTCGGTGAAAGACCGGGCGTCTTGGACGGTATCCACAGCCACACAAGAGATCCGGTGGCATAGGTAGGAGAGGTGGCTGAAGGGTCATGACGAGATTTTTGGCGCCCTTGATCCGCAGCCGTGAACGATCGAGCCAGTTTACGGCACTCTTCGACATGCGTAGCTATCTCGGAAATGGGCCTGCACTCGGAGGCGTCGGGTCGGTAGGGCAGTATGGTGTCTAGGGTGCCGGAAGGCTCACGCCCATAAAGTAGAAAGAAGGGCGACAAGCCCGTCGTCGTCTGTGTCGCCGTATTATACGCATACGTGACAAATGGCAGAACTAAGTCCCAGTTTGAATGATCCGAAGAAACATACATTGAAACCATGTCGCCAAGCGTGCAGCTAAATCTTTCAGTCAACCCATTGGTTTTCGGGTGATACGCGGTAGTTTTTCTGTGAACAACTTGGCACTGGGTCAGCAGGGCTTGTATTCCATCCGATAAAAAGACGCGTCCTCTGTCGCTCAAAAGCTCCCTGGGCGCACCATGGCGTAAAACAAACCTCTGAAGGAGGAATTGTGACACGTCATGGGCTGTAACGGTGGGGAGTGCGGCTGTTTCCGCATAACTAGTCAGGTGATCCATTGCAGCAATAATCCAGCGGTTGCCTCCAGTTGTGATGGGGAGGGGCCCGTAGATGTCGATTCCAACGCGATCGAAAGGGCGCACGGGGCTTGGTAGTGGCTGCAGAGGTCCTGTAGGATGTTGCGGCGGAGACTTGCGGCACCGGCATTCGGGACACGAGCGGATGTACTTCGGAACAAACGTGTACATCCCGCTCCAATAGTAACGGATGCGCAGCCGCTGATATGTTTTTAGGACGCCAGCATGGGCGCATTGCACATCAGCGTGGTAGGACGAACAGATGGCAGAACGCAAATGACTCGCGAATAACTAGCAGCCATTTGCGGCCCTCGGCGATATAGTTGCGCCGATACAGGAGGTCGTCACGAACAACACAGTGTGAGGCCTGGCGACGCAGTGCACGGGACGCCGAAACGGTGACGAACTCGACAGGTAGTGCAGTATGGACGCGATCCCGGGGTCTTTTCGCTGCTCTGTGGCCATGTCGTGTATGTCAAGTGACGCACATTCGCAGGCAACGGACACGCAGGCTCAGAAGCAATGGGGAGCAGGGAAAGCTGCCGCGAAACTTCTTCGCGTACGAACTGCTCAATGTGGGGCAAAAGGCACGAAAGGTCAGGAGGCCAGGGTAAAGACGATAGCGACCCTCGAGATAATTCATCATTCGGCGACGGACGCTGGCGTGTGAAAACGCGCTGCTTTCGCAGTTCGTCGTAGCTGAGGCACAAATTTGTAACCTCGCTCACAGTATGCGGGTTCTTTCCCAGCAGCATCTGGAAGGCATAGTCCTCAATGCCCTTTAAAATGTGCTTGATTTTATCGCACTCAGGCATCTCAGGATTCACTCGCCTGCACAGGTCCACGACGTCTTCTATATAGCTTGTGTATGTCTCGTTTTTTTGCTGGGCTCGCGTGCGAAGGCGTTGCTCAGCGTGAAGCTTGCGGACAGCGGGTCGAGCGAACGCCGCCAAGAATCGGGACTTGAAATCCGACCAAGTTCGCGCATCGGTTGTATGGTTACGGAACCACATTCGGGCTAATTCGTCCAGATACAAGTCGACGTTGTTGAGCTTCATGGTGCCATCCCATTTATTATGAACGCTCACCCTTTCGTAGGAGGATAACCAGTCCTCTGCGTCGGTATCATGCTTGCCGCTGAAGTGGGGAGGTTCTCGTTGGGGCAGAACATTGGATCACATGATGGGCGCGGGCTGCGGCGACACCATTTCCTGGTCGATTCGTCCAGCTGGGGGTGTAAGCACTCGCTTGCTGCGTAATTCCAGGTTGGGGTCCTTATAAGGTGCACGACCTCCACCAAAGTATAGTGGGGTTTATTGGCAGGAAGGCAAATCAAGGCCTGACTATCGCGGGGTCCAAACGCGCCCAAGCGAGCTCTCGGGTCGGGGCACTAGTCTCGCGCACAGCGCTATCGATGGGGCTGTCTAGCCCAGATTCAAGCACATACCCACTTGTGGTGGATTGTCCCATATCCAAGTACATCCACCGTCTGACGCGAGACGTGCGCGGCACACACCCATTTAAGCAAGTGGCCATGATATCTTCATTATATATATATATATATATATATATATATATATATATATATATATATATATATGTATATACAGAAACATAGGTCAGCAGTCTACAACGCCAAAGGGGGCATAGGGGTGTGGTTAGGCTCTTTTCTGTTTCACTACGGTTAATGAAATAAACATTGTTTTTTTTAATATACAGAAGAAAGAAAGAAAGAAAAACACGCTCCCAGAGTGGGCACCGAACCCACGCCTTTCGATTACATGTCGAATGCCTTACCAATTCGGCTATCTGGGCGACTGTGTTCTCCTTCACTTTCCTGGCTATATATATTTACTCGAAGTGTATCTGACGCTTGAGAGTGGTAGCCAGCGCCACTCTGACTGCACGGGGAGAAGGGGACCTTCTTTTCAACCCCCGGGGCGTGACACGAACGTCTACAGCCTGTCATGAGCGGGTAACTGGCGGGAAGCCCTCTTATGCTACCTAGGCATCAAGGCTGCCAGAACCAAGACCCTCGCTAGGCTTTCGAAGAGTAATCTAGTAAGGAAATGAGGGGCTCGTTGAGGAAATACAGAAACATAGGTCAGCAGTCTACAACGCCAAAGGGGGCATAGGGGTGTGGTTAGGCTCTTTTCTTTTTCACTACGGTTAATGAAATAAACATTTTTTTAATATACAGAAGAAAGAAAGAAAGAAAAACACGCGCCCAGAGTGGGGACCGAACCCACGCCTTTCGATTACATGTCGAAAGCACTTTTGTTCCCCGACGTATCTCCCCTTTTTTCGCAGACACATATAAATATATCTATATCTGTATATATATATATATATATATATATATATATATATATCTTGATGTATATTGCCGCGAACCAAACATTGGGTTTGTTTATTTGTGTTTTGCTTTTGCCGCCCGGCTGCGCCGGTCTGTGTTATCTCTGCGCCAAGGGGAGCGCGTGTTCCATTCTTTCTTTCTGTGCCGCATGTGTTATCTGTTGTGATAGGGAGAGCATTCCGATCTAACGTGAACAGCCCAGAATAATCTTCTTGGATCTACTATGTTCTCGATGCGAATCGACGTTTCGAGAACCACGCGCGCCAAAAGATAAAAAGCCTGCAGTGCGGACGCCGGGGCATTCGATTCGACGACACTCGCCTGTGCAAGTCACTCTGTTGACCGCTGCTTCGAGGCCTCTGTATTCTTTTGAGTTGTTAGGGGAGCACAAGTTCGCTCCAATAAACGTGTTTCTCATTCAAGACAACTGCATCGTCCTCGTCTCGTGACAATATATACATATATATATTGTCACGTGACAACGCAGAGAATAGAGGTCAGGAAGAAGGTGTATTTACAAAAGACACCGTAGTCACCGGAAGAGCAGCGGTTTGATGGCCGCGCTCCCGCAGTCCAGCGGGAGCGTGGACTTCGTCTACCTTCCCTTCATTCTGTTGGTCATCTACCAGCGTCTTTCCACCGGTGCACATATCCAGATAGGGAGAGATTTGCCACATGGATGGGCGGGTATGCTCCGTGTAAGTTTCTCGGGAAGCTGGCCAAAGTCTGTGACACAACTCCACCACCGCACAAGTACCGCCCCGGTGCCTGTTATGAAGGAGGAGCAGTAGCATGTAGATTTCGTCCGTGGTACGGGTTGAGGCGGCTCACGTGAACAAGCGGAGGTGCTGAGTGCCCAGACGATGTCGAAGGCAACACTGGCACGATTTTGTAGGTGACGGGGGTGACGGCATGTTCGACGCGGTAGGGGCTGTAAAGTGGGAGATGAACTTCTCACACAGTACAACAATTGGCGGGAAGGGGTCCACAAAAGAACCAAGGAGCCAGGAGGAAAGTATGCAGGGTGGTGGCGCTCGTCGTATCGAGACTTCTGGGATGCTTGTGATGACAATTGTCGTTCTCGGGCAACCTGGCGTGCCAGTTCAGCGTGGGCGATGACGTCACGAGCATATGCAGTGTTCGGCTAACTTGAAGTCGGTAGGGTGGTGTCGAACGTTTAAGTAGGCTCACGGCGAAAATGAAGGAAGAAAGGAGAATATCCAGCAGTATCGTGCCGGGATGAATTAAAGGCAAATGGGACGTAAAGTTGTGTAACACCCCAATCTCGGTGGTCTGTGGAAACGTACATTGCAAGCAAGTGAATGGGCGTTTTAGTGAGCCGCTCCGTAAGGCCTTTTGTTTGAGGATGGTATGCAGTTGTCAGTTCGTGCTTTGTTTCACAAGAGCAAAGGAGGTCCTCTACAACCTGTGACAAAAAGTACCGGCCACGGTCCGTGAGCAACTGTCGCGGAGCACCATTACGCAGGACGACGTCCTCCAATAAGCAATCGGCGACATCTGTCGCACAGGTTTTGGGGAGCGCAGGAGTAATAGCGTAGCGGGCAGCATAGTCTGTGGCTACCGCAATCTAATCGATTCCCGGAGGAGGACAACGAAAAGGTGCTAAAAGGTCTAAGCCAACAAGATGAAATGGTTCGGTGGGAATGCCCAAAGGTTGCAACGGGGCGGTGGGACGTAATGGGGCGTTTTCCGACGTTAGCAAAGATCGCACGCAGCGACATAGGGACGCAGAGTCCGGTAGTTCCCTGGCCAGTAAATTTGCCGGAGGATACGGTCGTAAGTGCGAGCAGTGCCAAGGTGGCCAGCCATCGGCACGTCGTGAGGCTGTCGGAGGACACCCGGGCGAAGTTGCTCCGGCAGCGCCAGGAGCTGGTCAGGTCCATCAGCTCGGAAGTTGCGGCGGTATAGGATATGATCCCGCATCACAAACGCGTTCAGTGAAGGGTCCGCTGGCTCAAAGTGGAGACGGTCGATACTAGGCCTAAAAGTCGGATCACGGCGCTGGTGGTCACCGCTGTCTTTGAAGTCCTACAAAGAAAAGACACAAATATCCGTGCCGGGCTGATCAGTGGGAGGCTCGTCGATGGGATGAAGAGATAAACAGTCGGCATCTCTGTGCAGTTTACTGGACTTGTACAA
Organism: Haemaphysalis longicornis; assembly: GCA_013339765.2. Taxonomy (NCBI): domain Eukaryota; kingdom Metazoa; phylum Arthropoda; class Arachnida; order Ixodida; family Ixodidae; genus Haemaphysalis; species Haemaphysalis longicornis. Next base: position 133,025,679 of record CM023452.1, on the reverse strand, counting down.
AACTGGATAACCATGGTCATGGATATAGAGAGACCAGCGAGCAAGGCGACTTGTGGGATCTTTCAGAGAAGGAAGTCTGCATAAGGCGTGTTGGTCGTTTACAACCGTAAATTGCCTGCCGTACAGGTATGGTCTAAATTTTCCGACTGCCCACACCAGAGCAAGGCATTCGCGCTCCGTTATAGAGTAGTTGCGCTCGGATGGGGACAACAGACAGCTTGCGTATCCTTCGTATTCAATTGCGTGGAATGCATGCAGGCAACCAAGTGTGCCCTGCCGTATCTGTGGCCAAGGGTCTGTTGCTAGGCGACGTTGTGCGCACGGCCCACAGATTAGGCACCCCTCTTGTCCCCCATGCAACAGTGTGAGTGCGCACGTGGCGTCCGCGATTTGCCGCCGGTGGCGCGCCGGCACTCGTTACGTCGGGCTCCGCGGGATGGCGGCACTTGTCCAGCTAAGCCCGACTGCGAAACACATGACCTGACATGACTGTGTTTCACGTTACAAACTCTTCGCCGAACACAAAGTATTGCGTCGAGTTCACTGTGATTGCGATTAATAACATCTCTGTTGGCGCCACAGTTTAGAGTCGGATTGGAATGGAGCAAATGATCCACACCGGTGTCTTTTTTTTCTTCGGCGTGCGGCCGCAATGGCCCAGGCTCAGCCGTATACGTGGCGCATCGGCCATGTCTGTGGCCGTTTCCAGTGTTGCCAAGCTAAGAATTTGGCCGCTAAACTTTTCCACGAATACCGTCTATACTATCACCCAGTCGAGGCCAGCTGTATTTGGGCCAGCACCGCTCCTATGCCATGGCCGCTGGCGTCTGTGCGGATTTCCTTCTGAGCACAGGTGTCAAAGTAAGCCAGGACTGACGGATTCGATAGGTGGCCGATGAGCGCGGAAAAAGCCGACTCTTGCGCGTGGCCCCAAGATAACGCTGTATTTTTTTAAAGATTAGTGAAGGGGCGACCAATGGCAGCAATATCCTTGACAAAACGGCGGAATTAAGAACACAGCCTTTTAAATCTGCACGTTGTGCACTGAACGCGGAATGGGAATGTCTTTGACGGCGCGTATCTTCTCGGGATCGGGTTGAACACCGGAGGAGTCGACCAGGTGACCGAGAATCTTGATTTGGAGGTTTCCGAAATTGCAGTGTTGTGAGTTCGGTTGCAGACCGACTCTGCGAAAAACACCCAGAATGTCCGAGAGACGTTGCAGGTGAATATCAAATGTACGTGAATACACAACGACGTCGTCCAGGTAACAAAGAGAAGTTGGCCACTTGAATCCGCGTAGAAGAAAGTCTATCAGCCTTCCGATTGTCACAGCCACGTTACACAGCCCGAATGGCATAATTTTGAATTCGTACAAACCGTCAGGTGTTACGAAAACTGTTTTTTCCCTATCTTTTTTGTCAACAGCTATTTGCCAGTATCCGGATCGCGAATCGATGGATGAAAAGTAGGAGGCACCATGTAGGCCATCGAGGGCGTCATCGATTCGAGGGAGCTGGTATACATCTTTCTTGGTAATTTTTGCAAGTGTCTGTAGTCAACACAGAAGCGCCATGAGGCATCCTTCTTTCTGACCATAACAATCGGTGATGCCCATGGGCTAGAGGAGGGTTCAATATTATCCCGTCTGAGCATTTTGTCGACTCCGGTTGAATGACACCTCGCTCGGTCTGAGACACGCGATATTGGCGTCGACGTATAGGACTGGCATCCCAGCGTTTAAGGGATGCGTCACAATGAACGTCGGACCTAAGGGCCGGCCGTTGAAGTTAAAAATGTCGCGATGGCTGGCAAGAAGACAGAGATGTTCGTGAGCTTGGTGCGCTGGAAGGTCCCAGGATATCATTGTCATAAACTCCTCTAATTTTGCGAGGTTGTGGCAGTTTGCTTTGTCAACTTGGTCTGTGTCAAGGGACATGGGAGAAATCTCGCAGGTATCCATTGGTGAAAGCAGTGTAAGCGCTATTCCTTGAGGAAGGACTTGTGTCGAAAGTCCAAAATTTATTAACGGCAGTGTGATCCAAATCTGGGCTACCGTTACGACCGAAAACACGGGAGAGCCGCGTGGCAGTCGAGCAGCACGTCCGTAACCTGTGAAACGATGTAATAATCACCCGGCACGGGCGGAAACGAGGTCAGCGAAAGGTCGGTCACTGCAGTTATATATATATATATATATACACATACATATATATATTGGAAAGGAGATACTCGAAGTTCCTGTGGAAGGCTGGTGTCGTTTCTGCGTGGACGAGCCCTTAACGCAGGATGGGCAAGCCGAAAGGACCAGCGTTACGCGAGGCTGAGCCTGAACGAGATCGTCCTCATCCTCGTCGGCATCCGGTGCATACCCACATATGGCGATTTGCCCTTTATAGCTGATGCTCGTCATACTTCCATGTGAGCTAAATACGTACTTACTAAAATACTGCCGGCGAAAAGGGGAAAGCATCCTGGCGACGTAAGGTGTACAGGATACAAACAGGTCACAGTAGGGCTTTAGCCGTGCCACATCAACTGTCTCACGCCCCGACGGCGGTTGTGCGAAGTGGACGTTACAGACTCAACAACATAATTTCACGGCGATGTTCGCTCCACAACCATGTAGGGGCAGTGGTTTTGCGGCACAAATTTCGGCGACAGTCCGGAAGTCGGGCACAGTACGTAGAGCAAGACGAGTGATCCGTTCTGGAAAGTTGAAGCTGTGACGGAAACTTCGTGACGTGCCTTCTGGCACTGCTGGTATTCCGATGTAAATCGATGAGCAAGCTGGAGACATTCCTCGGCGTGTCGGGCGATGTTTGAAGGTGGCATAAATTCGGAGGCCTCGGGTAGGTATGGAAGTATATTGTCCAGCATACATGAAGGCTCAAGACCGTAGAACAAAAAGAACGGTGAAACTCCTGTGGTTGTCCGCTTAGCGGTGTTGTAAGCATACGTCAAAAAAGGCAGAAAAATGTCCCAATAAGAATGGTTGTTAGAAATGTACATTGCGATCATATCCCCCACTGTGCGGTTAAACCTTTCTGTCAGATCATTGGTATGTGGGTGGTATGAGGTCCTTTTGCGGTGGACCACGTTGCATTTAGCGAAAAGTGTCTGCAAGACGTCGAAAAAAACACGCGGTCTCTATCACTGCGTAGCTCACGAGGAGCACTGGGGCGGAGCATGAACCGCTGAAGGAGGAAGGATGCTACTTCTCGAGCCGAGGCTGCCGGCAGCGCAGTTGTTTTGGCGTGAGGCCGTAGATTACCAACAATGACGATGATCCAGCGGCTACCGGCAGTGGTGCTGGGTAGTGGGCAGTAGAGATCAATGCCCACTCGGTGGAAGGGACACACTCGCTGAACAGGGCAACGGCTGAAGTGGAGCGCCGGTGTGCGTGGAGGAGTTATGGGCCGTTTACAGGCTGGGCAGGATATAAAAAACTTTTTCAGAAACGTATGCATGCCGCGCCAGTACTAGCGGAGTGTAAGGCGCTCGTACGTTTTCAAGACTCTAGCGTGAGCACACTGCGCGTTATCGTGAAAGCAAGAGAACATGTCCTTCAGTAGGGGGCGAGGAATCACTAGGAGCCATTTCGACCGTCGCTGTGTTAGTTGGTGCGGTATGGGACTTCGTCGCAAACGGTGCAGTGGGCAGCTTGTCGTCGCAGTGTCCTTGGCGAAGCGTATGCCGGCGGGCTTACAGATATTCGAAAATCGAGATGATCCACGGGTTGTTACGCTGGTCAGCAGACATGTCCGCTATGTCGAGAGCCGCGAGGGTGTTATCTGCCTTCGACAAGCTCGCGACGTCAGATAGAAGCGGAGAGCGAGAAAGGGCGTCCGCGTCATTATGCTTGCGTCCTGCCTTGCACACATCCCGGATGTCATACTCTTGAAGGCGGAGGGCCCAGCGGGCGATGAGACCGGAGAGATCCCTTAGTGAAGAAAACCAAGCAAAAACATGATGATCCGTCATGACGTCGAACGGGCCTCCGTACAGGTAGGAGCCAAACTTGTTTATGGCTAAAACGATAGCCAAACATTCCTTTTTCCTTACAGCGTAGTTCTCTTCGGCCTTCGTCAATGTACGGGTCACACAACTGACTTGTATTTCTTACAGCCGTCCTGTCGTTGTGCGAGGACTGCACCTAATCCCTCACAGCTAGCATCGGTGTGGAGTTCGGTTTGTGCGCGCGGATCAAAATGTCTGAGTATGGGTTGTGACGTAAGGACATAATGTGGCCTTAGAAATGCGTTTTAGCAGTTAGGGGGCGAGTAAAAAAATTTTCAACTGCCACCGAGAAGTTGGATGAGGGGAGCAATGATGGAGGCAAAGTTCCGTAAAAACAGCCAGAAATAGGATAAGAGGCCGATAAAGCTTCGCAGCTCTTTGATCGTAGTCGGCTTTAGGAACTCTTCCACGGCATGGAGCTTAGCTAGGTCCGTGAGGACGCCGAACTTCGAAACAGCATGGACCAAGCTGGTGAGTTTACGAGAATCGAAGCGCCACTTTTTAAGGTTCAGCTGCAAAACAACGGAATGAAGGTATTTCTATTGTTGTTCTAGGCGTGTTTGGAGGTGAAAACACGACGATGTCGTTTAGGTAGCAAAGGGACGTTTTTTATTTCAGACCGGGCAATACATTTGTCCAGCACTGGTTCGAATATCGAGGGTGCATTACAGAGTCTGAACGGCATGACATTGAGCTTGTAGAGGCTGTGTGGTGCTACAAATGCCATGTTAGAACGATCGCCGTCTGCCATGCCCATTTGCCAGTAGCCAGACCGCAAATCTAAAGATGATAAGTACTCGGCCCCTTGCGAACTGTAAACGTCCTCGCGAGTTATTTTGTTGAGACATCTATAATCCACGCAGAACCGAATGGATCCATCATTTTTCTTGACAAGTACCATAGCGATGCAGCTATGGCGTAGAAGTAGAACACCCGCCTCGCGTGCAGAAGGACCGTGGCTCGAATCCCGGTGCCGGAGAATTCCCACCGGATTAAAAAAAAGTCCGCGTATTGATGGATTGCACAAAGGGGCTTGGGTTGCTGCCTGACCCCGGCGACGATTGCCGGTAATGCACTCCCTCACCAGAGGAGGATTGGGCACCCTGGAGTAGTAACGGCCACAACATTTCATGAATACACCAAGTAACCCTCGGCCCTCAGTCTCCAGCGGCTGCGAAGCAACTGACGACGGCGGCGGTCAGACCTGTGACGCCGCAGAAGGTGCTAACAATTCCTTGATCAGGACAGGCAGCCAATGGAACTGAACCTGGCAACGTTTAACGCGCGAACCTGACCTAGCGAAGCAAGTCTGGAGGTGTTGTTTGAGGAATAAGAGGGCATTAAATGGGATGCAATAGGGCTTAGCGAAGTTAGGAGGGCAAACGAAGCCTTTACGGTGCTGAAAAATGGACACATCCTATGTTACCGTGGTTTAGAGGACAGAAGAGAACTGGGAGTGGGATTTCTAGTCAATAAAAGCATAGCTGGCAACATAGATGAATACTATAGCATTAACGAAAGGGCAGCAGGTGTTGTAATTAGGCTCAATAAGAGGTACAAGCTCAAGGTGGTGCAGGGCTACGCACCCACATCAAGCCACGACGACCAAGCAGTGGAACGCCTCTATGAAGATGTGGAATCGGCAATGGCTAAAGCAAAAACACAGTATACCGTAGTTATGGGGGACCTCAATGCTAAAGTAGGCAAGAATCAGGCTGGAGACAAGGCAGTTGGGAACTATGGTCTGGGCTGTAGAAATAGCAGGGGGGACCTACTAGTTGAGTCTGCAGAACGAAATAACCTACGCATAATGAATACCTTCTTCTGTAAACGGAAGAGTCTGAAGTGGACCTGGAGGAGCCCGAATGGGGAGCACAAAAATGAACTAGACTTCATATTATGCGATAACCCTGGCGTCGTGCAGGATGTGGAAGTGCTCGGGAAGGGTAAGGTGTAGTGACCACCGTATGGTAAGATCTCGAATTAGGCTAGATTTGAGGAGGGACCGCAACAAGCTAGTACGAAAGAAGCAGACAAATGAGCTAACAGTAAGACGTAAAGTAGAATAATTCAGGATCGCGCTGCAGAACCGACATTCCGCCCTTAACGCGGAAGCCGAGCTTACGACACAGGATGCCAGCGACAACCTTACACGCATTATCACGGAGTGTGCAGTAGAAGTCGGGGGCACTATGGCTAGACAGGATACTGGTAAACCTTCACAGGAGACGAAAGATCTAATCGGGAAACGGCAAACCATGAGAATATCCACCGCAGCTGACAGACTAGAACTAGCCGAGCTCTCCAAGTTAATCAATAAGCGCAAGACAGCTGACATAATGGAAGTATAATATGGAGATGATCGAATACGCTGTAAAGAACGGAGGTAACCTGAAAGCAGTGAAGAGACGTCTTGGCGTGGGGAACAATCAGATGTATGCACCTAAGGATAAGCAAGGCAATGTCATCACAAATAGGGATAAAATAGTCACAGTGGCCGAAGGAGTTCTATAGGGATTTGTACAGTAGCCAGGACATACAGGATAATGCCGAACGAGACAGTAGCTCAGAGGAGATAGACATCCCTCCAGTAACGACCAAAGAAGTAATGAAGCCTTTAAAAGAAATGAAAGGGGGCAAAGCACCTGGTGAGGATCAGATAACAGCAGACCTCTTGAAGGATGGCGCAGAAATTGTACTTGAAAAACTGGCAAACCTGTATATGCAATGCCTAATAACCGCAGTGGTACCAGAATCTTAGAAGAACGCGAACATCATCCTAATCCATAAGAAAGGCGACATGAAAGACTTGAAAAATTACAGGCCCATCAGGTTACTGTCAGTCGTCTACAAGGTATTTACCAAGGTAATCGCTAACCGAATCTCTGCAACCTTAGATTGCTGTCAACCTAAAGAACAAGCAGTGTTCTGTAAAGGTTATTCAACAATGGACCATATTCACACGATCAATCAGGTGATAGAGAAGTGCACTGAGTATACTGAACCCCTAGATACAGCCTTCATAGTTTATGAGAAAGCATTTCACTCGGTCGAAACCCTTGCAGTCATTCAGGCATTACGGAACCAGGGGGTAGGTGAGCATTATGTAAGAATACTAGAGGATATCTACAATGGGTCTACAGCTACCATCATCGTCCTTAGGGAGAGCAGTAAAATACCTATAAGAAAGGGTGTCAGACAAGGAGACACAATCTCTCCAATGTTATTCACAGCATGCCTACAAGAAGTACTGAGAACGTTTGATTGGGAACAGGTGGTAGTAAGGGTTAATGGAAAATACCTCAGTAACCTCAGATTTGCTCATGACGTTGCCTTACTAAGTAACTCGGGGGACGAGTTGCAAAGCATGCTTTCCGCACTGGGCAAACAGAGTAAAACTGTGGGCCTACAAATTAATATGCAGAAAACAAAAATAATGATCAATAACGTCGGTACAGCACAGCAGTTTAAGATAGGTGGCGATGCAGTGAAAGTGGTAAGCGAATATATCTACTTAGGCCAAGTTGTGACCCCAGATCCCAACCATGAGGCAGAGATAATTAGAAGAATCAGAATGGGGTGGGGTGCATATGGCAGACATTCTCAGATAATGAATAGCAGCCTACAATTGTCGCTGAAAAAGAAAGTGCATGACAGCTGCATCTTACCGGTGCTCACCTACGGGGCAGAAACTTGGAGGCTGACTAAAAGGGTTCAACTTAAATTGAGAACGACTCAGCGGGCAGTGGAGCGGAAAATAAATAGGTGTAACATTAAGGGACAAGAAGAGAGCGGAGTGGGTCAGGGAGCAAACTGGTGTTAAAGACATATTAGTAGAAATTAAGAAGAAGAAATGGACGTGGGCAGGGCTTGTATTGCGAAGGCAAGATAACCGCTGGTCATTAAGGGTAACAGAGTGGATCCCTAGAGAAGGCAAGCGCTGAAGGGGGTGGAAGAAAGTGAGATGGCCAGATGAGATCAGGAAGTTTGCGGGCATAAATTTGTCACAGTTGGCGCAGAACCGAGGTAATCGGAGAATAATGGGAGAGTCCTTTGCCCTGCACTGGGCGTAGATAGGCTGATGATTATGATGATTACGATGACCACAGGAGAAGCCCAATGACTCACCGATGGTAGAATGACGTCCCGATTTGCATTACTCCCACGTGTTCCCCAATAACACGGCGCTCGTTGGAGGACACACGATAGGGTCGCTGTCACAGTGGTACATGCGTGCCAGTGTCTATCCGATGCAAAACAGTTGACGTGCGGCCCAATAGAATGTGATGACAGTCGTATGATGTACTGAAGCTTCGTAGAACCGTCAGTAGTTGTTTACCTTGGGTCGAAATAAGGGCGTTGTCGATGTCGTTGAGCAACATGGTCGCATCAGTCGAGATATCACGTAAGCAACCGGAGCTAGGCGTGCGGTGATATTGATAGGGGAAACGTCTACGGCTACGTCGATAGGAACAAAAGGGACAACTTCTTCTATAAGGCCAACGCATTCACTACGAGAGAGTTTGATGGGGCACTGATTTGGGTTTGAGAGAGGCAGAGAACAGGAACCGGATTTGAAGTCGAAGACAGTGAAGCAGTCGAAAGGATTTGCGAAGCGAAAAGAGACCAGAAGGAGCGAATATGACTGTGGCATTCGAAACACTGCTGCACCGGAACGGCACAAGCACTGATGAATCTGGTGTAATGTCCGTGTTGTCAAGGAGAAGCAACTTTGCGGCGTATTTCTCAGAATCGTTTTCCAGTGCCGGAAACAGCCCTACTTCGGCGCGCATGAAGTCAATGATGGAGTGATGGCGTCACAAGAAGTTCCATCTTATAATGATATTTTGAGAGCACCATGACAGGACGATGAGCTCTATGATGTAGACGACCCCTTGAATTGTAACCCGAGCAGTGCATGCGGCCAGCGGTTCCACAGGCTACGCATTAGCGTTGCGGAGAGTAACACCATATATAGGTGCGGTCACCCTTCTTAACAATCGGCAAAATTTTTCGCCAATAAGAGAACCTCAGCTCCAGTATCAGTGAGCGCCAGGATAGAAACACCATCAACATACAATTTGATTAAATTAGGTGGCGAAGATGGACGTCTTTGGTATTTCAATGGTAACACAGTTTTTGCCTTTGAAACTTGGACATCTAGTTTTCCGTTTAACAAGTCACAGGGCGACGGCGCATCGGAAAGAGAGAGCGGCGTCGTGGAGACTGCGAGCGGCGGCTGGTGAAGTCACGGTCATCGCACGAGGTAGGTGTCATCGAAAACACGGCTGGGGAGTGCGTCATGGGGTGAGGGCGCCTAGGGAAAGGACAACGATGAGTCTGCGGGTACCCGTCATGCCACGCCGCAAGTAGCCTGCCAGATGTCCGGCAATCCCACACGAATAAGAGGTAGGGGATTATAAGGCGTGCGCCAAGGATTTGCGAATGAAGACGGCGGATAGGGCTCGACACGTGTGGGTCGGATGCGTTGAACCCCGGCAGAGGCGTGACTCCGAGTGCTTGCAGAAGTCGCAAAGTAGGGTCCCGATACGGTTCCAGTAAAAGATCGTGCCACGGTCTGGGCATAGGTTGGTGGCATATGTGGAACTGGGTCGGCTAAGTCAAAGAAGCGGCCATCGGCATTGGCGTCGTAAATCAGCGTAAGCCACTGGATATACCGCGAGATTTTGCTACCGGGTGCATGGAAGCGCGTCAGCCACTTGTTGAATAAGGCTTCTTGAGGGTTGGGGCTAAATCTTACATAGGTGGCTTCGCTATGTCGCTAACGAGGGAAAGCTGACGGGCCACTTCATCACGAACAAACTACTGAATCCTGGTGAAGAATACACCCCTATCATCAGAGGCTAATGTGCAAAGCGAATGATCTTGTTCCGCGGGTTTACAATCGAGAGCCCCCTCTTTGCGGAGTTCATCGAACGTTTGGCAAGCTTTGACTTCAGCAACAGTGCAAGGGTTTTTACGAGCAACATTTGGAAGGCATCGTCCTCTTGTGCCTCTTCGGATATGCTTTATCTTTCTCTCTTCGGTCATAGCGTTGTTTGCCCTTTTACATAAGTCAAAGATGTCCTTGATGCAAGAGGTAAAGGTTTCGTTCATGCCCTGAGCGCGTTCGCGCAAACGGTGTTCAGCACGCAGTTCCCGAACTGCTGGGCGCCCGAACACTTTGGTATATTCGGTCTTGAAATATGACCATGTGCGGAGATCAGACCCCTGGTTTTTATACCACGTCTCTCCAATACCGGTAAAGGAGAGACTGACGTTGTTCTGCTTCGGTTTATGGTCCCAGTGGTTATGGGTGCTCACCCGTTCGAAAGTGGTGAGCCAGTCCTCAGCGTCCTTGTCATCACTGCCGTTGAAAAGGGGGATCCCGTTGACGGACCGTGCTGGGGCAGGTGATAGGTGCCACATTAGGTGGGGTCTCGCGTTGGTTACCGTGAGACATCGTCGAGGGAAGTGTGGGACTGCGAAGCTCCAATGTAGACAACTGAAGACCGGAGCAGGACGGCAACATCCCCCAAAATTGTAAATGAGATACACAAAGTTCCTTAGGAGGATGGGACGGTTTAGTCGTGGACGAGTGGTCCACGCTGGAGGGGCGAGCGGAAACGACCAGCTTTACGCGAGGCTGAGCCTGAACGAGAGCGTCCTCTTCCTCGGTGGCATCAGGCCCATACCCACATATAGAGATTTACCCGTTATGGTTGATGCTCGTCACCCTTCCATGTGAGCTACATACATACTTGCTATATTAGAAGCCCCTGGCTTTGTGCTCGCGCTCGTGCTTAATCGGAGGAAATGTAAGTGGAATGTATTCCGAATGGTGGTGTGGCGTCCGGTCTTCTCGAGTTAAATTTCTGATATGTCGTGGTTGATATGTTGTGTGTGTGCACGCGTGCGTGCGTGCGTACCTGTGTGCGTGCCCGTGTGCATGCGTGCGCGCGCGCGCGTGCGTGTGGGTGTGTGTGCGCGTGTGGGTGCGGGTGTGTGTGTGTGTGTGGTGCTGTGTGTGTGTGTGTGTGTGTGTGTGTGTGTGTGTGTGTGTGTGTGTGGTGTGTGTGTGTGTGTGTGTGTGTGTGTGCGGTTGACTTACTTAACGCACGTGTTAAAACGATGGTAAAACTAACGTTGCGACCCTGATTACTGACTCAGACCGGACTTCGACAGTGCTCCTGTCTGCAAAGAACGGGCCCCGGTAGAGGCACAGACACACGAGAAGAACATTAATAAAATAAAGTTTGCTGACGCTTCAGGAAGAGTACAGAATAAGGGGGGTTCAAGGTTATATATATAGAAAATGCAGCAAGCCGATAGCAGGTCTAGAAAATGGATTCTTTGCGCTGTCCCTTCCCTGGTTGGGATCATTGTTGGTGGGCATCGAAAAAAATGAGAGAAGTGAAAGATAAAAAAAAAACAAGAAATCACAGTCACGTGAAACAAACGAGCGAAAAAAGAACAAAAAAAGAAAAGGCCAAGAATAAAAAAAAATTATTCAGATGATTCCCTCTTTTCCTGTGACATCCGGGTTGAATTAGTGGTTAAAACAAAATATGCCCATGCACGGATTTCGCATGGGCATAGAAAAAAGATAACAAAGAATGCAGTCACCTGGTACGATCATGACAAAGAAGTACGAAGAAAAATAATTAACAAGGTAATATGGTATTTTTAGTGTCTCGTAGCAACTAGTTGGGCGCATGACGCGCACTCCCAGGGGCACATCATGCTCTTGCATTTGCTTCTTTTATCTTTTTTTAATGACTTGTTTGACACTGTCTTTCTACTGCTCCTTTTCTTCGTGCTTTTTCTGCGCTTTGTATACGGATATAGTCTCTTTCCTGTCAAAACAGCCTGTCTTACTGCTTTTGTGCACGCCACCCTTACCTCCCAGAGACGGAAGCCAAGTATAGTATCCTCATGTTTCAATCACTTAACTATGATTCTTAGAACAGATGTCTCTGGCAAGATGTTCAACATATGTGTGTAATGTCATATCTTCCTTCGATCCACCTGCAAAACTACCCTTCTCCTCTCTTCTGTTTTCGCGTCCGGCCCTGTGATTTTTCCGCTTATTGCGACTGGGTCGTCACACTGAAAATGTTGCCTACCTTCTCCTCGTCTATTAAACGCGAGCTAGGAATACATTGAGTAAGACAAATAAATAAAGAGCAAAGCAAACAGAACGTACTCACATAGCACGAGCGTTTTGTTAAACGGCCCTCAGAAAAGAGATTTGATCCTGCTGACTCTTTCTGCATTCGGGCTATTTTTCACTGAGCCACAATAAGATAAGAAGACAGGCTAGCGCCAAACCACGGTTTCCTTATGGCGGTTGAATTTAACAATGTTCAATAAAATTGAGCGGGGAAGTGCCCCGGTACGCGTCAGCAGACGAGTCTGCGGTCCACCGGACTCTTGAATTATGTGCCTGATAATCGCCTAATACATGACCTTTTTGTGAGGGATACTTGACAATTCCTTGTCACAAAGTGTATTAGTTTAAACCTCGACCCGTCAGTTCAACTTCTTGCTCTCAGCACCATTCTTGAAATTGCGAGGGGCAGAGCCACGTAAACGTCCTAGCAGCTTTCTCAGCGTTGTAAATTTATTTATCGCTCAAAAATCTTTATCTCCTCGTTCTAGGTTTGTGCTGGAGAGCAAACCGTAAAACATTGCGAATACAACGCTCATGTCACTTCTCGGAACGTGGATGGCTATGGGATCCCACCAGCTTTGTTCTACCCAGAAGTACCACACGGAAGTTGTTTTGGCGTCCTGTCGTGGAGCCAGGCCTGGTCCAGGCGGCAGAATCTGCTGATGGAGGCATCAGATCACGGCATCGACAAGTTTACGGGACCACACCGTGAAACTAAACGTCCTGCCACAAGTTGTGAGGTTCGTAAAATTAAGATTCCGTTACGATAGGTCGCATACTCCGCCGGTAGGGGCTTTTTAAATCAATTAAGAGACAGAAGCCGTTCATTTCAGGTGTTGAAATAAGAACATGAACCATTGCCGCAAGCCTATAGGAACTGCGGTCAACCCTCGTAATCGTTACTGTTTTGCAGAAGCATAAATGATTAAGCAGCCGGCACAATTGCGCACGAGCAAGGAAGGGCGATTGTTACAGTGCATAGTTATGTGGTAGGCAGAATCGGGCTGGATTGCATATTGTGGGGTGTGATATTGCTCTGGCACGTTTTCTTTGCGTTGCTGGTATTGTTGTCGTACGCTATCATCTTTGATGCGGTGGGTTATATCAATATTATAGATGCGACTGCATCTCATTCACTCGCCTTGTCCATGCAGCGTCGTCGGCGCTGCTGTCGTCTGCCGCTCCCCCATTCTCCTCGCCGCGCGAGCTGCGCTATCCGCCGCTCACCCCCTCTCCTCTCCCATGCCCCTCTCTGCCGAGGGGCATTGGATTGGATTCGAATGGATAGGCTTGGCTTGGCTTGGATTGGAGTGTATTGGATTGGATTTGATTGGATTGGATTAGATTGGTTTGGATTAGATTTGGATTGTATTGGAAAAAAGTGGATTGTGTTGAACTGTTTTGCGTCATAGCCGCGGCAGACACACTTGCGCCGGCGCATGTGCCGTACTCTCTCTTCCGCGGTCTCCTCTCCTTCGGGGGCTGCGCATATAACCAGTGTGCCGCTGTCCGGCGGCCTTTCGGTCGTCGGTTGCTCTCCGCTTGCGCTTGAACTCCCCTCAGGGTCGCATCACACCAGGGTTCCCGAGAGGGGAGGTGGGCGTAATTTTTGTTGAAGCAGGCCTTAATGATATATGCATAAATGATTCCCCATAGGTACGGATCTGGTTTTTGGGATTATTACGAATAAATGCGAAGAGTACCCACCGGTAACATCTTGTACAATCGGATATATCAGACAACTAGTCATCTTAAACTACACCGCCGCTAAAATTACGACCTGAATTCGGACTTTAGGAAATACGGTAGGTTATCGGAACCGCTGGCAATTCGCACTTTTCGGCGGTAATAACAGGTGGCCACAAGTCCCACATCGGGGCTCCCCCTGACGTCTTTTAAACCCCACACTTGAGTACACATGAGTGCGCTCAACCTGTTTTTTGCAATCTTACAGAGGTGTGAAATAAGTAACATTACTATACCCCTTTTCCTTTGGAGGGTGCTACCTCCATCGTGGCCAGTTCCTTCCAGTTGGCGACTAAGGATTCTCGTTCTTCTTTTGCTAGCGCCAACGTTACAAACGCATTTTCAATGCTGACATTTCTATATAGAAAGCTCGGATTCCGTAGTTCTCTTCCGGGATGTGAATGCTCGATGGTTACAGGCCTACGATGGTTAGGATGGTTACGGAAGGAACTGATGAAGCGACATTTCTTGTTTCTATTTACTGTGTCCTTCAAGAAACAGGTCGTGTTCGACCCGACGACCTGAAATAAAAAATTAAAATAATAAGAAGGAATTTGTGAAACTTCTCCTATATTGCTACACTTAAGCATACCAAAGGCAAAGCAAATTTTGTGTTTTTATTCAGAATATATGCACTATATTGGTATTTTGAGGTATTGCTTGATTTTCCGCAAAGAGCAGTGAAACATAAAAGTCTCCAGTACACAGGAATATACATTTGAATCCTCATTCCAGAAAAACACACTCAATTCCTACACTTTCATTCAAAGATCAAATTACAGCTTTTGTTGACACTCTTGTTTAAAACCACTAATTTTTAAACTAAATATTAGCTTGGCAATGGCCGCCTTCGATTTATAGAGCTTGCAAAAATTCCTACACGATGGGTATATGCACTTTAACTTACATATGTGTCATAAAGACTGTACTTAGAAAAAATTGTATGATTTGCTGCCATATACCACTTCTAAATAAATATTTATTTAACGTGTTACATACAATTTTGTCAAGCGTTTTAATTGAAAAAAAAAACGAAAAGTGCAATTTAGCGCTGCTTTTTTGCGTATTATAAATTAAAAAAAGAATGATAGAGGTATGCTACAATTTTTTATTTTTCTCCTTTTTTGGCACCAACGGCGAAACACGTAACCATTACTTTTCCAATCTAATCATCACCATTCTTTTGGCTCTTCGCCCTTTCTTTAATTAGTATTCATGTCGAGTGGTGGTAACTCTTTAGACTGTGTTAAGCAGGTTGTTTGATATCCACCTAGAATCAGCACGCGTTCAATTCTGGTGGTGGTCAGCCTCCTGCTGTGTTCTGCTGCTTCTGTATTGTGACGATTTCATGGTGCCGCGTGTCTTCGCGCCAGGCAACAACGGGCGGTATTTCCACTGCTGTGGCGTGTGCGGTAGATTCTTCTAAGCCATTTTGAAAATGAGTTGGCGCTTTAGGCAAAGAAGCCATTCAGTTACGCTGCTCCACGAGCTTCTTTGAAGTAAGGAACAGCATTCTTAACATAACTATAGGACCGCACTGTGTTTCAGCCAGTTTCCGATCTGTTTCTGTGAACACCTGAGAACTTTCTGTGGATTGATTTTGGAGTGGTTTGTTTCACCACTAAAGACATTTGCGTGCAAAGTTCAGACGGCCCGGAGTACTTGGAAACTGATTAGGTTTTTTTAAGCCAGCGCTCTTGCCGCTAGGCGCTGCGCGCTCTGATGTTGTTTTGTAATAAATTCCAATTTCACATGTCGCGTATTCTCGTACTAAGAATGTTGAGGCGGTTATTACTGACTCCCCTGCGCCTGTATGAGGTAAGGCAGGGGAAATAAAAATATGGCTGGGGAAATAAAAAAACATACATTGCCGGAGCTACCGAGTCAAATTTTCAAACAAATGGTTGCCCACCTGTTATGCACAAAGTCTTTTTAAATGCACCTTCGCAAATTCAAAGGCCCGGTTTTCTGCGAATACAGTCAAACCCAGCTATAACTAACCCGGATAGAGCGAATTATGCTATATATCTAACAAAATATTTCAGTTACGGAAATACACGGGAAGCATATTCCTTATAACGAAGTTCACATCCGATATATCGAACTCCGCGCACCTAGAATGGCCGCCGAAATGCCGGGTCACGGAGCGCCGATTCAGATGTGGCTTGGCCGCGACCATGGAGTCCCGACAGGGACATATCACCTTGCACGGAGCGCCGTGACGGCGGACACTTTCCATAACTATTTCCGACGCGTGGGACTTACGACGGAACCCGGCCAGTCAGCGAGTCCGGACCAAGACAGCAGCATCGGTGAACTTTGGGAAGAGCTCGCCAACGTTGCCGATGATGTCACGAGTGAAAGCCGTCCGATGCTGATAGTAAAGCGCTTTCGGCAGTCGATGTGCTCCGCCAATGCTTGTTCGATTTTGGAGAACGCAGACTCGCAAACAATGTTTCATGTAGAGAATGGCAGGCTCGTTGTAGCCGCCAAAACGAAAGTGAAAACAAAAATTACTGCTTTTTTTTGCAATGTAGGCAGTTAAGGCGGAAAGAAGCTTTCTTAATTGCAATAAATGAATTATTTTGAGTACGGTTAATGGCTACTTTACTGTGTTTGTTTCTGTATGCCGGGATGGTGTAGTTGGGGAGGGAGGGGTCGGGCTACCGCAATATGCGAACTCGTAACAATAAGCTCGTTATAGGTGGGTTCGGCTATTTCGAACTATTGGATATATCGAACAAATCGTGGTGAATATTTCAGTTTGATATAAAGGGGTTTGACTGTACTTCTTCAGCGCGCCATGTAAACACTGCGGCCGAAAAGTAGTAAACCCGAATGGGCTTTAATAAATACTTCGAGAATACCTCATGTAACCGAATTTGTGGCAATATACTGAACCGTGTAAAGTCATCGGTAGAGAGAGAGGCGCATTGCAAAGACATTTGGCAGCAACAGCATACTTCGTGATATATAAAGGTGTGAAAGACCTAAGGTATTAGGTAATATCCCAGTCAGTGAAGATGTATCCATCTTAAGTCCTATACGTCAAGCGCCTTTTTTCAGCTCGCGTAGAGTACACCAAGGCATTGATGGAAACTTCATTTTTGGGGTGCAATGAAAATTGCTTCCGATTAAGTATAGCACCCCATGCCAATATCGCGCGCTTTCACAAGCACCCCCCCCCC
This sequence comes from Haemaphysalis longicornis, assembly GCA_013339765.2. Classification (NCBI taxonomy): domain Eukaryota; kingdom Metazoa; phylum Arthropoda; class Arachnida; order Ixodida; family Ixodidae; genus Haemaphysalis; species Haemaphysalis longicornis. Next base: position 133,008,552 of record CM023452.1, on the reverse strand, counting down.
CCACAAAAAAATGCCCTCTACCCAGCCCAATAAAGTCGGCTTAGAATTTACGCAAATTTATTAGCTCGAAATTTGTTTTTTGTGTCAATGCAAAAAGTTAGCCAGTAGAATAGCAAGCAGGTGGCGTCGTTTAATGTTATATTTTGTCAGACTTGTGTTTTGACCCATTAGGCATATCCAAAATTCTCTTCAATGTCGCCTTTTTTTGTGGGGGGATATTCGAAAGCATAATCTCGCTTCGAGATCACAAGTTTCTGTCCCTTGTGTTCTGTGCTGGAGTGTTGACACTTGCAAATTGTGCTTCCGTGATTGTACCTTGGTGACGGTTAATTGGCTTTGGCTTTGTTGAGGTGTACCCCCTTTTTAATTAAAAAGATTCTGGCAGATATATGTTAGCCCGCATAATGAGAGAAACCTAGTTTGTTAAAAGCGTTGACAAGCCATCCTCTTATAGTCAATTAAATCTTTTTTCATTTGAAAACAAAAAAAAAAATTAATCTGGGAGACATGAAAGTTATGCGGAGCCATTTACTAGCGATATCTTGTTTTCTGTAATTTAGTTACGCCGCCCGTGTTCATTAAGCAGTCGGGAAACTCCACACAACAAGTGCAGGTACTGAGAATGGGCTACGATGTCGAAACGGTAGGTTAACTGGCCCGAGAGGAAGAAAAAAGTGTGGTTGCAGGGTTTTTCCCGCAGGTTTTGTTATTGTTGGAACGCTAGCTATGATTCCCAACAAGTAATATATAATATCATGTGAATCAAACACTGCATAAAAGCTATATAATTTACATGGTCCTTCGTTTTGTCATAAAACTTTTGAAATTTATTCTCCAAAGTACAAGAGTCTTTGAAATTCTTCCACTTATATTGAAAACCTTTCTTTTAAACTAATTTTGGTTGTCGTTGCAATATGCTAGTAGTGACCGCCTAAGAGGTGGCACTGAACGCGCAGGGAGCAACACGGAGCCTCATTTTGATTCGTGATAAATCCCAGTGGCACGAACTCCGGCGAATACCATTAGTGAGTGGTGTACTGAGGGGCACATTCGCCTACAACGTAAAAGCTATCACGCTATCGTCAACACAATATTGCTCTAGTATGGACAAAAAAACCGTATGCAATGGAGCAAGGTGTCAATTCTCTTAATCACCTGCGACCTGGTGCGTTTCTGTCTGCGGAATATCGTAACAACGAAGAGATTTTAATTCGTTTACCATCGCAGATATGAGGTGTAGTAGGCATGATGCCTGCCATAAATATAAAAGTGAAGGGTTCGTAGCTTAAGTCGCGGAAGTTTCACTACCCAAAGTGATTATTCTGCCATTTATAGGTTTACGTTTATTACTGTAGCATTGTTAAAAACAAGAGTATCGAAATCTATCGACAGCCTCAAACAACAAGCATTTGTATATTACGCAACTCATGGAAGTGTACTCGCACTTAAGACGGCTTTTGACGTGACATGAACATCATATTTTAATGAATAAGAAAAGACTTGCATATTGATTTGGGTCTCTTTAATATCTTTGGTTTTGTAAACGCAAGCGCTACCTAGTAATCAACAAAAAGAGCGGTTCGCTATTGACGTGCCTTTCAAACATTGTTTCTACGGCGTTTAAAATAGAACCTGGCAGAACCATCGTGCCAAGGATGGTTTGATACATCTTTCACACTATATCAGTCATGCAGCAGCCACTAATTTAGAATCAATGGTTCATGTGCTTTTTACGGCTGTGTGGTTTATTGAACCATTCACATTCTGGTAACAGATTATTCAAATCAAATCCTCAATAGGAGAGGACAACTTGTGAAGAATCCGTATATGTGTTACAAAGACCACTCGAGCCGTGTAGTCGTCTACAACGTATTATGGAGAGATATCTCCTACAAGATGGCGTTATTAGTTACACGGGGGATTAAAAAAGTGTGAGGAGCATTGTTTACAATATCAAGCTTTTCGGTGTTCGCGGATATTTTCGCTCATTGAAATAGCAAGGTTGTAGAAATAAGGCATTTTTTTTCGTCTTACCACCGTAATCAAAATTTATAGTAGAATGTTTACTTTAGTGCACCAACCGCTGCCTAGAAAATAGGTAGAGTTTCTTCTTTGTTCGCCCCTATAATCAAGAAAATGCCACAGCTCCATTCAACTTTTATTGCAACTTGTGTGAAGTAGACTAACAGAACGGCAGCTTCTTTTGATATTTTCAGCTAGGCATATCAGCCCTTTAGGCTATATTCACACGTGAAGAATTATAGGCAACCTTTTCAAAATTATGTCTTTTTTTCCAACAAATCTTATAAAGCTTTTCCAAGCATACTCCTCGAGATGTTGTATTACTCTCCCAGTGCGTTCACACTGAGTTTGCCAGCGGACTTCTCGGTGCACCCGCGAGCACCACGTTCTTTGAGTCGCCCCACGGATGGCTGTGGTTGTCTGTTAGATTGGTCTGTAGTCTCGTCATTGTGAGATGTCCCCGGCAGAAACCGGCGGCAGCTCGTGGCCACCAGGAGGAGGATGATGGCTGCAAACAGCACGAACACCACCTGTTCATTGCGTAAAAAAATTAAACGCAGTGTTTTTAACCATATCAAAAATTTACCAAGACAAAGTATGAAGCTCTGGGCAGTCACAAAGCGCTAACCCCATGATGATGGTTGGGTTTTTTTGGCGCAAGGCCAGCTGGGGCAAAGAGCGCCAAACAAAATTATACAAGAGAAAACAGTGGCTACTAAAATGTGTAAGGCAGAATAACAGTAAAATCAAATAAAACCAATGGAGATGGCTGGTGTATAGGGCCAGTGTTGATTACGCATGATAGGATATGAAGTTTAAAAAGTTAACTTCAGACAAATATTCAAAAACGCGTTGCAAAGAGACGATGGCATTGTCACCCAAAAAAGGGAAGGGTGTAGCGGAATGTGGTGTCTGTATAGTTCCTTGAAGTGTCTGTGTCTTGTTGTGTCGAGTGCCTTGCATGTAATTAAGATGTGGACTACGGATAGGCCCTCCCCACACCTGCTACACATGGGCATTGGAGAGCCAGTGAGCAGGTGTGAGTGTGTTACATGTATATGGCCTATCCGCAACATAGCTAAGGTAACTTCAATGTGTCTGTTATGTGAGTCAGTAGTGTATGCTCCCAAGTGTGGTTTTATTACGTGTGACTTGTTATCTGTCTGTTCACTCCAGTGTGTTTGCCATGCGTTGTGAAGTTGGCGTCTAATGTGTGGCTTCATGTCTGTGTACGGCACTGTTGCTATGTCCACTGTATTCAGGAGTGTACCAGCAGTGGCCATTTGATCTGCGGTTTTATTCCCGGCTATTCCACAGTGGCCAGGAACCCAACATATTGTAATTCCAAGACTTGAGGCGTATGCCGACATAAGGGCTTTAACCACAAGATTGATTACATAATTTTTTTAGCGTTTTTTTGACAAAAGTGCACGTGCAACCCTAAGAGAATCTGTAAACACCATGGACGTTGAAATTTCATGTTGAACGATGTGATGTAAAACAAGTAAAATTCCTTGTGCTTCAGCCGTAAAAATGCTGTTGTGGGAGTTCATTATTTTACACACGTTGAGGTTCGGCACATGCGCAGCACAAGACACAGGCATAGCTGTCTTTTATGCGTCGCAGTAGTACTCTGCACATTGATAATTCTCCTTCAGGAAGAGAAAATGCTGAAAAATGGCTACCCTTGGTGCCCTGTTTTTGTCAAATTGCAGAAAGGACAAGTCACAACAAACTTCCCGCAGTTGCCATGGCGCAATAAAGTCAGTAATGGGTGTGTTCTGGATGTGTGAAAATGACACAGCCAGCTCAGAAGCTTCTGCTCTCACTCTGAGAAGAAACGGCATGGAAATAGATGGACAATTTGCAAAGAGCTGCTCTGATGACGCATCATAAATGGTTGAATTAAAATGATGATTTGTCATAGACATAATTTTATAGGCATACAAACAAGTTAGTGTATATCATCTGGTAATGCAGGGACTATTTGTGACACTCCGCATGGAGGCTTTCAACGGGGCTAGTTCGAAAGGCACCACAGGCAAGATGAAGCCCCAAATGAAGCACCGGGTCAAACATTTTTAGCGCCGTCTTCGCCGTGGACCCTAAACAACACTACCATAATCCAAGCGAGATCCTACCACTGTAGTATAAAGCCGCAGGTGGAGCTGCTCGTCAGCACCATAAGATTGGTGTGACAGGACTTTAAGAATGTTCATTGTTTTTAGGCATTTGTGTTTAAGGTGTTTCAAGTGAGGGATAAATGCGAGTTTACTGTCGAATATTATTCTCAAAAACTTCTGTTCCCCTCTGACAGGGATTACTACACCATTATTAGAGAGATCAGGGTCCGCATGAATTCCGCGCTTCCGGGAGAACACAAGTACTTTTTACAGGGTTCAGTTTAAAATCGTTTGTGTCCGCCCAGCCAGCAAGTTTGTTCACCCCAAGCTGGACTTGGCGTTTACAAATTGAGAAGTTACACAACTTAAAAGATATTTGGACGTCATCTGCATATACAGAACAGGAAATGGCTGGTGCAATGGCTTCCGGAGCGAGTTCATCTTAACAATGAATAGTGTGCAGCTCAGGACACCGCCTTGAGGAACGCCATGTTCCTGCACATATACATTGGAAAGTGTACTGCCAACCCTAAATCGAAAGGTCATTTCCGACATGTAGCTAGCGAGGGTGTTCAGCATGTTGCCGGAGACACCAAACGACTTGAGGTCACTCAAGATGCCATACCGCCAGGCAGTGTCATAGTCCTTTTCCATATCAAAGAAGACTGTTATGCAAAACTGATTATGGATAAAGGCATCTTTTACATACGATTCCAACGCAACCAGTTGATCGTTGGTGGATCTCCCAGCCCTGACGCCAGCCAGGTAGCTGTCGAGAAGACCATTGTACTCTAAGAAGTACATGAGTCTCCTATTGATCATCTTCTCGAACAGCTTACAGAGGCAGCTTGTGAGGGCGGTGGGACGATAACTTGCAGGAGAGGTAGGGTCCTTCCCCTCTTTCAGAAAGGCCACTACCATGGCCTCCCTCCATGATCCTGGGAGGTGCCCCGAAAGAAATATTTTGTTGTAGAGGTGAAGGAGGGTTTCAAGTTTGTCTGTGTGCAAGTGTTGAATCATAGTGTATGTAATGTTGTTTGCACCTGGAGCTGAAGGTTTACATCAACTAAGTTCGATCTTCAGCTCATGCAGTGAGAAGCGGGCGTTATAAGATGACGTCGACTTATTACTGTCTCGCAAGGACTTCTTCTCACAGGATGTTTTGTGTTTTATGAAAATGTTTGTGTAGTGCGCTGAACTGGACACATGTTTAAAGTGTTGTGCGAGTGTGTTAGCCTGGTCTGCCAGTGTGTCCCCTGTTGTACAAACCAGAGGCAGGCTGTGTGTCTGTTGTCCTTTTAGTTTACGTATTCGTGTCCATACTTTTGGCGTGTCAGTGTATGAGTTGATGGAAGTGAGGAAGGTGCGCCAACCATCCCTTTTCGCCTCACGACGCACTCGCTTCCCAAAACCCTTTGCCCGTTTAAAAGAAATGAGGTTATCTGACGTGGGGTACCGGCGAAGGACACCCCATGCCTTGTTCTGGGCCTCTCGCGCCTGCCTACAGTCCTCATTCCACCACGGCCTCCTTTGGTTGCGCGGAGCGCTGGAGGCGTGGGGAATGGACTTTTTGGCAGTGTCGCGGATGTGTGCCGTGATGAGTTGGGATGCTTCCTCCACGTGTGGGTGTTCTATGGTTGTGTGGTGAAGTTTAGATGTTTCTGTGAATATACTCCAGTTTGCTTTTGATTCATTAAACCTGTTATGGGAAGATGGACTGCATGGGCCTTTAACTATATATCTTAGGGAAGTGGGGAAATCGTCACTACCATATGGGTCAGTGCTTATGCCCCACTCAACACATGGAAAGAGAATTGCAGAACCAATAGCCAAGTCGAGATGTGAGTATGTATTATGTCCTAAGTTATGATATGTAGGCTGCTTTTTGTTGAAAAGGCATGCTCCTGAAGATGTAAGAAATTTCTCTATCAGGCGACCTCGGGCATCCGTTCTGGAGGAGCCCCAAAGAGAGTTGTGTGCATTAAGGTCGCCTAGGATGTACAGTTCGGGCAGTTGGTCGACCAGCGCCTCGAAGTCAAAGCTGGAAAGTGCATAATCAGGACGAATGTCAATTGAGCATACCGTTATCAACCTATTAAAAATTATTGTGCTTTTTGCAACAGCCTCAAGGACGGTGTTGAGAGCGATAGGGTGGCATGCTAGGGATTTCTGGGCTATTATGGCTACGCCTCCTGAAGAGTGTGTGTAGCCAACCCTATCCTTTCTGAATACCATGTACCTATTTAAGAAATTTGTGTGCATCTCCTGAAGACACATCACACTTGGCTGGTTCGAATGCAATATCTCATGGACATCATCAAGATTTTTAATGAGGCCTCTACAGTTCTATTGAGTAATATTTCCTCTTCCTACTATGAAGATTTAGAAGCTACTGAAGTCTGTGTGTATGTGTGTTCATGTGTCTTTCGGGGCGGTTACTCTAGGATTTGGCTTTTTGGGTCTATCTGCTGCTGGCTTGGGCGTCGAAGTCCGCTCCTTGCGCTGCGTTGCAGGCAGGAACGGCCCGACAGCCATCTCGTCGTCGGATGTGCGAGGGGTGCCCGATGGACCGGGTCCCCCCCGACTTGGCCCCCCTTCGGGAGCCCTTCATTTTAGGCGCCACCGCCGCGGGCATTGGGGACGCCAAAAGGTGCACGGGCGGTGCGGTGGCGGTGCGAGCCGGTGCGGGGCCCGCGGTGTCCATCACCTCGGTACCCCCCAACGCACTGGAGGACGATCAGGTGGAAGCAAGAGCGGCACCGGTCCCAACAGAAGTGGTTTGCAACACAACCGCTGCTGCCTCAGCAAGCGGCGTGGTGCCGGGTTGGGCTGCGTGAGGCAACCCAGCCGGGGGCGGCGGAGGGACCAGGTCAGACTCGCTTAACTGGGTCCCTGTGGACACCAGACGCCGCTCCGCCCCCCGGCGAGCTGCGTCAGCGTACCTCCCCAGGGGGAAAGAGGCGAACCTCTTTCGCGCCTCCAGGAAGGTGATGCTGTCAGTTACCTTGATGTTGATTATCTTTTTTTGCAGTTGGAACTTTTAACACTTGCGGGAGTACGCTGCATGCGGCCCGCCGCAGTTCACACAAGACAGGGTATCGGATGGACAATTGTCGCTTGGATGATCATGCGCAGCGCATTTCGCACACGTCGTTCGCCCACGGCAAGAGTTTGTACCATGCCCGAACCGATGGGACTTAAAGAAGCGCCGCGGGTTCGGGATGTACGGGCGGATGGAGCAACTGATAAAACCTGCATTTATGTGTTGTGGGAGTACTGCGCGGTCAAAAGTCAAGATAATGTGCTTGGTGGGAATCTCCTTGTCGTCTCTGCGGATAGTGATGCGTCTCACGGCAGTGACGCCCTGATCCTACAAGCCGGCAGGGAGATCCGCATCGGTTTCGTTCAAGGGATCTGTCTCGGATATCACACCCTGCGAGCTGTTGAGGCTCCAATGGGGTGTGACCTGTCGAGATCAGCCAGCATAGTCTGAGCTAGAAGCTTTGCAGATGGCTGCTTGTCATTTATTTCGATTAGGAGTTCACCAGTCCTTTGTTTTTTGCACTTATACGATAGTCCTATTATGGCTTCAAGATACTTGGCGATCAAGAAAACTGACTGAGATGCAAGAGGGTGGGTTGCAGTCAGGGACTCCATGACAAGAAATCGAGAGTAATGATCTGGTTCAGGAAATGTCAAAGATGGCAATGGGGGAAACGATACTTCGGTGCGGCCCCTTTTAGGGGGCCGATCACGGTTTGGGGGGGGGGGTTTAGACAATACCATAAAGCATAGTATAAAAGCAGGGAGACGGGGTACTTCCTCCTTTGACCTTACCCTGGTAGTCAAAGAGTTCCCGGAGCTCCCTGCCTGGTAGACAGGCAGGGAGCCCATCGGCCGCAGCTTGACGGAAGGCTCCGAAGGCCACTGTTTACGGCTTCTACCCTTCACCTGTAAACACCTCGCCACGGTTGGACACGGCCTATGTTGGGAACTCGGGGTCACCATGCTCACCGTCACCATGAATACTCAAGGTGCCCCGTGCGGGGGCTAACCCCATAGACCAAATTGATTTCAGTCAACGTTCAGTTTTGAGCGCATAGCTGTTTCAATGGGGAATACGCAAAAACTTTTTTGTGTCAACTTTTTCTCTTCTGTATTCATTTTCCGAAACACGTATCCTTTTGCAGGATCGAAAAAAAGTCCAGGATAAAAAAGACAGTATAAGTACCGGTTTTTTATGCAGAAGCCAGTACAGCAGCGGTTAAGGCTATCAAATTGGTCTTTTATTTTTTCGCTTATGAAACTAACTTAATTGAACATGTCTTTAGCCTCTGTAACAGGGTTTTCTTTACTGTTGATTTTTTTCATGCCTGAAAATTTTTAGACTAGACTAATCAACACCGTAGTTTAAACCAACAATAAAGCCGGCGTACAAAAAATATGTGCAAAATATTCCAGAAAAAAGTAAAAGTTGTTTTGATTGAAACAATAAACTTACGATACGTTAGTATCGCTGAAATTGTAGACACATTCGCCGTTGTTTTTAATCGTAGATATACTCTTAGGTTTTCTACCTAGGAGTTTGAAATAGTTTTTCTTGTGGGGAATGAAAATGCGAAGCCACTTAGCCTGTGTGAATAACCTGTTGAGAAAAGCAGTTTTGTTTGCGATATACCAAATTGTAGGAATCCTGCCCCCCTCCCGCTTTTCAACACGACCACGCCTCATCGCATCCGGTGTCGCAGCGTCCAGCCTAAGCATTCCGTGGAATAAAGGGTTCTACATGTACTTTGCGTTGTGTGTGAACTACAGATACTGCCCCTTTAATTTCTCGTGGGTGCACAATTCAACAAACACATTAAGCATTCCAGCACAATAATTTGGTTTAAAATATTTCGCGCTTGTTACCGCATTCAGCACGGAAAGTCGGCTACATTTATTTTTTGCCCAAAAAACGTCCGCTATGCGACTTGCGTTTCTTTATTCAGGTGCTTGTTATGCACGAGAGTTAAACCTCTAGGCAGAGAATAATATTACATGCAACGCCTAATGTTGTTTATAAGTAGTTTAAAATTAGGAATGCTATAAGTTACGTAAACTTTTACGCGATTGTTCAAGTTTTAGTCATCGTTAGACGAGGGCGAAAGAGGCTCGAAATTTAAACCGAACCTTACATTGCTGCATTGCACGTCTAAGGTGCACGAGTGCTTTTAGGCAACTGCGAAGGTTCATGCGGCATAGATTTCTCGACATTGAGGTTTGCAACGTTGAGCGGGGTTGCAACCTGTCTTATCGTATCGAGCAGCAGCCCACCCAAACCACTGACACTTTAGTGTGTTATTCAATTAAAGCTAGCGTTTCATTAGCTCTTCAATAAGCGGATCGGTCGGTTTCTCCGCCTGTTTCCAGGTCTGTTCCGACTCTCTCCATATTGATCTTCGGATTACCTCTGTTGAGAAAATGTCATAAATGCTGTGCAATTAAGAGGTAACTTAGAGGAGAAATATAAATTTTCAGGCACATAAATCTACATTTGCTACGTGGCACTCATCAAAGTACTCTCATCGCACATTTGAGAAGACACATCAACGTTATATTCAATTGAAGCGACAAAATAACTCAAGAGTGAGGGAGGACCGCTGTTCAGAGGGCTGGAACATTAAATATTCCAGGAACGACTAGAAACAACCCGTAAGTTCAAAGAAAATCAAAATGAATCTTTTTAATACAACATTGACGAGGTGTTTCTGTACGAATGTGAGCAATGCCGATGAATGTGTAATGAATATTCCACCGAGTTGAGCATTCTGGTGGTAGGTTATGCGAAAAATGCAACTGAGTTATTGGCAGTATATGCCAACCTTTCCTACGTACCGACCGGGGAATGTGATTACGTTTATTTTCTATTATCATAGTACTGCACCGAACTAAACTTCTTTTTAATTTAGAGGATTTATGTAGGTTGGAAATACGAGTTGGAAAAACTTGCGCCACTCCATTTTGCTGAGAAAAAAAAACATGTCGTGAAATGAATTTTGCCCTTCAGGAAGCGCCCAAGCTGTGGACCATATAACAACCCAAGCTATCTTCCCTTCAATATAAAGAGACCCTGAAATAGACGTTTGGATAAACTTGGGGTCACGCACGCAGTACATGTCGAATGAGAGGAAGCGCGAGGTAAACGGTGTTTACAATACTGTGTCTCATACCTTCCGTAAACGGGAACAATGTTTTCTCAATGCTCTCATCAAAGGAATGCTGGAACATTATTATTTTTTCATCAATGTGTAGTAGAATGTCTTTTGGCCTTTTTATGAGAGGGAACGAAAAAATTTGTACTTTCGCTAAACTTCTTGAACGAAATTCTCGCTATTTAATAGATGACGTTATCTTGTTTCATTAAAAAGACCATCTTCAAACTTAAATGGGCCTAGTTACGTATTTTGGGAGTTACAGGTCACTTAGAAGTAATACATTATTTATTTACAGAGTCAAAAAATTATTTCGATATTTATCTGACTGAAGAAGCGTCCATCGAAGCTATGACATACAGTTGCACCCCGTTTCTGTGTAACACATTGATTTTTTAACATTCGTCTTAGGCCTTTTATAACGCGATATATATGTGAGTGACAGCCAAGGATTGGTATAAATGAACATTTTCCGATTCGCTGCATGTATATTAACGTTCCTCGTGCCATTTTAGAACTGCTGGATTCCTCTACCACACAAATAACAAGTACCTCTTACGCGCTGAACCTAACGCAATCAATATCTAAGAAACTTTTTACGTTTACCAGATGTAGATTCACGTATGGTGGACGCCCAGGCGCATACACAGTTGTGTCAGTGTGATTAGGTGAAAACACTCATAAAATGTTTTGTTCTGGTATACAAGCGTTGCAGTGCCAGCTAATATAATTACTTTATCTGTTCCCGTATTTTACGGTATATCTCAGAATAACTGTTTTCGTACTACGTTGGCCCGAAGGGCATATTTCACAGAATGTTCTTTCGAGAGCCCATGGGGAAAAATTCCGTATTCCCATAATCAAGTACACAACAAAAGGAAAATTACGCCCGCCTTCCCTCGCGGGAACCCTGCTGTGATGCGACGCTGAGTTGTTCAAGCGCAAGCGGAGAGCAACGGTTGACGAAAAGGCAGCTGGAGAACGGAACACCGGTTATATGCGCAGCGCGCCCGAAGGAGAGGAGACCGCAGAGAGAGAGAGTACTGCACATGCGCAGCACCGCGCACAGCGCCGCCCACCGGCTGAGTGAGAGCGTGCTGGGCCACACACCCGCAGATGTTAAGAGAGAGTGTTCGCTCTCACCTCGGCACGCGCCGGCACCAGTGCGTCTGCCGCGGCTATGACGCAACACAATCCAACCCAATTCACTTTAATCCAATCCAATCCAATCCAATCCAATGCAATCCAAGCCAAGCCAAGCCAAGCCAAGCGAATCCAATCCAATGCCGCATCCAATCGAATCCAATCCAATGCCGCAGGAAGGACAGGGCCGCGGACAAGAGATGCTCTCAGCGTCGCATCTAAAAGAAAGTGTAATTAATTTTAAATATGAAGTATTCGTACTGTGTTTTCTTTCGCTAACATGACCTCAATACTAACGATCCCAAATAGTGTTGTCACCTTGAAAATGTTGTGTGTGTACGACTAAATTTAGGGAATTAAGAGTTAACAAAAATTAGGGAATACGGAATTCGTATTCAATAACAGGTACCAGGCGTAATATGTGCAGACATTTTGTCCACAAAGAAATGGCTCATATTATATGAATTTATTTCGGAAACAAATTTACTTGACAGTTTTGTTTCTCTGCTAGAGAAAGCGGCATCATATTCATTGCGTATACTCTGTTATAGTGAAACAATACGGAAGATAATGTGTCGTTCTTGCGGTCGAACACAAATAAAACCGGTGTTTACGCTCTAATGTAATGCCGTGCTTTGTTTTATTGTGTTACGAACACATATCACTGTTTTATATGCGGAGCATCTCTTGGTCGGGGGGGGTGTCACTTTTTCCGCGCCCCGTCCGCAGCGCCTCTGATGATGATTGTGGCAGGATAGACGTAGGAATGGTCAGACCACCAAAAACCCATCACGAGATAGCTTCATGTTCAACCACCGTCGTCATGTTCCCGTAGGAAAACAGCTGAAGAAGAAGGAGAAGAAGACAGAGTTGCGAAGAGGAGGGCGTGTACGTTTCTCTCAGCCGATGCACCAACGTCAACAACCTTACCTCACCAACGCTTGGATGCGAAGCATCATTTGCTCGGGGGCACGCCACTTGTCCGTGTCCCGTCCGCAGCGCCTCTGATGATGATTGTGGCAGGATGCCTGCCCCTAGGAATTGTCCTACCAAAAACCTATCGAGACAGCTTTGCATTCAACCACCGTCGTCATCTTCCCGTAGGGAAACCGCTGAAGAAGAAGGAGAAGACAAAGCTGCGAAGAGGAGGGCATGTACGTTGCTCTCAGCCGGTGCACAAATGTCAACAACCTTACCATACCAACGCTTCATGCGAAGCATATCTTGCTCTGGGGCATGTCACTTGTCCTTGCCCCGTCCGCAGCTCCTCTGATGATGATTGTGGCAGGATGCCGCTAGGGCCATGGTAAAACGAAAGAATCCATCACGTGGTAGTTTTGCGTTCAACCACCGTCGTCATCTTCCCGTAGGGGAACCGGTGAAGAAGAAGAAGGAGAAGAAGACAAACCTGCGAAGAGGAGGGCGTGTACGTTGCTCTCAGCCGGTGCACCTACGTCAACAACCTTTACCTCACCAACGCTGACGGAGACAACCGATTCTACCACATATACGACAATATCAACAAGGAAATGATTCTCGGCGAGGTGGTGGTTCTCGGCACCTCGAGAACCACCACCTACTCACCGTCACTCAACAGTATTCGCGTGCCTTGGCCGCCAGTGTGGACCCAGACGCGGAATTCCCTCTTGCGCTAATAAACACTAAATAACTCAATAAAACAGCAACAGAGTGGAACCACACGGAACCCCAAGATGCTTCGCATCCTCATCAGGGTTCCCCACGGGAAGGTTGTGTAAGTTTTTTTTATTGTGGTTGTGGGTTTTCACAGGTAAAAATTGTATATTCGTGTAATTCTCTTTATAGCGTAAGTTTGATCAGGGAAATTAAAATGAGGTTCCAGCAGATACAATTTTGATACGGTTTAGAATGTGTAATGATTTATTAAAAGAAGGGGATAATCATGTCGGCCTCCAATGCACTAAAAACGCTGTTTGTTGACACGGTTCCTGGCAGACACCGACCGTCAAAAAAGGTTGGGTTGTGTAGCTCGGTCAAACAATTTTTCGTGTGATGAACCGTACTGGGATCATTTGGGTTTCCGAATGAGTTTGTCCATAGAGCATTCAGCGGGAAAAGAGCTGTTGCAATAATTATGTTTATTTAAAATAGAAAATTCAGTAGCAAGGAATGCTAATCGGTCGTCCGGTCACACTCCTAAAGTACTGCTTTTTTACCGCGCACCCGTGACACGTAAACGGTTAGGTGAAGAGATGGGAGGAGAAGTAACTTTCAGAATTTTCATGTATTGTGGTGGCGGTAGGTGACTATTAACCATTAGCGCCCACCAAAAATAATATACTTTCTACGTCCGGTATCCTTACACGTTCCCTTAACCTTGCATATTTTATCTACGTAGTAATTTATGCCTGGTGACTTTTACTGTATTATCAGCCTTTTCGTACATCGCGACCTCTCACATTGCAATTGTAAATATTAAAACATCTTGCCACTATACATAGCACATCTGCCATGCTTATTGAGTTTAATGACATATTGCCTTATACTAACTTAAAATGGCTACATTTCCCAAAGATGTTTAGCTTTTGAATAAATTCTGCTTTACCATCTGCTAACCCACCTACGCTGACGTAAACGACGGGGTCAATGAACTGCTCCAGCCTTGTGTGGCTTGGCCGATGGAGCCCATGACGAAAAGAAAATTTGCTCAATGGCATCGGCTTTGCACTAGAACGGAACCTGGAAGTGGAATACGGTATTTCGAAATAAACATCACAACGGTTTGTTGCTAAAGAGACAAAATTTTTGGTCTGGCACTGATAAGGAAAGGCTGTTTCAGTAGTTACAATTTACCGCCATAAACACCACGTTCTGCTGAAATATTGATTACCCGCTAGCAATTTGTGCTACTATAACTTGTCTGTTTGTTACCCATACAGGTGACAATGTTTTTTTTTACTTCAAATGTTCCGCGGGTTGCGGTATTAGGTGTTACTGCAGATTGATACTCAAATCGCACAAACGTCTTTGCAAAATACCATAAAGCACAGGTTTGCAATTCTTCTAGTGGAATGGCTGTAAGTGAAACAGATTTCGTAAAAGGTTCTCCGATGGCTTTTGCAATTTTTCACTGTCTTTATGATACGCACCAGAGAGGTATTGGTAAATAAGAAAGATTTAAAGGCAATTGAAAAGATTGTTTTAAAAACGGAGCATCTCTTGCTCGGGGAAGGAGAGGGGGGGTGTCACTTGTCCGCACCCCGTTCGCAGCGCCTCTGATGATGATTGAAGCAGCATGCCCCAAGAAATTGGCCAACCAAGCAATCCACCACGAGATAGTTTCGCGTTCAGCCACTGTCATCATCCTTCCGTAGGGGAACTGCTGAAGAAGAACAAGGAGGAGACAAAGCTGCAAAGATGAGGGTGTGTACGTCGCTAATCCATCACGACAAGGTTTCGCGTTCAACCACCATCGTCTTGTTACCGTAGGGGAACAGCTGAAGAAGAAGGAGAAGAAGGCAAAGCAGCGAATAGGATGGCGTGTAAGTTACTAATCCATCACGACATAGCTTCGCGTTCAACCGCTGTCGTCATCTTCCCCTCGGGGAACCGCTGAATTGAAGAGAAACTGAAGATGTTACACAGGTGACAAGGTTTTTTACTTCAAATTTCCCGGGTGCGGTATTAGGTGTTACTGCGGATTGATTCAAATGCAACCTGCTTCCAGATAGGTTAAGGCCAGTGCAATTTCTGGGATGGCTGTATAAGGATTTCAAGGTTCCGATGGTTTGCAATTTTTACTGTTTTGGACGCCCCAAAAGAGGTATGGTAAGCGGGATTAACGGTGGAGACATTTTTTAAAAAGGAAGGGATTCGGGTTGGCGGTGAAGGAGAGGCGGGGGGTTTGTGTGGTAGTGCCCGTGCGAGCGGCTTCGGGGTGAGGGAATGTGGGGGAGATATGCCGCAAGGGAAGGCAGCAAATCCCCACGAGATAGTTCCCGCGGAAGCGGGGGGTACCCCGTGGGAGAGTCAAAGAAGGACCTGCGGGGTGACAAGAGCTCGAGCGAGGGGGTGCTCAATGCATCCCGGTGGGCGGGTCAACCAGCGTCGCCACGGTAGGGGAACAGCTGGAGAGGTTTTAAAGGGCGAGGAGATAGCCCTGCAGAGAAGTTGCGAATTGCCGACTGAACCATAGGTCAACTTCCTGGGTGTGGAGCTTCTCTCGGGGAAACCGCCTCCCGCAGGGAGCTGATGTAGTACGGAGTGCGAGCTGCGAAGAGGGGGGCGTGTACGTTGCCCTCAGCTGATGCACCAACATCAACAACCTCTACCTCACCAACGCTGACGGAGGCTACCCATTCTACCACAGAGACGGCAACATCGACAAGAACATGATTCTAGGCAAGGCGGTGGTTATCGGCGCCTCGAGAAACACCGCCTACTCACCGTCACACAACAGTACTTGCGTTCGTTTGCCACCGGTGTGGACCCAGATGCGGAATTCCCTCTGCGCTACTAAACACCAGATCACTCAACATAACAGCCACACAATAGAACCACAAGGAACCCCCATGATGCCGGGAGAATAATTGAAGGGAAATTTTCTAATAAGCTCTCTCAACAGCCGTACAGACACAATGTTTGGACTTGGCGAGAGAAGCCACGTGAGACTAAAGAACACCTTCTTTCGCAAACGCGAGAGTAGCAAATGGACATCGAAAATTTCTGACGCAAGACAAAAAACAAAATGCTTCATTTTGAGTGAGACCCCAGGCATTGTGCAAGACGTGGAGGTTGTAAGCAAGACTAGGGTACAGTGGCCACAGGATGGGTAGGTGCAAAGTAAGCCTAAATAATCAAAAAGTAATGAAGGAAACAACTAAAAAGTAAGACATTGAGTATCAAGCCAGTCAGAGACAGGGCATAGTAGTTTAAAATAACCTTTCAGAATAACTGTACATTTCAACTGTAATAACAAGACCTCTGTTGACACAGTTATTAGCAACCTAACGAAAGCAACCACAGAGTCAACAGCGGCTATTGGAAAAGCTGCATGGAGGAATCAAGCTGTAAAAATAACTCAGCAAACAACGGAGCTTAGTTCGAAGAGTCAGAATATAAAATAAATTAACAAATGCGAAGTAGAAAAGGTGGCCACGGGCATGAGGAGAGGGAAAATAGAAGACGACGATGGCATAACCATATAATTTCTAAAGGAGCATGTGGTATATCAATGGAAAAGCTTGCTAAGCTATTCTTAGGATGCTTAACGGCTTTAAAAATACCCCAGGTTTAAACAACGAAACATAGTTTCATTTACAAGGAGGGAGAAAGTAACTAGCTTAAGACCTACCAACCCATTAGTCCTTGGTCCATTACGTACACGCTCATCACCAAATTAATAGCTTAACACGTAATCGACAGCTTAGATTCCCAACAACCCTTTCAAGAGGCTGGATTTAAGAAAGCATGCTGTACAATCTATCACTTTTATGTCATTACAAAAAGAAATCCGCGTAGTTTATTAAGCCACTTAATATAAAGATTATGTTATATAAACAAATTATTCAATTCAGTAAACACATCGCGGTGATTGGCGCCTTAAAGGACCATCAATAGAGAACATCGTCCAGCGAGAAATATGAGCATAGCTCATGCAGGATATTCTTTGACAAGCAGAGCTAAAACTCTCCATCCGAATGGGGATCCACCAGGGAGGAACCATCTCCTTAATACTGTTCCCAGCTTGTGTGGAGGGTGTGTTCAAGATGCCTGACCGGGAAAACTTAGATTCACGGATAAAGAGGGAACAGTTAAGTAATGCGAGTTTTTACAGAAGACAGTCTAGCTCGGTGAATCTGCAAAACAACTCAAATAAAAATTTCAAACTTCAATCGGCGAGTTTCATCAAGGCGCTAAAGATAATATAAACACAGTAAAGTAGTGACAGAGAAACATGCTGAAGGGTTGGTCTTCATTATAGGTAACAAAACCCTGCGAGAAGTGCAATATTATACCAAGTTAGCCAGGCGGTCAGTGATGACCCCAAGAAAGAAATACGGCGCAGAACAGGATTCGGTTGCGGTGAAGCAGGCCAGCATTTGCGAATATTAAAATGTAAGCTACCTCTATCCTCAAGTGATGACACCCGAAGCGCTTGTTTGGCGTTGTGACAAGCAGCCAGAGAGAAACATTAGATCCGCCCAAAGTACCATGGCACGAATTATGACAGACGTAGCGCTTACGCATAGGAAACGAGCAACCTGGACAAAGGAGGCAATCCAACTTGAAGATGGCAACAATTAATGAAAAGCAATTGACTTTGACTGACCATTTAATACGACGCGCTGAGGACAGGTGAACCGGGAGTGTAACATGGTGCAGACTGACTGGTGAGACAAAATACAGGGGAAGGCTTTTAGATCTAACGAGGAGACTTAATAAGGGCATTCCGAGGAAGAGAATGAAGTCGGGCAGTGCAGCACAGAAGCGGGAGGATCTCGAATGGAGACGCCGTCGTCCTGCCGTAGACCTAAAAAGAGAGTTATTGATTATAATTGTCATGATGATGGTGATGACGACGAAGAGGCGCTCTTGAAGAATGAGTTTGCTGTTTTTAGCAAGCTGTCCGTGGCAGAAGAGAAACGATTATAACGCGGCCAAACCATAATACGTTAGGAAAAAAATAATGCTACCAATTTCTTTGTTTTGACGACATTTCAATACTACTTGAGTCTAATTTAATGTCACCCAGGGATAGGACGCGCTGATCTTGCAGCATGCCGTGAGTTTCGGAGCTAAGATAAATGATTTATACGATGTTACATTTGCGACTTTTTACCAATGATAACATTGTAAAGAGAGCAAATTTTATTTCCGGGCAACAGGAATTGTACAGTGTCCCCGTTTTCTTACTCTGGTGCGGTGTTAGAAGGTGTGGGGAGTCGACTCAAACGAGCAAACAACCCCACCGAAACTACAGGGCACAGGTGACGAAGGCGGTGGCCGTCTGATGGGCGGCTTTTGCCGACCAGAGCGGCAAGAATGAGCCAGAGCCTTGAACAAAAACAGCACAAAGACTTATTTTAAACAGGCAAGACGCTGCCCAAGCACGGGGTAGTGTAACATTGATGAGAGAAAACTTAGATCGATTACCAATGCAAGACACAGTTCAAAATTAGACAAACTGATGCAATCAGAAGCTTTAACGAATAGATTTTACGACGTAGAGCAGCTAACTAAAAAAGGAGACGAACATTTCTGTGGCCATGCGAGACAGAGTCCTACAATATTCACCCGCCGGCCCGGACGATGCACCGCTGTCGGAGGCGATTCGGCTACATGGGAAGTATGGCTTCGTTCAAGGACTGGCCGCCCGAGACGATCACGGTGATTTGAGGCCCGGGGGTACGTTGGAGTTCTCCATGGCGCGGGTAGCCGATGGTGTGGTGCACAAACTGGCAGATGCCGTTGTCACATCATGACGTCCAAACGTAGCTAATTTGCTTCGCTGCGGATTCGCTTTTTATAAGTGCCGGCGCGGAGAGAGAAGGCACAACACACACAACGCACCCGCCGCGGTCGAGAGAACAGCTTCCCTCTTCCTCCCTTATGGAATCATCGGCGCGCCTTTGCACTGGAAAGGCTACGCTCGCCCCCTCAAAATAACTTGAAGCTTCAGTGAAAGCTTAGCAACGGAGCTTTTATTTCGGTATTTTTTTTCCGGCGACACGGTGAGTGATCGCGTTAACGCCTCTTCGTTCGAGAGAGTTCCAACATTTTGTCGGGGCGAATAGAACCCAACTGACCAATCGGACGACTTTACAACAAATTAGATGCTGTACAATAAAATGAAAGAATTATACGGTACTTTTAGCGTCGTACGCTCGAGTTTGTGACAGACGCCCTCAGTCCAGTGCTCCTACAGCAACTGCTCACCTGCATCTCGGGTCCGCCAACTGTAGCTGGTCCTCGAGGTCCACTTTCGACATTGCAGCCTTCAACCCTCTAAGGCTAAAGTACGGAAAAAGATGGTGGCTTTTGTTTTCTAGGACCCACCGCTCTTGTGCTACAATGTGGTGTGTGAGGTGTGCTGTTGGCGTTTGAATAATTACGTGGTGTATAATGGGCAGTAAGCTGAAGTGTGGCATATATTTCTCTGTACTTTTCACCAGGTCTAGGGTGTGCGCCTAGGGTGTGCACCTGATCTCATTCCGGAGCAGACAAATGACGACGAGACGCTCCAGCGCACTCACGGACGCACGCAACTGTGGCCACCTGGACCTGGCGTTACCCATACAAACACCATAAATGTATGCTTCGTTATCCCCTTCTATGATTTCGAATTGAAAAGCTGCGGTCGCCTACTTCACCCGCCTAGTTGACCCTGTGTTTTTAGGGTCGGCGGGCATACCGCTAGGTCCCTGTGGGACCATTTTCTGCCCTCAAACAAGCGCTGCGCGGTGTACTGCGCACGTACTCAATGGACACTGAAGGGCAGAAGTACGTTTGTTTGGAAAGTCTCACGTTCGATTTCCATTTCAGCGTTGATTTTCTGGCAGAATAAAAAGACACGACTTTTAAACGTTGATCGAATTTGAATCAAACAGCGACTGTGGCTGCCGTTCGCAGGGTGGTTAAGCGGAAGTGAAGCAGCGGTCATGCATAGCGGCACAGAAGCAGCCGAATGAACCGTCACCACGTACGCAGAGCGTATATCATTTTCGTTAAAATAAGCCGCACTTTCGCGTATCCGAGCGTCCTTTGCAGCAAGGGAAAACTAAGCGAACTATTGCTTCATGATGCTGATGATCAGTATTCATGCTTTGTTGAAGTGAAACATGTTGTCCTTTTGAGGAGCCTCGATTGTGGTGGTCTAACAAACCGCTCTTACGTCGCGTGCCAACTTCCACGACAAGTGGTACCACTGCCCCAAAATGAATGAGTAGCGTCATCCAGTGGCTGCCAGAGAAGATGTTGCAGAAGCCGGGTGGTTTATTTACTTCTAGTGCACTTTTTGTAGTATGTCTAGCGGGGCGTACCGGTATTGAAGGTTTCGGGATTTTCCACTTCACTATAAGAAAGGTAAAGCTAATAAAGGGATAATCATGTTCTCGGTTAGCCAATGAATAGATATACATGAAGAGCAGAAAGCGAAAATTCCCAAGTTTGCGAGATTTCGGCGCTGGCTACTGATCTTGATTTGGTAAGACGTGATCCGGAGCAGTTTAATAGAGCGCGCTTTTTCGTCGGTACACAGAAACTCTTTTTGGGCTGCGATGTCTGTTTAGGCTAGCGGAAGGGGTAATCTCTGAGTGCGGCCATCGCAGCAAGAAGGGATTCGGCCGCTTGACGTATCCTTGCAATGACCAACTTTCAACACTTCAACGAAGCTAGCCACCTCCACATGTTCTCTCCACCTTATATCCGTTCTGTACTATCGCTCGTTAGATTAAACAGCGACACAGTTTAAGTTCAAAATGTTCCCGACTTGTCCCACTCATTGCTTGAAATATGTTAATATCAAATTACCGCTATGCAAGGCCATCCCGCAAATTTCAGGGTGTTCCCCAAAAGCACAATCTATGAGTCCTAGAAGACCGCAAGAGGATCGCGGATCGAATATCTAGGATTCTGAGAGGACAAAATGCGAACCCTTAATTGGCCACGGTGGTAGTTATTAAGCAAAATGGTTACAACTATCGCTTTTTATTGACATACTCGTTGTGAAGTGCGAAACCAAAGAGGCTAATGATAGGCGAAAATGAACATTTCAGCCAGAGTAAATCTATTGATCACACAGGATTTCATACAGTTTAACTACTTGGGAGGCTGGGCGAGTATACCCGTTCAAGAAATAAGAGGCTAATTGGGCGAAAACGTTTCCACCTTAATCAAGAAATTACGCCCTCTCACCGATGTGTGGAAGATCGGTGGGGTACTCTGAGAGATACCGAGTAACAAACTATGCATCTCAACATTTATACTCTGTTTTTAAAATCTACCTGAAACTGTCACTGTATAGTGATTAGGTACATCCCGAAATGCAGAACACGTACAGGAATTCATTGCAACCGTCCACATTGATTCTTACCTCAAAGCCTTTGTATTATACATGGAGGCCTCCCTAAGCTTCGATTGGCGGGAGCAGTCGGCGACAATTCTCCAGACGGCATGGCAGAGTAAGGTACTTTGTGAACAGTAAAATTAATCGTGTTGCTTTCTTTTTAGGGGAGGTATTAAGGAAACATCGGTATCAATCCGGCTATGATACGGGGTGGACGAGTTTATAGGACAATAAACAACGACGCAGCCATACCAGAAGAAAAAAAAAGACACGGAGCCGCTTTGGGAAAAAGATGTATAAAGCAGTACCCTAAATGTAAACCCACGCGCAGGTCCGTATCCGGGGAGTACGGGTAGCGCAGCCTTCGAAACTGCGATGGCATAAATTGCCAGAGACGCAGAAACTGCACACTCTCATGAGATTTTGGTCTGTCTGAGGGACCAAAAAGAAATAAAATTATTTGCTCACATAGGCAATTTGTGCCGGGTGATCTCTTTAACTCAGCGCACTTGCTTTGTTTTAGTTAAAAAAAGGTTTGACATTGCTGGTGTTGAATGGATCCGAACAAACGCACTTCGAAACAGTTCCTTGACACTCCTAAAAGAACGAAACTTCTTCAATGGAGAGGTTGAGATTCTTCAAAGATAATAATTGCTTTACATTATGATGTGCTGGCAATCATTGTGTGCGGCACTGTTGCCAGAACGTAGTTGCCAAAGCCTACTCCTCTTCCTGGAAAGAATGCCGCGTTTTGAAGTAACACTAATATCTTACAATACATATTGTGGGGTTCCATGTATACTACACTAATACTCAAACAAGTAGTTGTTAAGGTGTGCCCAGACTTTGATTTACATCCGCACAATGCTTACTTCATCACAGCATTTAAAATTTTCAGGCGCAATTTCGTTTGGGGATCTTTATGTGTGTTTATGACGTGTGTGGGGACAACGGCCCATTATGCATATGCCTGAAAATTTGTGCCACACGAGTTGCGTGTTTTAGAACACGCAAAATGTTAGGCACATTAGTTGTTCCTCCAAGTCATGGTGTCCGACTAGTGCGATTAAAAAAATCAGGAGCATGTGGAATGAAGACATCAAAACTACTGTCAGCTTAAAAGGGCACTAAAGGCAAAAACAGGCACGTAGAAGCTTTGCATATCAATTGAATTTCTGCTAATAAGCTATAATAAAGGATTACAAAACGCCGTTATATTTATCGGAAGATGTAATTAAAATAGGTTGAACTTTTTACTCCCTGTACCAAAGAAACCCGTATACGCAAAGTTGAAATAAATAAACGGAAATAATACACCAGCTCACGTAACTGTGCTTAGCAGTGTAGGCCATTATTTGCCATAGACACGCACCAAGGGCGGAGGTCTTAGAGATTCTATTGCGTGATTCACGTGTTCCAGGCGAGAACCAGGGTTTATTTATTCTATATTTTTCATGCCGCTGTATGTATCGGTCTCGCACAAAATATCTCGGAGAAATGTAAATTGTAATTCCGTTCTCTAAAACTTTTGGGACATCCTTACAAATGGATAACGCTCACTTTCAATCGCAATCTTGGCTGCATTTCTTTATCCCCAAAAATACGTTTTTGGGTCCTGGCGCTTAGTATCATTCTGTGCTCTCTTCACTATAAGGGCCCTCTCTGTACCTAATAATAACTCCACAAATGCACTTCGCTTCCATGTGCACATGTGATACGAAACACGATCGCTTGTAGATTAAGTCTGCGAGCAGTTCTATCTATCTGTATATGGTGTCGGGCCGAACAGAAAAAAACTTCGCGCCACCCAACCGGCTAATTGCAAAACATCAATTCCAGAAAGCAGTGTTGTGAAATACCCTGCACCAAGAGGAACTTCCAGAATAAACCTTGCGGAGTTCAAATGAGAAACTGAACAGAAATTCGCCTTTGGAAGTGTTAGCTTGAACGACAAAAATGAACCCAGGAGTGCACACCTAGAACAAACCTTCTAGCCTATAATTGTTGCATTTTTTGCTAGTTTTAATATTGTTGAGCGGGTTCTGACCGATGACTCTGATTCCAAGAGAAAAGAATAGCCACTCTTCGAATGCTTCCAATTATACAGAGAGCGTACGTGTGCGAGGTTGTCGGCCCAGTCTTGCATCGCTTCTCGTAATGGGAAAAGCGCATGAGCGGAAAAAGACTAGGTTTTGCTGCGTCTCCGGTTACGAGCAACTGATTTTTGCTTCCGAAAGATCCAGCTATTGGATGCTACCGCACTGATTCAATTTTAGAGATATTTTGCCACGGCGCATTACACGCCGAAAAGGTCAGACGCGCTCCTCCTGCCACTTCTTACCCAGTAAAAATTATTAGAAAGAACGCAGTCATTGTAACAGTAATCTTCCAGCAACTTGACTACACTAAGTCATGTTATAAAGATTTGATGTAGCGAGTTCTAGGTACTCGTTGCACTTAATTTCTCACATACCGGAACTGGATACTGGTGTTAAAAAGCAGCGAAATATAAATAACATGGTTGAATAAAGTCTTCGCGCATTTTCCTCTCAATCTTAATAATAGTTATCTTAAGAATAAGTGGCTGCGTGTGTATATGGTTCTGTATTAAATACCACCTCATCCTCTAACTAGGTTATCTATTGATACTTGACACACAAAGCTGCCATAGCTCTTTAGAACCAGTGCATTAGCTAGCCCACTTTTTTATAAAAAATACACTTTGCATTTTATGTTCAGCCTAATCTCTCATTTCACGCCAGATACGCCCCAAAGTTCAGTGTTGCGCAATTTGATCGCGAATGACAGGGTTGTAAAAATTAACAGAGGTACTTAGCGCCATAAAAAATAGAGGCAGAAGCAAAACAAGCTTTTCTTTTGACTTGCTGTTCAACTTTTGGTTGAACATATATGCGGTTTTCTCGGGCCATTGCCGGAGCTCCGTATACGAGCGCTTACACCTGAAAACTTTTCCTATGAGCAGAATTTTGAGGTTCTCTGTTTTCAACCACTGCGTAGCTCCTGGGTTACCTGCAGTTTCTAGTAGCCTTGAACGGCGCCACACCCAGCGTGGTTGAATGTAGCTCCCACTCCACGTGGCGAAATTTGAATGGGGGCCCAGACAAGTCTATTAAAAAATCTAGTTCTGGAGTTTAAGCCACCGAGGCTACAGTTGGGCTATGAGGGGAGCGCATTTCACTTCGGTTTTCTGCACTTTATACATTGTATACTTATTTCTGTACCACGGAACATTGTATGAAAAATACCGATCGAGAGTTGTTGCGATACGAAGCCACCGCATATGCGTATAAGCTCATCGGGTAAATATAAGCAATCAGTTGTACTACCATGAAAATAGAGCGAGTACATCAAACACCTTTCGCGGTACAACGTTTACTAGAGGTGGAAAGGGAAAATAAATCAAATTTATTACATGTATAGCACTAAGCATAAAATAAAATGAAAAATCGAAGAACATTTCAATAGTATGCAAAACGCGGTATTATGGGGCTTAAATTATAAAGTAATTTGTATAAGCTTCCAGGTGTGCGTTTGCATTTATTCTAAACCTTATACTAGTAATCAACTTTGTTGGACTCGCTATATTATCTTGGGAATTCTACAAATGTAATATTTCATTATGCCACATATGTCGTGTGGTTATACAACTTTCCGCCATCACTGCCGTGAATAACCGGATTTTCCTACAGTTATTACTAACGTGCACACCAAATATCGGCCACACATTGCATACATGTGTTTCTTAACGTGCTTCTGACCATTGTCCGCACCCATTACAGTATCTGCTCCCCGTCCATTCCACCCCGTGAAGCTCAAGTCGATCGCTGCCCATCCGCAAGGCGTCTCCGGTTATGTCTGTACGCTGCCCTTACCTGTAGAGGCGCGCCTGTGGCCCTTGGTCGGTGGGCGACCCTTCCTCATTCCTCGGAACCCAGTTGCACTGCTGCTTCATGAGTGCCTCATACGCGCTGCTGTCTGCTGGGTGATACGCTGTACATCGCAAGAATAATTTGTTCTTCGTCCGTTTCGTGAAACATAGAATGCACACCCTTTCGCTAGTAAACATATTATAAACGCTGTTAAGAACTACGTCCCGAAGGGTGTATGCAAAAGGCATGTTTTAAAAAATCCGGAATTTTGAGGTTTCAAAAAACTTAAGGAAACACTAATAAATGAGCACGCTTACCGAAATACGATTTCAGCTATCGGCCCAAATCCAAAAAAAAAATGAAAAACAAGATATAATAAATAGTAAACGTTTTTTGCCGAAAACGCCCATTATGCAATTAGTTTCGCACACCGCGTATTGGCGAAGAACTTTCGTCTTGTGTCGCTGGTGGGTGGCACATTCTACCAGAAAACCTTGATGAACCTAGCTGTATGATGTTCTTGGAAAATTTATTTCTTCTAATTACAGCCAAATTATATTGATCCTAAGTAGCTACAATGCAAGAAATTTTCACGGTACTTCAATTGGCAAAAATGACTATAACACCCTTATCCTTTGGTTGTTACAAACAACTTCAAGCCATGACCCGATAGATCCTGCCTGGATTCTCTGAGGCTTCTGGGGACTAAGCCCCTCCACTCGGTGGAGTACACGATAGCGACTCTCTCCATATTAGTGGAGCGAGGTTGGTCGTCGCGCGCCACCAGCCTTTCCGTATGGAGTGACTGGGGGCTGGTGCTGCCAGATAAAACCGGGGAGACCGCTATCGGAAACGCGGAGCACGGGTGAATGCCTTTGACCACGTCAGCCGTTTGTGCAATGGCCATTGTTCCCGTAAAGTGCGGGTCACCGCACCCACTGTGAATTGTTCGCGCATGCCTTGATTGAGTCAATGGGTTACCAAGGATATCCGGTGAATATATGGACATATTGCATGCATTATATATTAAATTTTTTTTGTGTACTATAATATATATATATATATATATATATATATAAAAATTAATATATATATATATATATATATATTATTATGTAATATAATTTTACGTTATACTGTATACCAATGTAGCAGGTCGCTGTTGTTTGTTTTTGTTTTTGTAGCCCCAGCTACACTACGCTACCTCGGGCAGCCTTCGCAGGGTGAGCGGCTTTGCCAGCGCTAGATAAAGCCAATCCCCCTTCCGCAGGCGGCCCCGCAGGGAGAAACAGACAGAGTAGGGGGTGGGATAGGCGTCAGGGGAGAGATAAGCGAGGATAGAATAGAGACATGCGCGAGACCCGTGCGAGGCAAATGAGCGGGACCTGGCAGAAGTCGTCGAGGAGACCGCCGCCGCCGCGATAAGCGCGCCCCGAAGGAAGGCAAAGAGGCCACGTGCGACGAATAAACATGCACAATGGAGGAATAAAAATTCCCCGCATTTCCCCGAGGTGAAGAATGTGAAAGTGCGAATGCACGAGTTGAATTTGCGCGGTTCGGTAATGTTCCCGAAAGAGAGATCACACGCACACACACAACTAGAAAGAAAGAAAGATGCATTTATTCACAGACACCTATTTGTTTTGTCGTTGTACTTGATTGCTAGAGCGGATCTCAGCTTTGAAATTTCGTGTCAGTACTCCTTTAAGCAGGTGCTTTAGCCCTCTACGCCCATTCTGGCCATCCCACGTGGGTATGTGCCATTTCAGCGGCCAGGCAGCGGCGCCCATCTCCCCCCGTTGCCAAGGAAGACGAGGAGATTCCTGGCCAATCCCCCACGTGGGTATGTGCTATCTCAGCGGCCAGGCTGCGCGCGCCCATCTCCACGTGCGCGGACATCGCCGGTGGACGCAGGTTCAGGGTCGCTTAAGAACTGCATTGCACTTAAAACATCCAGCTGTGCTACCTCCAACTGCGGCGAGACTCGAACAGCGCCGTGAGGTGAAAAAGAGGGAAAACGCTACTCTTGCGTGGCGCTTCGCTACATTCAAGTATTAGGCATTAGTGTCAGCTTCCTTCATTTCCATGATTTTTTACTCGAAGCCCATGTGTATTTTTTTCACACCATTTCCGGTCGTATGTGATTCATCGGAACAACTTAAACAAATACAAAATTTTTTTATTACCCGAATACGGTGTTTTTTACAGAGCATTGTATTCATGTATATCTTCAATAAATATTTTCTTACAACAATGCTGTATAGGGTAGCTGTTGGACGGGCGACCGTGAGCCGGAAATATGCCTTGACGCGATCGGTCATAATTTCTGTCGCCACCGTTCGGAGGCGTGACACAACTAGAAGAAGCACGACTATGGAAATACGTTGCGGGGAGGAGCAATATAACGCCACCAGCACTGCTTTAGAAGTGATTCCCGGAGTGGCTCGTTCTATCGCTTATTGCGAGCAGTAGTGCAGTTGCAGCAAGCAAACACACACCCACACACATACAAAAAAATCAAACAAGCCAGGAGGCCGAGAAGCGATATGGTAATCAACTTAACTAGCATGCCATACAACCAACAGGCAAGCCATACGGTGGCCAGCCAACGACTTCCGAAAATTTAAACAAAACGCGCACACCACTGTGCCCTCTGGAACTCTTGGAGTTTCACTGCAAAGGCGGTGGGCGTACGTCCATTGTGCACACTTTTAATACCGAAGGTTCATGCGTCTTTGTTGACTAACGACAACACCACGACGGAAACTTCCCCGAATCTTGAAGCATAACATACAGAACTGTTGACCATGTCTCCAAGAATAATTACGCATAAACGTAGCCGAATCAAGACTGAGGTAGGCGGGGCCGCGAGCCTCGTTGTTGCCCAGTCTTTGCGCCCCCAGGGCAAAACGGCGCCATTCTTTTTCAAAGGATATTGCTTGCAACTGTTAGACCGTTATGATCTTACGCTGCTATGCGTTACAAACACGAATACACTTTCAAATTGCCCTGACATAAAGCAGGGTAGTATCACGCCATGTGTGACAAAAGGCTCATATTGTCACGTAGGATAGGACACAACGGTAAAGAAAGAACTTTTATTTAGGGCGAACTTGTGCCCGAACAATAAGAGAGGAAACGAGCAAAGGTCCTTGCGTCTCGTTCGATCTCCGAGAACGACTGGCCGCGTTCGTGGCGTTATCTCTTGCGTGATCTCCCCCTCGCAGTGCACGTGCGCTCGCGCCTCCGTTGGCGAACACAGACAAGCTCGCGCTCCCCGTGCAGAGTTTGCGATGCTGGTTGCAGCCGGTTCTTGCGCGTGCAACGCGGCCCACTTTGCGACATCTCCGAAATCATGCGGCATTACTCCCCTCCTCAAAGAGCCATCGTCTCGATGCCTTTCAAATCATAGACCGAGCATGCTATATCATAAAGACCAGACGTGAGGGAGCACGAGACAGAAATCAAACAAAAACGCTACGCTAACAAAAAGAAAATATAAAAGTTCAGTCTTAGAACTAACACACAAATCCATTATTATACGCGCAAAGCACAGTCGGGGCCACATTCAGTCTTTGTTTGTCCCTAATAAAAACAACAACAGAAACAAAGAACTGGATCACACTAATGACGGAGCCGTATTACCCGCGGCAAAAGAAAAACGGGGCTTCTCCCTTTCCACATAAATTTATTATCAACCCCACTCTTTTGTGGGGTGGGATTCTGGCCCCCGGGGGGTTCCCCAAAAATCTGGGTGACCCCCCTTTTCGACGTGGTTGAATCGCCGTAGCCTCTGAAGGAAATCGAGCCAGCTGCCGGGCTTCTTCAGCGCGCTTGCGGAAAAGCTCGGCTTCTAGAATTACTTCGTCGTCGATTTCCCAAGGCAACATCGCGTCTAGCATCGTTCGAGCCTCACGGCCATAGAAGAGACGGAAAGGGGTGAAACGGGTTGTCTCTTGGATAGCGGTATTATAGGCGAATGTGATGTACGGTAGTACTTCATCCCATGCCTTGTGGCTGGACATCTACGTACATGGAGAGCATGTCGGCTATTGTCTTATTCAGTCTTTCAGTTAGACCCGTTGGTGTGAGGGTGGTAAGCCGTCGTCTTGCGATGTGAGGTGCCGCTCAGTCTGAGGGTGTCTTGCGGGAGTTGCGCCGTAAAGGCTGTTCCCCTGTCCGTGAATACCACAGATGGGCCGCCGTGTCGTAGCACAATTTCATGTAGAAAGAAACTCGCAACTTCGGAGGTTGTGCCTCTAGGTAACGCTTTTGTCTCCGCGTAACGTGTCAGGTAATCGGTTGCCACCTCAATCCCCATATTGCCCGAATACGAACAGGGAAAGGTCCTAGGAGGTATAAGCCGACTTGCTCAAATGGTATCGTTGGGGGTGTTATCGGGTGGAGAAAACGGGATGGCTTGAACGGTGGCGTCTTGCGGCATTGACACTCCCGACATGTTCTCACGTAGCGTTTCACGCTAGAAGCAAGTTTAGGCCAGTAATAACTCTGGTGAACTCTAGCGAGGGTTCGTGCAAATCCCAAGTGGCTGGGCGTGGGTTCATCATGGCACGCAAAAAGAATTTCGTCCCGTAGATTCAGTGGCACGACGAGGAAGTGCAGCTGCCCTCTAGCCTCCGTATTCTTCTTGTAGAGGACACCGCTCCGAAGACAGTACGAAGGTAACCCTCGCGCAAAACTACGTGGTACAACAGAAGTTCGTCCCTCCAAATGGTAGATGATTACTCTAAGGTCTGGATCAGCTCGTTGCCTTGTCGCTATATCTGATGAACCTATGAAACCGAGGAAGGCAGTGTCCTCTTCTGCGTTTTCACCGGTTGTTTCGATAGGGGCGCGGGACAGGCTGTCACCGTCGTTGTGTTTCTGGCCTGACTGGTGAACAATCCGTAAGTCCAATTCCTGTAGCCGTAGACTCCAACGCGCAAGACGGCCCGATGGGTCCCTCAGGTTGGTTAACCAACATAGGGAGCGATGATCAGTGATCACTTTAAACTGTCTGCCATACAGATAAGGGCGGAATTTGCTAATGGCCCACACTACGCTAGGCACTCCTTTTCGGTCGTCGAGTAATTCGTACTCGGGACGTGAAAGGGTGCGGCTGGCGTAGGCGATCACTCTTTCGGCACTTCTTGCCGCTGGACAAGCACGGATCCTAGTCAGATGTTGCTGGCATCCGATGTAGTTCTGTTTCCGCATCCTCTGTCGAATGCGCGAGCACAGGAGGTGACTGCAAGCGCTGCGCAACTCGTCGAAGGCTTTCCTGTTGATTTCGTGCCAGACAAACTGGACGTCATTCCTTGGTCAGCCACGTAAGGGGCTCAGCAATCCTGGAAAAAGCCTTCAATGAAATCGACGGTAGTAGGGCGCAGAGCCCAAGGAAGCGGCCTTACACCTTTTTATTTCGAGGGGCGGGAAACGGCACAGGCGGCCCGTCCTTTCAGGGTCAGGTCGAACTCCCTCCCACTGACGACGTGTCCCAGAAACTTGAGCTCGGTGAAATCAAAGTGACACTTTTCCGGCTTCAGGTTTCAGTGACAGACCAGCTGAGCGCACTGCCTCCAGTACTTGCCTGCGCCTGCTGAGGTGCTCTTCAAATGTGGTCGATAACACGACAATCCTCTAAGTACACAAGACAAGTTTGCCACTTCAAGCCGCTAAGTACGGAGTCCATCATTCTTTGGAATGTGGCTGGGCGGCAGGAACAGAGCCGAACGAACGTACCCTAATTCATAGAGACCGTCCGGCGTGACGAATGCGGTTTTCTCTCGGTCTCTCTCCTCAACCTCTATCTGCCAGTAGCCGTTTCGCAAGTCGATAGACGAAAAGTACTTAGCCCCCCGAAGCCTGTCCAGAGAGTCATCTGTGTGTGGCAACGGGTAAACATCCTTTTTGGCACACTATTCAGTTTTCTATAATCAACACAGAAGCGTAGAGTTCCATCATGTTTCTTTACCAGGACAACAGGCGAGGACCAAGGGCTGTTTGATGACTGGATGACGTCGTCGTCGAGCATAGTTTTCACTTGGGTTTGAATAGCTTCTCACTCCTTACTTGACACGCGGTACGGCTGTTGCCGTATGGGCCGCGTGTTTTCATCGGTTATGATGCGGTGCTTCGTAATTTGGTCCGTCGTACTCTAGATGAACAAGCAAAGCATTCCTCAAATTCCTGCAGGAGTTCTCGAAGCTGGTTCTCTTGTATCTTTGACAGTTGTGAACTTGTGTCTACACTTACGGTCGAATCGGGTTTTCTGTCTTTCACAACACTGACGTCTCCAAGCGTGAAACATTCGACTACCTCTGTAATTTTCTCGACGTAAGCTATGGAAGTACCCCGAAATAGATGACGGTGCTCATTGCTAAAGTTTGTGACGAGTAGTTGCGTTCGTCCATCACGCAACTGGACAATGCCTCTCGCCACGCACACTCCCAGCATGAACAGCAGCGACAGGTTGGCATCCGCCACTGCTTCGCCAAAGGGAATTCCCTCACAAGAAACTTCGACCAGCACGCTTGATCGCGGAGGTATGGTGACGCCGTCGGCTGTGATACGTAGCACTGGCATACGATCACAATCACTATCGTCCAGTTGGTCTAACCTCGTTGCTGAAAGCAATCCGACGGATTTCCTGAAATTCGATGGACGGCCCCCATATTCCGAAAAAATGCCATAACAAAGGGCATCAACATCTCGAGAGGCACTCACGTAGAAACAAGGAAAGCTTGCGATGAAAAGTTGACTCCCTGAATTTTAATCCTAGCTGTGGCAACATACCCATCGGGGTCGGTGACAATGTGCCCTCAAGCGACGAATTTGTGCTCCTGTCCACTGACGTCGTCACCTTGTTCAACGCGCCGCATTTTTCCCGCTGAGAATATAATAGTCCGCTCCGGTATCTACTAAAGCGTCCATGCTCCGACCGTCGATATCAATGGGAATATCCAGAGACTTGTTTCTCACACCATAAGTCGCCGTCATCGTGGCGTCAACGTGCAGACACTGTTACGGTGGAAGCTCTCGATGATCGTTTTTTGCACTCAGCGACCCCGCCTCCACAGGCCGCTGCATCTAGTTTTCCCGACCAGGGCTTGGTGAGCGTACGCTGTCATAGCCGGAGTGGTTCGCACGAGGCCGGCGCGGCCATGGTGACCTGGAGCGGCGACGGTCTGATTGTACCGATGTACGCTGGCGTGCGAGGTAGTCCTCGATGGCACGGGGTCTTTCACCAGGTCTGGGCCTGGGAGCATTGACTCCGAAACCCCGTAGCCCGAGCTCCCTGTAGGGACACCGACGGTACATGTGTCCTGCCTCGCCACAGTGGTAACAGAGGGGAGTTGATTGGGCGTCCTCCACACATCCGACTTCCGGGGTCGGTCAGCGAAGCCTGTCGTAGGTCCGGCCGGTACCATTGTTCCATGGGCGGCTGTGTACGTAGGGGACGGCACAAACGGTGCTGATAGCCTAACACCCTGTGGCGCTGCGTATGTCGGTGACAGTACAACGGGTGGTGGCTGCCTGACTGCCTGGGCATACGTTAACTGCATCGGTTCAGGCGGTACAGGCGACGCATCGTCCTGGGATGGCGACGCTCTGAAAGCTTGCTGTACCTCCTGCCGTACAATGCTCGCGATGGTTCCTGCTGTAGCCTGTGGCGCCGTTCCAAGAATTTTATGCAGCTCCTCACGGACCACCGAGCGAATTAGTTCACGAATGCCACTCATGCTGTCACCAAAGGAGGCGCTAAGGCTTTCAATTGGAGCTGCAGCGGCAACTTGACGATCGTACGCGTTTGAACGCTGTCGCAGAGTCGTTTCCATTACGGATGCCTCGAGATAAACTCGGCGACGGTCTTGGGAGGGTTCCGAACGAGGCAGCCGAACAACTGCTCTTTCACGCCACGCATAAGGTGGCGTAGTTCTTTCCTCTGGCATATTGGGGTCCGCTCGCCTAAAGAGGCGCGTCATGTCCTCCACGTACATGCTGACGCTCTCATTCGGCAGCTGCACGCGAGATCGCAGCGCGTGCTCGGCCCTTTCCCGACGATCCGCACTTGCATGGTCTTTCAGAAACTCATGGCAGAACTCCTGCCACGTGCGCAGCGTACCTTGCCTATTCTCGATCCATGTCCGAGCGCCGTCCTCCAGGCTAAAATAGACGTTTATCAGCTTGGCAGCGTCGTCCCACTGGTTGAAGCTTGCCACGCGTTCGAAGTGGCTCAACCAGTCTTCGGCGTCTTCGAAGAGATCGCCGTGGAAGGCTTGGGGCGTTCGCGGCTGGTGAAGAACGAAATGGCCTTGCGCGCTGCTGACGCTGGTCATGGTGGCCGAGCTGAGCGTGTGCTCCCTCGCTCTCCTTGTTGCGGTGGGTAGAAGCCCGAACTCAGGTGAGGCCCCCTGAAGCCGGCGACTGCTTCGCTGATGAACGGGTGTCAGCTGGTCTGCTGCGGTCTGACGTCGGGTAGGACTGTCGTCTCGATTCTAGCAGAGGCTTCACAGAGTCTACCCCGCACCTCACCACAATTTGTCACGTAGGATAGGACACAACGGTAAAGAAAGAACTTTTATTTAGGGCGAACTTGTGCCCGAACAAGAAGAGAGGAAACGAGCAAAGGTCCTTGCGTCTCGTTCATTCTCCGAGAACGACTGGCCGCGTTCGTGGTGTGATCTCTTGCGTGATCTCCCCCTCGCAATGCACGTGCGCTCGCGCCTTCGTTGGCGTATACAGACAAGCTCGCGCTCCCGGTGCCGATGTTGTGCTGCCGGTAGCAGCCGGTTCTTGCGCGTGCAACGCGGCCCACTTTGCGACATCTCCGAAAGCTTGCGGCAATATTCTTTCACATTAACACTAAAAAAAGCTATTATTAACGCTCCCAGAATTTCGGGTTATGGCTTTTTCTAACATTTCAACGCGTAGTTAACAGTTTTAAGCTGATATTTGATTGTATAAAAAGAGAGAAGAAAAATACAATCCGTGGTACCGTTTCCGATACGTTGTTCACTCCCAACACAAAAAAAAACAAAAATATTTCTGCTCAGTGTTTCTTCTCGTCGTCCAATTGCTCCTCCAGGTTCAGGAATAATATAAAAAAGGCTCCCCGACCCATTATTTACACATCAAATTCTACGGTTAAAAACTGGGTGCGTGTTCCCGATGAGCCATCGAAGGAGCACCCTAAAGCATTGCCTAACGAAATCGAGAATTGGAAGGAATACCATCTAATCAGCTAAGTTTATTTGCATAAAAAGGAGGACACTGACCAATGTTTAACACAAAATTGACGTTTCGGGATTCCTACGGATGCATTGATCCAAACAAGCGGTCCGTACGGATCCTCAAACGTCATTTGATTTAACATCGGTCCATCTCCTGCCTTTTTATACAAAAGCTGCAGTAGGCAAGATTTGGAGCTTCCGATTTCCAAAGCTTTTTCTCTGGAACCGCACAAGCTTATTAGGGCAGATTCAATAAAAGAGGGAAGTTAATCTTCTGAATCTTATTCGTCTAAGGCACGAGTAGAATGTATGATCCTCGACCCTCGACATTTACGTGTACCAAGCAGGTGTATCCGACACCGAACTCTGATTTATTAATCCGTAAAATAATGCTTTGGGCACCAAAGAATTGCAAAATTACATAACATGTAGCGGAGTGATTACAATGTATCGAAACTTGCGTGAATCAGAATAACAGTGGCGTTTTTCTAGACTAAGGGCACTTTTTTTTCAAGCATTCGCAAAAGAGTACACCAACCTTTCCCGTACACTGCCTTCTTCCTTCTTTGAAAGATCAATGGCTATATCCTCCTTACATCGAGGCTTTTTCTATTTTCATGACTTTGAGAACCATGTTAATTTCCTCTTTAACCAGGAGTGGGACAACGCAAGTTGAGCTCGTTTTTTACGGAGTTTTCCATGATCCAAAGTTGCTGTGTGGTCACATGCTGTAGAAGGGTTCTGTTATAATTTTTTTCTCCTCCAACTCTTGCCAAATGCTGGGAATGCTCTCCCTATCAGAAGAGATAACACAGGCGGCATAGAAAGAAAAAATGGAACACGCGCTTTTCTTGGCACACAAACAACACCGACCGGCGCCGCCGGGCGGCAAAAGCAAAACATAAATAAAAAACTAAATGCATGTTTGCTGCAGTATCTTTGTGACAACATAAGGTCTTTGCCGATGGCTGGCTTTCCCTTCGTTGCTTTCCCACTTCCCTTTATTCTCAGCTTTCCCTTAACCACTGCCATGTTATCTGCATGACCATTGTTTTTTCTATTTCTGTCGATCAGTTTTAACACCTTGACCAATTTATTCCGATACACAGTACTTCATAATTCCATGTTCTTGCGTTTGGAAATTGGTTCCTCAATTTCTAAGAAGGTTTTAGAGTTTGTTCTCAACGTGCTGATTCTCTCACAGCTTCTGCTGATTCACTATGTGCCAATGTTAGCTTATCATTTAGCCGATCTACAATGACCTCGTTCTGCTTGTTGAAAAGCAGAATTTGTTTCAAGAGTCCTTTTACACTCCTGCTACCGGCCTTCTGCCGATTCCATGCGGGGTTCTTTAGTTTTAACGAGTTTCATTGTTTCTATTTTCAGATTCATCCACAGCTTGCATCTAACCATCGTGTGATCGCTGCGGCGAGTCTTACTTAGCACATCTACTTTACTTTCTCGGTGGTACCATGGGTGTATTTCCATGCCATTTCGTATTCTTTTAGTTTTAGCAAAATCAGTTCCTTAACAACAGGCTGTTCCTTTTTTTCAAATCCACCAGTGTATCCCCTCGAATGTTGCTATTCTGTATTCCGAAGTTTCCCACTCACCTTTTCCCATTTGGTTCTTACATACTTTTGTGTTAATGTCTGCATTCACAATGGTGAACTCATTGTTGCCTTCTTCATTGTTGATTCGAAACCCTCGCAGAGGCTTTCAATGGGTTCATTATCATAACAGGTTGTTGGCGCAAAGGCCTGTACTATTCGCACCTGTATCGCTTGTTTGGTTCAAGAGAACAGTCGCGGCTACTTTGTTTATGCTGAAAAACTCCTCCACGCTTGCTGCGATTTCTGTGTCTATAAAAACACCACCCTCCTTTTTTTCTCTTAGTGGCCACTGTAGCATAGAATATGCCCGCTATTCTCCATGCTTCATGCTTTACCCTATATAGCTCCATGCTTCGCCCTATGTTATCCCTCTTAAAGGCCAACTGCACTCAAAATTTCGACCTCTTGAAAACCCTATTTTTTATAGTCTGCTTAAAAAGAAAGCAACATGCAAAATAGAACATCTGAAACACGCGCGTGGACGCCGCAAGTGGACAGCAAAAATCGGCGATTTTTAAACTGAAACCGACGAGAGCACGGCCATTGTACTGACGTTGCAGCCGTCCAGCGAGCGGCCGGACGGTCACCAGCTCGGGAGAAAGCCTGCGCGCAAGCTCTACGCGCGCACGGGGCAGCAAATGGGCGAAGCGTGCGCAGCAGAGCTCTACCGGTTCTCCCTCTGCTTGGTTGGCCGGAGGAAGAAGACCCCGTCGGCTGGAACGTCACAGGCGCGTCGTGGCTGTTTACGTGATCCGCCGGCAGGTGCAGCGGGGTATGCGGCGGAGCTTTTTTAAACGCTTCTGATGGATTCACGAGGCGTTTCACCGGGCTACCACTTGTGTCCCAAGTAATTTGGGGGTACTTACTACGCATTAAAAATACATTTGGTCCAGGTGAAATTTGAGTGCAGGTGGCCTTTAATGTCAGTGGGCTTCTACAGTAGTGCAGCTAAGATACCCGTGCCAGCAGAGTTCATGCGTTGAAAGATGCCAGGGTAAATTTCAAATGGTGGCGTTTCCGGAACCCAAAGTTCGAGAACCTTCATTCATGGTGGATGCGTTTGGGCAGAGCTGCACGAATGTTCACATTTTTTGGAAGGAGTCTGCCATGCTAGTTTAAATCTTTTTGGACTCCTTTTCATTGCGCCCTAGAGCACGTTTGTACTAGATTTCAAGCTTATAGAAAAAGCAGTGTTTAATTTTAAACGATTTCTTTTTCTTCGATGGCGGTGCGGCAGCGTGCTCTCAGTAACCTGCAAGGAGAACAAACCTAGCTACTTTCTACGACAAGGTGAACATTTGAAGGCTTTATCCGCCTACTGGCGTTGCTGTTTGTTTCGATAGTTTGACAAGTTAAATCAGCTTGGTAGGCGCCTTTTTGATGAAGTTGCCGCCAGAGACCGAAATGTAACCACACCCGCAGTAACTTCGGGAACCTAATATCCATCTAGGACGCGTTTAGAGAGCTCAGCGAAGTTTAAGGTATTGGTCAGCATTCTACCATGTATATTCGAGGCCTCCTCCATAGAGCTCCAGATAGAAAGTAAGTTTTTATTTTCCTCCTTTCACATGTGCAAGGACAACACACTCGTGGTTGCAGAATCTCTAAAGTACAAACACTTTTTTTCCGTCGGTTACATTCCAGTACATCGCTCCTTGCTGGTAACTGAAAAGATACTTTTCACAAACTGAAGAGCAACTATTATTCCATGAAGACACATACAAACGGAGTACAATCCATGGTAGAGGACGAGGGTAGCCACTGCCCTGTGGGAGGGACCATTGCTGCCCCCAAGGCCCCCGCTCCCTTTACAGAGGATGTTTCCTTTAAAAAAGATGTGTGCTCAAAATGTTAAACCACGACGATGTTCTCTCAAGATGTTTCTACCTTGAAGACGACACAAATACAAAACATTCGTGGTTTTTTGCCCTTCAACGTACCCCTATTCAGCGCGCCTGTTTCATTTGAGGGCAGCAAAGTTTATTGAATAACCTAGAAAATAACCAATACTTACGGAATGCAGTTGGCCCTTCCCTTAGCAGTACCGAAGAAAATCTCCTTGCCCGAGGTGCCTGCGCCTTTAACAAGGCTCCCCTATAGTATATTCCCGTGAAACGCAGCCCGTAGTATGAGAGTGCCCCTCAGGTGTAGTCACCCATTTTGGACCTCTATCGAAGCGCAATACCATTATCTCAGGAACTCTTCCACCCCCAAAAGAGCTCTGCGTCAGGTTTTCTGTTGGTTTTCTGTGCATGTGGATCAATATCTTCAAGTGGTTTTTCCGGGGACGCTATTTTTTACTGCAATATGCCTATTTATCCACAAACCATGAAAACCGATCATTATAATGAGTGCTACTAACGGGATTCTCGGACATCTCCTGCGTTCCGCGAAGTCCCGGATGCGAAGTTGCCTGTATGCCCTGCTCACTATGAGCCAGAATGTTTTGGTCCCTCAGCATTGGACCATTGCGTCTTCATTTGCCTCCCTTTGATTGCATTTGTTTGTTAATGTTATGCCCCATTTCCTTAAGACCGTTCTCGTCGGCAAGACTGACTATATTTCCATGGTACGCATTCGGCTTCGCCCAGTACGTTTGTGTTGATGAGCGTGCGCCATGGGAAGTTCTTTTGCTTCTATCCCAGATGTCCGCGTTTCCATAGGAAGTTTCTGAGCCGGTTCTTTAGTACTCACATCTTCTCTTTCCCTTCGTAAATTATGTATGGTTTTTTTACTGTATCCGTTATTACCTTGGTGTAAAAGTAAGGTGCCTTTGTTATCTTGGGCTTGAGCGGAAGATGCTGAAGGAATAACCTCGCATGCGTCACCAAAAAATATACACTTAGCTGTATCGCCGGATGCCGTGTCTGCAGTCCAAGGATCATCAGAACACTGGAATGCATAGGTCAACGAGTGGTTCAATACTGAAGGGATGTTCCAGCCTCCGAGTTGTCTGTGCAGGCCGAGTTTTCCAGTTCTGACCAATGCTGTTTTATCCGCTAAAACCATGCGCAGTATTTCAGATGTGATTTTTACCGCTGTGTGTCCAGGAAGGGCGACTGTCCCTGCTCTGTACCGCCTTTTCCTGTTGACAGGATAATAGCCAGATACCGTGCAACTACATATGAAATGTGTTAGTGGAAGGCTGTTTTGTTATCCTCTATCACTTTAAGTACTTAAAATATATGATTTCATACACCACTTCACTAATAACCAGCCCGTAGCAGGCACACAAAGGATCTTACAGCTCCATCTTCACCTTCCCTAACAGCGCGAACACACAAAACTTGGCCCAAAAAGAGGACAGGACGAGCGCTGACCGACCATTAACACATGATCTGCAGTTTAGTGGTGGCCACAACTACAAATTATACATGTCGGGCTAAGTAAAGAGTCAAGTAGGAAAAGTTAAATGCTTTATAAATGTAAACAAAAAGACTAAACAACGCATAGAAACGCATGAAAAAAAGGTTTACTGGTTTTTTTAGTTTTTCTTAACAGCCATGATTGCAATTTTAAATTTTGCGTTTTGTTATTTTGTGGAATATTTTGTTAAAAATTACAACTTTTATGACAAGGTCAGTGACAAATGTTTTTCCGGGAGCAGACAAGAAAATAAACGCTGTGTCTTGATTTGTCTTGAAGTTTTACAAACGTGAACGCAAACACTAAGCTAAAACTGAAGCTGAAAGGCTGCTAAAGCTCCCTACAAACTTTGAGGGTGCACCCATCCTTTTTTTGGTTTCTTGTAAAAAAAACAACAATTGCTGTTCTCATTGATTACCGTATGAAACACCCGTTAGTTTATACACTCGACGCGCTTAACGTGTGTAATAAATATAGGAGCATCGTCCAGGGCACACACGAGGCTCTTGTCTCTTCCTCCACATCCGACGGAGCCTTCTTAAGGGCCCCTCCATTGCCTTCATCTCTTCACCTATTGTGCGTGCGGCCGCTGCCTACCCTCCCCATTAGCAGCCCCTTTCCTTTGTCAGCGCAAGCTTCTTCCTTTATAAGAACCTAGGTACAGCCTGGCTTTCGGCCTTTCTGGGGCGAGCTCCTATATTCGGAGAATCTCGTGCGTTCATTGAAACATGAAAGGCGGAACGGAAAACAGACATAACATTCAATACCAAATGAGTGCAATGGGAATTTTTTCTCGGGCCGTTTTCGTGCGCGTTATTTTTGAGGGCGAACTACCACGCCTGAAAACTTTTGTTGTTACAATGTGGCCATTCGGGTTTCAACAGGAACGAAAACAACGCCCTTGCGGCACGAGTCCCAAAGTATTTATTACGCGCTTACAGAGCGAAATAACTAAAGCTACTTTCCACCCCATGCATTCTCAAAACGTCAAGTTAAACGTTTGAACCCCAACTCAACTGCACGTGTCTCGGGCAGAATTTGTACAAATAAAGTCAAACCTATGCCGGTAGATACTAGTTGCATTCAGGTATGCAAAAACAATAAAATGCGGAATTCAGCTAGAGTGATATTTCATAAAAGCATCAATTCCAAACGTTGTTTCCTAAAAAGACCGTGCCCACACAAACAGAAATTAACTTTGTCGTAATCTAACGTACAGGATATTTTGGTATCATATAGGTTTATATTCGCTGCTATGTTAAATGTGCATCTGTGGTGGGAAAGATATGCGAAACGTCATCCACTAACAACATTTTTGTTCTATCCCAGCGGCGAACCGGTTGTCCTTCGCTCCGGCTGTCATTCAACGCCACTAAGTGCAGCGCAAAGTTTGGGAGTATACATATTCATTTTAATCCTATTCATTTTGTGTGCTTTTAATATTGGTTGGTCCTTCATGGTGCACACTCCATTCTACCATGTTTTCACAAAAAGTTCACACTTTGGGTATTTAACGCGTCTATGTGGCAGCTTGGCAATGAGGCTGGCCGTGCTGAAGGACTTCGGAATAATACTGGCCACCTGGCGATATTTAACGTTCACCAAAATCCAGGCGTACTGTCTCTTCGCCTGTGCTCACATTTAAGTCTACGGAAAAATGTATTTGCGGGCTGTAACCAAGCCAGCCTTATAAGTCTGAGCCGAAGGAAACTATTTTAAATAAATATATGAATATTCTTGATTAACTTTTGGCGAGCCTCTGTATAGGTTAGCTACCTCTATAGCCCTTCGTTTACGGAAAGCTCTGCTAACATTTTCCCCCTTTTACAGCACTGTATCTCTCTGATATTCTTTAAACTGTTCCTGTTTCGTTTCTCTTAACTTACCGGTGAAGACAAATACTTTAGGAAAACACCTATCTTTCACAAGCTATGTTAATACACGGACTAAGCCAATACCGTTTTTAAAGCCTGTAATTACTCCACTGTAATTACACCCTATACCTTTGAGAATGCTATTCGGCTGCGATCTAGCCAGGCTGCCCAACTACATCAGGAGATAATATTGCTACCAGTGATTGGAGCGCGTTATGAGTTTTCAGATTATCTAACAAAAGGAAAAGACACCTCACTAAAATTACGACAATTCGGAGTTTTCAAATAAACTGTGATTTTAGCTACCATTGCGGGTTCTTTTGATTTCCAAGTCATCGCTAATGCTGGCCGTTACTACTTATGAGCGAAAACAGCTAGCGTCAACAATGGCAATCTGAGTGCCTGTAATCTGTAGGCATTACTGCGAGTTTGAGATTTTTTTTTCAGCAGGGTGAAGCGACGGTGTTATAACAGTGAAAGCTACGAGCTGAACGATTCAATGGAGGGTTGCGGAGATGTGGAGCAGACGTTTTGGTTCCACCTTCTGGAGATTTCGTTGCTGCTGTTTTTTTTACAGCGAAGCTGTGCTGCAGTTGGCTTTGCATAAACAACGTGAGCCTATTGCAAGGCGTCCCCAAAGAATCAGACGTGTCCCTCCAAAGTTTTCTATCGCCGCAAAGCTTGTTTGAAATTCTTTGCAGAATGTGCTATAATGCAGGCATCTTACAAACTGCGCTAAACTTAGTTGTAACGCGCCTTTGTAAATTAGTTGAAGTTCACACCTTTACCATAATTTGTTAGCTGAAAGTGAGGTGGTTATTGTTGCAACATGTCCTTCTGCACTCAACACACGCCGCACTATCGAGGAAGTACCATTGAATAAAACGTCGGTCGCAATTGTGCGACAAATTTTTTTTAAGAAATCAGGTAGAGTGGCCACTAAGGCAATCTCATTACGCCTAGTTCATTTGCATGTCGTACTCAGTTCACAGTGAAGTTGTGGACATTACAGAATTGCTAGTTGCTGGAAATACATGGACGCTTGCGAATGAATTTTTCTATTGAAGACAGATTTAAAACTTGCTTTACCGAACTCTCCAGAAACAAATTGCACGAGAATTTATTAAATAGAAATATATTAAGGCAAAAGAAAATGTGTCTTTTTTTCTAGTGACGAAGTTGGTAACCACACAATCCTCGATGTCTCATGCACCAATGCAGCCGCACTGGCGGCTAAAAGTCCGAGTAGTCGAAGAACTCAGACGTGTTATTTCGCTCAAGGTCACCTTCACCGCACAGAAATAAATGGAAAAAAGAATGCTCTCATCACTGACAAACATTTTGTAATTTATGCTTGTACCTATGACGGAGAAATGGCGCTTTGTAAACCAGTATTTTTGCTGGTTTAGAAACTTTTGCATCGAAAATCTGTGCAATTGTGAAAGCTGTTTCTCTTTTTTACCTTTTTTTGTTTTCATACAACGCGTCTTCAGTACATGATCAGGAGCAAAATGATACAAACATTTTAAAAGTTTAATAGAATTGCCGATTTAAAAGTATTAGGCTGTAATGAAAAGGAATTTTTTCTAAAGCCGAATTTCCAAATCCGACTCCTTAAATTCCACAACAAAAAAAAG
Source organism: Haemaphysalis longicornis (assembly GCA_013339765.2). Classification (NCBI taxonomy): domain Eukaryota; kingdom Metazoa; phylum Arthropoda; class Arachnida; order Ixodida; family Ixodidae; genus Haemaphysalis; species Haemaphysalis longicornis. The sequence goes on along the minus strand of CM023452.1, from coordinate 132,965,412 downwards.
CGATTCCTTGTTAACTTTGCTCATGTAACAATGAAGGGTTTAAACATCGCTTTTGCGTTCGCATTATGGATATAGTCAGTGCAGTGTTCCTCCAATATCAACCTGCGGCCCATATTTTCCAAAAGAGTGCAGCAGGACCTTTCTGTACACAAGCGAAAAAATCGTTGAAAGCAGCACTGAAAATGCGACCATGGCACTTATTAGTTTCGATCGGTGAGCCAATCACATTGCGAAATAACTGCATATGCCAGCTGCGCAATTCCACTCTAATGCAACAGTAGACTGCGGCTGGTTCATTCTCTTTTTGCGTTAACCCTTAGATGTCCCGATGTCGACCGCAGTCGAAAAACTCTCCAGCAAATTCACCGGTAGACACCCCGGCTATCACCTCCGTTGAATTTTTTCTTCCGCACAGCATTCTTGCTTAACCTGGCCCCCTTAATCCCTTGGATATTTGCGCAGAGAATTTCAAAAATTTTGTGAGCACATCTACTTTTGGCAAACCTTTTGTACGCATTTAAAATACCTATTGGAAACGCTTGTATGCAAAAGAAGTGCCAAGTTTCTAAATATTAATGTTTTTTTACAATGCACCGAGGGTTTTTCGACTGACTTTGCACCCACCACTTAAGATATCATTTAATTATGTTTCCACGGATCAATGTTGAGTAACTTTCAACTGCAGCTTATTCCTCATGTCATACATAATATACAGGTTGATACCGCATTACCAGCCGTTTTTATCAATGTTCCTATATTAAAGTGACGCTGCCGACCTTCAGTGTGAACGGTGAACGTATAATTTTCTTGCTATAAGACTGCAAATATCATACGTGCTAGTTTATTTCACCGATGCATAGAAGCATGTATGTGGTCTGTGGTACTGGTACCTATTATATTTATTAAAAAGTTAACTCAGGGTTTATTTATGCAAATACGTCAAAAAATCCTGCTGGGGAAGAAGTCTCACCGGCTTGACACTTATAAGATCAAGTATTTACAAAGTCAGCTCGCCAAAATAAACTGGGATATATAACGTGGATCACGATTATAAACAATACTGCATCAGGCTACCACAAATGCTCTAAAAATTACTGCCTAGTCACGGCGATCTAAAACAAGATTTTTAGACGTAAAATTATCCTTTCTAATGGTTCGCAAGCTACTTTGAGATGTATGAAGTTGTAGAAACACATCGCAAGCAATAGTGTTTTTAGAACACGCAGTGAGAAAAATCAGGACAGGCATAAAGCGAATCAGGTAATGGCGATATGCCGGTCATAACTACATCAAATCATATGAAACACTACGTTTACCGCCAACCTTTAAGCATCAGGAGCATGGAAAAAATGTTAGCGGGCACAAAGCCAAAGCAGAGAGTTACTTGTAGTCTCTGATTTGAAGGGAATCTGTGCACATTGATTCTCTCGGCACGCATATGCCTATTCAAGACGGACTCATTATAGAGCGCGATATGATAAATAGATGTTTGTAGCTTTTCAGAGCCAAGCACGTGCAGATATTCTGCGTTAGATTCATCAAATTATCGCAGGGGGTTATGTAGCCTATGCTGATTTAGCGGTTGTAAGGCCATTCGGCGAAGACAAGGCAGTGCCTTTTCTAGCAGGTGTAAAACCATAAAGTGAAGTTGTCCGAAGGGAGGAGGAGGAATCAAAAGGAATAAATTGTGCAACAAAATTTGTTAAAAGGGGGTTTTCACTGACCGAAGACGCCAGTACACAGTGAGGCAGATAATCAGAAACATTTTTTTGGGCAGAAAACCGCCGTAAATTTAATTGAGTGATTCATTTACGGAAAAAGCGTTTACAAAGATCCAGTTCTGCCCTGCTTATAAAGATGACGCTGAAGAAATACAAGTGTGTTGTATTCCAAATACTTGGTGTATCACCAGCGCTTGTATGGAAGCAATGATGCCTTATTTACTGATAAATTATTTATTTACGTAAAATTTCCACATTTCATCAAGATCGTGTGTTTTGATAACGTCTGCAATGTCATTGCAAGACCAGGTCTTCAAGTTAAACCAAGCATGCTGCGGAGCCTTGTTCACCGTTATTCAACCTCTGTGGAGGCACCATACCACAGCTGGCGGTTTTCTGCCTTTCCTTTATGCCAGGCTGGTTTTTGCTAAGGTAGAAAGAAAGCATTCAGTGAAACATGGCGTTCGCTTGGCAAATATGTTCACGTAAGACACTGTCGATTACGCCAATCGGTCAGTAACGTCGGAGAGAACTTCAAAGCGCCACAGTATTCCGCAGCTAAAACGACTACGATGCGCACCGTGCCAACAGCAGCAGTCCGCATAAGTAACTCGATGTTTACTTGTGATTTCGGAACTTCCACTCTTTTCCTTACCCTTCTTACTGATATAGAAAGAATGCTCCCTCAATGTAAGCCCAAAAAGTATGTTCGGCAATGTTATAAGCCGTGCTTCAATTCGTTTGCATTTGCCAGCCTCAGCCAATCACAGACCTACATACGACATCATTCGTTCTGTTGCGGGAAATGACGTAGTGGGTCGCATGGCCCTTCCCTTTTTTCGTATTGATGTAGCTTATTCGAGCGAACTTACGTTAATCATGTTGTTTGTATGATTCCAAAGAGGCAATATTTCGAATGAATCAAACTTGCATTTTGTCTGCATCGCACCTTTAAAGGTCGTACGTGAACATTTAGTACACAAGCCGGGAATTGCGCGGTTTTAAGGTATATGCTGCGCACACATGTCTACTAAACCGCTTCATCATAAGCTAACAAGTCTTTTTAGAAACGCGGTCAGGAAAGGAGGCTCAATCTTTCTCCAAATATTTACAGCCTGTATAAAGGGCGTGTTGAGACCACTGAAGTGGGTCAGAGCGGGTCATGGGTAAACTGGAAGCACGCGAACCACAAACGATTTGCATGTGGCTTTGTCTGTTCCGTCCTACCAGCCGAAACTAGCATCATATGATTCAGTTATTGCCCTCGAAAACCCTGTTGCAGTGGGCAGGGAGTAAACATAAAAAATTTAGGTTTGAAGATGTGATTCTTAAGCATGCCAATAGACACGCCTCCAATGTAGTAGGGATATATCAAAAAGAGTGGTCAATTGCGTGTAGCTGGGGAACGATACCTGAAGACACCAGAATTAGGAAAACGAGTATTGATGCACACGATACGTGTGGTAAGCCGTATTCTGAAAAAACCCTGATATTGTAAGCAGTGTCTTTTTCCACTAAAAATTTGGCTCCAGTCAACGCTTTGAAGGTGGTTGGAAAGCAAAAGCGGAAACGACACCCCCAGAAATCGCTCATACGACATAACTTGAATTCACACACGTGGCTGTACAAACAGTGAAACCAGAGATTCTGCCTTCCGTTATCTAGAATTGGTAGGGGTAGCGTCCAGAACACCGAAGCGTCAGCCACTGCCGCGCTAAAGCGCCAGCCGCCGCCGCTGTAGCCGGGACGTGCGTTGGCCGAAAGAAAACGGGGAGGAGCGTCATTCGAAGGGTGAGAAAGAGGAGCCTAGCCATCCTGAAGGCTAGCTCGGGGCTACACCACCTCGGGACACAAAAGCGGGCAGCGAAACAATTCGGCATGTGAGCTTAGTGATTCCCATTTATGCCGATTTAAATTAGTTTACTAAGTTTGATAATTGCGAGAAAGATAAGCATACTCCTATAATCACTAATATCAGAACCAGTTGCTTCGTTCGCCTTTTCTAATACCTCTTCAAACAACCGAATTTAATTCACCAATTTCGAAAACGGAATCCCATTCGTGGCAAGTAGTACGCAAAAGATAGTGTTGGTGTAGCGGCCAGATGTCTGTGTGTGGCCTCAGCATTTTGCTTTCCCGCCCTGCAAACCAATTTACACGTAGAATTTTATACAACCACTTAATTTCGTCGTGTCCGATTTACCCAGGAGGTGATGCCCAACAAATTAATCAAGCAGTAGGAAGGAACTGCATAATTAACGCGAAGCTGCGCCAAAACAGTCCCACATGTGCCGCTAAAGCAGACGACAAATGCGCGTCGCGCCGACGCGCCCACCACCGTGTGCATGCGGGTAACGCTTGGTAACTTCACCGCGCCATCTACACGTTGCTCCGTTTGTGATAACCGGCCAGTCTCTCCGCAGCCGCATTGGGAATTTCTTGTTCCACACGCCAAGAAAGAAGTATTGGCTGGAAGAGCTAGAAAGCTTTGCTTTAAAAGCTAGTATAACCACTGCGTTTTCTATAAATTGATATGTGGGGAAGAAACTTTGGCCTCACAGTGTGCTTTGAAACTAAGTCAGGATACGAATAATTGTCCCCTGAAAACAAAAATTAAGTATAACGAAAAAGGTGCGCGAATTTGAGAGCACACTCGTGGGGAATGTGGCCGAAAGCGACGACTATCTGACAGTAGCCTTCAATAGTGGGGAATGTAGGTCACTCGGATAGCTGCCAACTCGATCAAAACGGCATGCAGGTTCTCGCAGCAGGTGTAATGTCCGCGTAGGATGCTTTGCGGGATACGTGTGATCCGGGCAGTCTTTGCATGAAGAAATATACATGTATAAATTTCTTCTACATGCATTTCTAACGGTGAAGTAAGCCTCCGCAAGTTATAATCAAAATGTGCTACCCAGCCCCAAGTTTGGCGTTTTGAAGCTTCACTGCCAAGTGGAGATTCAAAGCATGGTACGTATACTAGTTTGTGCAAAATACTCCTGCCCGCTTCAAAGGAACAGCAGGCTCTAGTTATTTCAGTGTCATTCTGTTCCGTGATAGCCACGTCGTCGTTACACAGAGCCCCACAAGCAATGTACGATTGCTTGTGGGGCTCTGTGTAACGACGACGTGCAGGAGCAGGAGACATGAGTGTAACATTGGTCTACGATTACTGATAACTTGAAAGAATTATCAATTGGGATTTGTGCTATGGAGGAGCAGGTATAAGTCATAAATTTCGCTCTTCCACCAGAAAAAGGCACCTGTCTTGCTTGTAAGCTAAGCAAACATTAGGTACGCCAATAAAGAATTCTTAAAAAAATGGAAATGCTATTCATCAGGCCAAGCAGCATTTCCGCACCAGGAAAATGCGGCTCCGAGTAGAGCCCATTCTTGTGAAACTCACAAGCAAGGTTTAATGTTGCAAGCGCATCCGGAAGAGTTAAAGATAATTTTGTTACCGCATCACACATACATTCATTTAAACGTATTGCTAGGTGTGAGGTACGAGGACAACCCCAGTAGCCATGGTTCATCTTGTTCAGCACCATACGGAGAGACAAGAATTTGCCAGTGAACAAAGATACCGTCAAAGATGTTTTTATGCAGCTGCAGAACATGGAAGCGCAGAGAAACGACGTTAAGCTGATATTGCTGCGTGTATTAGGGTTTTATGGAATTGGAAATAGAGGGGTATATTAGAGAGGCGACAACCACAAAGCGAATGCAGAAGAAGAGACATTCGTTCGTTGTTTGCGGCGATAAAACAGGTGGGTTGAAAATCTTAAAGAATTTCAATGCGAGGCAATGTCGAGGGGTTCGGGAAGTGATTAAAAGTGGGCGTAACATTTTGGTAAACGTACGGCCACGACAGAAAGAGCAAAAAAACCTACTTTAAGAAGAAAACAAGTTAGATAACGTAAAGCGCAATATCCAAATTGTACACAGTTAAATGCGACAAAAACTTTCAACTAAAAGCCCTATTTGGTGCGTTTCATTTCTTAGGCAGCCGGGATAGTATTGGTCACATTTAAATAAATGTGCCATACTGTAAATGAGATTTCGGACACTGAGTGCGACGTAATCATTAGCGTGGCTCACGTAAATACATGTAACTTTTCTCTAGGGCAAAATGAATTAGCCGCAGAGGGGCATGGGTTGTCTGTGTACACCAAGGTCGTTCGAGGTGCAGTTCCTATCACTTCAGAGGAATACCTGTCGAGTTCTTAAATGAACCATCCGGAACACATAGCAGGAGCAGGATTTTGCATATCATGAGGCTTACCTAGAACATGCCTGTGAGCGCTTGGCGTTGGCGTGATAGGGTAAAAATTTGTTTGAAATGTTCACATATACGAAAAACCACTTTCAACATTCGTTCTCCACTTTCTTTCTTCCTTTCAAATTATTTATCTGTTTCAATGACAATCTTCTCTGTACTATATATATATATATATATATATTATATATATATATATATATATATTGGGATGTACTTACCTCCTCGGCGTTCCCTGAGCTGGTTTTAAGAACCGACCAGATGTGTACCTCCAGGCGAGCATGATGCGCATGCATGGGCATGTCTTATTTTGACCACTATGCGCCCACCTGACACGCAAAATCGCAATACATTGTTGATTTCTTTTTCTTCGTACTTATTTGTTATGTTCTCACCATGTGACTGTGATTTATTTGTTATCCTTGGTTTTTTGTTCATGACAATTGCCTGCAAGCGAACATCTTGTTTTGGCGCCTCTGTTTCGACCCTGTTGCAGGGGTGAAGGGACATTCCCTTGTTAATTTTTTTCGCCCTGTTTCTTTTTTTCAGTTCTTTTTTATCATGATCGTTCCCGGTGACTATATCTTTGTTATCGTTTTTATGAACATGCCGAATGCGGGCAGGTAAACATCTTGCTTTCACCTCTTTCTTTCACCACTGTTTCCACGGGGCAAACGGAGAATTACCCAGTTAAATGTTTTTGTTGTGTTTCTTCTTTTAAGTTTGTTTCTCCGCATGAATGTGATTTATTTGTTATATTATATGCCCCTGCCAAATGCGTTCATGGTCATATCTTCTTTTAACCACCCTTTTGCACTCCGGTTTCCACTGGGAGAAAGGAGAACAACCTAGTTAAAATCTTTCAGTTCGTTTTTTTTCGTTCTGGTTCTTTCCTTTTTTTCCTTTTCCCGTGTCCGTACCCCATGACTCTGATTCCTCATATTTTATTTTCTACTTCAACTTCCCTCATCTTTTTTCTGTGGCCACCACACCATGATCCCTTTGCACGAACTCTCCCTTCTCTTGCCTTGCCCTCGCCCTTGCTACATTCCTATACATGTAATCCTGAAACCAACTTATTCGTTACCTTGAAGAAAGGAATTCCGCTTCCTGAAACGTCCGTAAACTTTTCTGGTGTGTCCCTGCCTCTACTTACCTTACTTTCTCGCGCTCTGTGGTAATTTTTATGTTTCCAGGCTCTCTCTCTTTCTGTATATATATATATATATATATATATAATATACTATATAATATATATAATATATATATATATATATATATATATTATGTATGTTTATTAGGCGATCCAGTGGGAACATCCTGCCGAGAGCGATGATGATGATGCACGAGAGGAGAGGATTGGGTAAATGTGAATGAGAATGATACTGTTACGGCTACAAGAAAACGCGGCTACGAGGGAATGCGGGAGATTGCCCAGAGTTTATCAACAATCCCTGGGAGCGTCCAGGCCGTGTTGACGGGAAATACGCGCTCACAATAAGTTCCCCTCTGAGTGAAGGCGGACGCCTGACGGCCAATGTTCATGAAGTACGGCGCACGAAAGGCTTCAGCAGTGACACGTGCACGATTTCTGTGCCACGGTATCGACGGCCCAAGGGACCTTGACTAGGCGTGACACCATAATTGACAGGGGATGTTTCTTCAAGAACCATGTACGGGCCTGTGAAACAGTGAAGAAATTTTTCACATAGTCCTGCTCTTCGTCTGGGCGTACAAAATAACACCTCGTCCCCAGAGCAGAATCGAACAGTACGGTGGTTGGCATCGTAGCGGTGCTTGCGGTCGTGCTGGCTGGCTTCAGTCTGTAGAGGAGCCACTTGACGGCAATAGTTTACACGGGAGAGGAACTGTTCTGAGGAGGGGCTTGAGGTCTACACGAGAGCCGATAAAAATGTGGTGTCCAGAATAAACGATGGGTCGCAGCCGAATACGAGGAAATATGGAGAGTTGCCGGTGGTCCGTTGAACTGCAGTATTATAAGCAAATGTAACAACTGGAAGAATTGTGTCCCAGTTGGTGTGATAAGATCGAATGTACATAGAAAGCATATCTGAGAGTGTCCGGTGAAATCTTTCAGTGAGGCCGTTCGTTTGCGGGTGGTAGGAAGAAGTGGTTCTGTGGACTGTGTTCGGAGCAGGAAGTACATGTACATCGTCAAACACACTAGACAGAAAAACCCTGCCGCGATCACTCAAAAGAATGCGGAGTGGCCCATGCGCAAAAGTATTGCCCGGAGGAAGAAGTCTGCGACCCTCTGCTGCGCAGCCAGAGCGATATGGCGCGGTTTCTGCATAACATGTTAGGGTGGTCAACTACTGTCACAAATCCACCGATATCCTGCAGTAGTACAAGGAAGAGGCCCTTAGAGAATCTATAACCAACCGTTTGAAAAAGCATAGACGGACACGGAAGCGTCTGCAACAGTCCGGCAGGCGGAGATGTGGATCTCTTGCGCTGCTGACAAGATGGGCACGAAGCGATGTAACGGGCAACACATGGGGACAGGCCGGGCCAAAAGAAACACTTCGGACGCGCTCGTCGGTTTTGCTGAAGCCTAGATGGCCGGCTGCGGCATCGTCATGCAGCGCGTCCACTATCCTGCGCATGGATAGAGCGTGGCGCAAGGGGAACTATCGGTGGCCAGAATAGAGATGAGTGGAACGGTAGAAGATGCCGTCCAAAAACTTGAATTGTTGAAGCTGCCGACGGGACCTGCTGTTTAGAGGAGGTGATGAGCCGGTAAGCTGGTGGATCATTCCACGGCAGTATATGTCGGCCCTCTGAAAAGAAGGCAGGCCCGAGAGGTCGTCAACTGCTACACGATTGACAGGTGCGATGGGAAGGACCGCGTTGAGGGGTAATGACGCGGAAGTCATGTTCGACCCCAGAGGGCAACGAGAAAGTGCATCCGCATCCTAGATCTTTTTGCCGGACCTGTATGGGACAGTTAACTCATATTCTTATAGTCGAATAACCCATCGTCCGAGCCATCCTAATAAATTTTTCAGCGTCTGCAACCAGCACAAAGCGTGGTGGTCAGTCACTACTGTGAAGTGGCGGCCGTTGAGGTAAGGTCGAAATTTTTGAACGGCCCGAACCACAGCGAGACATTCTTGCTCGGTGATTGTGTAGTTTTTTCTCGGCGGTGCTGAGGGTACGACTTGCGTAAGAAACAACCATATCTCGGCGTTCGTCATCAGGCTGCAGCAGCACAGTGCCGATTCCGTGGCCACTGGCATCCGTGTGCAGAACAACAGGGCGAGACTCATCAAAATGGCATAGTACCGGCCCTGAGGTGAGCGCGTGCTTGAGTTGTCGAAAAGCTTCCTCACAGTCGTCCGACCATACAAGGGGTGTTGCGGAGTGTAACAGCGTGTTTAGGGGCGAAGCAACTGCAGCAAAGTTGCGGACGAAAAGGCGGAAGTAAGACGCTAGGCCAAGAAGCTGCGTAGGGCTTTTTGCTTTTGTGGCGTGGGAAATCGATGACAGCAGCAATCTTCTCTGGGTCGGGTAGAAGCTCCTCATTGCTGACGACGTGGCCTAGAACCTTAATGCTTCTTGTGGCGAAACGGCACTTCTTGGTGTTCAACTGAAGACCCGCATTCGCGAGGCATGTGGGAATCTCATCTAGCCGTTTCAAGGGCTCAATGAAACTTGAAGAAAAAATAACGATGTCGTCCAAATAACAGAGGCATGTTGTCCATTTAAGGTCCCGAAGAACATTGTCGATCATTCGCAGGAAAGTCGCAGGAGCGTTACATAATCTGAAAGGCATTACATTAACTTCATATAGTCCATCAGAGGTGGGATATGCTGTGTTTTCTTTGTCGGACTCGTTCATTCGAATTTGCCAATAGACTGAGCGGAGGTCAAGACTGGAAAAATATTCCGCGGTAATCGATGCAAAATCGAACAGATCCGTCTTTTTTCCTAACGAGGACCACGGGGGACCACCAAAGGCTGTTTGATGGGCGGATAATTTTGCGTTGAAGCAAATGGCCGACATTCTCTTTGATGACTTTTCGTTCGGAAGAAGACACGCGGTAAGGACGGCGGCAAACAATACGGGATCCATCTGTTTCCATTTGGTGCGTTGCGACGGAAGTTTGGCCAAGCGTAGTACAATTAGAATCAAATAAGGATTTATGTTTGTTCAGGAGGTCTAGTAAAGAGCCACTTTGCGTGGGGAAGAAATCAGAACTGATTGCGGCAGATAGAGCGGGGTGCAATGGTTTCGAGGGCAAACTTGGGCAGGAGGAAATAGAGGAGAGGGGAACAACACAGACAGCTTCGAAGTCAGCAGAGGTAGCCACAGTGGTGCCTTGACGAAGGAGAATCGGTTCAGGAGTAACGTTCGCGGCAACGAGTGTGGCCGACCCACGGAAGAAGCGCACAAGACAGATGGCGATCACGATGCCTTTTGGGATTTTGTGAGAAACCGAGCACAGGGAAGGATGACCACGTCCCCATCACGATAGTTGCCTCCGCGAACGGAAATGCTGGTCTCACTACCAGGTTCCGAGTACAAAATCGGCACTTGCCACGAAGCACTGCTGCTTGACGTCAGGAACACCCGTATAGTCCGTAGCGGTCATCTCTATGTCGGGGTATCGGAAGGAGATGACTGCGGCTGCCGATGATAGAAAGTCCCATCCCAGTATGAGGTCATGGGAGCAGCTAGGTAACACCGCGCACTGAATATGGTGCCGACTTCCCTCAATCAGAACACGTATGGTACAGTATCCGAATGGCTCGAGCACCTCTCGATTAGCACCGCACAACGAAGGTCCAGTATACGGAGTAGTCACTTTTCGGAGGCGCGAACACAACTTTTCATTATTCAGTGATATACTTGCTCCGGTATCAACAAGGGCATCAACACGAAAACCTTCAAATTCCACAGACAATGTATTTTATGGTTTTAATGGAGGAGTTTTTGGCTTTTTGACGAGTGCAGTTTCCCTTCCAGAAACTGCAGGCGCTAGTTTTCCGATTGGTTGTCATTGGAGCAGGTTGCGGGTAGAAGAGGTGATAGAGAGCAGCGATATGGTTAGGGTGAGCGTCGCCGCCATGGACGCTCGGGCCGAGGCGGGCCGAACGAGGTTGGGGGCGGCGATAGGCGATGCGGGGGCGAACTATGTGTGCCACGTCGGGACCCCGAAGAAAAGCCAATGTCACGTTCGAACGGTGCGTACCCGCGCCGTTCATCTTGCGGACGTCGTCGACGGAAACGAGATATGTGCCCGCGAATCCCGCAATATTAGCAGACGGGGCGGTCACCCGGGAAGAGCTGGCGGCCAGGGTGCATGATCGTGTAGTATCCCCGAGGCATGCTTGCTGCGGATATCGCTGTTAAGTGTCCGTGGGTCAACGGGGCTTTCATTGGTAAGGGCGGTTTGGATGCGATGGCCGAGTAAGGCGGCGTGGGAGTCGTAGGACCAGGAGACGTCGAGGGCATCACACCTGCAATAGATGCCAGCTCCTCCTTCACCAGGTCGCGCAGCTGAGGAGCTTCCGTGTGAAAGTGATATCATGAAGAAGAAAGCGGGTCGCTGAGCTGCAAATCTTCGCGGATGATTTGGCGTATCAGAAACCGTAAGGCCGTGTCCAATTGTGGCGGCGTAGCCAGAGCAGCCGGTTGCAAATGAACAGCCTGCAATTCTTCCAGACGCTGGCAGGTTGTGCGCACATCACTCACGCTTGTCGGATTTCGCACCGCGAGGGAGTTAAACACGAAAGAAGCGATGCCCTTCAGGTCGCTGTGAACTTTGTCGGTCTATGGCATGCTTGGATCCACGCGGCGGCAGAGAGCAACGACGTCCTCTATGTATGAGGTGTACGTCTCGTCAGAGCGCTGAAGCCGAGTGGCCAGCTTCCGTTTCGCCTCTTCCGACCGAGCTGCTGTCGTGCCGAATATCTTGCGCAGCTCCTGGCAAAAGCTGTCAAACCGTACTGGCAGCGATGATGATGACGGATGAGGGGAGATGATTGGGTAATGTTAATGAGAATGATAATGTTATGACTAGGAGGGAATGCGGGAGATTGCGCAGAGTATATGAACAGTCCCTGGGAGTGTCCAAGCTGTAATGACGCGACATACGCGCTCACAATATCTATATATATATATATATATATATATATAGAATATAGACATATATATATATATATAATGGCGCTGGCTACCACCCACAAGCACAGGAAACAAACATGCCTTAACATAAATACCCCAGGAAATGGAGGGTAAAAGTAGCCAGTCGCGTAGTAGTTATCGCACCAGGACGGTATTCTGGAGGTTGTGGGTTCGGGTCCCACGTGGGAGGCATGTTTTCTCCACTTTCTTTCTGTTTTACGACATTCTTTATGTGTTTCAATTACCTACCACAACCTCCCCTTGGCTTTCCGAGGTTTTCTTGACTGCGAAACCTTATTTGTGTCTTATTTCAACCAGCCCCTCACTTCCTATTCTGATTCGTTTCATGCATAGCGAGCGCGTCTGTTCTGGCAGTCTTGGTGCCATAGAGCGCTTAAGAGGGTTCAACGGTGGTCGACCACTCTCGAGAAGTCGTAGACGCTCGAGTCACCACCAGGGGGTTAAAAATAAGGTCCCCTTAACCCCGAGTAGTCAAAGTGGCGCTGGCTACCACCCATAAGCACAGGAAACAAAAATACCTTAACAGAAATACCGCAGAAAGCAGAGGGGAAAATCAGCCCCGCCGGTAGCGCACTGTTTATCACACCAGACCTGTATTCTGTAGGTTGTGTTATCGGATCCCACCTGGCGGGTATTTTTTCTCCACTGTCTTTCTTTCTTTCCAAATTCTTTGTCTGTTTGAATTACATATCACAACCTCCCCTTTGCTTTCAGAGGTTTTCTTCACTGCCAAACCTTATTTATACATTATATATATAATATACACATTATAAATATCCCTATATATCATAGTAATGCTATACCATAAGGCAGTAGTAGAACTTTGAATATGGTAGAGAACAACCAGAGAAGAAAAACTCGCCACCAAGGTAAAAGCACGATTGTGGCTACGTTTCGGATCCACGAGGATTCTCCTGCCTGTACCAAGTTCTCTTTGTCTGAAACTATGCCACAATCGTCTTTTACCCTTGTTCGAGTTTTCTTCTCTTAAATATATATATATATATATATATATATATATATATATATATATATATATATATATATATATTGTAAAGGGGATACTCGACGATCCTGTAGAAGGATCGGCTCGTTTATTCGTGGACGAGGCGTCAACGCAAGAGGAGCGAACCGAAACGACCAGCTTTACGCGAGGCTACGCAAGAACGAGAGCGTCCTCTTCCTCGTCGCCATCCGACGCATACCCACATATGGCGATTTGCCCGTTACGGCTTATGCTCGTCACACTTCCATGTAAGCTACATACATAATTGCTACAATACCCCCGTCGGAAAGGGCAAGACATCCTGGTGACCTAGAGTAAACACGATACGAACGGGTCATAGTATTGCTTTAGCCGCGCGACATGAACTGTCTCACGCCCCCGACGGCGGCGGTCTGAAGTGGCCGTCATAGGTTCAACAACGTAATTGAAGGGCGATGTTTGCTCCACAACCCAGTAGAGGCCTTGGTATTGCGACGCAAATTTCGGCGACAGTACGGGAGTCGGGCACGGTACGTAGACCAACACGAGTGATCCGTTCTGGAAAGTTCGAGCTGTGAGGGAAACATCGTGACGTGCCTTCTGGCGCTGCTGGTCGATCGATCGACAAGTAAGCTGGCGACATTCCTCGGCGTGCTGAGCGAAGTGAGAAACTGGCATAAATTCGGAGGCGTCAGGCCGGTATGCAAGTATAGTGTCCAGCATGCATGAAGGCTCACGGCTGTAGCCCAAAAAGAACGGCGAAAATGCCGTGGTCGTCTGCTTAGCGGTGTTGTAAGCATAAGTCACAAAAGGAAGAATGAGGTCCCAATTGGAATGTTCCGAGGAAATGTACATTGCGATCATATCCCCCACTTTGCGGCTAAACCGCTCCGTCAGACCATTGGTCTGTGGGTGGTATGATTTGCTTTTACGGTGGACAACATTGCATTCAGCTAGAAGGGCGTCCACGACATCGGATAAAAACACGCGACCTCGATCACTGAGTAGCTCGCGATGAGCACCGTGGCGGAGAATAAACCCCTGAAGGACGAAGAACGGTACTTCTCGAGCCGTGTCCCCCAGTTGCGCAGCTGGTTAGGCATAGTGCGTTAGATGATCAACGGCGACGATGATCCAGCGGTTACCGGCAGCTGTGCTGGGAAGTGGGCCGTAGAGATCAATGCCCAATCGATTGAAGGGTCTCGCTGGACAGGGCAACGGCTGAAGTGGAGCGCTCGTGTGCTGCGGAGGAGTCTTGCGCCGTTGACAGTCTGGGCAGGATTTAACCAACTTTTTCACAAAAGTATACTTCCCGTGCCAGTAGTAGCGAAGTCTAAGGTGCTCGTACGTTTTCAGCACTCCAGCGTGTGCACACTGCGCGTAATCGTGAACGCAAGAGCAAATTTATTTGCGTAGGTGATTAGCAGTCACTAGGAGCCATTTTCTACCGTCAGTGTGGTACTTGCGGTGGTATAGGAGTTTGTCACGAACGGCGCAGTGGGCAGCTTGTCGGCGGAGTGATCTTGGAGCAGCGTTTGCCGGCGGGCGTGAGAGATACTCGAGAATCCAGGTGATCCACGGGTCCTGACGCTGCTCAGCAGCCATGTCCGCTATGGCGAGAGGTTCCAGGAGGTTATCTGCCATCGACAAGCTCGCGACTTCCGATGGAAGCAGAGAGCGAGAAAGGGGGTCAGCGTCGTTATGCTTGCGTCCTAACCTGTACATAACACGGATATCATAATCTTGAAGGCGGAGGGCCCAGCGGGCGAGGCGACCAGAGGGATCCTTTAGTGAAGACAACCAACAAAGAGCATGATGATCCGTCACGACGTCGAACGGGCGGCCGTACACGTAGGGGCGAAACTTGCTGATGGCCCAAACGATAGCCAAACATTCCTTCTCTGTTATAGAATAGTTCACTTCCACCTTCGTCAATGTACGACTCGCATAACTGACTACCTATTTCTCATAGCCGTCCAGTCGTTCGGTGAGGACTGCGCCTAATCCCACACCGCTGGCATCGGTGTGGAGGTCGGTTGGTGCGCGTGGATCGAAATGTCTGAGTATGGGTGGCGACGTAAGGTCACGGCATAGCCTCAGAAAAGCGTTTTCGCAATCAGATTACCAGGCTGAAATTTCCCCACTTCCACCTAGAAATCGCGTGAGGGGAGCAATGATAGAGGCATAGTTCCGTACTAAGCGCCGGAAATAGGAGCAGAGGCCGATATAGCTTCGCAGGTCCTTCAGCGTTGTCGGCTTGGGGAACTGCCCCACGGCACGGAGTTTCGCTGGATCCGGGAGGACGCCGTCTTCCGAAACCACATGGTCCATAATGGTGAGTTTCGGAGAAGCAAAGCGGCACTTTTTAAGGTTCAGCTGCAAACCAGTGGAAGTAAGGCATTTCAATACTTGTTCCAGGCGTGTGAGGTGGGTCGTAAAATCTGGTGAAAAAACGACGATGTTGTCTAAGAACCAAAGGCATGTTTCCCATTTCAGACCACGCAATACGTTGTCCATCATTCGTTCGAATGTCGCGGGCTCATTACAGAGAACGAATGGCATGACATTGAACTCGTACAGGCCATCTGGTGTTACGAATGCTGTTTTAGAACGATGCGCGTCGGCAATGGGCACTTGACAGTAGCCGGACCTCAAATCCAATAGTGAGAAGTACTCGGCCCCTTGCAAGCTATCAAGAGCGTCATCAATGCGGGGCAGCGGGTAAACGTCCTTGCAGGTTATTTTGTTGAGACGTCTTTAGTACACGCAGAACCGGATGGATCCATCCTTTTTCTTGACAAAGACCACAGGAGAAGCCGAAGGACTCATCGATGGTCGAATGACATCTCGTTTTAGCATGTCATCAACGTGTTCCTCAATGACACGACGCTTGGTGGAGGACACACGATACGGTCACTGCCGGAATGGTGCGTGGATGCCAGCGTCCATCTGGTGCGAAACAGTTGACGTGCGGCCCAAATGAGTGTGATGACAGTCGAATGATGTACTGAAGCGTCGTAGAACAGTCAATGTTGGTCACGTTGGGTTGAAGTAAGGGCGTCGTCGATGGCGTTGAGCAACATAGTCTCACCAGGCGAGCTTATCACGTAAGTAACGGGAGCTAAGCGCGGTAATATCGACGGGAGAAAGACGGGAGAAACGTCTTCTGCTACGTCGATAAGAATGAAAGGGTCAATTTCTTCTATAAGGCCAACGCATTCACTGCGAAAGAGTTTGATAGGGCATGGCTTAGGGTTTGAGACAGGCACAAAACAGGATCCGGATTTGATATAGAGGACAGGGAACGGCAGTGGAAAGGATATGCGAAGGGAAAAGAGACCAAAAGGAGCAAATATGACTGTGGCGTCCGAAACAGTGCTGCACGACAACGGCACAAGCATCGAGGAATCCGGTGGAAAGTCCCTGTCATCAGCAACAAGCAACTTTGCGGCGCCTTTCTCGCAATCGTTTTCAAGTGCCGGAAACAGCTCTACTTCAGCGCGCGCGCAGTCAATGATGGCGTGATGGGGTGACAAGAAGTCCAATCCTATAATGCGATTATGAGAGCAAGACGACAGGACGATGAGCTCGATAATGTAGACGACCCCTTGAATTGTAACACGAGCGGTGCATTCGGCCAGCGGTTCCACGGGTTGCGCATTAGCGGTGCGCAGAGTAACACCATATATAGGTGTCGTCACCTTCCGTAATTATCGGCAGAATTTGTCCTCAATTACAGAAACCGCAGCTCCAGTATCAATGAGCGCCAGGGTAGCAACACCATCAACATACAATTTGATTAAATTAGGCGGCGAACAAGGAAAGGCTTTGGCATTTCGTCGGTGAAGCCGTTTTTGCCTCAGAAACTGCGGCGTCTAGTTTTCCGTCTGACTAGTCGTAGGCGGCGGCGCATCGGAGAGAGTGAGCGGCGTCGTAGAGACTGCGAGCAGCGGCTGGCGAAGTCACGGTCATCGGACGAGATAGGTGTCGTCGGAAACGGGGCTGAGGCTTGCGTCATGGGCGGTGAGGGCGCATAGGGGAAGACCCAGGATGAGTTGGGCGCACCCGTCATGCCACGGCGACAGTAGCGTGCCACATGTCCCGCAATCCCACACGAATAGCAGATGGGGCGATTATCGGGCGTGCGCAAAGAATTCGCGAATTTAGACGCTGGATGCGGAGTGACAAGCCTTGGCAGGACGCGTTGAACCCCGGCAGTGGGGTGACTCCCTGGGCTTGCAGCAGGCGCAAAGAAGGGTCCCGGCATAGTTCCAGCGAAAGGTTGTGCCACGGTCTCGGCATAGTGAAAGGCCTATGTGGCACTTGGTTGACGAAGGTCAAAGGAGCTGCCATCGTAGTTTGCGGCGTTATGTCGGCGTATATCACTGGAGCTACTGCGGAATTGGGCGGTCGAGTGCTTGGAAGTGCGTCAGCCACTTGTTGTATAACGCTCCTTAGGGTTTGGGCTAAATCCTACTGAGGCGGTTTCGCTACGTCGGCAGTGAGGAAAACCTGACGAGCCACTTCTTCGCAGACAAACTGCTGAATCCGGTCGAAAAGGATACCCCGATCATCAGAGCCTAAGCTGCAAATCGAATGACCTTGTTCTGCTGGTTTACGGGTGGGAGCCCTCTCTCTGCGGTGTTCATCGAACTCTTGGCAAGTCTTGATGACTTCTGCAAGAGTGCGAGGGTTTTTCGCGAGCAACATTTGGAAGGCATCGCCGTCTATGCCTTTAAGGATATGCTTTATCTTTCCCTCTTCAATCATAGTACTATTTGCCCTTTTACGCAACTCAAGGATGTCCTCGATGTAAGATGTAAAGGTTTAGTTCGTGCGCTGAGCCCGTTCGCGCAGACACTGTTCAGCACGCAGTTTCCGAACCGCTGGGCGTTTGAACACTTTGGTAAACTCGGTCTTGAAGTCTGACCCTGTACGGAGATCAGACCCGTGGTTCTTATACCACGTCTCTGCAACACCGGTAAAGGAGAGACTGACATTGTTCTGCTTCAGTTTATCGTCGCAGTTGTTATGGGTGCTCACCCGTTCGAAGGTGCTGAGCCAGTCCTCAGCGTCCAATCATCAGTGCTGTTGAAGAAGGGGGCATCACGTTCACGGACCATGCGAGGCCAGATGATAGGTGTCACAGCAGGTGTGGACACGTGGTGGTTACCGTGAGACATCGTCGAGGGAAGTGTCCGACTGCGGAGCTCCAGGATAGACAGATGCGGACCGTAGCAGGGCCGGAACCTCCACCAAAAATTGTAAAAAAGATACTCGACGTTCCTGTAGAAGGATCGGCTCGTTTATTCGTGGACGATGCGTCAACGCAGGAGGAGCGAGCCGAAACGACCAGCTTTACGCGAGGATGAGCATGACCGAGAGCGTCCTTTTCCTCGTCGCCATCCGGCGCATAGCCACATATGGCGATCTGCTTGCTATGGCTTACGCTCGTCACAATTACCTGTAAGCTACATGCATACTTGCTGTAATATATAATATATATATATATATATATATATATATATATATATATATATATACACGCAAGTCGCTAACCATGCATTTGATTTGTTTGAGTTTGCTTTTACTGCTCGGCTGCGCTGGGTATCGCAAGTGAACTTCGGGTTATATTGGTTCCTATGAAGCTCGGATTATCTCATTCGATTTGGAGAATGTTTCACCCTAATGCCACTAGCCTGAAATAGTATCTTTTATCGACACTGTTTTCGATGGATTTCTGCGGTGCGAGATAAACCCGCCCTGTTAGGATATATGCCCTCCGAGCAGACTCCGCGCATAGCCAAACTCACTGAAACCTGCCTACCCACGCCTTTTTTTACTGCTGCTTGTAGCGTCGGCTGTCTGTAGCGTCTTGCATCCACCAGCTGCTGTCCATTGTACGAACTCGATCGACATGGCGGGCCTCCTACGTATGCTGAACGTTTATTTGACGTAGGCGTTGAGGTCGTCGTCTTCTACGTCCGGAAGCGTGGCTTCTAGCATCGTGGTCAGCGGTCTTCCGTGTATAAGCTCGAACGGTGTCATCCGCGTAGTTTCTAACGTCTAAATCTCGCAGGCTGAAGCTCCACCGCCCAAGATGCCCAGAGGTGTCCTACAAATTGGCGAGCCAACACAGTGCACGGTGGCCTGGCACAACCATGCATGGTCTACCATACACGTAAGGGCAAAATTTTTGAAATGGCCTATGTAATACCGAGGCACTCTTTATAGGAGACTTAGTACATTTTCTCTTCCTTCGACAGACCACGAATGGCAAACGCGATTACATTTTTGCAAAGGTTTTGTTTTTGGACGAGGGTGGCACCCAAGCCTGTACTCCTGGCGTCCGTGTGCATTTCGGTTTTCGCGTTTTCGTCGAAATAAGCCATCCCGGTTGTGTTTGGAAGGCGTTCTTGCAACTCCCGCAATACTTTTTGGACGTTTATCCAGGTCAACCGGACGCTATCTTTCGTCAAGTATGTGAGTGGCTCTGCAATGTGTGCGACGTTTGCGAAGACGCACCGGTAGTATGCGAAGAAGCGCCGGTACTGTTCGCTGGGTGAAGCAGAACTGCCATTGCGTTGACAATATGGCCCAAAAACTAGAGTTCCTCCTACGCGAAGCAGCACTTTTCAGGCTTCAGCGTTAACACCGACGTGCGAATAACAGACCTCAATCTTGCAACGTGTTTGTCGAAAGTTTCGGCGTATACCGCAACATCGTTTGGGTATACGAGAGAGGTGTACCACTTCAGGTCAGCTAGCAAGGTATCCACGACTCTAAAACATTGCTAGTGCACTGCACAGCACAAATATCATTATCTTGAACTCGGAAATCCCGTCGGTGGTTATGAATGCAGTCTTTTCTCGGTCTCTCCCGCCACTTCTATTTGGCAGTAGCCTGTCTATAGTTCCATCGATGGGAAATACACCGTGTGGCCGAGCTGGTCCAGACCTTGTTTGTTTAGTTTGTTTAGTGTCCGGTAGTCAACGCAAAACCTTAGTGGGCCGTATTTTTTCTTTACTAGTATGACGAGAACAGCCCAGGGTGCTTTTCCAGGGCTATATAATGTCGCCGCTGAGCATGTCGTCGACTTGAGCCCGGATGGCTTCGCGCTGGTGCGATGGCACGGTTACTCTCTGGTAGGTCGGGCTGCGTCTTCGGCTATATTCGCTTCATCGCAAGGAGGGTCTGAAGCAATAATGATTTCTATAAAAAAAACTCGCTTTAGCGATGTAGCAAAGCCAAAATATTTGTTCCGTTTTTCTTGCGGTCGCGCTGGATTCACTTCGAAGGGATGCGAAAACGTGAAGGTGTCTTGGGGCGCTTTAAAAGTCGGCGACCGCGACTACGTCACTCGCTTCTTGCTTTCCTCCGATTAACGCCATTAAAGCACCCATGTTTAAATGCTGGTACTCCGGGAAAATGGTGTCCAAAACGTCGGATTCGCATTGCCTAAATCCCGTAGTTCCACTTGCACCGCAGACACTGCGGACGAGAAGCAACATTTGGACTCCCTCTGCGATAGCATCATCACAGCAGTCTGTGATCATCAATCTTGCGCGAGGTAAACTCGAGACATTATCGTCAGTGATTCTTACAGCAGCACGGTGCTCGGGGTTTGGTTCCAACCTCATAGAGAGGTCAGAGGGAAAAGTTATAGACTTGGTCTGCACACCAAATATTCAACTGTTGTCCGTCATAGGTCCAGGTCCAGAATTACGTCACGGAGGACTTACTCAAAGTAACCAAAGCAGCAGGGTACGTGATGCCGTCTATGGTGACTCGTGATGTTCACGTTCCACTTTGCATTACAAGATGGCTTTCTGCTGTGCGTATGCACGGACCATACCATCTGGTCATAAAGTTCATCAGCTTGGACTGCACTATACTGAGTATTCGTCAGCTGTGGCTATGAGGGCGACTACATCAACAACGTCGACGAAAAACTGGACGTCGACGCCGCCTTCCTGGAGTTCCGATTGCGTCGTTGTGTCGCATCTCGGCGTGTGCGTATGTACGGTTCGGCCATATGTGTCATAGGTTATGTCGTGTTCTCAACGGCGGGCTAAGGTCATGTCGGGTACATGTCGCGCCGTTGTCGTTGTCGTCGTGGTCAGAATTAACGTCCGGGTTTAGATGGGGTCCTCGGACTGAGGGTATACCGCGAATCATATTCTTCGGGAAGTCGTTGCGTCCTTAAAGGTTTCATTTCTCCGCCATCGTGCGACTTTGCCTCCAGAAGTAGGTGCTTCTAGTTGCCCAACTTCGGCTCGGGGACTTCCCACGTGTGAAGTCGGCGTTGGTTGGACGGCTTTGGACGGCGTTGGTTGGACGGTGATGGCGAAGGGTTGGAGCCCGCAGGACCTCGGTTGGTGTTGCACTAGCTTTCTTCGACCTCAGTAGGGCGCTGGTCGGGTCGGGTGCGTGGCGCGTCGACGAAGAGCCCTCGCAAACCGAACCTCTTGTACATGCAGCTACGGTATATCTGGTCGGTGTCTCCGCTGTGGTTGCACAGCGGACGATTATCGGGCGTTCGCCACACGTCGGTCTTCCTTGGGACGCAAGGTTTCCCCACAGGTGATTGGGCCGGCGACAGGGAATGACGGTACAGTGGCTAGTTAGGATAGTGGGCACGTGGGCGAAGGCAACGGACAGCTGCCGCGTACGACGTGGCTTGCTGCTCGCGGGGTGCTTCTGGCGTCGTTGAGGTTCCCAGTAATTTCTCCACTTCTTGTCTAATCATGTCCCTAAGGAAAGTGACTTCGCGGTGCGGCTGTCTGGAAAGAAGTTTCCACAGCTCCTTCGTTCCTTCTGTGCAGATTGTCTCGCGTGGGCTATCTACCGGAATCCGCATGCTGTCGGCGTAGTTCGCATTGCCCACGGCAACAATGTTGTGGTCATACTGATTTGCATTCGTATTAGGTGCTTCTAAATTGGGTTCTTTCGGTCACGAAGTCGACGACGGTTTTGGCAGGATTGCGGACAGGTCCAGAAAAGAAATCCTCGTATACAGAGCGCATTAGGAAGCACAACTTCTTTTCTTTCGCCATGCAATGGGAAGCACGCCTTAAAAGCCTCTTCATCTCTTTGACAAACACAACAACGCTTTTGTTCGGGGGTTCTTTTGCGTTTGCCGTAAGTCTTCGGCCCGCTCTTTTCGCACAACCGAGGTGAATGACGTCAGAAATTGCGGTCTGATTTATTTCTAAGCCCCTACGAAGCTGATTGTTTTTGGACCAGATCCGCGCTTTATCTTTAAGCTAGAAGAGCGCTTCCCTGAGTGTCTCTGCGTCGTCCCATCGGTTAAACAGCCTGAGCCGTTTGACTTGCTCCAACCAGTCTTTGGGATCTTCAGAAGGTTACAAATGAATCGATGGGGCTCCCTAGGTTGTAGAAGAACGAGTGCGTTTCCAAGAAGAATGACCATCACCTGTAGAACAGAGCAGAACGAATTCCCTAACTTGTTGCGTTTCTGCTGCTGCTGCTCCCACTGAAGGACGATGGTGCTCCTTCGCTTCTTATACTGGTTGAGAGCTGGAGGTGGTGTGACGTCATGTGATATGACGCTCCTTCTTCTGGCATTCACGCAAATTTTTGAACGAAGAACACACTCCTATTGGCGACGAGGTGATCGCCACTTGATAGACGGATCCCTGCTCCTGCAATCCGGTCGGCACGTGTTGCTTCTGCACTGCAGCCGGACGTTGTGAGGGCGTGGCCAGGAAGAATCGGCATTACCTGGTGTGAGCTTGTTTCCCAGAACAATCGCCATTACCTGTAGAACAAAGCAGAAAGGTTTCCATAACATGTTGGTGTTTGTGCTGCGGCCGGGCCCCCTGAAAGACGACGGTGCTCCTCCGCTTCTTATACTGGTTGCGAGCTGGACGAGGTAGGACGTAATATGATGTGACGCTCCTCCTGTCCGTATCCACGCATAATATTTAACGAAGAAGGCGCTTGTGTTGATGACGAGGTGATCGCCACTTCACGATAGTCAGATGCCTGCTCCTGCAATCTGGTCGGCACGTGTTGCTTCTTAACTGCAGCCGGACGGTGTGAGTTTGTTTCCAAGAAGAATCGCCATCACCTTTAAAACAAGGCATTACGGATTCGTTGACATGTTGGCGTTTGCACTGCTGCAGTGCCCACTTTTTTGACGCAACACAGTTTTAAAGAAACACACAGGGATCGATACTTCATAATATTACATCTGTACTCCTATGCTTTACAGTGTTGGTACTGGAGCTACTTTGTCGCATTTTGGCGATCAATAAAGCGGTATATAACTACGATAGTATCGCTCGTATTCGGTTCTTGCACAGCTAGGGAAGATTAACAATGACATTTCCTGTTTAATGGAATACAACACACATTTTGTTCTGAAAGCGAGGTTAAATACTATCATAATTAAAATCTCCAGGTCGCGATGAAATAAAATCGATGGAGTGCTCCAAGCTTTCCCGAGTGCTTTCGAACCTGTACCTACTAAGATCCTGATCTCTCAGTTGTGGTTGGGGTCATAACTAGCCATCTGTCTGCGGTAGTAAATTCTTCTATTTTGTTATTTGTTTTGTTTTCTACAGAGGAGAAAAAGTTCTTCGAGTGATTATTACTCGTTATTTTATATTTATTTACGACACTTTTAGCCCACTTGCGTGCTTTCTGAATGTAGTTCCTCAAGCATTATTTCCATCTGTTCAGCATCTACACTCAGCAATACTATGTCATCCACTAATACCAAATGGCTAGTGTATGCCTTGTTTATCATTAATTGTATGCTTTCCAGTTAATGCTTCCGAAATACCCCACCTGACATGCTGTGAATTCTTTTCACGAGATGGTATCTCCGTATCTTAATCTTTTTTTGTATGTAGAATTTACCGTTGTGCTTGTGAAGAGTAATCCTGTCCATGCATTTATTCAAGGATTTCAAAGATTTATTAAACATTTTTCGGTACATACACATTGCACGTAGTTATTATTACAGAAGGAGGTCCCAAAGTAAAACTGTCGGGGGGACCTCCTGTTAATAAATGCGAAAATTTTGTTAAAAAATATGTAGGCAGTCGAGGTACGGGTCAGTTCAGCACGCTAATTAGATATGCAAACACTATAAAAAAAAATTCTGCTAATATATCTCATAAAAAAAAGATTTGAGAAACAAACAGGGGGAAGCACAAAAAGTTTATTCAAAAAAAAAAAATAAAAAAAAGTTAGCAAGCATGGTCTTAAATTACTGTGCAATGAATAAGCAATATTTTGTACAAGTACTAAAATTTCGCAGTTAGGTACGGATCAGTGTAACACTCCAATAAAATATGGAAGCACTAGAACAAGAAATTATACAATATTAGCTCTGGAAAAACAGGATTAACTACTATACTAGACTTTATTATTCGGAATGATTGTTAAGTAAAAACGATCTTAAACTACAGTTGAATGAACGCATAGAATAAAACAATTTAACTGTTATTGCTAATGAATTCCATAGTTGAATGGCTGCGAAAATGGTGGTTTGTTTGCCGTAGTTAGTGTAGACCTTAGGCAGCAGTAGGTTAAGGTCTTGTGCAAATCTTGTGGGGTTGGTGTTTTTTAGGTGGGAATATAAGAAGCTACTAATTTTATGCCATGTGTGCGAACCCGAAAGATAATAGCACCCAGTTTTAGTTGAAAAGCAAGTTCTTGCATACGACTTCTATAAATCCGAGGCAGGTTTGCTCTATTTCTTGTTCTTTTATTGCTTCTGAAAAGGCGACGCGGAAAACAGAATCACTCTTTCTCTTCCTTCATAAGTGCATGTGAAGGTGTTTGGTGTACACTGCGGATTTTCTATCACCTGGTTGATGACGTGGATGAGATTTAAGTCTGAGTACCCTTTTATACACCTAACATGCTCTATGGGTTGATGAGAATCCACGCTGTCACCAAAGAGCCTAAATTTAACTTGGGTAAAACAGGTTGTAAAAACCGAGAGTAGCCTGATGCCTGTGTAATTCATGATGTCTTTGGGATCTTTCTTCTTATTATTCCGAATAAAGTTGGTGCTTTTCCAGCTGTAACACTTTTTAGGTCTTGAAGCATTCCAAAAATAGTCGGGAAGATTTCCCGTACAATATCTCCTTTCTACCCCAAGCGATCGACGGGTATGCCCTCGTCACATCCACCTTTTCCTATTTTCCGGCCTTTGTTAGCATTTCGTACTTTCTCATTAGTTAATAGTCAGACTAAGCAACTTGAATTCGCATTCTCGTTAGTTTTCCGCGTTATAACTTCGGCTTTCATACATCCTCGGGTAGGATCGTTCTCCTACACTAATGATTTCATTCACGTTGTGCGTAATGTTCTCCTCTTCATGTCTGAGTGCGTGCACATCCTGTATTTGCCTATCCCACCATTTTGGCTTTAAGAAATGCTGAGTAATATTTTTCCGAGCTAACATAAGCTTTGTGTTAGCTGTGTTGTGCGCTGCTCAAAGGAGTTGAAATCACCACTTGAACATGTATTTAAAAATGTTCAGTACGATTTTACTCAATTTTAATTTGTTGCATCAAATCTTGCGTAAAAAATGGTTTTTACATTCGGCGAAATACTGTAACGGTTTTCAAAGGTAAGTGATATTTTTGTATTTGCGCAAATACACCAAGAAAAACATTACAGTCCTCGTTACTATTATTTATTGCAGTAATACTGGCCCACTTTTGCTGAAGTACGCCATTCTAAAAGCCTCATGGGCCCCGTCTGTTATGCAGTGATAGATAAAAGCTTCTTGATTTTGCACTGCTTATAGAGGCCTGTCGATGAATAGCAACACAGGCAGATGATCTCTCTGCAAATCCCACCAAGGTATCTGCTCGACTGTGGCGATGGTCCATTACGAAGTTTGCCACTGACCTTTGCGGTAAAATCTGCCCTCGTAATCGGGATACCAATTGTTTCCTTGTTCATTGTTGATTCGTCGTATTTCTAGAAACTGCCTATGGCTGCATCTTCATATTTGGTTGTTGGCTTATATGCCACCACTATCTTTAACTTGTATTGCTCCTTTAGAATAATCACAATAGCCGCGACTCTCTTGCTAATACGGAAAAACGTCTCCATGTCTACTACGATTTCTGTGTTCATTAGAAATCCGACCCCGTGTTTTTTTTCCATTGTGGCCCACTCTAGCACAGAATATGCCCGCTGTAGAGCTTCGTTCATCTTTCCCTTGCCCTTCGAACTTAGCTTAACCCTTAAGTATCCAACCTAATATCACTGGGCTGCTCTAGTACTACAGCTAGGGTTCCCTCGCTAGACATAGTGCGTTCGTTGAACGCTCCAAGTGTAAAGTTACAATGGGGCCTTCCTTGACACTGAACTTCGAGTATCTTCCCATTATGGAGGTCCGGTTTTTGACAGAGCTGTGCACATTTGCCCGTTTTCGTCCAGAAATGCGCCATGCTAGTTCTAATCCTTTCGCATTCTTCTTTAACCAAGTCGTACAGCAGCAATGCACTAAATTTGACCCTTGTAGCACGAATAGGTTTACAGTTAAAAACGTTTTATTTTTTTCGGCAACGGGCCGCCAAGGTGAAAATTTGAAGGCTATACCCGCGTTCTGTTCGGATAGTTTGACAAGGTAAATCAGCTCGCTAGACGCATTTTGATGAATTTTCGGCCGAAATCCAAAATGTAAACCGACTCTTCCGTAACTTTGAGTCTCTCCTCTCATGGCTGATGCTTTTTAAAGAAGCTACGCGAATTTATCATTATTGTCGTGAACATAGCACTTACATTCATGGCCCGCGCTATTTGTCCCAAGCACATTATCACAGTAGCAGAGAAGATGGCTTGAAAAGTTGTATGTCTAGTAATTGCAACAAGCCAAGAAGGAACCTTATAAATTTCTAAATAACTGAAAAAAAGTAAGGCTTTTAAAATTTTAACCACAAAATGTCAAAGCTACCTAAACAATTTGTAAAATTTTCTATAAAAAAACTTGATTGCTTATTTAGTATTTTTATAACGTTAAGTATAATAAATAAAATAAGAAATATATATTTTGTATGTTGTCAAATAATAGCAAAAAATATTAATTTATACCAAGTGGAGCGACAAGAAAGTTTTCTGTGGAACAAACCAGGATTCAGTTGTTTTTTTTTAATTTTTCTTGGTCTACAGTCATGAACGCGAATCGTCATCTATAAGTTAATTTTATGTGCTGCTGAACAAATCCCTAATTGTTGGGGCCGCGCCCCTTTTAAAACGCAGCAGCATGCATGTATTGCACTTGCGAGGGTCGATGCACCGTGCACATCCCAGGGAGCATCCTGTTGCGCCCCCTCGGTACCATCGGGTCTTCACGTTTTGCACGTGCGTCCGTGGCCTACCCTTCCCATTCGCTGCTGTTTTAAATGCACAGCATTTCTTTAACTCGCATGTAGCGTCCGCCGTCCGTCCGCAACAGCTCAGCGCGAGGTGCGCCCTCTCCCCCACTCCTCCCCAGCATCACGCTACCCTCCTCGCTCTCAACGACAGGTCCGAACCCCTCCCCCTAAACATTATAAAAAAAATAATAGTTATCGGTGGCTGATTTCGATCCCACGACACTGTGGGCGGAACGCGATGTACGTGGTGCTCTTCCCACTGCGCCACAAAAGCGACACAGAATCAAAGGGTACGAACGCGGTTTATATCCTTGACTCATTCAAACTGCGTCAAGAAGCTGCTGACACACGGCAGCAGTTGCATCGATCTCGTCTTCACCAGTTGCTGCAACGCACGACCCACTGCTTAAGACCCTTAACAGTACACTTTAGCGACCACGAAGCCGTCGTTCTCAGCGTCCAATACAACGACAACAGCAACAATAAATAAATAACGACTTACAACAACCTACTCCTTGCCTTCACTTCTTGCGTCAGAAAAAAAAGAAAAATTGGGCCCTTCTCTTCACGAGGGGTGGACTCGAGTCGAAAAATCACGAAAGTAATAAGTAATATATAAAAGAAATAATAATAATAATAGTAATAAGAAATAATAGTTAACACATTCACTACCAGCCCACCACCACCCCCCCAACACTAACGTCAAGGCAAAGCAATAATAGTTAACACATTCACTTCCAGCCCACCAGCACCCCCCAAAAACACTAACGTTAACGCAATACACCCATCCCCTACGCGACGCATTTACTCGAGTACCCCCTCGTGGGGAGATGGGCCCAATTTTTTTGTTTATCCGCACGAGCACAATCCTTTATGAGAACCTACGTACAGCTTTCCTCTTGGCCTTTGTGGGGCCCTGTCCTATTTTCTGGGTACCTCATGCGTTCCTTGAAACTCGACCACGGAAATAAAATTGAAACATGAAACTCGACCACGGAAATTATAAGATCCTTCAGTACGAATTGCGTTGAGTCGGACATTTTCTTCTGTCGGCCGTTTTCGTGGGCGTTTTTTTTTTCAGGCTGAACTACCAGGTCCCAAACCTTTTGTCTTACAAGAGACAATTAGGATTTCAAAAAGAACAAAGGCAGTGCCCTTAGGACACGAACCTACCCATTTATAAACAGAGGACCCATGAAAATAAATAATGCTACTTTACACCATAGGCTTTCTCAAAATATCTTTTTATACGTTCTAAACGCAAATCAAACGCACGTGTATCGCGCAGCACTTGTTCCACTAAACTAAATCCCCTACTCCGCTTTCCACTTTATCCATTCAAATACACAAAATGATCCGAAGGCGGACTCCAACCCGAGTGCTATATCATCAAATCATCCATTCCAAACGTTGTTCCAAACCATGCCCATACAAATCGGAAGTAACCTGGTAGTAAGCCAATATACGTCATGTGTTGCTGTAGCGTAGGTTTCAATTCACTATTATGTTTAAATGAACATCGGTGTTTTGAATGGTATGTGAAGCATCACCCACAAATAAATACTTGTTCCACGGCAGGGGCGATAAATCACGCTTAGCTCCCGCTTTTGTTCAATGCCGCTAAGGCGAGTACAAAGGTAAAGGGGGGAGGGATTTATACCCATTTTAACCATGTCTGCTTTCTGCAGTTTTACTGTTGCTTTTTTTATATTTGTTTTCGCTCTGTTGTGTCGTATGGTCGCAAAAAGTCCTCACTTTGGGTGTTCAACACGGTTAAGTGGCATCCGGGATATGAGGCTCGCCGTGCTGAAGTGATTCAGTATAATTCTGGCAACCTGGCGATCATTGCGCGCACAGAAATCTACACACACGTTCTCTTCACTCGTCCTGTCTTTAAAGTCTACGAAATGATTCGTTTGTGGTCTATAACCAAGCCAGCCCTGATGTGGTCACTATAAGCCGAAGGAAACGTTTTTAAATATATTTATCAGAAATGTTGATTATTTTGTGGCCAGCTGGTAAATACTTTAGCTTCTTTTATAACACTTCATTTACGGAAGGCTGCGAAAACAATTCCCATTTTTGGTTCGAAAAACTTTGGTTCTGTTCAGCCACATGCCAGTTCAGTGTACAGATTTTATGAAAACCACACCGGTATTTCACAAGGTGTGTTGGTACAGTGACAAAGCCAATACTGTTTTTTAAAACCTCTTATCATTTTCCTACGATGATTAAGGTAAACCTATACCATATAAAATGCTGTTCTGTCGTCCAGCTAGCGAGGCTTCCCAACTAGCCCAAGAGTTATTATTGCTCAAACTGATATCCGCGCGTTATCAGTTTTCAGAATATAAAAAAATGGAGACTCCTTGATAAAATTTATGACAATTCGGAGTTATCAAATTAACCCTGATTTTACCTGACATTGCGGGAAAAGGATTTGATGACCAAAGCTCCGAGTTTCGATCTCTCGATAACCAAGCCGACACTAACGCTTGCCCTTGCTACTTATCAGCGAAAACAGCTAGCAGTTAAAGAAGCAACCTGAGCGTATGTTATCTGTACGGTTGTTGCGATTTTGTATGAGCTTTTTTTTTAGTAGGATGGAGTGATGGTGCTCTAACAATAAAAGCCACGAACACATCGATTTGATTGGGGGGGGGGTGTGAAGAGGTGTGGAGTGGACTTTTTGGTTCGGCCTCCTCATTATTGTGTGGTTTTTTTACAGCGAAGGTGTTCTCGGCTTGAATTTTGCGTGAACACCATGTGCCTATTTGAAGGCGACGGCAAATACTTGCACGTGCTCCCTCCAAACATTTTCTATCGCTAATAGCCTGTGTAAAATTCTTTACAGCTCTTGCAGTAATGCTTACATCTTGCTGTAGGGAGCAGTTTGAAAAACCAACCTCTGAGGCCGCGTGCGTCGAACACTGGTATCGGCGGGTCCCCCAACCCCCTCCCCCGTCACCATGTCAGTGTGCCGCTGGCCGGGTATGACGTCCGGGTCACGACATGTCGGGAGCAGACTCGCTTGGTGTGCTGATGAGAATTCATACGTTTATTTAGGTCACGTACGCGCGGCCGGAATGAGCGACCGCCCAGCTGCTGTATCGACGTTACATCTTTGTCGCGTGAACTGCTCACTTGGCCAGGCACCGCTGATGATGATTGTGGGCAGCCGTTCACAATCAGGATGGTGGCACTGGTGATTAGTGCAGCTGGTGGTGCCACCACTACAGCGCTCCTCCTCTGCACAATTAAAAACCATTGTGCTAACATTGGTTGTAAGACGACCTTAGAAATTAGTCCAAGTTCACCTAGTTGACGTGATAATTCGCCCACAGCGAAGTTGTAATTGTTACATCATTCCCCTGCTGCCATAAATGCATGCCCGTCATTCGAGGAAGTACCCTGGCAGAAAATGGTGGTAGCAAATGTTCGACAAAACTATTTTAAAGAAATAAGAAAACAAGTGGCCGCTAAGGTGATTTTATTACGCATAGTTTATTTATATAACGTAATAAGTTCATAGCGAAGTTGTGAACGTTGCATAATCGCTATCAACTGTCAATATGTATTGACAGTTTTCGAAGAAATGTTTGTTATTGCAGGCAGCTTTCAATCTCCGGTTACCGAACCTATCCATCAACAAAATCAATAAGAAATATTTAAATATACATATATAGGGCATACGTAAATGCGTCTTTATTCAATCGACAAAGCTGCTAACCACACATTCCTTGATGTTGGATGCACCGATGAAGCTGCGCTGGCGTTACAAATTCACAGTACTCGAATAACTCTACCCTTGTGTTTCCCTTGAGGCGCTGTTCAGCGTTCAACGGAAATAAGCCACGTTGAAATTGAAATCAGATGGCTTTCATCATCACGAAACATTTTGTAATTTATGCTCGTATTTATGACAGAGAAATGTTTGCGTTTTGTAAACCAGTACATCTGCAAGGGCGTATAGAAAATCGTGCATTCAAACGCTAGGCAAAT
This sequence comes from Haemaphysalis longicornis, assembly GCA_013339765.2. Classification (NCBI taxonomy): domain Eukaryota; kingdom Metazoa; phylum Arthropoda; class Arachnida; order Ixodida; family Ixodidae; genus Haemaphysalis; species Haemaphysalis longicornis. The sequence goes on along the minus strand of CM023452.1, from coordinate 132,933,881 downwards.
TTTAAAGGTGTTCCTTTTTTAAGGGTTATTGGGATCGTACAACATTTCTTCAATACATTTTGAGCAGCAAATTTATACAGACATTTTACAAGTTTAATAGACGGATGGATTTAGGCGGAATAACCTGTAATGAAGTAAAATTTTGCTTAAGCTTTACTTCAAAATCCACCTTCATAAATTCGAGCACGAAAATATAACAGCCATATCTGGTTAACTGAGCTAGTTTAATAAAGAAGGGTCTAAACAACGCGTATATGGTCGCATTCTGAATATATTCAGTGCAGTGTTTATTTTATAGCAGCCTGCTGCCCATATTGCCCAAAAGCGTGCCGCAGGACCCTTCTGTCCACAAACAAAAAATCGTTGCAACCAGCGCTGGAAATGCCATCATGGCTTCTATGCGTTTTGATCGCAGAACCAATTACGTCTCAGAATAAATCGATGCGTCAGCGCCCCCATTTCTTTCCCATTGCACGGGGGACGGCGTCTGGTTCATTGTATCTTTGCCCAAATCCTTAGATGTACGGATATCGACCGCAGTCGATGCAATCTGCAGATTCATCCACAGACACCGTCCCTATCATCGTACTATTTGCTCTCCCACACAATCATTATTGCTTGAACTGGGCCCCTTATCCAACTCAATATTTGCGCGGAGAATTCCATAAATATTGTAGGCCTTTTTACATGCGGCAAACCTTTTGTGAGCAATAAGAATACTTTTCCTAAATGCCGTTAGCAAAACAAGCGTCAAGTTTCTTATTAATGTTTTGTTACCATGCGCCCAAAGTATGTCTACTGAAAATAGCGCTCTTTTTCGCAAATTTTTCAAGTAATCCAGGAGAAATCAAATATTGGGTTTTCACGGAACCATATTGAGTACCTTGCAAGTGCAGCCCATCCCTGATGTCAACAATATTATACTGGTTGTTACCACATTACTAGCCTTTTTAATCAATGTTCATTTAAAAAACTGACGCTGCCGACTTTTCTTGTGAATAGTGAAGGTATGATTTTGTCTTGCTATACCCTTGTATGTGTCATACGTGCTAGTTTATTTCAGCCAGGCGTAGAAGCAGGTATGTGTTCTATAAAACTGTTACCTGCCACATTTGAATTACAGTGCAACTCCGCCGCCTTTGATGCAGATACACAAAACGCCATGCTGTGGAAGAAGCATCAGTGGCTTTTCACTTATAAGATCAAGTATTTATCAAGTCTGCTCAACCAAAATGAACGGGGAAAACATTGCTGACAATAATAGACAATACTGCATCTGCCTGCCGCAAATGCTCTCAAAAATTTCTTCTGAAGGGCCAAGCCTATCTAAAACAAATTGGTAAACGAAAAAACATTCTTTTTAATTACCCCCAAGGTCTGTTAAGATGTATACCTTGTAGAAACTTATCGTAAGCAATTGTTTCTTAAGATCATGTAGAAAGATGAATCATAACAGCCATACAACGAATCGAGTGAGGGAGATAAGCCTGTCCACTGCACTATAATGGCAGAAGATCCGCTACGTTTGCACAAAACCTTTTGGCAGCAGGAACATTGATAAATTGTTAGAAGCAAAAAGACAAAGTAGGCAGGCACTTGCCGACTGTGATTTAAAGTAAATCTGTGCACATAGATTCTATCGGCACGGGTATGCCTATGCAAGACGGACACATTGTAGGCCGTCTCATTGTAAATATATGTTTTTTTGCTTTTAAGAGCCGACCACACACAGATATTCTGTGTTGGCCTCACGATAATTATCGCGGGGAGTTATGCAGCCTCTGCTGGTTTACCGTCTGTAGGGCCTTTTGTGCAAACACGGTAGTGTCTTTTCAAGCAGGTGTAAACCAATAGGGCCGGCTGGTCCAACATAAGAAGAAGGAATAAGGATAATTAGAATGTTTAAGAAAATCTGAAAAAAAGGGTAATCCCTGGGCAACGAGAGAAAGATAAGCAGTGAGTCAGGTAATAATAAACGTTTTTTGTAAGAAAAAACGCTGTACAAGCCAGTTAGTGATTATGAAAAAGGCGCTTACTGACCCTTCGGTCCTGCCGTGCTCAGACAGGCAATACAGACAAAATTCAAGTTTATTTTATTCAGATTATGTCGTGATTTATGTGGTCCCAGTGGTTTTCCGGGAGGGAATGATGGTTTATTCACTGATAAATAATCATTTAGCTTAAATTTTAGATTTTTCCGCTAAATCATGTGTTTTTTTGGCGTCCACAGTGACACTACAACAGCAGGTCTTCAAGCTAAACCTAGCGGGCTGCGAAACCTTTTTTTATTGTTAGTCAGCCTAGATGGTGCCAAGATACCAAAGGTGGCTCTTTTCTGCCTTTGTTTTTTGACGTGTATATGTACGTGGTCTGCTATTTTGAGTTTGAAAGTAATTATTTCGTGAAACATGGCGTTCGCTCGACAAATGTGCTCACGTTAGCAACCGTCGCTTAGGCCAATCGGCCAGTGTCGTCTGGGAGACCTCCAAAGCGCCGCAGTACAGCACAGCTAAAACACGTACACTGCTCACAGTACAAATAGCAGTACGCATAAGTACCTCGATGTTTGCGTCTACTTTCGTAATTTCCACTGTTTTCCCGACCCTTCGTACTGCTATAGTAAGAATGTTCCCTAATTGTAAGCGCAAATAGTTCGTTCGGCTATCTGATAATCCCTGCCAAATTTTCCTTGCCTTTTGCTGGCCTCAGCCTATCGCACAACTACTTATGACATCATGGTTCTGTTGTGGGAAGTGAGGGAATTTGTCGCACGTCCTTTCCCTTTTTTTGTAATGACGTAGCTTATTTGAGCGGAATTTGCGTTAAACGTGGTGACGGTACGATTCCAAAGAGGCAATTTTTCGAATCAACGAAATTTCCTTTTTCTCAGCATGGCGCCTTAAAAGTGCGTACATGAACATTGAGAGTACAAGCCGTGCGCTGCGGTGTTCTAAGATATATGCGGCGGATACACGTCAAGAAAACTTTTTTATCATACACTAACAAGTGTATTATAAAACCCCTGGCAGGAAAGGGGGCTCAATCTTTCCGCAAATATTTACAGCCTGTATGGAGGGCTTGTTGCATCCACTGAAGTGGGCGAGGTAAGATCACGGGTAAACTCGAACACATGAACCAGGACAGTTTCGCACGCGGTTTAATCTTCTTCAGTCTTACCAGTCAGAAATAACGCAGCATGATTGGATTATTGAACTCGGAAACCCTGTTTTGGGGGCAAGCCGTAAACAACAAAATACTCGGAGGTTTAAACATATGGTTACTAAGGCAACCAAGGGACACGCCTCCAATATAGTAATGATATACATGAAAGAGTAATCAATCAAGTCTTGCCTAAATAAGTTATGCCTGCAGATCCGAAATTACGAAAACAATTTTATATGCACCAGAGGCATGTGGTAGGCCATTTTTGGTAGAAACCGTGAAGTTTTGAACAGTAAACGGCTTCTTCAATTACAAATACTGGTATAACATATGAGTTCTTGCTGTATTGACGCATGGGAAAAAAATTCGTTCTCGCAGCGCGCTTAGGATGGGATAAATGGTCCGCGATTTAAAGGGATGGGCGTAGCACTAAAATAAAAAGAGTGCGTGGATTTGAGAACACACTCGCATTGAATGTGGTAGCAAGCGACGACTATATGACAGGGGCCTTTGAATGGGGTGAATATAGGCTGTTCATAGGAATGCAAACTCAATCGAACGGGCGCGCCGGTTGTCGCAGTAGTAGTAATAGCAGCATTGGAGGCTTTCAGGAAGCTTGCGATGTTGGCAGCTTTTGCACGATGAAATGGGCTGGTATATGTTGCCTTTACATGCATTTTCTATTGTAACGCAGGTTATCGCGCAATATTGACAATGCAGAAATCGGCCACAATTTCTGCGCTTTGAAGTGACACGGCGAAGCGAATATTGAAACCATGGCCCCTAGATAAGGTTGTATAAAATATGCCGGTCCGCTTCGAAAAAGCCGGCTGTTAGAATTCCAAGGTAATTCTGTTGCGTGATAGACATGTCGTCGTTACATACGGTATCCATAACGTGTGTCGGCCATCAATACTTATCAAGTTTACGATTACTAACAAATTGAATGGAGCATCAATTGGCATTGACTCTAAGGACGAGCAGGTATAGATGATAAATTTCAGTCTCGGGGTTCCTTAAAAGAAAAGAACCCGATATGCTTCTAACCTAACCAAATGTTAGGTACGCCAAGCATTAATTCTTGGAAATGCGAGTCATTAGGACAAACAGCATTTCCTCAACAGAAGAATATGGGTCCTTCAAGTACCTATTCTTCTGCGACTCACAAGCAAGGTTTAGTTACAGGGGAATGTGGGAGGGGGAAAGACATCTTCCTGAGCATATCGCACATACATTCTCTATAACTTATGGCTAGGTATCAGGCACGACCACGCCCGCAGCCGCCATGGTTCGTCATGTTCAGGATCATACAGACGCACAAGTTTTTGGCACTGAACAAAGAAATTGGCAAAAGCCTTTTAATACAGCTGAATGATGTGGAAGTGCTGGGCAAAGGTGAGAGGCTCATCTTGTTGTGCGTATTCAGGTTGTATTCATTTCAAAATAAGAGGCTATGTCAATGAAGTGACAACCTTAGAAAGCATGTAGAGAAAGTGGCGTTCGTTCGTTGGATGCCGCGATAAAACGGTGGGGTTGAAGATCTCAAAGAACCCAGAATGTCCACGCGAGGGGATTTCGAAGGGCATGGGATGTGATAAAGTTGGACATAGCTTTTATCTTCGTACGGCAATATCAGGAGTAACCAAAAACCAATTTTCAGCAGAAAACAAGCTCCACACCGTACAGCGCAGTTTTCAAATTGTAAATCGCTAGATGTGGCAGCCACATTCACATAAAATCCCGGTTTGGTGAGTTTGAAGTCAACGCAGCCTGGCTAGAACTGTTCACGTTTAAATAGACGTCCGATTCCGTAAATAACATTTCGGGCACTGAATTCGACGCACTCGCGAGCGTTGCACCCCAAAATACGTGTAAAGAGTCTCTAGTGCGAAGTGGAATGAGCCAAAAAGGGCAGGGGTCGTGTGCGGTGACCCAGTCGCTGGAGGTGCAGTTCCGATGACTACGGAGGAATACCTGAGGAGTTTTAATTGGTACCAACGCAACGAAAGCACATGAACCAACAGAAACCCAGAACATGCATCTATGGCTTGCCGTGAAAGTAATGGGATAACATTTTTTTGAAGTGTTTACATATCCTAGAAAACAATTTTAACTCTTGTGGGGCACAATATTAACTACAACCTGTTTCGAAGAAGGCGGAAAGCCACCTAAATTATACAAGAAGGGATTTCTTTCTCATGGTCCATGTAGTGCCTCACCAATTAAAAAAAGCAGATTATTTGTCCACCAATTTTGATGGTGTTTATGTAAATTTACTAGCAACTACCACTCAGGGAGGATACATTTATAATATATGTATATATATACATATATATATTTGTGTGTGTGCGTGTTTGGTTGTGCGTGTGTGTGTCTGTGTGTGTGGGCATGTGGGTGTATGCGTGTGCGTGCGCTCGTGCGTGCGTGTGTGTATGTGTGTGCGTGCGTATGTGTGGGTGTTTTATTTTGTGTGTGTGCTTGGCGGTTCACACAACATCTAGGTAATCAGGCCTTTAAGTATCATATCCTTAGACTCACCAAGAAGCATCTCATACACCAGTGTTTATTACGCGAAATCTGCAGTCACCTAACACAGCACAAAACATCTGAGAAACCAATCACTGGTTCGATCAAAGATAGAATTCGTAGCACTAATGTGAACGTCATCAATTGTATCTGGAAAACAAACTTGAAACACTCCAAAATAATGCTTCCCATTTCATTCTCTGGAACTAAACACTCCAAAATAATGCTTCCCATTTCATTCTCTGGAACTACTCGCGAAGATAAAACATAACGGAAATGAAAAAACAAATCCGTAAACCCACTAGCTCTGCGAAACCCCCGCATCATTGTTTTTTAGTGGTTTTCCATAGGCTGTACAACCACAAGTATGCTTTTATTGTCTCGCAAATGAGCCCGGTACATTCGTTTTTGTCAACTAGATGATGCATGCAAAATCTAGACATCATTCCCGCATACTAAACTAGAGTTCTACTTCTCCGGTGACTTGCTATTTGTCACTGAAATCAGCTCCCAGGTGACATGAACACCCATATTAACCGCAACTTAGAGTTCTACTACTCCGGTGACTTGCTATTTGTCACTGAAATCAGCTGCCAGGTGACATAAACACCCATATTAACCGCAACTTATTTATCACAGAATTATATTTATTCGTCAATATGTACACTCTATATGATGTTTACAAATGTCTCTGTCATTTTCGATTCTGTACATAGGCATTTTAGAAATCGGTAACTACTGCATGCCGCTTTGCATGCCCTCATTGTGAAATCAAACGTGTCTACGGTACCTGTATTTTAATTACTATTACAGCTTTTTTTTGAAGTTACTAACCGTTTTTTCACATCCACCCCCATGTAATGCTTGTTAGGACATTTGCGATGAACTAAAAAAAGAAATTATTACTTGGCAGCCCCCTTACACAGGCGGAAATAACCACAGCTCTTCCGACCATGACAAGAAACACAACGCCAAGTTATGACAAAATCAACAAGACACTTAGGAACCTGGACTCTGATGCCATAGAAAGGTTACTGCAGTACATCAACGAGCAAACTGGAAAAGGATAAGTATCGGCTTTCTGGCAACATGCCGACCTCAGCTTAATTCCAAATCCTAGAAAACCACTAAATTTCGCAAACCTACGTCCAATATGACTGAAATCATGCGTAGGCAAGTTAATTGAACATATTGTGAACAATAGGCTTGCTCATTTCCTTGAAAGCAAAGATCATTGTCCTCACACCATGAACCGCTTCCGCTCGCACCTTTCTACTCAAGATATACTCCTGCAAATCAAAGAACACATCCTAGACATTTAAGGCAGCCAACACAAAAGCTCCATCTTGGCCCATGACGTCAAAGGGGCCTTCGATAATGTGCACATATTGCTGTAATAGAAGACGTCCAGTCAACCTACTGCGGCGAGCGGACATACAACATTGTGGAAAGTTTTTTTGATAACCGCACAGCGACAATTGGCATTTGGGACCTTAGAACACCAATCTCTTTTCATAACCGAAAGGAACTCCATAGGTCTCGGTCCACCACTACTTTTGTGTCCACCACCACTTTTCCGTTTGGCATTGAAAGAGCTCTCAGCATGATGAAATAATATCCCAGGCATCAGTCACGGTATCTGCGCCGATGATATTACAATATGTACACGCACAGGCTCGGCCAGCACGGACCAAGACACCTTGCAAGAAACTGTAGCGACACTATCGCCATCGTCCCCATCAGTACCACGATCATCATCAGTGAATGGAATGGGACGTGAGCGGTTCTACACGACGCGGAGTTCGAACGCGACTGCGCTCCAGGGGGTGGTAGCATGTGTACGCCGCTCTCTAAGTTCCGGCCGGGGCTTGCACACCAGAATAAATGTAGGAGAACCAGAGCAAAACACCGAGTCCACGGCTCCCTTTCCTACAAGTGGTGACGCGGACGTGATACCCGGCCACCGGCACACCGACATGGCGACGTGGGGACCCGCCGATACCAGCGTTCGAGCCACGGAACCTCAGATGATGTTTCTTCAATTTGAGGCTACCCTCTGGCTCAACCACGTGAGCGTACAGCCTCTGAAGCACTATATCCCCTGGGAGACGCTTTCGCTGGACCTCCGCTCTGTGCTGGCCCTACCACCGCCCAGCGCCATCCCCTACGACCACCTTCGCGCTGCCGTGCTCGCGCACTACGGCCTCACGGACGAGATGTTGCGGACTTCAGCAGAACGGGTACACGCACGCTCCGCTCACGCTTCACAGCCGCACACTGCACCCTCTGCGCCAGCGCCCTCATCCTTTTTCACAAGTGCCACCCCCTCCGGACTCCACCTCTGGTGCGGCAGCCACACCTATACCGACAGGACTCACAGGCGACGTTGTCACGGACGCCAACCGGCAGCAGCCCTCCTCCTCCCCTTCTACCACCCCATGCACGGGCCCCAGTGAGCGCTCTTTGACCGTTCAATCTTACCCAACCCGGCTGACTGCTACCCCACCGTCGCGCATCATATGCACCACAACGCGAAACAATGCCCTGCTCCAGTGCGGTCGCAGCATGACTCACACGAGACGTGCGTCGTGGCTCCCAACGCCAACCCCTGTGAACTCACGTCTCCCATTGTGGTTCCGTCAATACCTAAGCCGGAATCTAGAGGCCGGAGGAGCGGCCTCACTCCTAAGCCGGAGGAGTGAGGCCGCTAACCATGCAGACTACATCCCGGCCGCACAATTATCAGAGCAACACTGAAAAATACGCCCTGAAGAGCACTTTGGCAAAGCATCCGCGACTACTGCGCTGCCTCAAGCGCCACGATAGCATTCCGGTGCCGTGGCCTGCAGAATTGCCCAATGCAGCACGGCACAGCCGCTGAGCACTTCCAACGTCATCAATCACTGATGTCGCCGCCAAAGGACTGTGCTCCTGCAGCTCGACGCCAACATCGCCATTGACGTCGAAAGCAGCGAGCCAAGAAAGCGAGTTTCGTCGCTGAAACTCCAGCGGCGCACTCCCGCGACTCATCCACATCGTCTTGCCCAACGTCTCTCGAACGCACACTGTAGACGGCGCCTCAGAATTCGTGCAACTGCTCATCGGTGTTCTGGTACTTGGACGTCTCGCTGTAGCTGAGGTCAGTACAAGCGTCTTACCACGGCCTCACGTTGAACCCGCGCCACGAGGCTGCACACAACCCCGTGCTCAACACTTCATCGTCAAAAATACCAGCCTTTTCGCACATGCAGCCGAACATCATTGCACCTGTGTAGCAAGTGGCTGCTCGACGAGCGCCCATTCTGCAAACATCGCCTCATCGTAAAGGCATTGGCCGCGGTGGGCGTCACTTTTTCCTTCAGAACTGGTACACCCTGCGCCAACTCGTACCATTCTCGATTCACAGCCCAGGCCACCGGATGCCCACCTGCTTCACCGGACGCTCTCACCGAACTGACCAGGACTGCTTAATGTCATATCTTGAACCCGGACACCGCTCTAGAATTTACTGTAAATACCTGCTCATGAAATTTTAAATGCGAATGCATTTCTTAGTCGGGGGTTGTTGTGCTCTGTCGGCGTGCGCCTGCATTCCTCCAGCGCGAGCGCACCTGAGCGCACGCCTCGTTGTTCTGCCTTCGTCGTCGTCGTCGTCGTCTCGGCGCGGCGGACCCGCGGCGCTCGCATCGCGGAGCTCGGGCGGAGTAGCGGAGAGTGAGTGGAGAGGAGGAGCGCGCTCGGGCGTGTGAGGGCGCTCGCATCGTGGACCTCGGCGGGCTCTCTCTCCTCTCCGCGTTCCTTCTCTCCGCTCGCTGCGCTCGGAATCTATATAATGCAGTGGAGCGCGCGCCTGGCGGCTTGATAGCGATGGCAGTCGGTGAATTCTAATCCCTCGCGGCAACGATACCGCAAGCACGAAGTGTAACACAATGCAACCTGAGCATTACACCTCCCTCTGGCGGTGACGTCACTGCAGTTGCTTCACTTCAACATCGGTTGGAGGACTCACACTCTCGTCTCTCTTCATTAAGTACGCCATTAATAATAATTACTCGCACCGCACTCATCGGTGCACCCACTGCATTCGCATGTCCGCACGATCCCCTTCGGGGAGGTGGGGGGATTTTTTTGTTTCGCGCACCCATGTCATCAATTTTTCATCTTAACGCGCTCCGCGCTAAGAGGGGAGCCCTGTAGAAACACCATCGCCATCGTTCCCATCAGCAGCGCGATCATCATCAGTGGACTGGACTTTCACGTGAGCGGTTCCACGTGACACAGACATCGAACACGGCTGCGCTCCATCAGCGGTCGTATGCCATCGCCGCTTTCCCAACTCTGGCCGGGCCTACGTATCAAAATAAATGTAGGATGCCTTATCAAGCACACCAACCGAGTCTGCTTCCTACATAACAATTCAAACCACCTAACAGTACCTTCGCCGACGTGGGCTGTATTGCTTTGAAGATAAATCCATGTGCCTGCTCCTTAAAAAACAAACAAGTGGTCGGCACATGGCGCCAATTCCTGATGTAGAACATCAACTCAATAACGCTCCAATCACACATGTCAAGACTCTCCTTCTAGGACCTACGCCACCGCAAGAGGGAGCCGGCATGAGAACGTTCCATAAACTGCAAACCAGAATTCATCAAGTTCTACATTTCATACGGCGTTTCGCAACTCGCCGACGTTGCCTTAAAGAACAGGACACCATTAGATTGTGGAAGCATTAATAACGAGTTTAATTACCAAAAATAATAATAATAATAATAATAAATCAATCAATCAATCTCTTTATTATAGTGCCCAGGTACAGCCGTAGCCTTTGTTCCGGCGCACTTAAGAAAATACAGACGACGACACAAATACATCCAAGCGTGAGAAGAACAACAAAATTCAAGCGAAGAAAAAAACTAGAATGAAGAATAAAGGTCATTTACAAAATCAATGACTTCGGCACACTAGAATTGGAACAATCACGAAACGATAAAACACAGTGTCATAAAAATTTGACAATACAAACGGGCAGATATATATGAGTAGGAACAGTAAAAAAGGCGAGCAAGATAAACGGAAATAGGGCTATTAAATTGAATTAAAACTGGTCGTGATCAAGTCAGGGAGAGAAAGAAGTCAGAAGGTCACACATGTAAGACTGAAGGGATGTATGAAACAGGTCAATATTATGGGAGTAGAGATTGTACGTTTCTTGAAGGCGGTACAATGGGCAGTGTCGATTGCATGTCTTACGTATAAGAAGTATAGGAGACTTTCGCGTAAGTTTCGACTCTACTCAAAGATTTACATTTGCAAGCAATGCCGAACAAGAAATAATCCCGTGTACAAGTTTAAATAAAACAATTTGGTAAGCTTCGGTTCCTCTTGACTTCAATCTTTGTAGAGGATTAGAAGTAAAAAAGTCGGAATCATTGCCACTGTGGCGGGAGAAACGCTGTTTGTGGATAGATATGAGCTTATTTTGCAGTTTGTCAAGTATATTACTGTTAGACTGGCACGTGCTGTTCCAAACAACAGAGGCATATTCTAAAACAGGGTCGACAACAGACAAATAAAGATTTAGTAGTGAGACAGGTTTGCTGAATTCCCTTGATATTCTACAGACAAACCCCAAGCGGCAAATGGCGCGCTTAGAAATAAAATCGAAATGAGCAGAAAAGTTTAGCGCTCCATCGAAAACCACTCCAAGGTCAGATATTTTCAACACACGCGGTAGTGGCACACTTTTAACAACGTACGGATAAAGTATGGGGTTTGTTTTACGAGCTTAGGACATAACCTTCGTTTTAGTGCAACTAAGAGCAAGTTTGTTCGCGGAGCACCAGTTCCCAAAAGAATCCACATCAGAATAAAGAGCTATGCAATCTTCAGCGCTAATAAATTCTTTAAATATTTTGATGTCATTAGCATATAACAGAAAACAAGTGATTTATAGAGGCTGAGACGTCATTAACAAACAAAGAAAACAAAAGGGGCCCCAGAAAAGATCCTTGAGGCACACTACTGGAAGCATAGTAGTGAGCAGATTCTTTATCATTAACAGAGACCAAACATGACCTATTATTAAGATAGCTGCTAGGTAACTCCACGAACCCTACGGGAATGTCATAAGTAGACATTTTATGCAGAAGCAAGGAATGGTCAACTGTGTCAAACGCCTAGCCGAGGTCACAGTACAGGGTATCGAGCTCACCCCGTCCATGCACAGCTTCCGAGGCAAAGGACATAAAAGACACAATGTTTGTAGTAGTTGATCGGCCACATAAAAAACCGTGTTTTTCTGGAAGAAGGATGTTTTTGACACTACTCGACAAAATTACGTGCAATATTGATTCGAACAGTTTGCTTGCCGAGCAGAGGTTAGAAATTGGCCTGTAGTTTTGTACCTTTGTTTTCACACCAGACGTAACACAGGAACAATACGCGCCACTTTCCAAAGGCGCGGAAAGGTAGATGATTTTATACAGTTGTTAAATATAGAAGCGAGAATCGGAGCTAGTATGACCCCGTAAGCTTTTAGTAGAGCGGAGGGAGTTCCATCCAGACCAGAGGAAAGAGATGGCTTAAGCTGTTTGAGTGCCTTGAGAACGTCTTCTTCGCATATTAGGGTGATACAGCAATTCGAAGAAGACAGTTCGTGGGCGCGGGAGAGGGTATTGGGTCGAAATAATGAACTAAAGTGCTCAGCAAATGCATCGGCAACAGAAGCGATATCATTTCTCTTATCATCAAGAAGGCTGATGTTTTCTCGGCTCTTCGCGCCGGAGCGAAGACGGACGTACTGCCAGAAGCATCTGGAACTCCGCGTAGCATCATTTTCAACAGCAGAGATATATAGTAACCGATCCCGCTTACAGAGCACTTTGCACAAAAACCTCTAATAGACAAATTGCTGTTGCCATGACTCACTATTTGTCCGCCCTGCCTTCCGATGGGCACGCTTCTTATGTTTCAAAGCAATGCGGAGCTCACCTGAAAATCAAGCGGGGGATTTAGAGTTCTTGCCCGCTTACGCGGTGCCCCTGTGTTTTCTCCTTGTTTTATCATGACCATCGGAAGCTCTCGTGTCTCCCCCCCTTATGTAATGCCCAAGAGAGGGCCTTTAAGGGTAATTAAATGATGATGATGATGAATCTGCGCATACCTCCTTGCATAAAGAGAAAAATTGCTTGATTGCTCGTCAACGTTTCCAGCGTTCAAAACCTCTTACCAAAAAAACTCCGACTGATAATTATAAAAACCTACGTAGCCCCCAGCGGCAAAGGTTAAGGCCGGACGGGCAGATGAACAGGAGCGAATGAACTGAGGGGAACACGGTAGAGAAATATGCAAGGGGGGATGATACTTGTCAGGACACACAAGTTGAAAGTCGGACTTGGAAACACTGAGAGAATGAAGATTAGAAAATCAAAGGTCACACGTGTTTCTGTTGCAGTTTTTACACCATTTATTTGCTGGAGGTGAGTAAAAGAAATGAAGACGAGAAGGCAGGTGCCTTTCCTGGTTGCATAGTGGTTTTGATGCTGGACGGTTCCATTTAACCAGTCGATACCAGGTGCGTTAAAATCGCCAGCGATACAGAAGTCACGAGAGGGATTTTAGGGGACGACGTTTCCGATGGACGAAATGCCTGACTCATACTCATGTGGATGAAGATTTGGAGAAAAGTAAAATGTAGAAAGTAATATATTCCGCTTACTTGGGCAGCGTAATTCCACCCAGACAGATTCATCCACAGTTTCGATATCACTGCGCCGCAAGGAAGTAATAGTACGATACACGGCTATGAGAACACCAACACGAAAACTTTTACCTTTTGTACAGCCCCGGTCACTGCGGTAAACAATTAAATTATCGGTAAAATAGTCCCCGGAGGCAATATCTGGTTCAAGCCACGTTTCCCTAAGAATAACAATATGAAAATCGGATGAAGATACGGAATAAAAAAAATGCACTAGCCTTTGTCTGTAGGCCACGAACGTCATTGATATAGAATGTTCAGGCGCATCCGGGTGGATTATTATAAGATGTTTCAGATGTGTGTAGAATGGAGTCATGAAGAGGACCTATAAACCCTTTAAAGAGGCACCTGTTCGGCCACAACGATGGGTCTTGCAAGCGTTCGAAGTGCTCATCTGAGAACACGACATGAAACGACGCATAGTTGGTGAATCTTGTTCTTAGTCGTTTGCAGGTCACAGGAGGGCCGTTCAAAGTGGTGAAGTGGGACGACAAGGCTTCACTAGTAGTCTCCGGTGACAGCCTAGAAACGAACATGGCACGTGGCCGCCGAGATCCGTCACGATCCGTCACGTGTGGGTTGTTGGTCAGCCGAGTGTGTTAATTTCGGTGAAACCAGCGTGATTTATCGAGGGGCGGAAGTGCCATAAGAAGGTTGAAGGCGAGCTGGCCGTCCCTTCTCTGATACAATCCCAGTGACCGGGGGAGGGACAAATGCAACTACATTACCCTTCACACCCCCCGACAGTGGCTGATGTCGGCGAGGAGGATGCGGCAGGGGCAGGCTGAGTTGGAGCCGCCACAACCGCAGAGAACAGCGACTTCGATTCCAGGGAGCCGGGCTGGGTGCGCGGGGTAGCAGGCCGTCGAGCGAGTTCCCCACGCAGGCAGAGAATTTCCTCCCGGAGGCAGACAACAACATCGGCCTGCCGAGCAAAGCCCTTCATGCTCTCACGACGGACCTCTTCGTTTTCTTCACAAAGCCCGGCCACTGGGCTGCTCAGAAAAGAGATTCCCTCCAGGGCGTTAGTGAGGAGGGTGTGGAGAGAGGCAACTTGGGGGTCCGAAGGTCGACCTCTTGGGACAGCGGCGAGGGGGTCCCGGCGGCCGGCGACTGTCGGCGGGAGCAGGGTGAAGAATGCCTGCCGGACGGGCCGGTGTCCTTGCTCACCGACAAAGCTTGGGTAGCCTTAGCGGTTTCGCACTAATTGCACCTAAATCGCCGAGCACCCGACTTCAAAAGCTGCAACTCCTCGTCCGGCCACACAACGCACTTCGCGTGCACACGTTTTTGGCCCGACGCACAGCAAAAAAACTTTTGTTTCCCGAAAAATCACAAGAGCATAGAACACTGAAGTCTCGACTGGGCGCCACCTCGCCCGAAAAAAAAATAATAATATGTGTTTATAATAAATTTAATAAAAATAGAATGCCATATAAAGCTCTGGAAAATAACGAAACAGAAAAACGTATATCTTGATCCGAAAAGCCAACAAGTTTCCTCTCGTTTTAGCCCTCACTGCTTCCACAGACAAATTATTGCGATCAGTCCTGAACAACACTTGCGAGGAATTGGCCAAAACCCCAAAAATTAGCCAATCGGAACGCCTAAACAACCTAAAATGACTGGGTTACGAAGTCTAGAAATACAATACACTAAACAACGCATTCCTCTCCATGTTAGAGAGAACATCACTGTCGCCCCGGTACTAAGATATCTGCATTCGTTCAACAACCAATCACGACGCATGGCCAGAGTTCAACCTCCTCGAACTGCATACGGTAAACGGCCGGAATCTAGGTACGCAGACGCATCACCATACACCAGTCGATCAGCCCACGCCATCAGCATAGTCAACAATCAGGAACTAGAGGTAGCTTCGGCTTCTTTACCTAGCTGAGGACATCGACACCGCCGAAGGAGCACCCATTGCCCTGGCAGCTACCAGTGGCAGAGAACATGTCACCATCATATTAGACTCCCAGGCAGCCAGTCAAAACTTCTTTATATGAACGGATCTCATCAACAGCAGCAAATATTTTATCGGCCCACCCTCATTTGCCCAAAACTTCCCTATGTGGATACCGGCTCATTCATCTATCGAAGGGAATGAGGCGGCTCATGCCGCAGCCCGTGCTTATACACACCGGGCCCCGCCTTCTAGGATGTCAGCCAGTCGTTACCTAGGCCCAACGCAAGGAATATTCCCCAGAAGGTAAAGTGACATCCTGAACTACTATCGCTTGGAAGGAAGAACTTTCCGTCTGCCTATCTGAAGATGTCTGGAGAAGGCACAGTCATTTACAGAGAGTTACAAACTGACACATTTCCACACATACTTCACTCAATGTATCCGACATTGTACACATACACTTGTAAATTGTGCATAGAGCCATGCACTCTCTAACACATGTTATGGGAGTGCCACCTCACACCATCACTTGCCACAAATCCAAATCCCTCATTTGAGCAGTGGGAGGGTCAGTTGGCCAACTCCTACTGGGATCCCCAACAACATCTGGTAGACCGGGCGAGACCGGCCGCCAATACGCACGGCTTCGTGGACTAAGGAGATCCCCCACCTGGCGGTCCAAACAACAGCATGGACTGCTGAAATAAATGTTATTCCTCCTCCTTCTCCACTTTGTTACGTTCAAAAAGGGAGTCGGAAGCTTCGATACTTTGTTCTGAAGAGGGATCGTATGTGAATGGGTTTACTTATTTGTAACCGAGTTGACCCTGCCGCGATAACGAGCACAAGCTGTCGCTCCTACGTGAGCGTGACGTCACTCGGCCAGTCTACATAAACCCTTCGTTATCGCCAATAAAACGTTATTTGACCCCTGCCGTCTGCTCGTTCACATGGTGGCAGCGGAAAACAGCCAGCATGACGACACCGCTTGCGTTGCCGACACCCCCTGCATTGCCGAAAACGCTCCTGCCACCTCCGAAGCCCCTCGACACATCGCGAGACGCTTGGCTTGGGTGGAAGACCTGGAAAAGTGAGTTTGAACGGTTTTCTACGGCTACTCAGCTGAACAAAAAACCGGAAGAAGTGCAGGTGGGGACGCTTTTAGTGACAGGCTAGAAAAGCCTTCGCTTCGTTCAAGTTTGAGCCAGGATAGAACACAAGCGATGTAAACCTCATTATTCAAAAAATTGAAGATTTCTACAAGCCTGCGACGACCCTCACTTGCAATGGGTTTTGCTTCGGCTCCCGAGACCAAAAAGAGGACGAAAGTTTCAATGACTGGCTTGTCGAATTGCGAACGCTAGCCAAACACTGCGGCTTTAGAGACTTAGAAGAGCGCATGCTTCGTAGCTGCGTCATACTTGGTATTAGAGACAAGGGCCTGCAAAAGAAGTGAATTTTGAAAACCCATATTACCAAATAGTGGTCGAAATACATCGCATCCAAGAGAAAAATGGGGAGCAGGTTCGGCAGATACGTGGCACCATTGAAGGCGCTGAAAGTGCAGCCGTAAATGCGTTGGACAGAGTGTCAAAGCTGTGTAGCGAATGCAGCTACAAACTTCACTGCTGTGGCCGCTGCCCAGCGAAAGGAAAAGCACGCAAGAAATGCGGAGGATTGAATCATTTCGCCCAAGCGTGCGCGCAGTCATCCTTCTTGCGCAGCGAAGATGCAACGCGCGGGGAAATAAGAGAGCTGCATGTTGAAGAAAGGTAAGATTTTTTTCTTGACTGTTTAACTGTGAGCGCACTCGCTAGCGAACAGTGGACCGGGACAGTTTGCCTTGAATGCCGTCCGATGGTCTGCATGCTTGATACAGGGGCAAACTGTTGTGTGATTTCAAAGCAAGATGTTTGGTCGCTTCCCAGAAAGGCGCATCAAGCCTGCCGAGCCATGTTAATGGGTGTTTTCGGCCACAAAATGACTGCGCAGTTTAAGGTTAATTAAGGTTGTCGCTATCCGCGAACGATAAACAACATGTTGAAACCCTCTTCGGCATTGAGCAAAACGTGCCGGTGACACTCAGTGGAGCAGCAGCAGAAAGCCTTGGCTTAATTTATCGCATCGATAGCGTCGAGACACAACTGTACCCGGCGTCGCAGCCCTTCGCCGATGTTTTCACAGGATTGGGACAGCTGAATATTTTTCAGTACGAAATGAAGCTCAAGCCCGACGCCGTCGGTGTTGTTGGGCCAGCCAGGAGGGTTCCGGTCGCCATTGAAGAAAAAGTAAAGGCTGAACTTCAACGCATGAAGGAGCAAAACGTCATCACCACGGTAACCGAACCAACTGAATGTTCAAGCTATACGGTGGCCGAAGTTGAAGGTTATAAAGTACGAATTTCTCTCGACCCGACGGAGCTTAACAAGGTCATGCTACGTGAACACTACCCTATGTCTGTTCTAGAAGAGGTCGCGCAACGAGTATCTGGAGCCAAATTTTTTTCTACCTTGGACGCAGCATCCGGGTATTGGCAAAAGTAAACTTTCCGAAACCAGCTCTAAAATGTGCACAATCCGCACGCCTTTCCGGCGCTATCGATTTCTCCGCATGCCTTTCGGAATGCTTCGGCCCCGAACATTTCAAGCAGCCATGCACCGCCTGTTGGAGGGCCTGTCTTGAGTAGCTGTTGTAATGGACGACATAATAGCATGAGGCACAACGAAGCAAGAGCTTGACAAGAACTTGACTGGTGTGCTTGCACGCTTCCGTGAGCACAACCTCCGTCTGAACTCGCAGAAATGTGTCTTTTTGCAGGAGCAAGTTCGGTACTTGGGACACATTTTAAGTGCAATGCACTTCTTAAGCGTCCCTGAACCTATGTCCACCGGCGATGTCCGCGCACGTGGAGATGGGCGCGCGCGCAGCCTTGCCGCTGACATAGCACATACCCACGTGGGGGATTGGCCAGGAATCTCCTCGCCTTCCTTGGCAACGGGGAGAGATGGGCGGGCGCTGCCTGGCCGCTCACATGGCACATACCCACGTGGGGGATTGGCCAAGAATCGGGCGTGAGAAGGGGCTAATGCACCTGCTTAAAGGAGTACTGACACGAAATTTCAAAGCTGAGATCCGCTCTAGCAATCAAGTACAACGTCAACACAAATAGGTGTCTGTGAATAAATGCATCTTTCTTTCTGTGTAGTTGTGTGTGTGTGTGTGATCTCTCTTTCGCGAACATTACCGAACCGCGCAAATTCAACTCGTGCATTCGCACTTTCACATTCTTCCCCTCGGGGAAATGCGGGGAATTTTTTTCACCACGCAAGAACTGCGCCTGGACTCGGATCGCGTCCAAGCCATTTTGGACATGCTAGCGCCGAGTAACAGTAAGGAATTGAAAGTCTTCCTCGCAACAATGAATTACGTGCAGCTCTTCATTCCGCGAATCTCGATGCTCACCGCACCACTTAGAACTGTGCTGCGCAAAGATATTGCCTGGGTCTGGAGGGAAAAAGAGCGAAGCAGCTTCGAAGAGCTACGCCAAGCAATAGTAACAGCGCCAGTGCTTGCTTACTTTGATCCGAAAAAGCCAGTCACCCTCTCTGTTGACGCCAACCACATGGGCGTCTGCGCCGTTCTGATACAAGACGTCCGCCCTATCGCTTTCTCGTGTAGATCGCTCAGCGATGCGCAGACGCGGTACCCGCAGATTGTAAAGGAATCTCTACCGATTGTGCATGGATGCGCGCGAAAAATTTTACCATTATATATTCGTCCAGTGTGAGGTTACGGTGCAAACCGACCATCACCCGTTGGTGCCAATTTTCAGTAAGACAATTCACCAGTGCTGACTTCGACTTCAACAAATGCGACTTACATTGCAGCGATACGCCACCAATCTACTGTACAAGCCAGGAAAAGAGCTGTTTTTCGCCGATGCGGTCTCTCGTTTTCCAAGCAAGGCCTTATTTACGGAAGAAACCGAGCATTTCAATGTTAACGTCATTGCCCTCGTACCAGCTTCCGAGCGTCGCCTCGAGGAGCTGCGTGCAGCGAAAACCAATGATCCTGCTCTGTCGACCGTCAGATGCTACGCAAGATGGCCTCGTCTTTCGCATGAACAAGGTAACCGTACCAAGAGCTAAGAGAGCTGAAATGCTTCGTCTTCTTCATCTGGCCCGCTCAGGGGCGGAAAAGATGAAATTCGGGCTTGAAGTGTCATGTTTGGGCCATCAATGTCGGGTGACATTGACCAGGTTGCAGAATCATGAAATTTTGCCAAGCGCACCATAAGAAAAACACGAAAATGGCTCTACTGCCCCATGATGTTTCCACTCTGCCATGGGAAATAGTTGGCATAAACTTATTCCATCACTGTGGTAAAGGGTTTGCAATCATTGTAGACTTCTACTCGTTTTCTTTTGAAATACGGGAGATTCAATACATAACTGCCCGGCCCTTGAAGAGTGCTGGGCGAAAGTTTTTTTCTGTCTATGGCTTACCAGTGAAGCTCTGTTGTGACAACGGGCCCCCTTTTATTAGCCACGAGTTCTGTGAATTTCTGCATGAACTAAAAGTCAACCACGCGACCACAAGCCCTTATCACCCTCGTGCAAATGGCATGGCCGAAAGAGCAGATCAAGAAGCGAAATCACTGCGGAAGAAGTGTTCCTATAGCAGCCCAGACTTCTTTTTAGCTCTGCTTCATTTGCGCAATACCCCACGTGATCTTTTTTTTAAGTCACCTGTGCAGAGGCTGATGGGTCGACAAACGAGAACGCTGCTACCGGTTCCCTCCTGCCGCCTGAAGCCGTCACCGTTGCTAATCCGGGAGGTGCACTCCCGTCTTCAGGATATTCACCAGAGAGGGTCTACTACAATCGAGGTGCTCGGGACCTGCGCCCCCTCTCACCCGGTCAGAGGGCCTCTGTGCAAGACACGCACACACGGACGTGCTCCCCGGTCGTTGTCCTGGGATCAGCGGGAGCTCCCCGCTCTGTACTGGTGAAACCAGAAGACGGCCGAGGAATGCGACGCCCACGGGAACATCTCCGGGAGGTTCCAGATCTACCATGCCCCGACACTACCACAACACCTTCCTCAGGCTTGCCAGACTCCGGTCCCGTTCCAGCGCCGCCACTACCACAAAGAAGCACTCCGGAACTTCGCGAGCCTCGTCGGTACCCCCTGCAACAGCGACCAATATTTCACCAAAGGAAGATGTAACCGAGTTCACACTGCCGCGATAACGAGCACAAGCTGTCGCTCCTACGTGAGCGTGACGTCACTCGCCCAGCCTACATAAACCCTTCGTTATCGGCAATAAAACGTTGCTCGACCCCTGCAGTCCGCTCGTTCACACTTTTAAGCGAATGTGGCAATTGAATTTATCCGCCTTCAAGCCTGTTTTGCGAAGTGTATTTTTGAGTCTGCAAAAAAGGTTACTGGCACGAGAGGAGTGTCTTAGTATCTGCCCTTAACAAAAAATGTCTTTAAAGAAGGTCTGTTCATGCTGGCAGCGTCGTTTTAATTCAAGAATTTTTTTTTCAATTATGGGTACGTCGTACGGGAATAGTTTGATACAAAACGCTCTGAAACAACTGGACTTAGCGCGCGCGTGTAAAGTTGGCGTATAAGGGAATGTTAAATCGACTTACAGCGGGTACTGCAGGGCTTCAGACGCGGCCGTTTAAACGCACTCTAGGCATCGTGCGCTAATATTAGACGGTTATGATGCGCGGCCTCGTGCCCAGCTGCCACGTCTAGTACAAGAGCAGACGCCCCGGTGATGTTAGCATTGAGTATCATACTGGCGGTAAATTTTCATTGATAATTAACGACCTTAGGCGAGCTTTATCGCTGTCACAGTGTTTAAAATATCAAGAAAAAAGTATTCACTGTTAATTAAAAACCATAAAGCTCGAGATTTTTTTGATTGCGTAAACCACATTGCAAGATTCCAAGCGCAAGCATCTTGAAAAGAGGACGCCTCCTTCAAAATGCCGTACAATCCCGCCTGTTGATTTTAACAAACGCTTATTCTCATTCCCTCCAACCCAGCCGTTGTCGAGTGGGTAACAGGTGGTAGGCACACTGACTGGTTGTGCTCAAACCACTCCTTGTGTGTAGCTCACTAGCGAATGATTCAACAACAAGAAAAATTGCTGTCACCCCTCGGTTTCACAGGAAACAAGCGCTTCGGCGGCGGGCAATGAAAGAACGCAACTGGAGTTTAAAGCAGAAAATCGCCCTAAACACACACCACTGACACACCCGCGTTCACAGGGAGTCCTGAATTATGGCGTGATAATGTGCGTAGCTTTATTTTCTTTCTTTTTGCAACGGAAAGTGTCATCACAGTTGAATTTAAGGGACAGCGGAATGCAGACGAACATGTAAAGATATTGTTTAGGCATTCGCTTCCGCCGTATCAATTTAGCGCGAGACACGTGCACGACTAGGGCATGCGATTTGGCATGCCTCTGGTCATTGCGACTGAACGCTGGAAGCGGTAATTCCGTAGTTTTCTCGTTGGAGGGGGCTCATGACGTGCGACTGGCGAGCCAGGTGCAATCGTATGGTCGGTGCGACCATTCTGCGGCCGCAGCCCGAAGCGTCGTAATGATTAAATCACTGTAAAGGATTCTTTTACACCCTCGATCAGGCGCTAGAGGCAGTTGCACGTATACTGAAAAGGGCACCGTGGTGCGTGCTCGGACGGTCTCCACGGTATCCGCCGACCGGTACGCTCTCCGAAGGCAATAAAGATACCTGGTAGGCACATGTTGCGAGCGCTACCAATAGCTTGGACGAGCGGAATCGTGGGCTCTAAACGTGCCCATACCGTTCTACTAAACATATAAAATGCAAATTATAACGTAATGGCATCATTATTATACTTGATTGATTCATCGTTGGGTTTAACGCGCCGACGCAACGCCGGCGATGAGGCGCGCCGTAGTGGAGGGCTCCGGATTAATTGGGACCAACTGGGGATCTTTAACGTGCGCCGAAATTTCGTACACATCATTATTTTACTTAAAGTTTGTAAATGGTTTTTTTTCCAGCTCGTATTTCTCTTTCACGTATCTAAATTGGTCGGAGTGCACCTAAAAGTCAACCATGGAGCGAAAAAAGTGGGCGGAGCGACAGCGAGGATGCATGGCATCCGCACTTCGGAGGAAATTTTTAGAAGTTGAGCCAAAAATCTTAGTTGTAAAATTTTATGGTGTTTCAGTGTTTTATGCTCCAGCTGGGGTCGTGCTATAACGACCAAAATATCTGAGAACGGTAATTACTGTTGCTCTTTGGTAAGCGAAACATGGTCTCAGAGGGCTTACCGTGTCATGACTTGAAGCGGTAAGCAGTCACACTCTGCATAGGTGCCCCAATTTGAGATCCACGAGCTTAAAAAATGAGTACAAAAACGTTATGCGGTGCACAAAGACAAATGAAAATTAGTAGCCCTGAGAACGCACACGTTCTTAAAAACATGTATAGAGCATCGACAATTGAGGTAAAAAATGCACATGCAAGCTTCAGGCAGCCAAACTTCACGCGAGTAGTCTTTTTCGTAATACACGTGCTTGAGTTGAGAAAACAAAGTTAACTAATTTATATATAAGATAGCAATATTTAGGTGAGGGTTAAAAAGAAGTACTACATGCAACAAAATTGGTCGCCCTCTGGCCCTGCGAAATTGCACGTGCAGCAAAGCTGTTGTTACCCACTGCACGCGGTTACAGAGGAGGGTATGAAGTGTTTCTCGTCGTATTGCGGGGATTGTCCGTAGCGATCACGTAATGTCACTAGTTAAGGGTACAAATTCTCGGCACTCTTTACTCCTATTGTCTTGTGCCACGGCCACGATGACTGGTGAGTTCACTATACGTGAACTTTGCTTACACTGCAACTTTTCATGGTTCCCACGTAAGTGTTCTTTATGCGTTTTATTCGGTCAACTCTTGCAGGCTTAGCTTGTCCTGTCTGCTCTGCGGCTGTGCACGGCTGACGTCGCTCAACCTAAAAGCAAACATAAAGCGTGCAAAATCATTTAGGCAGCAGAAGTGTGTCCGAAGTTGCCGTTTTGCTGCGTCTTCAGAAGTGTTGTTAACGAATGACCCTGTCGAGGTTAAGAGTGAGGCAGTAGATGCGGCAATCTCGCAACACTGATACATGCCAAAACGGCCGCCGTTGCTGTCTTGCGTGCCTCAGTGACAGTATTCTAATACCTTATTTGCTGACACCACGCGCGGCTGATATCGTTGCAAAAGCTGAATCCTTTCTAGCTTCACACACTTACGCTACGTCTTAGACAAGAAATTGCCTACTTAATATCATTAGTACTGCCTTCCCTTCAATGGCAATCTGTAAACATAATCTTTACCAGTAACGCATGGTGAGGGGTCCTGTTGTTCGCAGGCACCGTGTAATCTATAATGTGGTTTCGATGCTTGTTTTGAGGTTTCTGTAAACATATTCTAAGGTCTATGCTGAATGCCTGCTTAGCGTGACGTATACGCTCGGCCAGTGTCTTAGGCCTTGGCCTCTCCGCGTTTTCACCCACTGAAATCGTGTTTATCCACTGCGATAAAACCGTTCGATAGTATAGGTATACAGCTGTGCTCTAATACAAGGACGGCAAACAGGCGGTTGCTTGACATCGCGTGAGACGTATGAGGAATTCGAGCGGTGTTTGCTCTACCCACTATCACGCGCAAAGCCATCGTCGGCATTGCATACCACCGGTCTACAAAACCCTGGGTAATGCTGCATCACGTTGCACATATATATTCCTGGTAATAATAAAAAAGAGCGAAAGCACGCAGCGTCCTTCAGCACCTTCATATTTGTTCTTTACAGAGTACTTCACCCCAGTGTCCTTCAGCGCCTTGAAGTAGTTTAAATTCGATACGGAGACAAGAAGAGAATAGACAAATGACACCGCTTTCTTCTTGTGTTTGTGTCAGCTTTGCGTTACTACAAGATGTTGAAGTTTCCCTACAACCGAGCTCACTTGTTTATTCTTTCACAGCGTCCTTCGGCAGCCGCCGGAGCCCCCCAAACACAAAATATGCTTTATTACCACAGTGCATTCGCTTTATTTTTAGAGGCAGACAGTAAGTCAAAGAACTACGCAATGAAGTTCAATAGACTGAGGGAAAGCCGTGGGCTCCAATGTTTTTTCGTTCATATAGTCATCGGTTAACTTAGAAGCACGTTAATTCGAACTCGAGGGGGGCCATAAAATATTTCGAAATAAGCTAAGGTGGATGGAGTGGATGGGTGCTCGAATAAATGAACACTGCGGAACACTGCCCAGACAGAAGGCAAAGAAGCCACCTCTTCACTAGATATCGCGAATGAGGCACTACGTCTCGTCTGTTGCGCACGCCAAGTTATCACAGCTCCAGACCTGCCACCGCCGCACAAAAAAGAACCTGCAACACCATGCGGCGGAGCAATGGCGCCGGAGGCGCGGCGCCCGCTGTAGAAGCGAATTTAGCTGTCGCAGCAGCGTAGCGCTCCAGCAACGCTGTTGTTTTTCTGTTTGGTTATTTTGCACCTGTAGCATTTTGTTTTGGATTTGCAACACAATGTAATCACTCAGGGCAGACTTCCTCCCCGAGGAGTGATGGAAAACAGGGGATCCCAGTTAGAATTACCCTTTCTGAATAGCGACGCCTTCAAATTATTGGGAGTTTCCCCCTTTGCAATATGCAGGGCTGCGCCGGGACAAGGCCGTCAATTCGAATTATTTGCAAGTTAGAATTACCCGAGTTCGAATTAGCGGATTTTTGCTGTATACATGTAATATTACAGTATTTTAATGTCGAAGCTTATTGTCAGCAAGAACTCGCGTGTTAGGGCAAATACTTCCTACATTTCGCAGGAACAAAAGGCAGCAAATGCTGCCTTTTGCTGCAAAAGGCAGCAAAAAGACGTTTGGCTTGATTCTTTTTGGGGTTTCCACTCTCCGAGCTCTTTTCTTTGTATGGTTGAATTTAACGGGTCACGTGACAACGATTCTTCTAAATGAATAACGCGGGCAGTACAGGCACTGGGTACACGCAAAAAAAAAATAATGGCCTTACGTTGCACATTTGCTTTTGTTTGGTGGAGCAAGAAGATGATTGTCTTAACATACCATCAACTTCCCCTGTTGTCTTTTGTGAACGTGGTACTTCAAACATACATCACCACCCGTCCGCCATTTGCTATAGTAGTTTTAAACCTCATATTTCTTTTTATTTTTAGTGAGGGTGTTATTTTAGCTTTCAAATGCCGAACCTTTTCTTTAAATGGAGCGTTTTCTGCATTTTTTATCATATTTGGGATACAATGCTTCTTTTATATAGCTCAATAATACCACAGAAACGAGCCCTTTCCCAGAAAAATACATGGGCACAAATCGCAGCATTTCGCTGCCAGAGTTGCTTGCGGGAACAAAAGAGACTGGGTAAATGTAAATGTAGGGAGAACGAATTTTATCAGCTCTGTATTATTTGTAGCACCCCCTAAATACTACTTTAGAGCGTGGAAGCCCTTGAGCTAGTGACTTACTCGTGCGATTGTCTTTGTGTACCCCCCAGTTCGGCAAGAAACAGTCGACGTTCTTCTGGCTCTTGTAGTAATTCATTTCTGGTAAGTCTAATAACCGCTACTGGGAAGAATTGAAAACGCATGTGCTATGATACAATTCCCCCTAAAATATAGTGTATACACGAAATTAGACCAATACGCATTTCTTACAATTGCTAACACAACGCTCGTATTAAAACTTTGGCACCAGTTCGCTCTTTTTACGACGACCAGAAACAAGCAATGATGGTACACATGCATTGCTTATATGCCGATTATACGAAAAACATTCGTTGCCGATTTGTGCTTTACTTACGACAGCGACAAGAAAGCTGTGCCGAACGTCACTGTTCTTACAAGTACTTTGTATCCGTTGTTTTCGGAAAAGAAATCTGCATTAGTTACACCTGTCTGAGTAACTCTCCCTCTTGACATATTCAGGGAACGTTTCACTAAGGTTTGAACCGGGCATCATTTGTAGCAGCGGAATTCGTTACAACTGTGCTATGCACGCTCGTCAGTCCCAGTAAAACTGAGGCTGTTGGAGTCGTTATTGCTCCCTTCTTCATAGAACATACCAACAAGCTATACTGGCCAATAATTCAGCACCAAAGTTTAGACCAGAGGGTGCGAGTGATAGCCGAACGCAGTGGCTTATCAAGAACAGGTCCACACCAGCAGACCAGCACAGATATTCAAGCGAAACTACAGAAAATCTCAAGGGGAAAATCTCCTTTCTTGTGTTTTTGCGCTTTCTGACCAAGGAACCTACGCGAAACATTACACGCAAATATTCTGAAGAAGAAAGTAAGGTGGTTTATATATTTCACGGCAAGCCGCAAAACATGGCAAGCGAAGAAAGAAACGCAACTTTGATGTTCCAGCAAGGGCGTTGTTGCTGAGTATCGTGATGTTTTCGACTTCATGGCACGTACGCAGAAGTAACCACCCCGAAGAACTTTTCTGTATATAGCATACGTTGCCTATCCAAGGCAGAAAGCGTTGATTTGGCCGCTGTTTTATTGCACGGACAGGCTATCTCAGGCTTTATAGCTGTGGATCTCGGTTGAGGGACAGCTTGCACAAGCGTTGCGCTAAACGATTCTTTTCATGCGAAAGTTTCGCGTGTATTTCTTTGTTCAGGAAGAATTTCAAATATTCTTGTGAAACCTGGAGCAAACGCTCCCGCGTCATGCGAAAAGTTCCATGGTAGGTGTTTTACATTTAAACCGTTTGAGGGTCAGGCCGATTACAAAACCTTTTGCAGTTACATTATCCGTGGCGCAGAGAAACATTGATGTTTCGTTCACTACGATTTACTATAGAGTCGCGGGCAACCTTTTGCAATCCGATCTATTAGAGGCTCTCAAAGGGTGCGCGGAATTGTGGCCACTATGAATAAAGAAAACTTCCTAGGTGGGATCGGGAAGTATGTGGAGTACCTAGCGGCTCGAACCTTGCGGACGGTATGAATGAACACTTTTTAAATGCGGCAAAGTACCCAGCGAACACTGCTCCCATTTTAAATATATTGTTTCAAAACTAATCGACACAATGTTTCTACGATTAACAAGCGCTACATAACTTTACTCTTAAATACAAAAACTACGTAATATCACAGTTTTATGAATATATGACATCGCACCAGAACATATCGATTTGCGGCCAAGCTTCTAAGTGGAGTTCGAGCACTCCTAATAAACCTAACAATAATTAAGATATCTTTCCCTCGTGTGACTCCGTTGCATCAAGGTGGGAAAGAAGAAGAAAAGTTTACAGATGACAAAGCAATATCGCTTTTACATGTCGTCTTTCATACGATATCCAATTTATTTGCGCACCATAATATTGTCAGCAAAGGCCAATAAGATTTGAAAACGTGCGGTCAACAGACCAGCTGCTCCTTCATATACACGATCACATAATAAAAATATTTGAAGAAAGAAATTTAAAAATATGGTTATTTTTAAGCCGGAGGAAACCACTCGATTTAAAAAACCCAACCACACAATATTCGTAAATGAATCATAAAAACGTGGAATAAGTGGCGAAGCCGACAAGTTGACAGAAAGTTACTTTAGAAGCAAAAAACAGCTTGTATGCCTTGGCGATGTTTTGATCAGGTTTTCTAACAGTTAAGCGCGATGTTCAGGGTGGGGCAAGTTGGAACGCGTACTCGTTTTGGCCTATAATAATGACGTCAATACTGTTCCTCGTTCCCCCGAGCTGGTATTATATACACATGACCCCGACTCCTTTTTATGAAATATCTGGCACCAATCTAGTTCACCTATCAAAAACGTTAACCAGTTTCTTTCACCGCTTTCCTTCTGGCTTTGGCAAAATGAACTGCAGTGACATTCCGTTAAAATGTCATACGTGTTATTTTACCAATAAACAAAGCAACGATACAATATCAACCACGAAGTTTGCAGGTACCAAGACCCTCAGGACAAGGGAGCCAAAATTAGTAGGGGTGTAGTTCAATTTCAATTTATATTGGAACACTCAAATTATGCAATTAGATAATGATCCATCCCGAATTTTTGGAATTTTGTACCGAATTGCAAACCCCTTTCCACTGTGGTTCAAAAAGCCGCTGTATTTCCCCTTTTTTCAAGAGTTGCTATAGTGCACCTATATTGGGAGCTACAACTAGCAAAAATTTAAAAAAATTACAATTAAATAAAAAAAAATCTACAGATTCACCTTATCACCCACGCCCCATCAGTGACCTGCGAACGGCTCCACTATTCGATAAATACTACATGCTTTGAGCGGGCCAGATTTAATACTTGAGACTGCTGCCCATTATCCATAAAAATAAGGACACCTAGTTTTCGCTTACGTGCGTCGCCAGTTGCGCAGCGGAGGAGCGGAAAAAAATGATACGAGTGTGTCCCTAGGCCCGCTACCTTTAGGAGAGCAATAAAAGAACCGCAACTTAAGAAAGTAACATCAGCCTGGTACGTCGGCAAACGTGGGCTGCCTGCGGTTCCGTCCTCCCGTTTTACCACAGCTTTTCCTGCACGCCTCCTGAAGAATGCCTGTGGTCGGAAATGTTTCTGTATTTTCTCAACGAGCCCCTCATTTACTTACTATATAATTCTGAGAAAGCCTAACAAGGGTCTCGGTTCTGGCAGCCTTGATGCCTAGGTAGCATAAGAGGGCTTCCCGCCAGTTACTTGCTCATGACAGGCTGTAGACGTTTGAGTCACGCCCCGGGGGTTCAAAAGAAGGTCCCCTTCTCCCCGTGTAGTCAGAGTGGCGCTGGCTACCACCCTCAAGCGTCAGATACACTTCTAGTAAATATAAATATCCCAGAAAGTGAAGGAGAACACAGTCGCCCAGATAGCCGAATTGTTAAGGCATTCGAGATCTAATCGAAAGGCGTGGGTTCGGTCCCCAATCTGGGCGCGTGTTTTTCTTTCTTTCTTTCTTCCTTATATTTAAAAAAGAATCTTAAATTCATTAACTATAGTAAAAAATAAAGCATAACCACACCCCTATGCCTCCTTTGGCGTTGTAGACTGCCGACCTATGTTTCTGTATTGTCTGAACGAGCCCCTCATTTACTTACTATATATATATATATATATATATATATATATATATATATATATATATATATACTGGAAACAAACACCTCGTAAAAAACGCGAGTAAGCAAGGAATGTAAGGTCAAAGACACAGAGGAAAAATACCCAATCAAATTAAATTTACTGACGTTTGAGGAAAATTTTTTATTTGTAATTTATTTTTATTTCAAGTTTATTTTCCTTTTATTTTTAATGTTTTAGATGCGGAGCGTCTTATGCTCGGGGGTATGTCCCGCGGCGTCGGCGGTGGTACGGCGTCCGCACACCACCGTGTCTTGGCCAATCCCCCACGTCTTATGCTCGGGGCTATATCCCGCGGTGTCGGCGGTTATCTGGCATCCACACACCACCGTTTCTTGGCCAATCCCCCACGTGGGTACACGCCATAGAAGAGGAACAACAACAACCAGAACAACTCCGGTTGTGGTCGCGCTTGACTCCGTGATACGTATGATGAAGTGGATGAAAGCAACAGCCCCTTCAGTGAGTGCTGGCGAAGTTAGGTAAGAAGACGTGCAAACCTAAATAAAGACATTTAGATACCACTTCAATCTCGTCTCACTCACGTATATACCCATGCAATAAGGAAAAGTAGACCCATCTTCCCGAAGGATACCATGAGTAGGACATATGAGCATTACGGGGTTCACTACATTTCCACCAAATTTGGCTAACCAACATAACGGAAACGCAAACGGAACCCCATTTGACGCTCCGCATCCTACTCATGGTTCCCTTCGGGGAGCTGGGTGTACTGTTTTTGTTCCTTTGTCTTCACGTACATTTACTAACTATAAATTCGATTCATTCAGACAAATGTAAAAAATAATTGTTTGGCATGCTATGTTTTCGATGCAGGGTAAACTGCATTATTATACTTTTTGCTGTCCTTGCCGGAAGTTGTCATTGGCCGCTTTTGATGCACGTTTGCCGCCTCCTATCACTACCACTAACAATACAAAGCCGAATACTTTTGTACACGAGTAAAAGCTATAATGCGCGATAATAACTACGTATGAGCTGAGGAAGAAAGAAATAAAATTGGCTCCACTCCGTTGAGGGTTTGTTATCCCGCAGGCCACGAACGATCCGTTGCTGGTACAGCTAGAAAGCTTTGTTTTACAAAATGAAACAAGCCTGTCACGGCGGCAGGAAGCATTTGCCACATTGCCAAACGTGACCCTCTGACAACTCCGCGTGCGCAGAAGCGCGCGACCTCTCCTTTCCGTTCGTCGTTTCCGTTAGTTCAGGGCGACT
The DNA here is from genome assembly GCA_013339765.2 of Haemaphysalis longicornis. Taxonomy (NCBI): domain Eukaryota; kingdom Metazoa; phylum Arthropoda; class Arachnida; order Ixodida; family Ixodidae; genus Haemaphysalis; species Haemaphysalis longicornis. Next base: position 132,903,079 of record CM023452.1, on the reverse strand, counting down.
CAGCCGCTACCGCACACCACCGTAATTTATCGCGCCATTCACGTCTTGCCACATTGAGGCTTTGCGCCATTAACATCCCACCATCATTATCAGGACTCAACTAAGGGATACTAAGGAGCACCCTGACCACCCTCGTGAAGGCACAGGACAAACTTCAGAATTGTGCAAGCTGATTCGCACACTCCATACCCACGCTTAGTGATGCAGCGCAAACTGGACTGAAAGAGCCGCTCCCGCTACGACTGAATCGGGCAAGGAGCTCCAATCTGTCTGTAAGGGGACCAATCATGCTGAAAAAGGCCGGGGAAGACGTCGTGTTGATTCGCATGGAACACTTTGGGTTAAGAGTTAAGAGATAGGTGCATTTCGAGCTTTTAGGCGCACGCGGTGTCACCTTTGAATCAGTGTGTGTATTCAATCGACGGCCATTGATGGAGTCGTTTCCGCTGGCTGGATGCAGAGTAGACTACGTTGCCTACTGTAAATTCGAACACCATAAAACAGGTATAATGCAGGCGAAATGGGTTTCTTTTTCAAGTGCCTGCTGGTTCTTACCGTTTGTCACAAAGTTGAGCGTTTCACCTCCCGCAAGCTCAGAAAAGAGAGGAAGCCAGTTATGGTTCACGCAAAATAAGACTAGTTCGAAAGATTGTTTTCTAGTGGGGACATCTAAGCGACCAAGGTGTTTGGAAGGGGTTGAACGCTTCCAGTCACGCATGCCCCCAACTCACGTGCATGGATGACGCAAGATTTGTCGCAGGAGTGGAAGGCGAAGCTCCACTTGAAATTTAGTGGGCGAATAGGGACTTTCTATCTGTTGCGTCGTACAGATACCAGGGTGGTACTACAGCCTACAAGCGGCCTACGGGTACTACAAGTAGCTATCAAGTGCTTTAGGATGTCATACAGGATGTTTTTTCTGATAAGTGTGCCAGTAAGCAGGGAGTAGATCTGTCATGCAGCATCACACTGCTTTCAGCGTTAGAGATGATTCGAGTGCATAGAGAATGGTGAAAACAACAATATTGCAATGTTTCAATCATGCATTTAGAGTTTCTTATTGCATCAGATTCAGTGTGGCCTACTGCCACCGGAAACCTAACGCCGATACAAGTTTCGTGGTTTAAGCACTTAAAGCACACAAAGTTGTGGTTACCCATATCACTGATAATGGAGCCACACAAGACAATCTTTGAGGGTGCAAGAGGCCTCCTTGTCAATATTGTGAAAGAAGTGTCGCCCTCACAGTGTAGCAGTGACTGTGAAGGAGAGCCAGTTGACACAGAAGAAGATCCACTTATGACATCTGACCCGAGCTTACAGTACATTGCTGGGATCGCAAGATCTCTACCAGTGCTATAACCTTTCGTAAAGAACTGGCTGTCCTTGCTGGCGTCGGGAACTGTGGTTTGAATACCCATGAATTGAAAAACATGTTAACAATTTATTTTTTAAGTGTGAATCATAGCATAGTATTGTATATGAACTTTGCGATTCTGCATACATGTGAATGTTTCACTGAAACGATTGTTAATAGGGCGCCCCGAGTCATGCTTTTGAAACTTCTCAGAATTCAAAAAATCTTGTGGTTCCCTCTAGTTCGAATACCCACAAGTCTTGCATCGTTGTAGTAGGATTGTAGTAAGCGACGAGGGCTTGTTGAGGATATAAAGAAAAGAAGGCCAGGCGTTTACAACGCCAAGGGAGACAAAGGCATATGGGAATAGTAAGATTGATGTACTAAGATTTTACTGCAATATACTTGATGTTGCTTTCACAAAATGTACTAATAAAGCGTAAATACTCCCCTATGCCTCCCTTGGTGCTATAGAGCGCTGGCCTTCGTTGTGTTGTGTGAGTATACATCAGTAGTATCGCGAAGTATTCAGTTGGAATTCACCCGCTCCCCTAAGACTCGCTGTCGCCATCAACAAGTCACGGCTTTTAAATACACTGTTCCCTAAAATATTTACATGTCGAAGGGTGACTTTACATCCAACTGTTTTAGTTCAATGTAAATGCCGGGCCATTGCATGATGCCCAATTCAGCTGAGATGGTCGGAGGCCTTTGCAAAAATAAAACTGTTGGTGTGTAAAGCGCCGAAGCTACACATGTGCTTACAGGTGTGCTCAAATGGCGGGCTTTGAATTATATTTAATTTCTTTGAGGTATTCACCTGCCTTAGCAACACAATAAAGAAAATTTTCTCTTTTACCATCAGTATGAAAAGGGGCTAGTTTGGCAGGAATAGGACCCACGTAACTGAGCAAAGTGGCAAAATGCCTCAGACAATATGCTACCACTGAAGGTAGAAGTTTAGAGACAGGTTGGCGTCATCTGCAGTTGAGGAAGGCCCCAGCACTTGTTACGTCACGATTGGTAGCGGTAAGACAACTTTGTGCATGTGCGGCCGAAACAATGACTGGGTACCCTCGCTTGCCCATTGAATACCGCAGCTGGGAAGAGCCGAAGCTATCTATTCTGGTTAATGAACCAGAACGGACAAGGTTTCGGATGACTCAACACGTTCTTTCATTCGTTGTTTCCATCTTCGGATAAAATGACTGCACATAATTTCAATGAAAAGCCAGGTAAACGTCACACTGGTATTTACGAAACTCAAGTGACGCACAAAGGCCTATTTATTTCATTTTGTACCTTTTGAGTACACTGTCTTACTCCAGACGCTCTTCATCTCAATAAAGCCGATAGCGAGAGCAGTGTTCGCTACTCCTGGTAATCGCACTCGCCAGCCAACAGCTGTAAACAGGCATCTCCTCGGAGCATAATATGACCATGGTGAAAACAGCGCATTCCAGACGAGGACAGAGATAAGAAAAAAACAAACACGGCGCTGTGTTTATTCGCAACTGAAGAATTTAGCGAAGAAAAACAGCCATAGTTATAGTGTGCATAACTGAAAACACACAAAAAAAGAAAGATAAACCTGTCACAACTGACTACTCCGCTACGCGATAGACACAGCTGTCATGCGTCATCAAAATGTGCAACTTTTCTTTTAGAAAGGGCGACAGATAGACAACTGGAACATTTTTTATGCTGCTTGACCATTGCATGCGCTTCAATAATCTCTCGCACGAGTCTATCTCGGTGTTTGGCTAGAATTGTTGTACCATCAAAACAAGGGACAGAACGACACGTGCGTGTATGCGCGGCCAAGTGCGCCGAGGTATGGTGTCTTACGGATCGTTCCTGCTCTTTTAATAGAACGTTCACACAACTCCCTCTCTAGTCAACGTACGTCTTAAGACAAGGTAAAGGCAAAATATATACCACATTTTTGGCGATGGTACAAACTGCTACCCGTGGTTGATACCGCAGCTACTTTGCGGTCTCTTCTTTGTACATGTCTCAGCTGCCTTCTGTACTGCCGGGAAAATGCTCCTAAGCCGTACAGTAGCACTGCACACGACCTTGACACTTTTTTTTTTTTTTTTTTTTGAAGTGCTCACCAACAGCACAGGGCCTTCTCGGGTGATGCACCACATACATAGGTACAAAGAATACGAACAGGCAACATACATAGATGCACGGATACAAGGAATACAAACAGTACAAATATGAGCAGCGTATAAATCAAAAAGTGGTAAATGTGGAAGTGCAGATAGATATATACAAAAGTGTTGTGTTATCGAAGGAGACACAAACATTTTTGAACAGTAAAGGCTCGGAGGACGTGTCTGGAGTATGCACAGGAGAACACGTACGAACATGGGCAAGGTAGCGCTGTATGCGAGGAAAACCGAGAGGCTACGTTTCTTATCCCGTGCGACAATTTGTGGATATAGGGCACAGCCACAGGCCTGTCTATTTTTGAGATTTTACACGCACAGCGATGGTAACCTTCTTTCACATCCCGCGGCACCTTTTCGCAGATTCGTGCCAGCACATGCTCCGGATACACCGTATTTGTCATTCTGCTTACCTGCTCACAAAGACTGGACGACATGGTGTGGTGGGAATATTTTGTAGCGGCTGCATTAACGCACGACACCGCTATGTCATTCTTAATAATTTTCGAACAGCCGCAGCCATACTTTTGCGCCTCTGGCCTGAAATGTATAGAGGCGGCTACACTCAAATGTCAAACGCGAGAGGCGTCACATGTAGCGCGGACGATGGAAGCCCACCAGAGGAGTCGAATATGACTGAAGACTTATCGGACATCCTAGGCAGCGCACTGACGCAATCCAGGCATGCACATATCCACACGGTGGGTGCCGTGACCCACGCCTATGGGAACAATGGCGAATGCAGAAACGGCAAAAGAGGCCGAAGGCGTTTCCGTACCCGGGCGCTCGGTATCATGCACTCGCATATATTTTACTTGTTTGGAATTGGTGATTTCTGTTTTATTTTAATACCTGGCAGGGCATAGGAACGCGCCTTTCCACTTTATGCCCTCTGTTAGATATTGAAACAGGTAGTTTTACTACCTCGCAGGGCATAGGAACGCCTCTTTCCACTTTATGCCCTCTGTTAGATATTGCAACAGGTAGAACACACACTTTGTCCCTCCTATTTCTTGTTCAGCTGACGCAAACGAGCCGTCTCGGCGTGTACGCAAAAATTGCACCTCTAGAGGGAGTGATTCAGACCATTACTCCGAGCTGTGATGGGAACAGTGTCCAACATTAGCCCGCGCCGGTGTACCGTGATTGTGCACGGTACATTACAGTATTCTGTATGGTCTGTGTGTGTAACATGGACGGCCGGAACAAGGGGTATTGGAGCATCCTCTGATGGTGTTTTCTGCCATGGTTTTTCAGGCGGAATAATACCAATATGTCTGTGAACACATAAGAATCCTTCCTTTCTCTCTTACTCGCTCTCTTAAACTTAGCAACTATGGATCCGCTTCGCTGAGTTCCTTTGTGGTTGCCGCCACAGCGTGCGTGGCCGAAGGCACCATATTTGTCAGCCATTGTTCACTAAAGTCAAACTAGTTATGCGTGTGGTTCCCTAGTAAAAGAATTTATACATTCGTTCGTGTAAAGGTTTGGGCTCTGTGAGAAGGAGGAAAGGATAAGGGCACCCGCAATCCTAAAATTATAAAAGCATGTTCCCAGCGTCTCGTGCGGTGCTGGGCAAATGTGCCTGCTGACCCGTCCATTTGTTTCATGAAGCGCGGAATGAAAGAGAGATGTAGTAGAAAAGATACGGGCGCTTTTAAGAAATGATAAATGGTGGTTCTCTCCCCAGTCATCTTCACTTGGCGTTCGAGGCTGGGCCAGCGAGTGCTCCCCGAGACGTATTTTGTTGCTTTAAAGCCTGTTACTGGGAGCGAGGTTTGTTCGTGTTACAGTTTCTCTTCAACGACAGCCGCAGGAAAAAATAGTACATAATATTTGCACATACTACCTGCGCCGACATTTATCCCAGTGTATGAGCGTACATAATATCTAAAGATATGTCGCATACATTTTTAGGAACAGGGACGTTGGCCTCCAGGCCGCTGTCTTGAGTACCCATTGAAAGCAAGGCGATTGATGTAGGGGAGCGTTGGCACTTCAAAAAATTGAAGCCCTGAAATCGCGATCACTCGTCAGCAGAATACAAGCGCGGCATGAAAAAGTCACGTGCAAAACGTTTTCTTCAAGTATGATAAATCTGGCGTGCTGGAAGCTACCTATTCAACGCGGAGACTTCAAGAATAGGTGAACGCAAGGTAATCGGCTGTTCATACTGTCTGAGGGGAGGAACAAGAGTACCTAACTCACGTTTTGTCTGGTAAATAAACCTGATTTTTGGAAGTGCGGTATTTGAGTCCGAAACTACAAAGATCCTAATAGGCTGGACTACTTGCACCATGTTTGCCAATTCTTCTTGGCTACTCCCGCTCCTCCCACCACTTATTAAAGCAACCACGGAACAAAGCAAACCAATTTGTATTTGAAATGCACGAAAGCGCATTCTCCGACTGCCAAGTTTTTATCCCACAGAAGTGAAGTTTTTATCCCACTGAACTTCAGGGCTGAACCTTAACATTACCTATCACGCACCCGAAAAACATATTTGAGGTTCAAACGATGGAAATCAAGCGCAAAAGGATGTATGTCAAAGAGCTCAACACGTGAATATCCAAAATTCAAGAAATTCGATTTTCATTAACCATGTAAAGAACATGTGTCATGCAGGGAAGATAAATGAAGCAGACACCTGCTCAGAGGATTCTGTTTTTGTTCCACTAGTGTGAAAAGGTATAGATTTTGAAAGGCCGGGTCGTTAGAACGAGTAAAATACTCAGAAATGGTATTTTGAAAACCATAGCGCTGTAGACTGTTACCGTGAACATCTGTTCTCCGCAGCGTGTCGGTTTTTGTATTGTGGTAAAAGAGTCTCCGCTATTGACAGTTATAATCTACGCCAATGCTGGAGATCATTGTTTTTTGTCTTGTTTTTTTGGGAGCATAAGCTACACCATGCTGCCTAGAGCAGCCTTCGCAGAATCACTAGTATTGAGGTTGAGCGCAAGATGAAACCACACCCCCTTCCACTGGCGCCCCCGCCAGGGAAAACCTTCCCAATTGCGGGGAGAGATAGGCGTCAGGGAAGAGATAGGAGAGGAGGGAAAGGAGTACGGCACGAAACCCGTGCGTAGGACATGAGCAGGGCCTGGCAGTGGAAGTGGAGGAGGCCGCCGCCGCAGCGAGAAGGGCGCGCGCCAAGCAGGAAGGCCATGAGGCAACGCGCGACTCACAAACATGCGCCATAAAGAAAGACAAACATCCATCTGTGGTACCTCGTACGGCGGGAATGCTTAAATAACGCCGTCAGGCTAAAGAGGGTTAAAACGCTACCCTTGCGAACAGCTTCGCTACCTTCACGTATTAGGCGATAGTGTGACCTTTTTTATGTTCTTTATTTTTTACGAGGAGCGTATGGGTAATGATTGCACAATACTTAACGTCGTACGTGATTTATGGGAACAAACTTATACAAAAAGATATTTTTGATACTGAAATATGGTGTTTTTAAAGAGCATTCTATTCATGTATATCTTCCAGCAGTAATTTTTCACAACGATGGTTTAGGATGGTTTTTGGGCGGGCTAACCTGGGCCGGAAATAGGCCTCGACGCGATCGGTCGTCACTAGTGTTGCCACATTCCGGATGCGCGACACAACTTGAAGAAGCACTACTTTGGAAAACAACACAACACTACAAGCACTGCTTTAGGATTGAGTCTCGGAGTGGCTCGCTCTATCGCCTATTGCGAGCAGTAGCGCAGTTGCCACGTGAGAAAAAAAAGCTGAAACAAGCCAGGAGGCCGAAAAACGATACGTTAATCTACTTAAGTAGCATGCGACACACCAGACCAGGCAAGCCAAACGGTGGCCATCAGACTACTTCCGAAAATTTTCTTCACACACCTATACTACTGCGCCCTCTTCTCCTCTTGGAGTTGGACCGTAAAGCTGGAGGGCGTATGTGTATTGCTCACACTTTTAAAGACGATAGTTTTACTTGGAGTACTTAAACGCATAAATTTTGGTCTCTCCCTATGCCTGTTTGTCTGTCTGTCGGTCTGTTTTTCTGTCTGTGACTCGATTCAGCCACCCGGTCAAAGTAAAGCAACTATTGCGCAATATTGTTATATAGCCACAGCTAAATCTTCCCACCTAAGTCCGGTGTAATGTTCGTACTTTTCAACATTTTTAAAGAAGAGCAAGACATTACGCAAATTTAAGACAACAAATTAATAGAGGAGGGATATTTGGAGTGTTCCTTTATAAAAAATCATACAGGCTTGGTTTTTGCGAAATTGGATACTTCATCAACTGCAGAGAAAAAAATTACTCCGCCGTCACCTGTGTCACCCGCGCAACTATATCTTCTGGCGCCATTTTAAGAAACGAACCGGCACCAGTTACGAAAGTTTCGTCTAGATAGGTTCTACGTTCTACTTGGAACCTACTTGGAGTAGGGCAACGTGGCTCTATAAATGTTGAATTTTGGCGCCTTGATTCACGCGCGTCTAAGCCGTACGGCAGCGTTGGCATCGAGACACCTGGCCCCGGAGCAGTGGAACGCGCTAAATTTAAAATAATTTAAGCACAGTTTGCCATCTTTACTTCGGGAGGATAGCGACGCAAGAGAAACAACATGAGAGGTGAGCGGGAAAGCGAAGGAAGCCTTTTACATTGGAAAAGTCGATAAAGACTATCGCATTTTGTCCACATTTGCAACAAAAGGAGGAGATACTCCGCCACTTTTAACACCTAGGGTTCATGGGTATTTGAGCGCTAAGGACGAGACCACGACGGAAGCTTGAATGAGTCTTGAAGCCTCACATACAGAACATTTGGCTGAGTCTCCAAGCATAACAACGCATAACCTTATTCTAAGCAAGGATCAGGAAGGTGGGGCCGCCAGGTTCGGTGTTTGCCCAGTCTTTGCGCCACTAGGGCATAACGGCGTCATTTTTTTAACGGCGTCATTTTTTAAAGGGGAATGCTTGAAACTGTTAGACCGTTATATACTTAGGCCGTTATTCGTTATAAACACGGAAGCACCTGCAAAAATCCCTCACAAATAAAAGCAGGGCAGCATCACGCCGTGCGTGACAAAACCGTGATGATGTTTAACAGAAACACTCGAAAAAGCGTATATTGACACACCCAGAATGTCCTCTTAAAACCTTGAACTAGCATTTTATGGTTTAGTTCACGGTTTTAGATTGATATTTTATTGTAAATACTCTTAAAAACAGCGGGAAAATCTAGGATCCCCTACATACAAGCTGGCGTCCCTTTTCAGATACGTCATGTTCCTACCGACAAAAAAAGCAAAATTATTTCCGTTCGGTGTTTCTTCTCATCGTCCGGGTGCTCCTATACTTTCAGGAATAATAGATAAAAGGCTCCCCAACGAATGATTTACGCACTACTTTCGACGTCTAAAAATTGCGTGCTTGTTCCCAATCCGACATCTAAAGACACCCCTAAGCCATTGACTAACACAAAAGACAATTCGACGGAGTACCGCCTAATCAGCTAAGGGTATTTGTATAAACTGGCAGGACACTGACCAATGTTTAAAAAAATTAGCGTTTTGCGATCCCTGCGGATCCCTTGTTCACAAACGAGTGATCCATACGGATCCTTAATCGTCAATTTTGTTTTAAACATCAGTCCGTCTCCTGCCTGTTTATACAAAAGCTATTGCCCGCAGCTAAGACTTCGAGCTTGCGATTGATTTTACAAGCTCTTTCTCAGGAACAGGTCCAGCTCATAAGGTCCCATTCATTGAAAGGGGGTAGTTAAGGAACTGACTCTGTTTTTTTGCCATAGCAATGATTACAAAGCATTTTCCTTGATCCTCGACATTTTCCCGCTCCAATCAGGTGTATCCTACACAGAAGTCTGATTTATTACGACTTAAAATAATGCTTAAGGCAACAAAAAATTACAAAATTGCATACCATGCAGAGAACGAAATAATACGTCTATCTACAATCGATGGAGCCGTGCTTGGCTTGAATAATGAATCTCCATCGTGAACACTGAACTTTTGTGGAAATGAATTGGATGTGCGATTGGAGCTCCTCAATATTACGCCGAGTCCAATATGCGCGCGAAATGTGCTTTTGGGTTGGGTCGAGGTGATTTATTTGGTTTAAACATGAATTAATATCTCTTGTCAACTCTTGCATTTTAGGTCCGAACAGCGTTTCTGGAATTCATCAATTACTCCAATGTAAGATGACTTTTCAGCGTCAACATACTGAGGCGGCGCTTTTATTGCAAAGCAAGAAAAAGAAAATTTTGAGCTGGCTGTGTCCCCGTCTGTTCGATTGCCGTACGCTGCTTTAAATTGTATGTAGTGCAGATAATTTAATTGTATTCTTGATTTTGTGAGCGAGTCAGATATTTGCATGCGATAATGTAACGCATGTATTACCACCGCAAAACAAGAATAGAAAGGGAATGGCAAATTAATAAAATTTCTGGCATTTTTCTGGAATATGGACTCCCAATACGAGGGGCTGGTGTTGTACTGGCTGCCTTTGCTGAAAGCGCACTGATGTAATATTTGCTCACAAAATACGTCTTTAACTGCGACAGAAAATACACTGGACGAAGATGAAGAATAACGAGGCCGGAAGTGCTAATACAATGTGTTCTTTTTTTTCTTTAATGCATGAAATATTTACAAAATCTCAGACTAGACAAATAACACAAAATATAAACGCTAACAGACCGGGAACGGTAAGCAGCTCAGTCTAACGAGCTCGGCAGCATTTCAAAACTCTGGTTAGACTACGCATGCATCTACAAAAGGCAGCCACTCCAGTCGATCACTCTGCGCCGGATAAAGGATCCGTATTAACGGTGCCTTTTCCCGAAAAATGCACTTGGTTGGCCTAGGGGGTTCCGCATGGCGATAAGTCATGCGGAACATCCACAAGCTAAACAATCCTAGAAGAACAAGACGTCATCTGCGACCCGAATAACGTCTTCAAAGTGCAACAAGGTCCTGTGTATGCTTCACATTCGCCCACTCTTTTTCTTGTGAAGTTAAAACCATGCGTTTTACCGCTTTTCGCCCGCCATTTGGAGCGCTTATTTAAAATAGTGTGTTACTTTCTTTCCAGCAAAAAAAAACTTTGTCTAAGTTTCCATACAATTTTTTTGGGAAAAAATGGTATTTATCCTTGTTCGCATCGCCTCAATTTTTGTAAAATATAAGCCCTTTAACTAAAACAGTAGTCACGATTTCTCCCTGTCATTTCACTTGACAGGTTTTATTGAAACAGATTGCCTTAAATAGTAGGCATGACTTCTCCTCACCACAAGTGTTGCTCATAATTGTTGTGCCAGATTTACTTGACAAAATTCATTTTAGATAACTTTTTTCGGGATGCAGTTCAGTAGGGAAGGTACTTTTATTGCACGGTTCACGCGTATTGATCCCCCTGTTGCCACATCCTTTCTACTGCTTCAAGCATAAAAATACATACCATAGCTTCCAACTATGAGGCCGTAATCCCATAGGGCGAAGAATGCATTGCGGCCCTCATGTTGAGCACCAACGCGTTTGCGAAATTTTAGGATAGTTTGATATTTAATTTCTCTCGCAACTAATGTTTGAATGCGTTACGCTGCATATGCAGCGCAAACCAGAAATGGGCATAAAATACCAATGCAAGTGGTTCCTTGCAATTGGTTTTTGCTTCTTCGGTTCACAAGTTTTTGTCAGCATATTTTAGAAAAATCCGTTGGGAGTCAAGCCATTATCAAATCTCACTGCTACGTTAAATGACGTATATTTACGCAAGAGTTCCGCAAAAAACTTTTATTTTGTAACTTTTCCGAAATTGCCATTGGCGTCGAGTTTCATGCTCCCGTACCTGAATTGCAATTACTTTGCAGTTGAGTTATCCAATAACATATATTCCAAACTAACTTTGAAATAGGCACTGTGCGGAACAACTACTGGCAAACGACGATAAATTCGTTAAAACTTTCGTAGTTAGAATACTGATTTCTGGTCCATTTATAGTTCGTCATGATTCTGGAGAATGGTCAGTAATGTCCGGGAGGTTAATACATAGGGTATTTCTTCATAAAACATACTCCATGCAATCGCATGTGAAAAACGTGGCCCAAAATGAGAATTTTCCGCTTCCCTTGTATAGTCGTTAAATGTGAATATAACAAATCGGTCATCTCGTTTATGTCTGTTGTAAAAAATTGCACATTTGCTTATGTATGCACTAATATTATGTCCCCCTGAAGGACAAAAGAATTTTCTCACCTGTAGTCACGTTACCCGTAGAAAATGTGTGCAACATTGTAGTGCTGATATAAGCCTAGTAATTCGGTCAATTTCCAGCGGTTCCGGGAATACAAGCACACACAAGCGGCTACAGCAAAGAGTTCACGATGCCGGCATTAAACCGTGGTGCCATTTTGTCTTCCAAAGTGTACTATAACTCTTGTCGCCAAACATCAAGTTATGAAGGCTTTTCTAACCAGCTCCATTGATCAGCATTCGAGAAAACGATATCGAGGTGTCTACTTACCTCGTCCTGTCTTTGTTACTTGGCCAAGCATGAGATCACCCGAAGCCAAACTAACCTCCCGGTTCTAGATTTTCATTCTGGGTGTGCTGGTTACATTACACAGAATGACAGCTTTCTGCGCAAAACGCAGTCAGCACGATGCTTAGGGGTTTCTTCCGGTTGGGCACAGCGGCAGTCGTTTATTACAGAAAACTACAATTTCAATTTGTGAATCACAATACGGACAGAAAATGGCAAGTTATGACCATTTACCCTCGAACCATTAATAATTTATCAAGTTCCCCGCCACCCTACCACCAAAAAAAGCAACACATGCCGGAGTTAAATTTCACACATCGCTCTAAACAGCTTCGGCAGAAGCCATGAATATAACCAGGGTGTGTTGTGCTGCATCATTGGAAGATGTAATTATATTACGCAGCAGATTCCACTACCCTTATCTTGACGCAACAGTAGATAAGGAATTTCATTAGAGGCATCAACAGCATAAAAAGTGAGGGCAGAGGATTATATTGCTCAGCATGAAATTTTGGAGCGTGATGATACTATTTCAAGTTATTTGTATTTTAGTAGTTCGTTCTCATGTCAGCCCCATACCGGGATTGACACTTTCTACGATTCAGCCCTACTCCTATGTGTGACAGTATGGTATGGAAGCTGGTTTGACAAATTTCACTGATAAATTGCGCAGCTATCGAACTGCGACACTACAAACTACATTCGGCTCCTGCACACCTAGCGATAAGGAGCAAAGGCTTTTTTCTGTTTATTCGTTTACAACACACCCTATGTTCTCGCACAGTGGCTATTACCTAGAACATGGAAAATTCTCCACGACCCAATGGTATGTAAAATATTGATTGTGAGGTTTAACGTGCCAACGCCTCAAAGCGATAAGACGCGCCATAGTGGCGCGCCATAGCCGCTTCGGGTTAATTTTTGCCGCCTAGGGATCTCTAACGTGCGCCGAAATTACGAAAACATGGGCTTTTTTGCTTTTCTTCCCAAAAGCTCCCGCCACGACCGGTAGTCGAACCCGCGTTCTCGCGCAATGAAGTAGAAATAAAATAAAGCCCTCCATAAAATAGAAAACCTCGAACTCGGGCAGCGCAGTACAGAAGCGTGAGGATGTCAATTGGAGAAGCCTTGAGACCAGCAGTAGACGTAAACAGTGAGTTAATGATTATAATTGTCATGATGCCGACGATGAAGACGAAGACGCAATCTTGAAGAAAGCGTTTGGTAATTTTTACCATGTTGTGTGTGGCAGAAGGAAAACGTTTACAACGCGGCCAAACCTTAAAATGTCCTGAAAAAATAATTTTACCGATTACTTTGTTTTGATGGAATTGCATTGACTACTCCACAATAATTTATTGTCATCCAGTGATATTCCAGTATGCCGTGCGTTTCGGCGCTAAGATAAAATATTTATTCGATGATACTTTTGTGAATTTTCAACAATGAGAAAAATGGTTTAGGCGGTGTGAACCTAAAGTTCATGGGAAAGAAAACATTTCCCTGCTAAACGTGCGACATCCTCAGTCCTGTGCTCCTGCAGTAACTGCTGACCTGCATCACTGGTCCGCAAACTGTAGCTGGTCCTCGAGTTGCACTTTGGAAATTGCAGTCTTGGACTGCTCTAGGGCTATAGTGCAGGAAAAAATGGTGGCTGTTGTTTTCTAGGAATCACCGCTGTTGTGGTACAATGGGGTATGTTTGTTGTTCTGTTGGCGTGTCCGTGAATAATTACGGGTGTATTATGCGCGGTAAGCTAACGTGGGGCATATGTTTGTCTTTACTTTTCGCCAGGTCTAGCATGTGCTCCTAGGGTGTGCGCCTGATCTCATTCTGAAGCTGACAAATGGCGACGGGACGCTCAAGCGCATGCGCGGACGCAACTGTGGAAACATGGACCTCAAGGTACGCATACAAACGCCATAAATGTATAATTCTGTATCCCCTTCCATGATTTCGGGTTGAATAACTACGGTAGCGTAGTTCGGCCGCCTAGTTCACCCGGTGTTTCTAGGGTGGGCGGACAGATGGCAAGGTCCATGTGGGAATATTTTCTTCCCGCAAAAAGGCGCTGCGTGGTGTACTCTACGAGCATTTAAGGGACAGTGAAGCTGAGCATCCCGTTTGTTTTTAAAGAAAGTCTGACCTTCCATATATATCTGAGCAATGATTTCCTGGCAGAAGATGTCTTAATTTCTGGGAAAACAACTTCCACACGCTGATCAAATTTGAATGAAACAGCGACTGCTGTCGCGGTTAGCGTGACGTTTAACCGGAAGTAAGAGGGACAGCAGAAATGTATAGCGGTGCAGAAGCAGCCAAAGTGCCGTAACCATGTAAGCACAGGGTATATTATTTTGTAAAATCAGCCGTATTTTCGCGAATCCCAACGTCCTTTGCAGAAAGAGAAAACTAAGCGAATAATTCCTTAATGGCACTTGCGATGAGTATTCACGCTTTGTTGAAGCGGAGCATACTGTCTTTGTGAAGAGCATCGATTGTTGCAGTCTAACCAACCACTCTTACGTAGCTCGCCCACTTCCACATGTGTACCACTGCCCCAAGGATGAACGAGTAGCGTCATGCAGTGGCAGCCAGAAAAGATGTCGCAGGCGCCCGATGGTTTATTTACTTGTGGTGCAACTTCTGCGGTATATCCAGCGGGGGGTACCGGTATTGAAGTTTTCGCGACTTTTCATTTTAATATTAAAAACGTAGGGCTGAAAGGGATAATCCTGTTCTCGGTGAGCCAATTAATAGATGTAGAGGAACAGCGGAAAGTGCAAACTCCCACGTTTGGGAGATATCGGCGCAGGCTACTGATCCCCAAGTGGTCAATCAGAATCCGGAGCAATTCAATACCGCGCGCCTTTTCGTCGCCGTACCGACGGTGCGTCAAACCTTATAATCAAAACAATACACAGAAACTTCTATTTGCACTTCGATGTCTCTTCAGGCTAGCGGAAAGAGCACTGTCTGAGTGCGGACAAAGCAGCAACAAGGGACTTGACCACCTGATGTATCCTTGATCACGTCACACTTTGGAAGCTCAAAGGCAGCTAGCTATCTCCACATGTTCTCGCCGCCCTATTTCCGTTATGTACTATCGCTCTTTCGATTACAGAGCGACACAGTTTTAGTCCAAACGTTTTCCGATATGTTCCACTCATTGCTTGAATCATTTAACGTCAAATTACCGCTACGCAAGGCCATCCCGGAAATTTCTGGGCGTTCTCCAAAAGCACCGTCTATAAGTCGTGGATGGGCGGAAGAGGGTCGGTGGTCGAATATCTAGGATTCGGAGAGGTTAAAGTGCGAAACCTTAATTGCTCACGGCGGTAGTATTAAGCAAAATGGTTACAACTACCGTTTTTATATTGACGTACTCGTTCGGAAGTGCGACACCAAACAGGGTAATGATAGGCAAAAATGGACATTTCAGCCAAAATAGGTACATCGATCATACAGGATTTTATAGAGTTTTAATATTCGGGTGCCTGGGCAAGTACACCCGTTCAAGAAGTACGACGCTAAGAGGGAGAAAATGTTTTCAAAATAATAAATGAATTACGCCCTCTCGCCCATGTGTGGAAGATCGGGGGGGCCCTCTTACAGATACCGAGTAACAAACTATGCATCTTAACATTTACACTCTGTGTTGAAAATCTACCTGGAACTGGCACTTTATAGTAGCATGAAATACACCCCATTTTGAAGAACACGCACAGGTATTCATTGCAACCGCCCACATTGACTCCTACCTCCAAGCCTCCTGTTATACATGGAGGCCTCGTTAAGCTTCGATTGGGGGGTGCAGTAGCCGCACATTCTCCCGGCGCCACGTCCCATAAGGTACTTTGTGAACAGTTGTGTTAATCGTGTTGCTTTTTTTAGGTGAGGTATAACGGGAACAGTGGTATCAATAGGGATATGAGGCGGCGTGGAAGAATTTATAAATAATAAACAACGACGAAGCCATACCCGAAGGAATAAAAAGACACGGAGCCGCTTTGGGAAAAGGATGTATAACGCCAGTACCCTAAATGTAATCCCACGCACAGGTGGCGTATGAGGGCAGTTCGGTTAGAGCAGCCTTCGAGATTGCGATGACATAATAGCCACAGACGCTGAAACAGCACACTCTCCTGAGATTTCGGTTTGTCTGAGGAAAAAAAAAAGAAAGTCATTTGCTCACATAGGCAGTTTGTGCCGTGTGTTCTGTTTAACACAGCGCACTTACTTTGCTTTATAAGGGAAAGGTTTGAGATTGCCGGTGTTGAATGGATCCGACCGAGCGAACTTGGAAACACTTTCTTGACACTCCTAAAAAAATCAAACTTCTTCAATGGAGAGGTTGAGATTGTTCACAGATATTTATTGCTTTTGAGTCTGATATGCTGGCAATCAATGTGTACGGCACTGTTGCCAGAACGTATTTGTGAAAGCCTTCTCATAATTGAAAAGATTGCCTTGTTTAGAAGTTACACTAATATTTTCGCAGATATCTTTTAACACATATTGTTGGGTCCCGTGTGTAATACACTAGTACTCCACAAATTTGCTTTTAAAGTGTGCCCTGACTTTGACTTGGATCCGCACAAAGCTTTCTGCGTAACAGCGTTTAAATAATATCAGGCGTCATTTTTTGTAGCAACGTATGTATGTTTATGGCGTGTGTGGGGACAACGGAACATCTTGCATATTCTCGAAGTTTTGTGCCGCACGAATTGCGTTTTTTGGGACATGCAAATTTTTGAGCACATTAGTTTTTCCTTAAAGTGATTGAGTCAGACTAGTGGGGGTAAAACATTCAAACTCATGTGGTATGACGACACCAATATATGTGTCAGCTTAAATGACTACCTAAGGCAAAAACAGGCACGTAGAAGCTTTGCAAAAAATGTAGGAATTGAAGTTCTGTTAATATGCTATAATAAAGAAATATAGAACGCCATTTCGCGACTGAGAGTTTCTTAAAATAAGTTGAACATTCACACTTTCTGTGCCAATGAAAGCCGTGTATGCAAAGTTTAGTTCAATAGACAAAAATATTACACCAGCACACGCAACTGTGCTTAGCACTGTAGGCAATTATTGACCTAAGACTGCGCCAAGGGAGAAACCTCAGAGACTCTGCTGCGTGCTTTTGCTGTTTCTCTGCAATTACCTAAGTTCTTTGCGTTACGCCAAATATTCCATATTTTTCATCCCGCTGTGGATCTACAGCTCTCGCAAAGGATCTATCGAAGATTTGTGCCTCGCAATTTCTTTCGCTAATACTAATGCGACATTCTTAGAAACGAATAACGCTCACTTTCGATCGCAATCTTTGCTGCCTTTCTGTATCCCCAACAATAGGTTTTTGGCGCATGGAGCTTAGTATCATTCTGTGCTCTTTTCTGTACAAGGGCACTCTCGGCACCTAATATTAACGACACAAATGGCACTGCGCTTCCATGTGAAGATATGATACGAAGCATGATCGTTGGTAGATTACGTTTGTGAGCGATTCCATCTGTCTGTACGATGGTGTCGAGCAGACCCCCCCCCCAAAAAAAAAAAAAAAAAACGTTCCACGCGTAACCCAACTGGCTAATTTCGAAACATCGGTTCCACGAGCGACGTCGTGAATTGCCCTGCACCAAGTAGAGGTGTTAAATTAAATCCTGCGGAGTTATTTTTTCTTAACATATATCAAATATCATTCATTATTGTTTACCAAAAATGAGACACTAAACCGAAATTCCCCTTTGGAAACGTCAGCTTGCATAACAAAAAAAGATCCCAGGAGTACACTCTGAGAACGAACTTTCTAGCCTATAATTGTGGAATTTATTTTAGATATTTTATTGTTGAGCGGGTTCTGACCGATGGACCTCAGTTTCCAAGTAATATTAGCCACACTTTCATGTTTTTTGGAAAGGTTTTAAGCTATACATAAATGTATTGCCTCTTATAGTGGCTACAACAGGCTAAACGCCTCATCCAAAATATTCCACGGGAATGTATGTCCCTTTACGTGCTTTCAATGCCAACGCAATGCGGCGTCCCTTTGGGACGTGCAGCCACGAGCCATGTGCAAGAATTTTGTGTTTCGACTATTCTGTGTTGCGCCCTCGAGGAGCGCCTAGTGCTGACAAGACACTTGGGACGCTCGGTCGTTTTGTGTTTATATTCCTCGTCTCCACCATTTTGTAATGTTTTAAACAATTGCAAAGTCCCTTGTCGAATAATTATCTTGCAAAAATATTTACCACACCTCTTTTATATTCCCTAAAATGGCTAGTTTTAAGCTAAATACTGCTAAACGCTGCTTACGGCATGCCTGCGTTGAGGAAAAAAATTAGGGTCTGCATTGAATTCGCTGCTTTTTTATAGGACCGGGCGACCGTTGTGTGGTCGTTGACCGTATTCGCACGTCACGTGGGTACAATTTGTATTTTGATATTCGCACGCTGGTTGGAACAATTTTTATTTTAGTTGGCACACCGTGTGCCAAATGTTTTCCTTTCGAGTTCGCATGCAACTGAAAGGAGGAGGGGAAGTGCACGTATATCCAATCTAGCTAGGCCTTGAGTTGCAGGTTCGTGTTCGGACCGCTCCATGGAGGAAAAGAAGAGTCATTTTTGGTTGTCTGGCCCACAACGTGTGAGTATCAGTTAATTGTCATCGGCACCCTTGTGACCAACGCCACTTGTATACATTCGAACAGTGCTCAGAGTCGTTAATCTGTGTCTGAGTTCGGCGGGTGAATTTGTGACGACGGTGAACGGTACCTTTTCCTAAAGAACGTGTTTGTTGTCCCGGGAAGGTTTTACGGCTGCTTACTATCCGCATCAATGAGAGGGAAAGTGCGCGCTTGTTGCCGCAAATGACGACGTCTTACATGTGTGCCAGCTTGTCGTGGTCGGCAAAAGGCAACGTTTCTGGACTTTGCAAACGGGCTGCCCAGGCCACCCAAGACCAGGTGTTTTAATGTTTCGCAAGTTATGTGAAAGTGAGACTGTAAATTAAACTCAAATGGCCAATTTCGAGCGTTTACGTGTACTGATGCCTGGGCATCATCCACTTTCACATCAAAAGTGCCTTTCGGCACCAAGTGACGAGGTTGTCACTTTGCCTGGTATGTTTTTACTAATCTGAAATGTGACAATTGTGCAAAATTTGAGCGATAATGAGGGGAGTGGTTACGGTAAAAACATTATTTTCGTGTATGCTGCAACACTTTTCATGTATGTTACTGGGCGTTGCAGCAGTAAACTGTATGTTGCAATAACAAGGACGTCATCAAGTACCACCTTGGCAACGCATTGCGCTTTCTGCGGCTCCGCCCCCCTCTTTCATAACTGCGTGATTCTCGAGGTATACTGGACGAAGAGAGCGGGAAATATTTGAGGCGTTCAAGATCAAGAAGAAAGCAGGTGCTTGTATTAGTCAGCCAATAGTTTCACTTCTGTAAAAGGAAATGCTGTAACTATCTTGAACATTAGACTTTGTATCGGCACGTGGTGGATCATGCTTTTTACGAGACGTGTTTTTTTCAATATGATATCTCCTAGGTCTTTATCGGTCCTTCAGTTGTTTTCCTTTGTCTATATATATTATATATATATATATATATGTATATGTTTTCTGCTGCAATAAGCGCTCAGTTGTTCGTCAGCGCCTGTGGTTTTGTCTTACCTTTCTTCGTCCGGTCGTTTGCGCTGTTTTCTTAGTCTAACAATGTACCAACTGGCCCGTCAGCATACCTTTCTGCAATATCCTGTGCATTTCTCATTACAGGGCAGTATTACATCTGTAGACCATTGTGGATAAAAGCAGACTTTTGGGTATCCCAGCATGATGGGACCTTAGACGTGGGCCCTTGCCCGCTCCTCTCAGAACTATACTTGCGGGCTGATCTGAAAGTACGGGCATGCTTGTACTCATTGGCGTCCTATATACACACTCATTTTAATTTTTGCTGTATCTAAAGGTAGGTGAAACATAGGCCGAAAATTTCCAATGGTATGTTGGGCTTATCCGCAAAGTTTTTTAGAGGCACATTGGTGCATGCGGTCACTTCGACATCTTCGATTATCAGCCACTAACTGCGTGCACGTTAGTGAGCTTATCCTGGAGCTTTAAGCCATTAGAGTCAGAAATGTTCTAACGCCACCAGGTCGTCTCGTACAGTTCCTTGTTTTCCGCACAGTTCTGTCCAGAGGAAACACGACTTGTGGTGGGAGCCAGGGACGTAGCCGGAGGGGGGGTGGGGACGTTCAAGACCCCGCGAAAAAACTTTCAAGGCAGTGTGCAAGCAAGGCTTAGTGATCTTCTTAGATGACCCCCACCGAAAAAATTGACTGTGGCCCTGGTGGGAGCAGTCTTTATTTTTACCCAACCGGCCAAACCCCTTCGGCTCACTGAGAAGCCAGAAGCACGGTTAATTATTATTCGCTGTTATTATTACAGTCGAACCTTGTCATAACAAAGTAGCTTCAGGGCAGTAAATTAGTTTGTTGTAGCCGATATGCGCTGGTAACAGTGAATGTAAAACTCGGCTCTAAGAAATTGGCTATCTACTTCGCGCAAACATCCTGTATGCCAGAACACATTATTCTAGGATTCGGACCTACTATAGATGAGGTAATCCTTTCCTCTCTTCTTCTGGCGATTCAAACTAAACGAACTGGAACATGACAACGTGAAATTACAACCGGACAAATTTCGATTTACAAAACATGACTGAATTCTCATTTATTTGAAGGATGTGATTTTCCTACGGTGTCTTTTCATAGCTCTGAACACGATGAAGGTTTCCGTACGAAAGGGCCTTTCCTACTTCTGCAGTTTTGGGTTTCGGGAGTTTCTTCTTCGTTACAGTTGATATCGTGCAGCTGTCTCAGTTCTCGTTTTGTGTTAAAAGGATTTTAAGTGCACTGAAATAAAGCGTGACCAAGAAAAGTTCGTATTTATTGCGGTATAGCCGATACTTTACTATATCAGTGTTCGTTATAACAAGGTTCAACTGTGCAGATGATTGGAGTAACTCTAGCTCGGTTCGTACAGAACTCTAAGCTGCTACCCCACGTCCGCTTGACAGCATGAAGCAAGAGCAGTCTTTGTTGATATTCATTCAAACTGCTAAAATGTGTCCGCTCACTGACTAGCAGGAGTCACTGTAAATATTATTCTCTATTATACCTGAAGACTGGAATAACTCTAGGTAAATCCGCGTGGAACTCCGAGCCGATACCCTGAACCCGTTTCACTCTACACAGCCAGAGTAGTCTGCCTTCATGTACCAACCGGCCAAACCGCTTCCACTCGCTGACTAGCCTGAGTCACTGCTATTAACTACTACTATTCCAGGTAATCGGGTAACTATACCGATGGCTACGTCAACCTTGAGTTAAGTCAGCAATACCAGTAAAAATCAATTCCTACTGCTCTCACCACGTGAATTGTAAAACGGGCATCAAGTATAGCTATTACAAAATGCTAGCTCCGGGCACAAAAAAAAACTAGTGAGAACTCAAACCTATCGAGTTCAACCTAGTGCACAGATGTAACTTAAAAGAATTTTGCGTATATATCTGACGTATCCTTCAGAAACTTTGCAGGTACGACTTACGTATCTTGCGGGTTCGTCCGACGTAAGAAATTTTAGGGTATGTCCGAAGTACCTTTAGAAAGAGCTTTAATTTTCCACTCCTACCCACACAAAGATCAACTTGCAAGAGCTCTTCCACACTCTGACCTGGTTATGTCCTTTCATCCAAATACTCGTATTATTCTTTTACTTGCATGTGCAATTTAGGTGTGAAAGATCGATGTTTCGGACCCTGTTTTGCTTATATTTTTTCTCCTTCTCAGGTATTCCTTTTCTTGTGTGCATATTCGTTTTCTTGTGTAAAGCACATAATCTTTTTAGGCAGCTGTTCTTCACCATAGTTGGGAAGTTTCTTCATATGCAGGCTATCCCTGTGGACGTTTTCTTCAGCGGAAGCACGAAGGCTATCTTAGGGGCTGGCTTTATGAAATATAGCTAATTCGGTTTCCTCAATTCATCTATTCTAAAAAAACTACTGAGTATTTTAAAAATTGCGCCCACCTCCCCGCGTGGGGAACCCTGTGTAGATGCGAGGCATCTTTGGGTTCACTTGGTGTTTCCGTTAGATTGATTCTGAAATCGCGTGAAACGTGTCGGGAACGTGTATGATTATTATGTTTTATGATTATTATAATGTTTTATTGGCCAATCTTGGTCAATCCCTCTAAGTGGTGTGCTTGAGGCTTCGCTGTCACAACAACCTTTACTCCATCATTGTTGCTGTAAGTGGGACCTTCTTTTCTTTTATTGCAAGTGTTAATCATTGCCCAATCATGCGTTTTATCAGTAGCATCTTGACGTAGTTTGAATGAGTTAGGGATATGAGGCGCGTTCGTAGCCTCTGATTCTGTCTCGGTTTTGCGGCGCAGTGGGAAGAGCACCATGCATCTCGAGTTCTACCCACAGGGTCGTGGGATCGAAACCCGGTGCCGCTAACTGTTTTTTTATAGTGTAGGGGGAGGTGCGGACAACGCCGTATGGAGGAACAAGGCGAGTGAATAAGATGCAGTCACATCTAAAATATGTTTGAGGTGGGATTTTGCAACAGAGGTGGCATTCTGCCCTCCGGGCACTCATTTCTTGCATGTTGAAGAAGTGTGGTTGGCATTATAAACAAATGGAAGGAGTGTACAGATGCTCAAAAGAAGGTTTCAGTTTCTCGCTGTAGCATGATGACTATCTTTTGTGCTGGGAATACCTTCACTTCCGAGATCAAAGGCAGCTCTATATTTTTAGAGGCAACGATTAAACACACAGACCTAGTCTTGTTATAAACGTTTATTAAAACAATGGAGGAACGTGGTATGCGAGAATAAACTATGGGCATTGGGTGGCCCTCTTAGTTTGATTGAGTGGCTACTGGAGTCACTCGAAACTTCAGGCCTTCTGGTCTTTGAGCCGGTATTGAGGTTTTTCAATTGGTGCATTTCTGTTGAGCGGCTATTTGCGTCTGACTGGATTGGCGTCAGGTTCTCTAAAAGGATGGTAATCATTTTCAAGTTATCCGGCATTGGTGCGCAAATGCATGTGTTTTTTGGTTTGAAGTCCTGCAAAAGAACGGGAGATTGTATAAATCACAGTGCGACTTGCTACTGTGCACTTCTACTTGACCTTAAAAGGACGGGCAAAACAATGCACTCTCAGTCTGCAGCTCCTCCACAGGACTCCCTAACCAAGAAAACGTGCACATTCATTCCACATAACTAAAACATGACAGCCACGGTTTAGAAAATTCGGCTTCTGAAGTCTGGTGTTGCACTGCTGTGCAAATAAATGTGGAAGCATTCCTTGACTAAGTAGACAGAAATCCGGCATAGCAACTGAGATATGGTGGACAAAATGGATGACGGCCTGGTCGGAGCCACAATGCACCCATGACTTTTAACAGATCTCCAAATACAACATTTGACGTATGCTCGTGCTGTCAGGCTCAGTTATTATAACCAATAATAAGAAAACTAACGAGTGTAATTATTAAGCGATTTATTTAACCCTACAATGTCTAGCGAAGTTGATGGTGCCGTGACTTGATTGTTACATCCAATATTGCTATAAATGGGTTTGACTGTATGTAAAATTTTCCTGTACGTAGTTTTTCTTTGCTGAAAGCACATGTTTATTGCTTCGAAATGTTTTGGCTTATAGAGCTTCCATTTTTTTTTCTCTCCTCAAAACAGACGTATTGCTGCTTCCAAAAATGACTTGGGCCAACCAACCACATCACTTCTAGTGGGTTCCGGTTGCTTTGAGGCCTCTAAACCGCTTAGAAGATACCCCCGAAATTGCCACAGTGTGGTTAAACTTCCGAGGCAACGCAAATTTCAACCCACTCCTGCATGCTTGCCAGATGGCATGGCACCTGCAGGCAGGGCAGTGTGCCGGTAGGCCGTCCAATCAGCAACAGGACTTGGAGCAATTTTCCATACTTTCCACACTTCTTCCTTCAGCTGCAGTAGCCTCTGCTCCAGCATTGTAGCTCCCTCTGCAGCGGCGCAGCCCCAAATTGGTCACCCGGCACAGTGAACCAGATACTGGGACAGCTGTACC
The DNA here is from genome assembly GCA_013339765.2 of Haemaphysalis longicornis. Classification (NCBI taxonomy): domain Eukaryota; kingdom Metazoa; phylum Arthropoda; class Arachnida; order Ixodida; family Ixodidae; genus Haemaphysalis; species Haemaphysalis longicornis. Next base: position 132,878,866 of record CM023452.1, on the reverse strand, counting down.
CCCTTCACCAGCTTCACCGTGACAAGGCACCTAAGGAACTAGTCGCATTAGACCGACATGATGCTGTGTAAACAAAGGGCTCGCTGCCCGAGTTGTGTAACATGCAGTGGTTATTAAAGTTCCCATTAAAGAGGAAGTCTCAGCTGCAGTAACTGATGACACACTTTGGGTGAATTCTCTGAGGCGCTGCTCTGTAACCAACATGGGCTGGGTCTTATGTGATTGGCCCACAGACAGGCAGCACATGTGACCTACCCTTGTGGTAGTTATCTTGCTGCTGTCACTAGAAGCAGTTATAAGGAATTACTTTTAGAGAAGTCATGAAATCAAACTGTTGTTGTTTTCATGACTTCTCAAGCAAGAGCTGTACTCATGCTTGGAAACTTGTACCAGTGGAGTTTATCACAAAGCACACTAATAGAGGCCTATGCTGTGCTCTTTACCAAAGGTGAGTTAGTCAATAATTGGTTCTAGTACCCGTACTTAACACCAAGTGCCTTTCAGGACTTTGGAAAAAACTAGCAAAGATCATAAAAATGGTTTTGCACATGAGGAATGATGGTGCTGGCATAATCTGTAGAAAAAAAGCAGTTTTCTGTTTTGCTATAGTTTGGGCAGCAACGCCTGTTTAACACCTTGAATTTTGATCCAAAATGACCTTCTCTATGACTGCATAATGGCTTCAGAGAAGGAAAAGAGTGGCAATGATCGTGATGCGCTGGGTAATGCTTGTGACTGACTATGCGTAAGCAATGCAAATCTATTGTTCCCTTTTTGTTTAGTATCCAGTAGGAATTTAAGCAAAGCTGCCCTTCATAGAACCTTTTGTTTACGTTTTTTTAGTTACAACTTGAAACCCATGTTTTCAAATCATAATGCTAAAAATTACAATTAGAGAAAATTTTGAGAATTGGATGTTTTTCTGGAAACAATGTGTAGGTTAACACAGCAGTGCAAACTTGGAAAATGCAATAGAAAATTTGGCTATATACCCAACTGCATGTAATGATAGAAAGGTGAAGCCTTCCGAGATTTGGGTGCACCGATTGTGGTGAAAGACAACGCAAGGCTTGGAAGAGTTAGGGTGATGCAGTTGTCCATCGTGGAGAAGGCAGTGGCAGTGCAGTGCAGCTGGTTAACGTCGTCAAGGAAGAATCATCATGAATTTAAAGATTTCATCATCATCATCATCATCATCACCAGCCTATCTACGCCCACTGCAGGGCAAAGGCCTCTCCCATTATTCTCCAATTACCTCGGTCCTGTGCCAACTGTGACCAATTTATCCCCGCAAACTTCTTGATCTCATCTGCCCATCTAACTTTCTGCCGCCCCCTGCAACGCTTGCCTTCTCTAGGGATCCACTCTGTTACCCTTAATTTAAAGATTTAGCAAGGGCCAAATCTTGACTGGTTTGATAGGCACGTGATAGTTTGGTCAAGCGCTAATGAGAGGTGTGATGTGTAGGTTTCCACAAAAAGATCTGGCTACTTGATCCCTGCGCCACTGCCCTTCCATGGTGTCGCCTGGAAGACACATGCAAGGTCTTGTGACCGGCAGCATGAGGTACAAAAGAGGGGCCTAACGTCGTAACTAAACTGGATTTGTTGCAGCAGTTCCTGCCTCACCATCTAATCACAAATGTGCACGTAGCAGAAACAAACAAAAATGCGCTTTACTGCAGTCGGAACAAACACGAGATGCCGATCAGTCCAAACAAAACGTACTGGCGTGGAGTATTGCATCAAAATTCGGCACCAGGCACTTGCAGTACATGCACAGTTGGTAACAACACTACAAAAACCAAAATTAATTGTCTGCCTGTGATTAGCAGCAAGGGGATGTCCCCTCTCAACTTCCAACACTTCAATAAAGACAAAATAAAAAGAAAATGCACGTCGCGAACCTGTTGGCTCTCTGCTGCTGAAAACAATATACCATCTATTGTCCCTGTCGTTATTTCTGGTTACACTAAAATGTTATAGGTGCGGTCGTGCTTTCTTGCTGGTATACAAGTTCTCTATCCCTCTGTATATCTCCACAAATCTAATGGTCCTGTGCATAAAGTACATAAATACATTAGTTCAAATTGGTTCTAGCGTATTGAACTCAACGAGACGACAGTGGTGCATCCTTGTCGAATACAACCAGTCAAATTCTACCCTATATCAGTAAAAATGGTTCGTATTAACACAACACACGTGTGTATTTAGTAAGCTGGCAGCAAAACCACAAAACTTTGATCCATCTTTCACATTCCAAAGTTTGTTCTATACAATCGTACCTAACAGTGGCTTTAAAATGTTAAGAAGGTCATGATGTTTGGCAGCGATTTCCGCACGTATTTCATCTCTCTAAAAGACATATGGGAAACAAACAACACCCAGAGGATGTAAAATTAATACGTACCACTGCTTTTCCTTACCACAGTATCTTGCACGTGCCTGCTGTGCTCACATAGAGTATCAAGCGATCTATTTCTAAAAATATTCATATTTCAATGAGCAACACCTAACCGCTGAACACGATGGTTCTCAGAAAGCTGTTCGTCGGTAACATAAATATGATAGAGGGCAGATAAACTACAGGGGCAAAGTTTCCCAGGTAGAGCAACATCAGAATGCTTACCGGAATTACAAAAAAAAAATGTAAACGAGAGAAATAGGTCAGCTTCAACACTGAACCGACTGAACTTCCCGAAACACAATTTAAGCATTCAACCAAGGACAACTAAAAGTGTGTCACCGCGGATACAACATGTCGGTTAACATGTTTATGAAATTTATTCCTGCAACTAACAAACTACGGAGCTACTTACTACAGCAATTTAGCCAACAGCTATGCGCGCAGCTTGAGAAAGGTTGCGGTATGCCAGAAGAGACCAGAGGTATTTGAAAGGGACAGCGCAAGCAGCGCTGGTCGCGAAGCAGGCGAAGTGGCCGAAAGGCCGCAGGCTCGAAGGCGTGAGAATAATTTTCATATTTTGTTTACATGCGGTGTGCGAACTAAAAATAAAAAGTGCTCCCAAGTGACGCGCGAGTAGGGAAGCCCCAACACCACCTTCGCATCAGCGATTAGCAACCCCCGTGGTGAACCGCTCGTTTCTGGAATGCCGGTGGCGGTCAGTGCGGTGTAGTTGTATTTGGCTTACTATCGTTGTGCTATGGTTCCGCTTTGAAATCGTGGATAACCGCAAGGGATTTTTTTCACAATGGAAGATCTTGAAAGCAGAGGTGACATTCAGGAGGCATGCTAGGTCTATGCTTTACCCCTCTACTCAGAATGGGAAATATTAGATGACGATCAATGCGCCAATCTGGAATAGAAAGTAAAAGTGCAAGTCCACTCCTCCGAGCAACTTTTTCACGCAGTGAGTCTCCTGCGTGCAGTTTGGTGCATCTAGGACTATAGAGAACCCAAATAAATCCACAAATCCGTCATGGGCAGGCGATCCAAGCACGCTTCGGCGCTGGCCTTTCTCAGTTGACGACAAAATGCCACAGCGCACGAGCGAAAGTTTGGGGGTGCCTTCGAAGATTTACACCAAAAAAAGATTGTGTGGCCCGATGCTACGTAACTTTTTTCGGTACGGTAAAACGTGTACAGTTTCAAGGAAATACGTTATACGTTTAAACACCTGTCGGCAGTCATTTACACATAAATGCCACCTCACAGTAGAGCGTTATTGCACGTTGTAAAAAAGCATTGCTTTACGACTGAAATAAGCCTTGCGATGTTTCCTGTCTTGTTGGTACAGGAATTACCAAAACAAGAGCTAAAAAACTCACTGCGTGGCTAAAGGATGAGAGACAGGAGGGTGCCGAAACCTGAACTCAGTTTTGTAACTAAATGCTGCTGTTGAGTTTTACACCATGCGCTCTTCCGCCATATCACAAGGATGGTTTAGCTCAAATTTTTCGCATCACCCTTTTCTTGGTTGCCATCTGTGTTTAGGCTTAACCTCGCCGAAGTTTTAGAGTTCTACTTGGCGAACTTTGAATTTGACCGGCACGCAGTTTGGTATTTTGATCCAAGCAGCTTTAACTTTTACTCTTCTTCATTCTAGTTTCCACGAACAAACTTTGAAATTCAACCACAGTGGTCGTTGGACGGAGGCATATATGACTTTTCGGATCAGTTTTCCAGGTTCATGCTCACCTTTGTAAATCAAAACTCCTTCCACGTTGCTGGAAATGCGTCTGCGCTGGAGGACCCAAGCTCACGCTTCCCTGTTTAACGCAACTAGTCGCGCGTTTTTGGCGTCTTTACACGGCACAACACAATTTTTTAATGTGCTCGGCAAAGAATACTTACCAGTAAAAACACAGGCTGACATTAACATTCTGCCACATATCTACCTACCGGTGCCTGTGTTTATTCCACACAGGTTGTAAAATTGAGAAAGGAGGGGGACGATTTTTAGGTTCTGCTTCGGGGTGATAAAATTATTTTGGCTCTGAATAGAATTACCACTACGAACACGGAAGTTCAGATTCGGCTCTCATGTTCCCATGCTATCACTCAGGAAAACCGGAGGCACAGAGCTACGGGTTACAGAAAGAAAGTGCAAACTGCCGCGATGTTTCCATAGCCACATGGTTATCGAATTGGTACGTAAGTCCCTTTCTTTTCAAAGCACCTGTATTGTGGTGTCCCACTGTTAAGGCGAGCGTGGAAACAGTAGTCATTCAAACCAGTAAAAATCATTTCAAGTTGTAGAAACAAATACTAGTACTAGTTTTATTTGTACTCAAGTTTGGTGGAGCCAGTCTTAGAGAGCTGCGAATTGCGCTCAAGTCAATAAAGCCCATAGACAACCTTGGAACCATTCCAGGATATTCCGTACCCGTGAGTGCATCTATAAACAAAATATAGCTGTATAGACTCCATTTCACTGCACATATCCGCACACAACACAATCTAAACGTTCAAAGCATTGAAGAAAACAAGAAAAAACCGACGGAAGGCTGCGGAGTCCAATCAGCATGCTCATTACAGAAAAAAGGAGAGTGCCGCGTGGCGGCGCCACCCGTCCCTGGTCCCTATGGGCCGTCTCTTATTTAATACTATTTCCATGACTCAAATTACCCTAACTCCTTTGGGATGTCATCAAAACAATGCTGAAAGTATTTGTGCTTTATTTCCCAGTGTATCTAATACTTTGGAGCTATCTGGGGTTGTGTTCAGTATGAAGCTAATTATTTGTCCAACCACATCCGACACCAAAAAGGCATATGCTGTGCAGTTACCTGGCACCGATGGTATCAGAAAACCCAATCAAGCTGAACAGAAATAGAAACTCCCTGAACATACCACCTTCACAATATCGCCCGCTTCATAGTTCATAGTCTTTTACAGCTTTTTCAGTGCCTGTACCAAAGCCAGTCTCCTTTCGCTCTTTTACCCATAAACACGCTACTCGCGTTTTTTTTCTCGTGTACGTCAAGCATTCACAGTACAGGCAGTATTTGCACGTACAAACCTATTGTTTCTACTCGCCGCTGTTAGTTGCTACTTATCACTGGGATCCGCTCCCATGTGAAATTATCAGTCTTATGACCCCGACTCGCTCATCAGATACAGTTATTGCTCTTTGACAAATCATTCATTTAATGTATGTGGCATTTTTCAACCCGCAGAATTTGTTCAATGACCTGTGTCTTTTTTCACCAGGTCATTTTTTTAAATTGGCTATTGGGCCCTTTCAGGTACGCACTTCGGCATGAATGCGTTTCTGTTATTTTTTTTATTTTATTGGGTATTGGTGTTTTTTATATTATAACGTTTTCAATTTTTAACGTGTGCCCTATGCGACGTCCCCCAATTTAGAAGTTTAACCACTGGGTACAGTCATGGATATTTGAAACACGAACACAGAAATACCAATCAGACCAGGCAAATACACGAGTTATTACCGGGCAAATCAGGAATACGGGGGGCTCACGTACAAAAACAAATTTGGGAAATGTGCCTTTCTGAATATACCAATACGACGTATTTATAAACCTCAACAAAGGGCATTGGTCAATTTCGCGGGCTCCGTTTGGCAGCTTTTCTCCGCATTTCATTTGTCCCTACCTGAATCGATAGCAAAATGTGCTTTTCCACGCGATTGAAATTTACTGCGATAAAAAATAAAACACGTGCATTGATTATTGGTTCTTCAATTTTTGTTCGTGTGCTTCATTGCGTTCCTTTCCCGTTCTGCAAAACTGCTTTGTGTGGTTGGGTAACAACTGGGCTGTTTTTTTTTTGTTTTTTTTTTGCTCCACTGTCTGCTCAAAACGCAATGTTTTTCGCGTGATATAGGGAACAAGGATGTCTGACAAAAGCTTATGCGTATGTTAAAGTTTACTTAAAACAGCCTACTGAAAACTTTACAGCCAATTTAAAATTTACTGTCGACTTAAGACAGTCAAGCACTGATAAATCGATGTTCCACTACGTGTGGTGCACTAAAAGAAACATTACGCTCGGCCCATGTCCATGGTAACTGCTATATGCCACAAACATTTTTAGGGAAAACATATCGTTATACAACGCAAGTCAGAATCCAATACAAGCCCCTGTCGCGTTAATGCGACTTCACCTTGGGAACCGTTTTTTTTTTCAAGGCTGCAAGTATCGCAAAAGAAAATATTTCACAAATAAAGATTATCGTACAGAAATTTAATGCAGTGGTTTTACGTTTATATACCCTGGTAATATTTAGAAGTTGTATGCCGCCACCAGGAATTGTGGCCAATATATTGAAGTGCGGTTAAACTTCTTGGATATTTATATGACGCATACCGGCAACGTCTCTTTCTGTAAACATCGAAATCCTTCCTGTTTGCATTTTTACATGCCCTAATTCCCCCATCTAGGAATGCACAAGGTATATTCTTCCATTGTCTGGAAATGTTAAATTACGGATGTGTCCTTTTCATATGTGCCCGTGTTTCATATAATTTTATCGGATTGTTTTCTCAAGCTGCAAGCACCATGCGGTGTATAAGGGAAGCCTAGTAGTATGTAGACCCAGAAAATTGTTATGCACAGAAATCTACCATATTGCTATTAAACAAGGTGTCCGACCATATCATAGATGCGGCTGTGTTCAAGAAAAGGCACCTATAATACACATTTTTATGGCAAATTTATATCTCATCTACAAGACATTTGACGGAGAAAACGCGCATCCGCTCGTTAGCGACGCTGTTGAGTGAAGAGAAGAATAAATTCGCCCTTGCAGGAATAATCCTACTACTACAAAACCCCGATGTGCAATATCGTCCCAAAGATCAGTGCCACGACTACTGATATTTTCGTTCAGCAATCTTGCATTGTGGCTTTTTGGGCCGTATGTGACTCTCGAAATGGTTCGCCCAATGAATCTGGTTCCCTTTGAGGAGTGCACATTCGTTGCTACAGCCGTACGCGAGACAAGCACCATTAGAGCAGTGATTATCTCGGGAGGGTGTGTGGCTTCCACGATGCAATTTTCTATTACTGAGCGTTCATGAGAAGCGTGGCGACACTCAGCGAAAGGTCTACGCACTCTGGATAATGTCGCTTCTTACACCACCTCGCCCATTCAGAAGTGTAGGCGGGCTCGGATGCAAAGGAACAAACTCCAGCTTGAATCTACGTCCTAACTCTCAAAACGCGCTATAATTGAGGAAAAGCGGTGACTCACGGTTGTCGGTGGCTAATATGAGAAACTGTTCCTACTCAACATGGTGCTAACCCAGTTGGCGGTATACCGGCTGCCGCATGAAATTTTCTGGTGGGACTCGTATACTCTGTTTTCATTATTTCCCGAGGGAAACCATCTGCGCAGGATTCGAAAACGTTCACCCTAATGAAAAAGATTGAATAGTGATTGAAAAAGATTGAAAAAGATTGAATAATGAAAAGACCGGCCTGCAGAAGTACGGCCGTGGGTCATTCAGCTCTTGTCGAACCGGACGTCACTGCGTTGGCTGTCTCAACAGTCACCCTGTCGCTGCGACGGCATTCTAGTCTTCTGTTGCCAGACTCTAACCTTGCCGCAGGCAGGCGGATATCGCACAGTGACGTTAGGTTTGTGTGTGAACAGTGGTGGCAGACGAGGGCTACGGCTGTTCTGCAGTATCGTGCGAAATGATTGAATTTGCCACACATATAACAACGCCTGTCGGCCAGCAAGCTCTTTCGCCTCTCCTGAGGCGGAATGGCTGAAGTGCAGTGAACAAATTTTTGTTGTTGAGCATTGCAAAGATGAGACCTCAGCAAACTTAAAGGCAGAAAGTGGGCGCCGAGATTCATCGTCCTTTAAGTATCGATGCGCGGAGGAGGACTGGCGTTTCTCCGGAACCCGATGAGTGGACAGATAAGAAGAATCGGGCGGGCTCCCCTCTTGAACGTCCGCATGGACGCGAAGTGCCACATGGACCAGGATCAGTTTGATTTACTTGTACCTGGTGGAAGGGAATTCAGAGTCCTGGGATGCGTCTTGGTTCGCCTCCTTCAGCGTTTGCTGGTACAGGCGACCCAGGTCATATGGCAAGTTCCACAGCAGAACAATGTGTAGCACGGCGGAGTACTGGATGGGGAAGATCCCCCGTACCTCTAACGCATTTATGCGAAACGTGACTGTGCTGTAAAGGACCCGAAATTTGACGATGTCGGCCGAACTCTTCACAGGCTTCAGGGCGAGCAATTTGTCCAAGTGGCTGTCGACAAGAAGATGCATCGCTTAAATCGGAGGCTGTAACATAGATGGAGCAGTGGTTGTCGTCGGCCAGCCTGATGTCATCTATCACATCCTTAGCGGGACCGGCGAAGTACGAGAGCAGGTACTTAAACTTCTCGATGGGTGGCAAGGTCGCGTTCAAGTGGATGCTCGAATCGTACTGGTCTGAGAACATCGGTATTTGGAGCTTGGGGAGTCAGTGAAGCGGGTTTCGTACGTTGCCTGAGGGATGCCAGCCTGAAGTTCGTCGAACTCTACTCTACTCGTCGAAAGCTACTCTAGCCTGAAGTTCGTCGAACAGAAAACAAGCGCTAGGAGTGTCGTGCTAAAAAACAGGAAAAAAGCCGTCCACAACGCTTTCAATCCAAAGCCTGTTCCATCACACACAAAGTAAGACACAAGGAGCGCATCGCAATTATTGCGAGGGAACAGTCTATAGCAAAACCGGGAACACATATTATGAACCAGCGGAGAGTTACGAGAATGATCTGATGCAATTGTGTTCCGGGACGATTATGTTCCGTTTTCTAGAGTACACGCCGGCTTGCACAAGATGAATCCAGGGACAGCAAATAAGAAAAAAAAACTTGATGTTGAAACAGGTGTATTTGACACAGTACTCCAAGCACCCGACGGTCCTGGGTATATTTGAATTTACCTTAAGACCAACGAATTCCATTCACGCTACCCATGTGTCTCATCATCCTATTGAGCAAGGTTATTGAAAGAATAGTTACTATAGAAATTATAAGGTTTTTATTTTTTGCGAAATGTTTATTTGTTACCTGCAATGGAACAAACGGTCCATCCCACAACAACGACGAAGAACAAAGAGCCTGGTATACATGTAATTTTTTCACAGGACGACGCTCTGAAATTTGAGAAAATAGACATTGTAACCGTACCGCTGCAGCCCGAGAACGGCTGTGGATTTAGTGAGAAATAAATTGTCTGTAGTCACGCTTGGTTTGTTAACAAGTGTTGACTAGGTTTGCTAACTAAATAAAATAGCTTTTGGTAAGTTACTACAGCTTGGCATAAAGGCGTACAAAAAATGTTATGATTGAATTCCGATGAAAAAGAAAGCTTTTAGGTATCGGCTTCGGCGCTCAGTTGTGATACAGTTTAATAAAATTCTCCGAACTTCTAAGTTAGGGCACACATAAAAATGCGGGCCCCTCGCAAGACGTTGAGCCATATAATACGGGCAACTGCCATTTCGAAGCTCCAAATACCATAGAGCTCACTTCTCCACACCAGGTAATAAATGTTTCAGATCAGCCGAGAGAAGCGCAAAAGCACCTTACCCACATGTAACTGCAGGAAGCAACTCAGCATAATTTTCAATCTCATATAATTTTGAGTTTCACGATAAAATTATTTATTACGAAGGAGAACATTACATTCTGTGTTACATTGTTGCCCGTGTCTACCCTACTATTTTCAGAATTAGTGTTACCTTGGACAAAGGAAGGCATTTTCGCCATCCTTCAAAAGTCTTGCAGTGACTCCTTCTATGCTAATATTTGAACTTCATCGACCCGAACACGGAAATGCAGTGATCAATTTTAAAATAATTTGAACGCCCTTTAAACGCGAATCTTACGTTTCTATGATGGCAATGAATAGGAGAATTGTGTCGGAAACATTCCACAACAATATTGAAAGTAATTTTAGTTCTCATCCACGATGCCAAACTGGTGTGCGTGTTTGGATGAGAAAGCAGCCATATAGAAGGACATCATTTTTTTGTATATTGCGGAAAGGAAAAAATTCGAGAGACCGGATTGTTAATAAAATCTTTAAAAAGTCCACATTTGAACCACAAAACCATTTAACTTTAATATGGAAACAGGTGAGTTTCTCTGCAAGTCAATGTTGCTCAATTCCGTTCAAACCACATTCAGTAGAATTACCACCATTTGAAAAACCTTCAACACCTGAATATATAGGTATCGATGAACCGTGACTAAAGCTTAAACGTTTTCTACCAGTCAAAGTAAGGAGTGTTATTTGTAGCAATGGGAAAGGCACTGTTTTGTAAGAGGGCGAACTTGTATCCGCAATTCCCCTGTCACACATAGCTAGACCGTCCAAAAAGACGCTCCTTCGTCTTTGCGTTCGTCTTGTCTTCGCTGCCCAATTCCAATATTTTGTATGGAACTGTGGTTCTGTCTGGCGATGATGAATATAATGCTGTGGCCTTTCTCTTCACTCTCCAAAAGTGCATTGGCGTGGTGTCGGTTCTTGAGTATGTTGGTATTCCGGCCTAACAAGTCTTGCAAACGTAGTAGCTCCAAAATGCCGTCTCAGAGTGCGAATACCCAAGGGTAACCATATACGTTCAGTCATGCTGGGCTTGGACTGAGCGGCTGTAATAGGGCTTCATGCGTGTCACATGTACAATCTCTCGGGCTAAGCCAGCGTCTTGATGAACATGCTGCAGTGGCCTTGGGTTCCACCTCGTAGTTTACATCTGAGATGAAAGGAATGACTTCATGTTGGCCGAAGTATTTGCGGAGCTGTTGTGAAAGACCACAGCAACGAGCGGGTGTCCCCACAAAAACAAGGTATCCAGCTAGATATTCAGCATTGCGTCCTTCCTGGTGTTACCTGTGTGCGTCGATTGTTTGTTGCATTAGAATTCGCGGTCGAGCAAGCTGAGGAACTGCTTTAGCGCGTTGCGTGAAATCATCAACGGCATTCTCGTAACGTTGGTGTTATCTACGGGAAGCATAGCGGCCAGTTCAATGGTCACTGGGCGTCCCTAAACAAGTTGAAACGGTGTGAATCGAGTATTTTCGTGCGTGGTCGTATTATAAGCGAAGGTTGCATACTGTAGAATTTCATCCCAATTTCTTTATTTTAAATCGACGTACAAGGATAACATACCGGTCATGGTCCTCTTGAGGCACACCGTGAGCCCCTGAGCTTTGGGTGATATGCTATGCTTTTACGATGCTCACAGTTAATTAGCCTGAGGACGTGTTCTTTAAAAGATGCAGTAAATGGGGTGCCCGATCTGTAATGACAGTGGTAGGTGCGCCATGTCACAGAACGATGTTCTCTATGAAGAATTGGTTGACCTCTACGGCGGTGCCTTAAGAAAGAGCCTTCGTTTCGGCATATCGTATTAGGTAGTCATTGGCTAAAATATTCAAATTGTTGCCAGCGACGATGTTTGGAACAGCCCATGGAGACCCATTTTAACCGGCCTGAATGGCGTTTCGGAGGGCTCAACTGGGCGAAGCATTCTGGGTGGATTTACGGGAGGTGTCGTCCTCCGCTGGCAATAACGGAACGTCCCTACGTAATGCCTTACCGATTGAAGAAGGTTCGGCCAAAAGTACGTCTGGTGGGTCCGCGGAAATGTGCGACCCACGCTGGGATGGCCGGCTGAACGCTCATCGTGCATGGTTTGAAGGATTTCCGCCTGTAGCACTGCTGGCAAGACAAGGAGAAATTTCTCCTGGCTGCCCTAGCTCCGTTTATACTGCACATTGTTCAGCAGGCAGTAAGCGTGTACATTTCCAAGGAAGACACGCGCTACGGTGGTCTGCCTTCCGCGCACGTTCTTGATGAGTGTCTGTAGCTCAGCGCCCTTCAGCTAGTAGTCAGCCATGTCAGTTGTGTGAAAGATTCCGAGAAACGGGATGTCATTTCCAGATTCAGGTGAGTGGGATAAAATCGGCGCACGCAATAAAGAGTCTCCATCGGTGTGTTTCCTTCCCGACTTGTATACAACAGTTATGTCGTACCCTTGGAGCCGTAGGGTCCACCAGCGAGTCGTCCATACAGGTCTTTCAACTTTGCCACGGAGCATAAGGAGTAATGATTGCTTACCGTCCTGAAAGGGTGGCCGTACAGATAGGGGTGGAATATGGTGATGGCCCAGATCCCCGCTAGTAATTCGTTTCGCAGAGTCACTCGTTTCGCCTTTTGAAAGCGTGAGACTGGCGTCTGCGATAACTTTTTATGTCCCCTGGTGCCATTGCAGAAGGATAGCGCCAATTTCAATATTACTGGCACCAGTTCGGATTTCTGTCTCGCTATGGTCGTCGAAGTGGGCCAAGATGGGTGCGATCTGAAGGCGGCTGCGCAGCTCATCGAATGCCGCATGCAGTGCCACTTTCCAGATGTATGGCACAGCGTTTTCTCTAAGACGCATAATTGTTGGGTAATCCCTGAGAAACCTCCGAAGAAACGCTTGTAATACGGTCAAATGCCTAAGGAGCGCCGCACCTCTTTCTTGTCGTCGGGAAGTAGAAAGGAGGGCACAGCACCCGTTTTGTAGGTATCGGGTCTGACGCCTTGAGAACTGACAACGTGTGCGAGAAATTTTACTTCTTGGAACTCGAGATGACATTTTTCAGGTTTCATTGTTAGACCTGGGGCGGTATTCTCGTAACTGTCCCTTTTGAAAACGTCCCTTTTGTGTCCCTTTCAGTGACATACTTCCGGTTAAGCATTGGGCGTTGGCAGTATGTTTGCCGCACTTGCGTTACGTCACTTCCGATTGTTTGCTTTTAGCCAATCAGGGCTTGCCAAAAGGGACACTTTTGAAAGGGACACAAAAGGGACAAAACTCGAGAATACCGCCCCTGCTGAAGGGGGTGCTTCTTGAACGAACCTCAGTGCACAATGTGTTCCTCAAACTAACTCAAAAAACGACCATTTCGTCTAACTAAACCAGACATGTTTACTGCTTGAGCCCCGCGAGTACAGTATCCATCATCCGTTGGAAGGTTGCAGGGTTGGAACACCAGCCAAAAAGGAGGAGTTTCAACTCCTAGGGGCGGGTAGGTCTTACAAATGCCGTCTTTTCGCAATCTCGCTCATCAACATCTGTTTTCAAATAACCAGATTTCAAATCTAATGACGAGTGGGATTTGGCATCAAGGAGGCGGCGTAACGTGTCGTCAATTCGAGGAAGCGGGTAGACGTCTCCTTTTGTTACGGTGTTCAATTTCCTGTAGTCAGCGCAAAACCGAAGCGTGTTCTTTTTTTCTTTACTAGAACTACGGGAGAGGCCCACGCGCTCTTGGACGATTGAACAACATCCAAATTCAACAGCTACTTCACCTGACTATTATTGACTTCCCTTTCGTTCGACGGCAACCTGTATGTTTGCTTCCGCACTCGCCTGCAGATTCATTCGTGAAGGTGTGATGCTTCGCGTGGGTGTCCGACTCACTTTAGATGACGTGGCAAAGCAGCCGGAAAATTCTTGCACGAGTGATTCTAGGGTGACCTTTTGAGCGGTCGAGAGTTCGGAGTTGATCCCATTGGGTTTACATGGAGTCGCTGCCAGTGAATCAGATTGTGTCGCTTCCATAGCGCTCACGTGCGTTACGTTAGCGACCTTCTCAATGAACCCGATTGCGGTGCATTTTGCCACTTGCCAACGCTCGTTGGCAAAATCAGTGAGCAAGACAGGCGTACATCCGTGTTGTAGCCTCGCAAGTCATCTTGCTATTGAGATGACTTTCCCTATGAGCAACCCGATGTTACCTTCAGCAATGCTGCAGCAAGCCTGGAATGCATCGCTTTTACCCTTCCCTAGCACGAGGTGCTAGCGTGACCACATACATCTGTACCATAACTCAATACTTGGAAAACGAATTTGCCAACGTCTCGTCATCTTCTCTGCTTGAATCAATCCTTAACACGCCAACGGTTCAGAAGACTGATGGATGTAGTGTAGCATCAAACACGTTTAATACGTACAACTGTTGCAAAAAGTAAAAAACTACACAAGTAAAAAACCTTTTTACTTTCGTAAAAACTCAGCACAGCCTCATTAATTTTAAATTTTTTAAAGGAAAATAACGTGTGCATAGGTGTTTATTTTTTAATTATAAACATTGTTTTTCAATATTACCAAATTTTCTATTTTTTTTATTGTACTTTTGAAAATTTATTTTAGCACAAGCTTTGCAGTGGTGACAGTTCTGTCTGCCATCAGCGCAGGGAATTACAGCAGTTGCCTTCCGGTACTCTAAACGCGAGTAGAAAATATCACGACACTTTGTGCTCATGTGTAACAAAACCTCCTTATAGTACTTTGGCCGCGCCCTCATAATTTTATATGTTAATATGCTATTAGGGCTGCGCCCTTCGGGCACTCCACGCGTGTACGGACGCTACAGTGGTGTTCCAGAGAGAGTGTGATCTCAAGGTGTTATAAGGCCGAACTTGGCCGTTAGAAATCGTTCTTGTCTGAGCGCTGAGCTGCGCAGTTCCCGGCGGAACAAGGAGTCTCGACTGTTAAAGCTAGGTTGGGATTACCTTAACCTCAAGCCTAGAGGTTAAGGTCGCGTCGGAAGTTAATGGTACAGTGCCGTACCGGGCAACTAGGCGGATCTTGCGTCGAGGCAGAGTTTCGGCCGTCGTTTCTCGAGCGGTTTGTGTACGCTCCTAGATTAGGAGAGTTAGACGAAGTTGAAGAGCTCGAGTTATTTGGGCGCACTCAGAGCTGTCGTCTAGCTGAAGGTTGAAGTTTTTCTTCTTACTACTCATGTACACAGTTATCCTACTGTAAATAGCTGTATTGGCGGTGAGCGCGAACAGAGGCGGCGCTGCGAAGCGCGCCTCCGTGACGTCAGCTTAGGGATTCTCGCATTTGTCGTCTGCTTCACTCAGCATCGCTCTCCCTGCTGTTTCTTTGCGCTCGGGCAACGTCTGATGCTTGTCCGCACCAGAATTGGTGAGTGGGTAACTTTTTATCAAAATAATAGGCTTAAAATCGCATACACTAGCTCATGGTGTCAATTAAAGTATAGTTTTGGGTACCGCTACGGGAGAAGCATTGCCGGCGCCACCCCATTCCTTGCGAAGCCGGTACTGTGCGGAGCGCGACGAGTCAGAGATAGGCGTCAGCTTCTCATGTAAGCATTCGAACCAAAGAACAGTCAGCTGCTAATAACCGACAACAGCGAAAATGGAAGACCAAAACAAATTCTAGGCCTTCAGGGCTGTCGGCTTTGGCAGGAGGCATCACGATTCCCGGTAATCATATGTAAGGTAAAACAGTTTTTGCAACCTTGCCGAACGCTCGAACGCGTTTTGTCACATCACTTTACGTTGTCAAGGCATGAAAGTTTGCCGACATGCACTATAGACTGCAAAAACTGTAGGTTGAGTTCCAAATAACCCAGTGTGTATATACGCGCGTGCTGATTCTATACCAGGCATCTAACCAGTACGGAGGTTTATTCAGCGAAACGAGTCACGTCTTCGTTAAATTTATAGTAACACATATATGTTTGTTAAGACCTGGAGGGATATTTCGGAACATTTTGCACAGCCATATCTTCCCGATATTCGGATATGCGTTATAGGAAAACTGCACTCAGAGGGGGTGGAGGAGTAAGGAGAGGAGGGGAAAATTTTATTTAACAGTTAAATCGATCTGGTTAGTGGGACGGGTCCTCAGTCCAGGACAAGAGAGTAAAAGTAATTTTCTTCAAATCATAGAACGCCATCCCGCGTAGAATAGGATTTGTTCTTCGCGCCTGGAAGGGTTGAAAGGCAATAGAGCTACTTGGAATTCTTCTTCGGTTTCGAGTCTTGTAATATATGCAGGTATACTATTTATTACGTTAGTTAGAGAGTATATCATGCCTTCAACACCGTAATCATGTCATCATTGTTCGAGTTGAGAGTCAGTTCGTTATGATAACGATATAATTACGATACAAATTCGGAGCACAAAAGCCGCCTTCGAGTACTGTGGACCACGTTGTTTAGGGCGCGATCCCGGTGGCGTAGCACAAACCTTCTCATTGTATTTGCATGTGAATAAACAAAGCACGCTGCGGATATGCACCTTCTTGCACGCAGCCGTAATGAAAGCCAATTTGTGAAGAAGGTAATGTATGCAATACAAAATGAAGGAAATATCCACACTACGTTGGTGAGGCTCCCAAACATCCCGAAACCTCCTAATAAGAAGTTGGTGACGGCGCAGAAAAATTAATGCGTTGGGACATTAATCCGATAGAAGACAACAACAAAAGAAACAGAAGAAAGCCGCTTTATTTCCTGCTGTGCGATGAGCGTGTAGAGGCCGCTGCTTGGTACGTAGTATTATTGTTGAGTCTTCATAGGAGCATCTCAAAAATACTGCAGGAAAGCTTACGCATTTTGAATACTTTTCGAGAAGCTCTGATCACTGATCCTCGCGAATAAGCAAGAAAGGACGAGCTACACACTATCTTCTGACCGATACTCTGAAGAAAGTTGTTCTCTATCTCTTCGTGTGTTGCAAACTTGTGGGGGATACAGCTTCAAATTATTCAGATGCGTCAGAAGCTGGCAAAATAACTGAGTCGCTAGAATACGCTTTTTAACGCACTGCAGCAACGCAGCGGGCGATTTCTAGCCCGGGCACTGCTGCCCCTCACAAGCGTAGTGTAGCAGACGACAGCGGCGCGAATCCCTAAGCCGACGTCAGAGCCAGGGGGCGCCACTCAAAGATCTCACCGCCAATATAAACCTCCGTTTAACTTAATCAACCCCAACGCCTCGAGTTCGTCAATTCGCCCGCCATTTCCAAGAACTTATACACCATCGCCCTGCCAGCCTCCTGCCCCATCAACCCGAGCCCGGGCGATTGGGTTCCTGATCGACAACGGACAGTCAAAGAAACGAACCACAACCATCTTTACTGGCACAGAAGACTGGATTTGGCAGAAGAAATCACCAGGCCAGAGCCAGGGGCAGCAAGCGGACGCAATCTCGCCTTCATCGGCGGCTGCCGAGATCTGCGCGGACTGGAGCGGCAGAGCCAAGCCAGCGCACGGGGCCAACGACGCGGCAGCCGACCACCGAAGGTGCGGATGAGTGGGATTTCTTGCGCTTTGTTGTGGCTGTGTAGGTTGAGTCTGGCGTTGCATGGTAGTCACACGGAGCATGCTTGAGAACATGGCGGAAGGCAACGGAAATGGTCAGACACACGAGGCGCCACCTCAAGAAGGAAGGGCGGCAGGTTAGGTGATCCAAGCGGAGTCAGAGGCCATATTTCTTAGACGAATGGAGTTGGAGTTTCAAGAGCGAAAGGAGGAAAGAGCGCGTGAAGCGGAGGAAAGAGTGCGAGAGGTGGCGGAGCGAGAAAGAAAAGAAGCACGCGAAGCGGAGGAAAGAGCGCGCGAAGCGGCGCAGCGAGAGAGTAGAGAGGCGCGATAATTGAAGGAGCTCATGCAAAAACTGAAGCTCCAATCTGAAGAGCGGTTTTGAGTTGGAGCTGGAGAGGAGAAGGCAGATGCCCTTGCGCTCCGACCTCCGCGAGCAGAAACAATGGGGCACAGATCCAGCCAGCTGTATTGCGACAGCGAAGTGTAATGGTTCTCGCCAATGTCTGGAAGTTGGACATTGCGATGACAAAGTAAGCAGCCGTGACTCCCTACACGAGGCTAGCATTTCCGCCGGTGTCGAACGCCTGAAGACGGACATTGGGATGAGGAGCGACGAGGTAAGCGCGCCAGGTGATTCAATAGACCGGTGTAACGAAGCAATGCTCGAACATTACGAGCAGCCTCACGTGCGAAATTTCGGGATGGAGCTGCAGCGCAAGAGACAGAACCCTTCGAACAGGCCCAGTTATGCACTGATAGCAAAGTTGAATGGGGGGATAGCCCGTTTTTCAATTTGAAGCCACGCGAGAACGAGATAAGCGGCGGTGGCTGCGCACGGGGAGCGAGCGGCTAAGCCGGGAAAAGCTGCATGGAAAGGGAAGCGAGCACGCGGAGCATCCCAGTGAGCGCGCCCGGTATTGGAGCAGACTCAAGGGGTAGCCCCGTTGTCGCGGGTGTAGGGCCGCCAGTGGCTTTTGCCTTGGACACTGCGCTAATGCATGCTGAGCTTGCTGGCAACGGCAGTACCTAAATTATAATCGGTGGACCGGAAGAGACTGGAGTCGCGCAGAAAAGTCTTGGGGCCCGCAGCGCTTCCAAATAAGCTCGAAAGTTGCACGACAAAGCGAACTGCGTGTCGGGCGTTCATGAGCTCGCCCAGAAGGAAAAGGAGATGGAAGACGGGAAAGCATATGACGAGACGGAGCGAAAAAGAGACGGAATTGACTCGCCCAGAAGGAAAAGGAGATGGAAGACGGGAAAGCATATGACGAGACGGAGCGAAAAAGAGACGGAATTGACAATCAGGCTGAGGAAAAGCACGAGTAAAAGGCAGATAAGGGAGCTGAGAATGTAGACGGGGTTGAACATGTAGAAAATGAAAGAGGAAGTGAGAGAGAACGCGCTAAGACTGAGGATGAGAAGGCTCAGAACGTTTGAAGAGGGTAGGAACGATACGGAGATGTCGCGTGGTTCTGGCAATCTTGATGCTGAGAGTGTAACCGAGGAGGACGACACAGAACACGAAAACGCATGCGTGGAGACTGCGAAACCAAGAATGACAGCTCCCGAGTAGGTTGCGAAGGAGAGGAAAAACCATATGAGGAGGCAGCTACAGTTGAAAGAGAGGAACGAGACGCAATCGGCGATCTCGCGAAACCGGTGTCTGAGTCAGAGCTTCGAAGCTTTAATGTTCGTTGCGGCCATTACCGAGCTTTAGTCGGGAGCCGCATTGGATGCCTAGTTCTGAGTTGTGCAAGGATGAGTGGGTGCTGGGACAGCCGAAAAACTGTCTTTGTCAGGCCAGTGCTCAGAATGCACCTAGCGTGCAGGAGGGGTTTTTGGTAATGACAGGTGCTTGTGAGGTTGTTGTTGTGGGGTAGTCGGTGCGTAAGGGAAAGAATGATCCTGGGAAGGTCGTCGCGTTCGCGGGCCGCCATTCCGCTTCATCATCAACCTTGCGCTCACGCTGCCAGCGCGCAGCATTGCCTTACGTTGGGGCATTGAAGAGGCATGACCACTTAACCTATGGGACAGGAAGTGAGGTCGCATTTTGCGATACCACTCCGTCTTCCGCGATGTTGTGTTCGCCTCATGGGGCCAAATTGTAGAGACTTGCGTTGACATTGCAACGCTCCACGGTCGGGGCCAGTTGAAGAGGGTTTGGAAATGCGCGAATGCGCTACCATGTTTTCAGAATGTTGCTTGGGGAGGCCACTATTTAATTGCCTCCGAGCCTTAACACCGCCACGACGAACTGAACGTTCCTGTTCACCCTCCTTTTTTGGCGGTGGTCTGTGTGTATGCCGTGGTTGTGCGTGACGAGATGCCTTGGGTGCTCGATCCGTGAACCGAATTGATCGATCCGCGCACCGAACTGAACTTTCCATGCACTGCAAGTGAGCGAAAGCACAGCCGAACATTCTTGAAGAAATGTTATCGGCTACGCCGTCAAGGAGGACATTTGCGCGCCTGGGCACAGTGGCAATGCAAACTCTCTTAACGTTTTATTTTTGTTGACTGCAGAATTGCCCGTCTCCTTAGCCAATCCTTGTTACTTTTGATCTTGTTGTTGAGGGCCGGAATGTTTGTCCGTGGTTGCTGTGATAGGGCGCATCAGTGTTATAGGTTGAGTGGTCTCGTTGTTCGTGGCGTTTACGCGCCCCGGAGGCACGACCAAATTTCTTTTTACTTGCACTTAGTGTTTTCAGCATTTTTTGTGTTTTCGATTTGTTAGAGTATTCCGTCCCGTTTGAAAGGCTAGTGAACAGGTTGTGTTTGTAGCTTAGGTGAGAGAGAGTTCGGATCAGCTGAACAGCAGAAATGATAGGGGGCTCAGTTGTGGTTATACGTAACTCCTTCCACGTGTTTTTTTTGTTTGTTTGTTTCGCTGTTATTGTTGAAGGAGAGATGAAACGAGTGGACCTTTTAAATTCTTTTCGGATTGAGTGAACCAAGAGGTCCAGTAACCCTCTTAAGGGGGGGGAGTTGTGAGGTCCACTTATGAGATCAGCGGCCAGGCGCCCGGGCTGCGCGTTAAAACACGCCACTGTGTCTGGGGGCTCAACAATGTGGACTCTACGCCGCAGTCGCCGCCAATTCGTCACGGCGCCCACGGGAGTCGGATTGTCTGGCCCATCGAATACCACGGGGATTATACCCCACTGAGAACGGTTACAGCAACGCAGAGTTCCGAGAATCATCCACGTGACTCTCGGAGGAGGTGGAATTACCGGCGTCGAATCGCGCGCCGCGCGAGACACCATTGTTAACGCGCCCTGGTCAGCACAGTGCACTCTCGCCGCCTTTCACTCTAACCCCGCTGGGTCGCCCGCACTTGCTCGTCGGCGAGCGTGCCGTTGGCCCAAAGATGGCGGCGCCTCATTGAATATTCCGTAGCGCGCTGAGTGGCAGCTGTCTACGTGAATTTGGGCACTCCCTTACGCGTGTACGAACGCTACAGCGGCGTTCCCGAGACAGTGTGATCTCGAGGTCTTATAAGGGCGAACTTGGCGGTTAGTAATCGTTCTTGTGTGAGTGCTGAGCTGGGCAGTTCCCGGTGGGACAAGGAGTCTGGACCGTTAAACCTAGGTTGGGATTTGTTAAGGTTAAGGTCTAGAGGTTAAGATCGCGTCGGAAGTTTAGGGTACAGCGTCGTACCGGGCAACTAGACGGATCTTTTGGCGATACAGTCTCGGCCGTCGTTTCTCGAGCGGTTTGTATACGCTCCGAGAATAGCAGAGTTAGACGAAGTTGAGGAGCTCGAGTGATTTGTGCGCACTCGGAGCTAGCGTCTAGCTGAAGGTTGAAGTTATTCCTTTTACTACTCATGTACCCAGTTATCCAACTGTAAATAGGTGTATATAAACCTTCGTTTCATTTAATCAACCCCAAACGCCTCGAGGTCGTCAATTTGACCGCCATCTCCAAAAATTTTAACACCATCGCCCTGCCAGCCTCCTGCCAAATCAACCGGAGCCAGGGCGATTAGGTTCCTGATCGACACCAGACTTCGGGGAAACAAACCACAACCATCCTTACTCTTTCTACTACGCCGACTATCTGATCAGGTTCCACAAACCACCTAAACTGCTTCGACAAGCCCTTCCACGGGATTTATTTATGATAGCTTCAATAAAGTTCCTTCAACCTCAACCACACTCTAACAGCAACTTGTTATTTAGTTGACTTCATTAAGGCTGGGCGCAATGACGTAGCTTTCATTTATGATCCATATTTCCAGGGCTCAACCACACCACTAGTAGCGCACCTTTATATCATGTTTTTCAATCGCGACGGCTTCCAGTGTATGATTTGATTGCCCCGACAAAGTTTTGATGTATCTTCTGTTTATTTGACTTCAAACATGGTTTCAGCGGAGATGGCAGATGCCCTTGCGCTCCGACATCAGCGAGCAAAAACAATGGGGCACAGATCCAGCCAGCTGTATTGCGACAGGAAGTGTAATGGTTCTCGCCAATGATGGAAAGTTGGACATTGCGATGACAAAGTAAGCAGCCGTGACTCCGTACACGAGACTAGAATTTCCGCCGGTGTCGAACGCCTACGGCTTGGCTATCTATTACGCCGGCTCTCTGCGTTCCACAAACCACATAAACTGCTTCGACAACCCTTCCACGTTATTCAGTTGTAATGGCAACACTAAAGTGCTTTGAAGGTAACCAAAACCACACGCTAACAGCAACTTCTGTTTTAGTTGACTT
This sequence comes from Haemaphysalis longicornis, assembly GCA_013339765.2. Taxonomy (NCBI): domain Eukaryota; kingdom Metazoa; phylum Arthropoda; class Arachnida; order Ixodida; family Ixodidae; genus Haemaphysalis; species Haemaphysalis longicornis. The sequence goes on along the minus strand of CM023452.1, from coordinate 132,856,574 downwards.
AATCAAGGCGTGTCACATTGACGTAGCTTTCATTTGTGATCCATATTCCCGCGCCTCAACCATACCACTACTACCGCATCATTATGTCACATTTTTGAATCGCTACGCTTCCCATTGTATTATTCTATTGCCCCACAAAATTTTCTGTATTATGTATTTTACCTCCGAAATGGTTGTGTGGCGGCACTCCAGCTGCGATGACGAGGCGGCTGACTGACAACCAATGAGTGCTCGCCACGCGGCGCTGGTGCGAAAGCAGCCATGAACGCCACGAGCGTGGAAGTAAACGTATCCCCAGCTTTTGGTTGCACGGCTTAGCGTTCGGACGTGTCTCGGCTCATCTCTTTCTCGCGTTCGTGACATTGGTGACCTGGACGCTGCAGCGGAGTCAAAGAGCGAGAATGGACCCTCCTAGCGACACCGGTGGTAATTCTGCGTCCTCCACTGCCTCTTCAGATTGCGTATCCTCCGTCCCCTGCCCAGTGCCCCCCTTCAGCGCTCAGCACCCCGGCGTGTGGTTCCTCCAAGCCGAGGCAAGTTTCCGATTGAACCGCATCACGTCGCATGGTACCCGCTTCAACCATCTCCAACAGCCACTACCTATTGAGATCACGGTAGATGTTCACGACATCCTCGCGAACCCACCTACCACGCACCCCCAAGACACAATAAAGGCTGCCATCTTGAGCCGTACGAGGCCTTCGGAACGGCAGCGTCTCCAGCGGCTGCTTTCGCGAAGGAGTTTTGTGATCGTCGACCTTCGTAGCCCCTTCGTGATCTGCAAATCCTCCTCGGCGACCTACCTTCGGCCACGGACTCCCACTTGCTGAAGGAAATTTTCGTGCAACGGCTTCCCTCATCTGTGCAGATGATCCTCGCGACGGCTTCTGACCTTCCCTCGCCCAAAATTGCCGCGCACGCTGAAAAGATAATGGAAGTCGCCACATTACATTTGTTTCCAAACACGGCGGCATCTGCTCAATCTTCCGAACATACCACCGAATGGGTTCCTACACCAGCGCATGGAAAACCTTGGAAGAGCATGTCACGTCTCCTCCCTACTGCTCGTCGCAAGGGTGCAAGACTCGCCGGTTTAGTCGTTCACCCCGTCCCAAGTCACCGCACGTTTACCGGCAGGAATATAGAATCCGCCAGCAGCCTCACCACACTGACTGCTGGTGCTGGTACCGTCGCCGCTTGGTGCAGTGACGGAACGTTGCACCCGAGCGTGTGGTTGGTCGAAAAAGGTGGCGCGGGATCTTCAGCTGCGACGACCGATTCCCCAGCCAGCGACAGTCGCCTGTGTTCTACATCACGGAGGCAACAAGTGAACAATGTTTTCTAGTTGACACTGGTGCTGACGTAAGTGTGCTCCCAGCTAATTCCTGTGACCGCACTCTACAACCACTGTACAATCTCCAAGCTATTAATAACTCCAACATCTCCGTGTACAGGTAAAAATCTCTGGTGATAAACATCGGCCTACGCCGTACGTTTCGCTGGATTCTCCTAGTGGCCAACCTGAGTCACGCCATTCTATGAGCCGACTTCCCTTCGTAGTTTGTCCTCCTTGTTGACATGGCCCCAAACAGAATCCTGGTCGTGGCAACCAGCCTTTCTATCACAGGCCGGTCGTCTGCTCGCCCGCCAGGTTGGTCGCCCGTCCCCGAGTTTCCCGACCCGTTCACCTTTACGCTTCTTTGCTACCTACCTTCTCCATACCGTGAGTTGCTGAATGAGTTTCCATCCATGACTGCACGTCCTTACTGGACAAAGCCAGTGAAGCGCGCCATCGTTTATCAGATCATTACCACCGGTACCCCTACGCATGCCGTGGCGCGTCGCCTGGCTCCAGAAAAACATAAAATCGCGGCGCAGGAATTTCAGCACAAGGTCGAGATAGGCATTGCTCGCCTGTCCTCGAGCAACTGGTCCTCGTCATACACATGGTCCCGAAGAAATCAGGTGTCTGAGACCCTGCGGTGATTATCGCTCCTTGAACTTGGCCACTCTACCCGACAGGTACCCCCTGCCTAATATACAGGACTTCACCAATAACCTCAGCAGATGTACCATATTTTCAAAGCTTGACCTCCAAAAAGCCTACCACAACATCCAGGTAGCCCGGAATCACGTCAAGAAAACTGCCATCATTACACCCTTTCGCCTTTGCGAATTCGTACGGATGCCTTTCGGGTTGCGCAACGGAGTTCAGACTTTTCAACGCTGCATAGATCTCGTCCACCGTGGCTTACCTTTGGTTTTTATTTACATAGATGACATTCTTGACACCTGTTCATCGGCATCTTAGCGTCTGCACCATCTACGTATAGTTGTCGAATGCCTAGCAGAGCATGGCGTCATCCTTAACAGTCAAAAGTGCGCATTCGGGTTGCCGTCGCTGGAGATTCTCGGTCACCTGTTTGACCGCAATAGAAATCGCCCTCTACCAGACAAAGTAAGGCCATAACCTGCTTCCCTGAGCCTGAGTCCTTGCGCCAAATCCGCCGTTTACTAGGACTGGTAAATTATTACCGGCGGTTCATCCCAAATTGCGCGACCATTGTGTACCTTATAGAAATTTCCATTCAAGCTTCCAAGTCTCCCGAGTGCAGGCTTGAATGGAGTGAAAGGGCAGATCGCACATTCACTTACATCAAGGAGCACGTGGCTTCTGCTACTCTCCTTGTTTACCCGCGCCAGAACACTCCCACGAGCCTGATGGTAGACGATTCCCACAGGGCGGTTGGAGGTGTACTTAAGCGACACATCTGCGGCACCTGGCACCCGCTCGGTTTCTTTTAGAAGAAGCTTTCTCCAACTGAGCAACGCTGCAGCACTTTAGGGGGGGGGGGGGAGCTCCTAGCGGCATACCTCACTGTTAAGCTGTTCCATTTTTTCCTGGAGGGCCACAGCTTCGTGATCTTCACCCATCACAAGTCTCTTACGAACGCTTTCAAGTCATCGCAGACTACATATTCTCCCCGACAGACGCGACACTTGGCGTATCTTGCTGAGTTCACGACGGACATTCAGCATGTCAAGGGAACTAACAACATCCCAGCCGACTTTCTTAGCCGTATTTCGGCCATACAAACCTCTGGTTTCAGTACTCAGGAGTTGGCTCAATCCGATGAGGTGACGAGGAGCTCCGCACTCTGCGTTCTTCAAACAGTTCTTCTCTGGTACTCCCGGGCATTATCGGCCCTGATTCGGGAATCAGCATCGTTTCAACATCGACCCGGTTTGAGGCCGCAGACGACCGTACATTCCCGCTTCTCTCAGGCCTATTGCTTTCAACTCAATTCACCGTCTCTTTCATCCTGGAGTTCATGCCTCACGGCATTTGGTTGCCGAGGAATACGCCTGGTCTGGCATGAATTATGACGTACGCACATGGGTTAGTTCCTGCCTAGCCTGCAAGCAATGCAAGGTTTCTCGGCACACTACATCACCTCTGGCCCCTTTTTCCTTGCTGGATTCTGCGTTCTCCACAATTCACGTCGACCTCGATGGCCCGCTGCCACCATCTAAGGGCTACCGTAACCTCTTGACAGTGATCGACCGTTTTATTCGCTGGCCGGACGCGGTTCCAATAGATATTATTGCTGAGACTGCTGCTTTCACACTCCTGTCGATGTCGATCGCCAGGTTTGGCGTGCCTTCGGAGATTATCAAAGACCGTGGCCGCAAATTTGAGTCCACGCTCTTTCACCGTTTGACATGCCTACTCGGCGTGATGCACCTGAAAAAAACTTCCTACCATCATCAAGCCAATGGCATGGTCGAGAGGTTTCCTCGTGAGCTTAAGGCCTCACTGAAGGCGCAAGAATCACCTGAACAGTTGACAGTTCACCTTCCTCTTGTGCTGCTAGGATTCCGCACTTTCATCAAAGACGATGTTGGTTGTTCCGCCTCTCAATAGGTTTATGGCAGGTCTTTACGCTTACCGGCAGACGTCCTGGTCCCACCTCAGCCGCAAGACAATATTTCCTCACCTGGCCTGTCGAACGCAAACCATTTAACGCAGTTTTTCAGCCATATTTGTCCCCAACCACCACGGTCATGTTCCACTGAGCACATTTTATTTTTTATTAATTCAAACCGTTCTGACAGCCAATACGCTTCCATCCGTGTCGGCAGCGGACCCCAGCCACTTCAATCGCCATAAACCGAACCTCACCTCGTCATTTCACGCTCTGACAAGACGTTTACAATTCGGGTCAACGGCCGTGACACCATCGTTTCCATCAAACGCATCAAGCCCGCTTTGACCGAAGCTGCCCTGCCTGCGTTCCACTCCACCATCCACTATTCCACCCTTGAACACCACCACTCTCATTTCCGTTCGCACCACCACCCGTGAACATCGCAACGCAAGGGCTGCACGTTTTGCAGTGCCGCTTTGTACAAGTACTGTTCCTCCAGACTCCGTCTCAAGGGGAGGCGGCTATGTGGCGGCGCCGCAGCGGTGATGGCGCTAGGGCTTAGTGACACTAATGAGTGCGGGCCACGCGGCGCGGCTGCGCAAGCAGCCACGAACGCCAGGAGCATGGAATAAAACGGGACCGCAGCTTTCGGGTGCACGGCATAGCGTTCGGAAGTGTCTCGGCTCATCTCTCCGTCGCGTTCGGAACTATTGCATTCAAAATACAACAAAAGGTATTCATTCCGCTTATGGTTGCTACATATCCCGTCTCGTCCGTTCCAATTCATTATACATTATTTGACTGACCGATGATCTGGAGCGTTCCAATTATATCAATAAGATACTGGCATGGGATTTCAATTTAAGAAACCCCTTGTGGGGTGGCACCGTTTTAAACGCTAGTGGCCAGTATCTAGCCACTTTTTTCATACTAGTAGACTGCAGTTACTCAACAACTCGTCGTCACTACCCTTATTTATTAATCGGTATAAATAGCCGTGGATTGACCTGACCATGATGCTTCGCCCAGTTTGGGAAAGTGGTCACTATTTGAAAGTATTTACACGCTTTCTTTGCCGTATCATCACAGAATCGTTTTTGGCCCTCTGTCGGCCACATTTCCTCGTAAGAAACACCCTTACAAACGTGGGTAAGTGAGCGCTCTAATTATCACCCCTGGTTGCAGGATATCGATTCTTAAACCTTTTCCACACCAGAAGCTCTCGATGCTGCTGTTGATAAATTTTATGAGAGTATGAGAGTGTCCCAAAGTATGAGAGTGTCCCAAAGAAACGCAGCAGAAACAATTGCTGTACAGAAGCCCTTGCCGAGGACAGCTCTGCAGTACGCGTTCTACGTCAACATTTTCAGCTGCGCAAGGATGCACTTCAAGGGTCACATCTCAAGTCTGACCTTACCAATGCCCTCAGTGACTGCAGAATCCATACATAAGACGCTAATGGCCGTGCCGCAAGCAGTCACGTTCATTGGAAACAAGAAGATTTTTCGGGGGTCCTTTCGGAGCCTCATTCTGCCAGCTTGCTGTTCCAACAGTATTGCCTCCCATTCTAAAAAGCCGACGCCAGGTACACAACTGGCACCACACGATCTGAAAACTTACTTCTGAAGGTACTTATATCAGAGGATATGAGGCAGGGTGGAACGTTGGCTCGCATGGTGTTAGGCACGTTGGTTTCAAAAACAATGTATACGACGAAGCACCAATTGTTGACTTCACGCAAAGGGACTTGAGAGTAGAAGCCCGCACCCTTAACCCTAATTCAGCCCATGGCTTGGACGGTATTACTAATCTCATGACACAACTTTCCCTACTCATATTTCCACTTTCCTCGTCAATCTGTTTAACCTGTCTTCAGCTTGCACATTCCCCACCTCATTGAAAGATCGCCCATGTTACATTCCTTGTAAAACCAGAACGTCGACGACCTCAACCGTCTTCCTTCTGAATAATTTGTGTCACATATATGCTGGGGGATCTGCTGGGGAGAATGGTAACAATTCTTTATACTTTTTTATCACTTATCCCCTCCCTCCTCACCAGTATGTATTTTCTAAGGCGAAGAATACAACAACGTTGTTGGACCTCCGTCATTCACTCAGAGAACGCAGACATGAAAACAATTTCAAATTGGAGATATCTTCAGATTTTATTGCGCCTTTTGACGAAATTCGGCATCCAGGGATTCTTTATTTTTCTCAGGTAGCAACGCCGCCGAAGCAACATTTCCTGGCTTTTGGCTTCCTTTTTGGAGGGCCCCCGGACGGTGCACCTTGGGTAATCTTAATGACAGTATTGGCGACACCGCACACCCAGAACCCCCCTACTCACTGTGTAATCTACAGGGGCTGGTAGTTTTAAAGGTGAAGAGCAAAAACCACAATTGGTGGCAATGGGAGCCTTGGTCTAGATCCGGTGGATGGGATCCTTGTCTGTTTACAAGGCAGAGAGCTCTGGTACCTCTTAAGCTGCGAGGGTAAGGCTGACAAAGGAACTATTCATTTTCCTTCTTTTATACTATGGTGTATGGTATTGTCTTAACCACCCGCTCACATATTCGGGCCCCAAAAAGAAGCCGCACCGAAGTTTCATTCCTACCTTTTTTAGCAAACGTCTTTTAAACAACCGTGAACAACTATTCTCGCTTTCTTGTGATCGAGTCAGCTGACCCAGCAAGACCTGTCGCTTCTTTTTCTATATTCATGGCTTCAAAGTTTCTGCAAAGCACAACAGGTAGAAAGTATAAAGCTAAAAACTCAGGATCGAATAAATTCTTGTAAAACTCAATACCGCGTAACAAGCCCGCATCCTTCTTGCCCCAACTCGCTTCCTTGATCTGGACACCAGGGTCACACCCCACCGGAGCCGGAACAGCTCCCAGGGTGTGATTTTCGGAACAGATCTGCGTGCAGAGGCAAATGCCCACCATCTTGAAGGTTTAAAGGATCAGGGCGTCACAGCCGCGCGCGGCATCACCATGCGCAGGGATGATAGATCATCCCCACCAAACACATTATGCCGACCTTTGACCGCTCGGCATTTCCACAATATATAACTGCATGCTTCATCCGATGTTCCTTTCGCCCGTAAATTCCGAACCCGCGCCGCTGCTTCAATTGCCAGCGGTTCGGGCCCAGTAAAACCTCTTGCCGTGGCGAAACAACCTGTGCAAAATGCGCCGTGCAGGATCACTCCACCGCCGACAACTGCGACTTTGAGAACCTCACATGTACAACTGCAGGAGCCCACATGCTGCTTACTCCATGAAATGCGAGAATTTTCAGCAAGAGAAGAAAATAATTAACGGGGAAGGTACAGACAGCATATCTTTTCTAGAGGCCGAATGGATTCCATCTTTCCCCCTTGGGAAGTATACCGACGCATCGCCGGGGGGGTGCGGGCGGAAGCTGGGCATCGGCGCCTAGTTTCGGCAAGGACACGTGAACGCGAGTCGAACTTCGTCCTGCCGCTGCCCTCCCACCCCCTTGGCTGCCTGAGACATCCCAACCCGTCACAACACCGTCTTCTGCGTCAGCAGCGGCTGTGTTTGCAACGGTCTCCGTCGGGACCGAGGCCGCTTCCACCTCTGTCTCCTCGCGCTCCAGTAAATTCGAGGTGCTCAGGGGATAGAAACCGGTGGCGCCGCATCGTCTCACAGCCCCCCCCGCACCGTCCATGCCACCTGGTTTCGCTCGTGACACCATCGGCGGTGGCGGCTCAAGTGTAGAGCGCCCCAAATTGTGCCAAGTCCAGAGGGCGTGGTCCATCAGGTACACCCCTACATCTGACGAGGAAATGGATGGCAGGCCGTTCCTGCCTGCAACGCAGCGCAAGGAGCGACCTCCGACGTCCAAGCCATTAGACAGTCTCACAAAGCCGAATGACAAAATAACATCCCCCAAAGCCAAAACATCAGACACATTCCAGTCATCATTTAATGTAAATAATGGGAACACGAAACATCATTCACTAGAACTGCAGAGGCCTCCTTAAAAATCCTGGCGATGTCTACGAGATGCAGCTTGCTAATCAGCCAAGCGTAATGTGTCCCCGTGAAACAACCCTCGATTCTAAACAAATTTAATAAATAAGTACATGGTATTCATAAGGGACAGGGTTGGCTGCTCGAACTCTTTGGGCGGTGTGATCATTGTCGCCCGGAAATCATTAGCATGCCACCCTCTCTCTTTGAATACTGTCCTTGGGGCTGTAGCTATTGCACGATAAGATTTAATAGGTTGAAAACGGTATGCCCCCTCTACATTACCCCTGATTTAAAGCTTTCGATCTATGATTTTGATGGCCTTATAGATCCCGTACCCGAGCCCTTCATTCTCACAGGCGAGCTCAATGCACATGATCCACTCTGCGGCTGTTGCTACGTGTGTGGCCGGGATCGCCTCATTGAGAAATTTCTAACATCTACAGGAGCATGCCTATTCAACAAAAACAAGCCAACATACCATAATATAGGACACAACACTTATTCACAATTGGACTTAGCTATTGGATGTGCCGTACTCTTTCCATCTCTAGAGTGGGACGTTGCACAAACGGATCAGGTAGTGACCACTTCCCAAACACATTAACGCGCGTAGATAATGGACGAAATAGCTCCCCTTCTGCTGAAGAGATAAATGAAGATCGAGCAAACTGGAGTACATTTACAGAAACATCGAAATTACATGACAAAGCCATTACACAACTAGACCTGGAAAACGTTGCCCAAGAAAGTCGCCCCGCGAAGCCCCTGAAGGGCTAGGCGGAACGAGGACTGCAGGCGAGCACGGAAGGCACTTAACAACGCGTGGCGCGTCCTTCGTCGGTACCCCACATCGGACAACCTGATCTCCTTTAAACGGGAAAAAACACTTGGGAAGCGCTTGCGCCGATAGGCAAAAACGAAGAGTTGGAGCATCTTCTTCACATCCATGAATTCATACACCGGCACTCACCAATTCTGAAAACACATACGACAGACATACGGTTAGTACAACTGAACGCAGATACGGTTGGTACAACTGTTTAGTACAATAGGAAGACCAGGCTAACACACTCACAAACACTTCCAACATGTGTGCAGTTCAGCACACTACACCAAAGCTTTCATGAAGCACAAAACATCCTTTGAGAAGTCCGTGCGACATAATAATTGGACCAGCTCCTCTGAAAGCACTACCTTTTCGTTTCATGGGCTGAAGAATGCACTCAAACTTGTAAGCTTACGGCATCAGGGGGAGACAACCTTACGTGCACTTTGATACACGTACATGAAGACACACTTAAAGCACGCCTTCACCTCTAAATAAACAGTTTTTTTCAGGGCGCATTTCAGGGTCTTGGAGAGAGGCCATCGTCGTGGCTTTTTAGAGGAGGGGATAGACCCTTCCTCGGCCGTAAGTTATTGTCCCATTGCCTGAGAAGCTGCGTGTGTACTCTCTTGGAGAAGAAGGTAAACAGGAGACTGATGTAATTTCTTGAGTACAAGGGTCTTCTCGAGAGCAGCAAGCAGGTCTTAGGGCGGCACGATCTACCAAGGATCAACTAGTCGAATTGGAGTCGTATGTCAAAGATGCTTTACTCCACAAGCAGAACTGTATGACAGTATTCTTTGATCTGCAAAAAGCGCACGATACCGCGTGGCGGTACAGCATCCTCGGCATCGTAGTAATACTAGTATCTTTACGGCAGAAGCTGATGGTATTATTTCAGAGTAACGGTCCGAAATCCATTATCTATACACATTCCCTTAGTCTTGTGTATGGATTATAGCCTTAAAAGCATTCCTAATACCATGTACTCAATCTTGTCATCCATCCCAGTATTTATGTTTATGCCCACAAATGTTAATTGGTCCTTTGCTGGGCCCGTGGCCCCTGTGGTATGGCCGGGAACGAAGCCCCGGAGCAAGTGGACGCTGCTGCTACACTATAGAATGGATTCGATGTAACAACATTACCCTATACCGACATCAAGCCGCTCATCTGACAACTTCGCAAAAAATGGTAACACATTGGAGTGCACAGACAGACAAGTTTCACGCAATAAAACCACACTCGGGACAATACAGCACTGACACACGCAATAGATACACAGAAGTCGCCTTGGCTAGATTACGAATAGGGCGCACACATTCAAACCTGCTCACTGGATCTGCAAGACCTCTGTGGGGCGGGTGGGGGGATGGCCTATCCGTTTGCCACATCCTCATACAATTCAAGGCACTAGCAACAACCCGGCACAAAAACTTCTCACAATATTAGACAAAACATTCCACTACACCCATTGTACATTTTAAAGCACAACCCAATAATTGCCCGCCAGCGTGCTTTTTAGTTTCTTAGCGATGTCCAGTTTTTACACCTCATCACTCACCATACATTTTGACACCCACGCATGTTGAAACCAGTCATCTGCATTGTCTTTCATGTAATTTCTCGTAAATTTTAGTAAAGCTTTTACATTTACGAGCACTTCGTCCTGATAAAATAACTTTTCCTTGGCACTCTCTGCACTTTGTCACCCTTCTGCCAACAAAACACAATCATCATCGTCACCATATTTTTGAGGGACGAAAAATAGCTTCTCACTCAAACTTCAAAAACATTACTCATCAAACTGACTAAGGGAAGGCCACAAGGTTCACCTTTAAGACCAATAATATGGAACACTTATGGTTAAAATAAACTCTCTGTTACGATAGCTGATGACGTATACCTTAAGTAACATGTGGATGACACGATCGTTGTCATACATGGACATACTAGAAGGTTGCTTGAAGCGGCGGCTCGGCAATTCTTGGACTGAAAAACCACTTGGACCATAATCGACAAACTTAGTTACGAAACGTTCCTGTTGACTGGTTTCGAGATTAGAACTGGAAGCGAGCCGGAAACTCAGAGGGATACTTTATGGGACTGCGTTAAAATCTGATGCGGAGATGAGGCTCCTCGGGGTTCTTCCTGACAATCATGTAACCATTGTCGCTCACGCCAACCACCTCGGCTAACAAGCTTGCAGTGTCAATGATACGCTCCAGTCGTATGCATACCATTTTAAACAGACAGAATCTTCGCTTATTATATCATTTGGTTGCGATGTCGGCCGTGTCATATTCACCTCGTGCATGGTGGGATGCGAATAAACATTCAATGATTCGGTCAAAAGTATGGTCGCTTCTCAGAGCTACACTGTTGGCGGTCACATTGGTGTACACGACCACAAGAACGGCTTCCTTGAAAATCAATAGTATGAAAACAAAAGATGTTGTATTAACACCATATCAGAAACATGTTGACTATAATTTTATACTGTATATTGGTAATAATAGGGTTGAAGTAGTTTCCGAAGTAAAAACTTTACCAGATATTTTCCACAAGCTTTTCCTATAAAATGTGCAGGTAAAGTGGGTACTGAGCATTCCGGCGAAGCTTTCTGGTATTCTGAGCAAATTTCGCCATTTTTTTGCACATAAAAATTAAACTTATGGTGTATACCGCGTTTTTCTCTTCTACCTCAATTAATGTGGTTTAGTTTGGGGCACAGCATCGAAGAATAATACAGACAACATAATCTCTATTCGAAACAACGCGCTTCGAAATGCTGCAAACGTATCCTATGATATGTCATTACATGATTATTATACTTTCGTTAATATCGTAATCGTCCCACAATTGTACAATTTCATTTTACTGCATAGTGACAAAACAAACTTTAAAAGTAACATTACCTCATTTCTATGAATGTGCAACCGGAGAAAGGTTTCTGATAGAGGACATACATTTCGAAATGAAGCCACTCGGTCGGTTTCCTTCTCTAAAACCAATCATGGAGTATATAGCATTGATAACCACATATATCCTGGTATAATAAACGACATGACTTCAGAAGGTGTTAACACAAACAGTATTTCTAAATCCGAATTAAAACAATGTTTTATAAATCGCCATTCTTGAATTGTACATAAACATTGTCGTTAAAAGCGCAGTGGCACATGAATGCATGTATGTGCTCAAATTGTGCTGTTTTTCTCGGTTTTCATTTTTAATTTACAGCTTTATTTCACTCAGTCGTAAACAATATTTCTGTAAACAATAAACAGGCTGTAAACAATATTTCTCGTTGAACACGGTACGTTACGTATTTTGTACATTATAGTGTTGTCTTATATTTCAATATTTTGGGCTACTTGACTTCTTTCTTCTATGCTTGATTTCTTTCTTTCTCTCCTAAATTGTGTCACTGCATTATTTCTTTAGAAATATATGTTAGCAGTGTTTACCGTGTTTTTTATGCATTTCTGTAGTTGATGTTTTCTATTATTGCTGTTTTCAGTAAAGTTACACAATCTGTGACTCTACTGTACAATTTGTATTTCATTCCATTAACAGCTGCACTCTGCCCCAGCTCACTGCCTTGTAAGGGAGAAGAGGACACAGTCGAGCTGGTATAGTAACAGCTCTCTGTCGCCTCTTCCTGCACCATATTTTTTGCTATGTAAGAAATTCAAAATAAAGTGAAACTGAAACTGCTCTAGACGTAATAGCTAATAGCTCACCTGTAGAAACACACCTGGACATTCAAGTCCGCGTGTTTTTCCCGTTTTAGGAGCCACTATTCATCACGATCAACTGAATCAATAACGAAGCTTCAGAGGTGGACTTTCCGATTGACTATCTTACTCATTCAGCCAGATTGCTTCGAATTTGCAGCGAGAGGCTTACTACTCCCACGCTAACCAAAATTTTCGAGCGCCCAGCGTATACGCCTATGCAGTTAGATCACATACCTCAACTTGAGCTCGTGCTTCCTTTCCTATTATTACTGCGACTGATTCAATGAACAGTGCGCCGTTACCCGCTCTTTACCGAAACCACTTCATTCAAGGCAGAAGCATTAGCATTGACCAAACTACGTCAGTTTTTACTGAATGTTTCACCTTCTCCAGTTCATATATATTATAAATATATCCATAGAAATTATCTCGTAAGAAAGAAACCGGAGCTAATAAAACGTACAAAAACATGAACAATTTTAGAAGAAATGACAATACTAATTAACGTAATATTCAAGAATACTAACCCCTCAAATATTTTGTCACAATTTTTCTCACACGCAGAAAGAAAGTCAGCGACAAATAACGCAATAATGGCTTTTAGATCTTTTGTATTTAACATTGTTCTTTAGTTATTCTTTTTCTGCGTATTTATCTTTGTTATTTACATTTTTACATTTCTTTTTAAATCCATACATTCATTTTCAATGTACTTCTTTTACCCGTTTTACCTCGGTGGAACGGGAAGGGTTTCAGTTCATGAGCCCGTTTAATAAAGTTCACACCTACACCGACAGCCTCTTTGTCCTAACAGCTCTCAACAACCGCGTTGATCAAACGACCATACTTCACCAATTGAAAATTGCCATTGTTTCTCTCGAAGGTGCTGTTTCTGTTTATCTTTATTACGTACCGAAACATTCAGGTAATTAAAATAAGAACCACTGGGCAGATATGGTAGGGACAAGTGCGGCTACGAGAGGACACGATGCCCGCAGTAAACTATCCAAACCCATGATCGGTTTGAGATTAACAGAGGGTCTTCTGCAAGGGCACCGGAGGTGATTGACTTAAAATGCAGACAGAACTTTTTAAATGGATACCCAACGAATTGGACATTCATTCCCTCCTTCTCCCCTCCATGAAAAAACTAACTCATTTTATTACTTGACATAGACGGTTCCCACATTAGTTTATAGGTTACAACTGAAGGCAACCTGTCAATGCTTCTCTCTAAAAGACGCACCTTCTCTATCTCGCCCTTTACAAGATTGTAAAAAATAGCTGCTTTCATTCAACAAACCCACACCATAATAACAAGCTTTGGAACCACCCCAGTTACGGACATCAGTGAACAAAAATGTGGCAGGTAAATTTCTAATGGACTTTATTGAGTTCATCTCGTTAGCACTGCATGAAGTGGGGCACGTTTCCAGCATCTCGATCCAAGAGGTACTTTTCCGCGTGTGTTGTACCTAATTTCTTTTTATGAATCGAAAGAACCAATGTCTTTTTTTAGAGTGACAGGCTATGTTCTCTACCGTGTGCTCGGCTTAAATACTGTCATGTAGCCAAAGACGATGGAGCTGTTATGAAGAAAAAGAACAATTTTATTGGACCGAACTGGTGCACCCCTAACCACTCAAAGAATACACAGGCGGCGAAACAACAGTCAACAAAGTGACGTTCGTAGACTGGTGTAGGCGATTAGAATGCCGTGGCATCTGTTCAGCGGGAATTTATCTCTCGGCGCGAGGGTTCCTGGAACAGTCAAATTGTATCCAGAACACTGTAGCTGAACGAAGATTATACTATGCCGTTCACATTCGTTCAGAACGCTCTCCCTATCAGAAGAGATAACACATGCGGCACAGAAAGAAAGAACGAAACACGGGCCTCTCTTGGCACACAGACAACAGCACTAACACCGGCCAGGGCAGCAGGGCGGCAAATTCAAAACACAAATAAACTAACACAGTGCAGGGTTCGCGGCATTACTCCCCTTTAAGAGTGCATCGATGCGATGTTAACACAAGGGACAGTCCGAACAAATAAAAAATAAAAGTCCGTCAACGTGCGTAGAAAGGTTTTAAGCCAACCACGTGGGCGACTTCGGGCCGCGTGAGTCGTCGGGATGTTCCAGAATCACCATCGTGGATCACCTCGTAGGCAAGGTGGCATCCACTTTGTCGAATCCAGTAGTGTCGAAATACCTTCGTAGAAGTTTCTCTCTGCGTCCACTTCATCGGATGGGAGTCCAAACCCACACACGATCCCCTAGGTGGTACTCTACGTCTCGGCGTCGGAGGTTGTAGCGTCTCGCATCCACCAGCTGCTAGTTCGTTGTGCGAACTGGAGTGAGCTGGCGGGCCTCCTCCGCACGCTGAAGGCATCCTGGACGTCGGCGTTCCGGTCGTCGTCTTCTAGGTGCGGCAGCATGGCGTCAAGCATTGTAGTCGGCCGTCTTCCCTAGACGAGCTCGAACGGTGTCATCGGCTTTGTTTCTTGGACAGCCGTGTTGTACGCAAACGTGACTTAAGGGAGCACTTCGTCCCAGGCGTTATGTTCAACGTAGACGTACATGGACAGCATATCCGCAATTCTCTTGTTCAAATGTTCTGTTAGTCCGTCCGTTTGGGGGTGGTACGCCGTCGTTATTCTGTGATCCGTGGTTGCTGTAGTGTAATATTCCTTGCATAAGCTCCGCAGTGAATGCCGTTCCACGGTCCGTGATTGAAGAACTTCGCGAGTTCTTGTGCATTCCCCCGCGGAAGAGCGGCCGTCTCTGAATAGCGCGCCATGTAGTCCGTCGCTACGACAATCCACTTGTTCTCGGAACTGGACGTAGGGAAGGGGTCCAGAAGGTCTATTCCAATCTGATGGAAGGGCCTCAATAGGACGGCGATCTGCTGCAGAAGTCCGGCGGGTCTCGTCGGCGGCGTTTTTCGTCGCTGGCAGTCACGGCAGTTTTGGGCTGTGGGTGACGTCGTATATAAGCCGGGGCCAGTAGTACTTCGCCTTGATTTTTCTAATTGTTCGCGCTGGGCCCAGATGTCCGGAAGATGAGTCATCGGGGCACGCTTCCAAAATTTTGGCACGGCGGTCTGCGGGGATGACAAGAAGAGAATTCTTCTTCACTGGAACGGAGTTTTCCAGACTGTGTGCTGGTAGGTTGCGTTTGAAGGTCCTAAGCACGGCGACGTTGCTTCTTTCGAGGTGTCGATTGTGACGCGTAAGTCGGGGTCAGCAGGCTGCTGGGCGGCTAGGTCGCTCTGTATCACGACTCTGAAGAAGGCGCTGTCTTCATCGGAGTCCGGTGGCGGTCGGTCGAAGGGGGCTTGGGACAAGGTTGTCGGCGTCGGAGTGTTTAATGCGGATTTGCAGACTATTGTAACGTCGAACTTTTGCAGGCACAAGCTCCACCGCCCTAGACGGCCAGAGGGATCCTTCAAATTGTCGAGCCAACACAGCGCATGGTGGTCGGTCACACCCTTGAATGGTCTACCATACATGTATGGGCGAAATTTTGAAATGGCGCATATGATAGCCAGGTACTCTTTTTCGGAGGCGGAGTAGTTTTTCTCCTTCTTCGACAGACCACTGCTTGCCGAGGCGATTACCTCTTCGCACCCACTTTCCTTTTGGACGAGGGCGGCACCCAAACATATACTGCTGGCGTCTATGTGCACTCCCGTTGCGGCGTTCTCGTCGAAATGAGCGAGCACGGGCTGGTGTAGCAGACGTTGTTGCAGCTCGCAGAATGCTTTTACTTTGTCTTTTTCCCAGACGACAGGGGTGCTATCTTTCGTCAGCGCGTGAGTGGCTTTGCAATGCGTGCGAAGCTTGCGATGAAGCGCCGGTACTATGCGCATGGTCCGAGAAATCTTCGAACGCTCTTTTTGTCTTTCGCTCTTGGGAAGTTCGCTATGGCTGATGTTTTTGCCGGGTCCGGCAGGACTCCCGCGGCGTCGACGACGTGTCCCAATAAACTTGAGCTTCTAGTAAGCGAAAAGGCACTTTTTGGGCTTCCGCCTTATCCCCGACGAGCGAATAGCCTCGACTACAGACTCCAACCTTGAAAGGTGGTCATCGAAAGTTCGGGCGAATACTAGAACGTCGTTAAGGTATACGAGTCAGGTGTGCCACTTGAGGCCAGCCATCACAGTGTCCATGACTCTTTGAAACGTTGCGGGTGCCGTGCACACCCCAAACAGCATTACCTTGAACTCGTATAGACCGTCGAGGGTTATAAATACAGTATTTTCTCGATCTCTCTTGTCCACTTCAACTTTGCCAGTAGCCTATTTTCAGATCCATCGATGAGAAGTACTTCGCGTGGCAGAGGTGGTCAAGGGCGTCGTCAATTCGTGGCAGGGGGTACACGTTTTTCGATGATTTTGTTCAGTCTCCGGTAGGCCATGCAGAACTTTAAAGTGCCGTCTTTTTTTCTTGACGACTACGACCGTCGCAGCCCGCGGACTTTTCGATGCCTTTATTATGTCGTCGCTGAGCATGTCGTCCAGTTGATAACGGATGGCTTCGCGCTTGTGTGAAGAAATGCGGTACGGTGACTGTCGGGTGGGCCGGGCTCCATCTTCAGTTATTATCCGGTGCTTCGACTGAGGTGTCTGACGTAACTTTGAATTCGACAAAAACACTCGCTGTAGCGATGAAGCAAAGCGAATAACTGGTTCCTTTCTTCTTGCGGTAGCGGCAGATTCACGTCGAGAGGTTGTAGAAGCTTGAATGTTTCTTCGAGCGCGCGTTCAAAGTCGGCGACTGCGATCACGTAACCTGCTTGTTGCGTTCCTTCGAGAAACGCCACTGCAGCTCCCTTGTTTAAAAGCTGGTACTCTTGGAAGAAATTGGGGATCAAAACTTGAGATTGGCGTTGCTGAAAGGGCGCAATGCTTCTTGCGACGGAGACAACGCGGCTGAGGAACAGCCTTTGGTCACTCTCTACGATAGCGTCGACGTCAGGAACAGCATCTTCACAGTAGACGGTGATCATCAAGCTTGCGCGGGATGGCCGGGTGACATGATCATCGGTGACCATGATCAGGGTTACATGATCATCGGTTACAGCAGCATCGTATTCGGATTCCGGTTCCGGCGTCATTGTGTAATGGGAGGAAAAAGTTACGGACTTGGCCTGTACGTCACCTATTCCCGCGTTTTCAAAAAGTCCCCATCCAATAATTTTGTCACGGGAGCTGTTAGGCAAGATAAGGAACCCGGCATGGTACGTCGTGCCGTCTATGGTGACGCGGGGATCTGCACGTTCCTCTTGGCGTGCGTATGTGCGGACCATCCCATCTGGTCATAAATATCTTCAGCTTAGACGCAAATGTTCCGCTCATTACAGAGTAGTCGGCTCCCGTGTCTACGAGGGCGACTACATCAAAGCCGTCAGTGGGCACCTTGACATCGGATGCTGCCTTTCTCGAGTTCCGGGTGCGTCGGGGCGTCGCATCTTAGCTTGTGCATGTTGACCATCGGGACTACGCGTTGTCGTCGCCTTCCCAGCGGCAGTCTCGGCCATGTCGGGTACGCATCGCACCGTGTAGCTGTCGTCGTGTTCTGGAGTCTCGTCAGGGTTAGGTCAGTTCGTCGGGATGAGGGCACGCCGTGAATCACTGTCTTCGGCGCGTCTTTGCGTCGTTGGAGGGTTTCCGTTTTTTTGCCGTAGAGCAACTTTACCTCCAGAAGTTGCTGCTTTTAGTTTCCCCCGCGAGGGCTGGAGGACTTTTCACGGGCAAAGACAGCATTGCTACGGCGGTTCGGCCATTGGTGGGCGATGGCGAGCGGTTAAAACGAGCTGGGCCACGGCATGCTTGAGAGATATACTCGTCGGTCTCACGTGGTTGTTGGCCAGGGAGAGGGCGAGGGGCGTCGATGGAGATACCTTACAAACCTAGCCTCTTGTAATTGCAGTTGTGGTAGACGTGGTCGGCCTCTCCGCAGTGGTAACACAGCGGGAGAGTATCGGGGGTTTCCCACACCTAGGTCTTCCTTCGCGCCTGGTTTGGGGTTACAGGTGCTCCGGCGGGCTATATTGGGCGGTGGTAGGGCAGAGATTCTTGAAGACGTGTTGGAACAGGGGGGGTCGACGAACAGCCGCAGAGTAGATCATAGCCTCTGGCTTGCGGGGTGCCTCGGATGGCATAGGTTCCCAAAGCTTGCTGTACTTCTTCCCGGATCACGTAAGTCAGTGAAGCGACTTGAGGTTGTGGCGTCGTTGTCAGTAAACGTTTCCGCAGCTCCTCCCTCCCCACTGCACGGATGGTCTTGCATAGTGAGATGGATTTAATAGCGCCGGCCCCAATCGTAACCGAAACCAGCGCATTGATTGGGCAGTCGTGCAGCCTCGTTGGTATTGCAAGCATCATTTCAAACGCGGCCGCCTCAGACGCAAATTTGGACACAGTCTTCGGGGGGTTGCGGACAAGGCATGCGAAGAGCTCTTGCTTAAACCCTCGCATCAGCAACCTTGGTTCATTTCTTCAGTCATTTCTGGGTCCACACGGCGAAAAAGTCGCGTCATCTCCTCAACGAACACGAGCACGCTTTCATTGGGATGCTGCGTGCGTGTCGGCATCAGCTGCTCGACCCGTTCCTTGCGTAACAGAGTCGTGAACGTTTTCGAGAGCTCGGTTGCTGCAGGGTGTCAGCGTACGTTCGTGATTCTCGAACCAAATCTGTGTGGAGTCTTCAAGGTGGAAAAACACTTGCTTGAGTGTTTCGTCGTTATCCGATCGGGTAACTGTTCGGGCGCTCTCAAGATGCTCCAGCCATTCCTCGGTATCATCCGTAAGTGACCCATGGAATGATGGTGGCTCCCGGGGTTGCTGTAGAACTACGGGGGTGCTCGATGCGTTGGTCATTGTTGATGCGTTGATCATGGCAACGGTCGGGACGTCTTCCGCCTTCAATTTATCTGGCAGTGGTCCAAACTCGGGCGGGAGACATTGCAGTCGGCGGCTGGCTCTACTTGGACTAGCTTTGTGGCTTCCGTAGGTTGTTCGTAGCAAAGGGTGCGTACCCAGCCCATCACCAGATGTCACGTAGCCAAAGGCGACGCAGCTGTCTTGACGAAAAAAAAACAAGTTTATTAGAGCGAACTTGTGCTTCAATAACAACTCCAAGAATACACAGGTGGCGAAACAGCAGTCAACAAAGGGACGTCCGTCACTGTTGTCGGCGATTAGAATGCCGTGGCATCTGTTAAGCGGGAACTTTTCACTCGGCGTGGCGGTTTCTGGAATAGTCGAATCCAGAACACTATAGATAACGAAGATTATTCTACTGTGTTCATGTCAGTTCGGAAGGATCTCCCTACCATAAGAGATAACACATGCGGCACAGAAAGAAAGAACGAAACACGCGCCTCCCTTGGCACAGAGACAACAGCGATAACAGAGGCCGGCGCAGCCGGATGGCGAAAGCAAAAGACAAATAAACAAACCCAATGCACGATTTGCGGCTATACCATATGAGTACCATCTTGTAGAATGGAGCGGGAAATGTGCAGGGCTGCGGGGATCATGCGCTTTAAGGAGGTTGTGGTAGCTAGCAAATCTAGAATATGTGTGCGGGACTGGAGTTGTATCGTGCAAGCGCCACAGGCACTTCCGGTGTGAAGAGTTTAGTAGCATCCCGTTACTCTCCCTTTTTCAGGCGCTGCGATAACGTCTTCGAAATACTAAAAAGGGGTGCCATTTTTATTGAATAGTCTCAGCTATATAGTGTTCGTAGGCTTCTTTTTTACACTACGTGGAGCTACGTAGTATATGCGCTGGTTACCTTTTCTTTTCGCAGTGTCCGGGACAGCCTCATTCTCTCGGTTTTATTCTGACTGAGCATGTTTTAGTTTTGTCATTGCTGCTGCCTCTGTTCGCCATTAGCTGTTTTTCGCGCCGTGGATAGATGTGGAGAATGCGTTTGTTTACAAGTCGGGTGTTTTTCTTCTCATCTCTAATTTGGATTTTATGGAAAAGTACTTTTTAATTTCGGCTATTGTATTTATTGTTATTGTCTGTTAACCTACAGTAGCTTGGCTGGAAAGGGTTTTACTCCTTCCTTTTTGTTCTTTTTCTTAGGGGGAACACGGCATATATAGAATAATCACCCTCTCCCCATTAAGGACGACAGTGTCACTAGAGCCTCCTCTCCCTGAGTGGACGGGCTTACTCCCCACAGAGTGTCCTGCTCAATGCAGTCTGGTTACGTAAGACATAACTCAGTATTCTGGCGACCTATAGTAAATGTACCCGCAGTTTAAATCATTTGGCACATGATAGGATAAAATGTTTTTTTTTTTTCATATATCGTACATGCAAATATAGCTAGATGGAAAAGACGCTTTCACAAAACTAAAGCTGCCCTCAAATCCATATTGATGCGAGTGTGTAGCCTTTCACTAGAGGCGTTCTTCGTGTCATCAAATCCAGATCAATCTCCACTAACGTAAAACCTGGGAAAGGGCGAAGCATGCAGATAATGAGTTCATTCTTGGCGCCTTAGCGTTTTTGCCAACGAAGATAAAACGTTTGGAGTAGAGGTGTTCAAATTTTCTGTAAAGTGTTTTGTCTTTCAAGCACAAAGCTCTCTAGAGCGAGGCGCAAACGAGTGTTCCGGTGTTTTTTAAGATGCGTTGCGTTCTAGCGAGAGGCGTAAACGACTTTCGAGGTGTTTCGGTACTATGACTATGTGAGATGATTATTTCGAGTACGACGACAGGAGATACCAACTTCCCAAGGCCCTAACGGCCTTCGCCCTTTAAACGCCCATAGCGAAAGCACTGCTCTTCCTTCCAGATAGCCGCACTCTCCTGCGCAACTGCTGTGCACACACATCGCTTCGGAGCGTGAAAAAATTTTCACAAGCCTACACGCTCCCATAAAGTACCGAGGGTTCAATTTTAGGATCTGCTTACCCTAAGATATCCCTTCAATTGCAGGTTCTATTACCGATGTAGCTCCACATTGATGAGCTGCATCAAAACAAAAACCATTTTTAGTTATCCACTAAACTGGAGCTACAAATGTTGTGCCCTTTGTAAAACCATTTAAATTTCGTCGGTTTGTTAACCAGAGTAAAATCATAGAATTAGTCGGGTTCAAAAATTAAAGCACAAATGTTTTTTCTAACTGCTCCGCAATGTATGCTTTCCCCGTCAGTACGAATGCTGCCGCGATTTTGTGCTGGATCAGGGTACTTTCGCCATGACGGGAAGACATTTTCCACGTGAAGAAGTTGAGCCTAACAGCAGTGTCGTGCTGGCACGGCATTGTTCCGCTGTGGTTGGCCTAACGCAGCGATGGGAGATTTTGCCGGCGCAACAGCAAAACTCTCGAGCTGAAACTTAAACTTTATGCATAAGGAGTCAAAAATTGTGAAGGAAACGCGTCTATATTAAAGCACACATCATTTGGTTGTTTAAGAAACGAAAAGAGTTTCGTACAAATAGAATGGCGTAACTGTTCAGAAAATAATATTCAAGCCCAATATTCTTTCTTTACTGAAATACGCACTGAGAGATAAAGCGGAAGTATCAAACGGTAATACATTTCCGTTACGTTTGGCTTCGAAAACAAAAGCATGATATAGCGTAAAGACCAATAGGACTCACAAAGTGCAGAATTCCCGCCTGTCAAGCTGAAAGGAATTTTTAAAGACGACAGCCTTTTAAGTGCGAATGCACTTCTTAAGCGAGCCTGAAGCGTCCGCCGCCGTCCGCATAGCAACAGCTGCGGGTGCGCGCGCTCCTCGTCTTCCTTGGCAACGGGGGGAGATGGGCGCGCGCTGCCTGGCCGCTGACATGGCACATACCCACGTGGGGGATTGGCCAGGAATCTCCTCGTCTTCCTTGGCAACGGGGGGAGATGGGCGCGCGCTGCCTGGCCGCTGACATGGCACATACCCACGTGGGGGATTGCCAAGAATCGGGCGTGGGAAGGGCTAATGCACCCGCTTAAAGGAGTACTGACACGAAATTTCAAAGCTGAGATCCGCTCTAGCAATCAGGAACAACGACAACACAAATAGGTGTCTGTGAATAAATGCATCTTTCTTTCTTTGTAGTTGTGTGTGTGTGTGTGATCTCTCTTTCGCGAACATTACCGAACCGCGCAAATTCAACTCGTGCATTCGCACTTTCACATTCTTCCACCCGGGGAAATGCGGGGAATTTTTTTTGAGCTACTTCAACGCAGAAATTGTGGCCTGTCGCACTGTCTCTGTCTGTCTTGTTTGTTTTCTTTTGATTACCGTGTTTGCTTTACTGGGCAAAGGTAAACAAAGGCTGTGCAATAGTCTTATATACCAACAGCCAAATCTAAGTCACACTTTATTGTTCCTACTTTTCAACATTCTTGAACAAGAACAACGCGTTACGCAAGTGAAAGGCAGAAAATCAATACATGAGTTATATATAAAGTGTTCCTTTATTAACAACATCACCGATGGTTGGGTTCTGCGATAGCAAAGAAAATACAGACGACCCGCCGTATTTCAAACTTTAAGGTACCCCAGAATGTTATTTTAGTTATCCGAAGTGCTGTATATATATATATATATATATATATATATATATATATATATATATATATATATATATATATATATATTACTCTCGACAAAGTGACAGCACGCGTAATGATTAGGCGTATATTGCAATCCCATTTGTTCAATTGTTAAGCGTTTTTAAACGTTAACTTCACAACATAAACACAAGCCACGGGCGTATGGTCGACAAGATGAAAGCCATGCGCGTAACTTTAGTAACTGCCGTGTCTGTTTATTTTCTTTTTTGTGCTGACATGTACCAAAGTAATGCGTGATTGTGCATTTTTTCTTTAGTTTTTAGCGACAGAGGCCCGCGTGGGTATGACCGCTTCAACAAGTGTAGGTAGCCAATCCTGCTTTTACGTTTTTAAAGACTGTTCTTTGTTTCGGTTTCTAATTCGCATCGTGAAATAGTTAGTGGGGCAAAAAAGTTGAGTGGCGCCATGATCTACCTTAGTTATGCTTCGTTACAAGCGTTTGCTTACTAGCAACGCCCTTTTCCCTGAAGGCTTCAAATGGTTATTTTTTATTGTCGACTGCTGTGAATACATAATCCCGCAAATTTTCACATAGTAGAGCGAAGGCATCAGATATTTCCCGATACGGAAAGGCAAAAAGTACGAATAAACCGTATCACGGAGTTTAAATTAACCAGCTTTAAAATAAATTGAAAGAATAGCCCCCAAACCAAAAATTTGAATTTTGTCTGAATTACCCGAAAGTATGATTTATCAAATTTTGAATCATCGCGAGTCTACTTTACTCCATCTGCGGCAGAAACACCTTCGCCTGCTGTTGCCGGCGCAAACTTTCGGCATTTAAAAAAATTCAAAAGCCAACAACAACGAAAGGTTTTACTAGATAAGTCGCACGTTCCTCTTGGAACGCTCGTAGAGTACTGCTACGTGGTTATACAAACGTTGCACTAGGAAACCTCGATCTATGACCGTATCCGCGGTACGGCAGCGTTGGAATCCAGGCACCCGACGTGGAGCAGTAAAACACAATAAATTTTAATTCACTTGAGCAACCCTCAAGCGTGTTATCTTGGGAGACACGTGACCGGAGAGGAACAGCATGACACGTGAGCGGGAAACTTAAGTGAAGCATTTACTTGCCAAGGGCGCTCATTTACTACCGTCTTTTGTCGAACTTTCTAACGAAAGAGGCAGAACTTCCGGCCTTTTTTTTTTCTTCAGAAATTCGAAATTGCGAAGTCTGGATGGGAAAAGCTACAGAGTTTGTGTACCTGCCCTTAAAATGCGATGAGACGCAGTTTCGAGGAGATACTGGGGAGGTAACGACCGATGATTTTGGTTCCTAGGCAATATGCCCCGGATCACGGCATAGCTTCGCTATAATGTGTTTGCGTGTAGGTGTATACAGAAATTTATTTTACTTGGCCTAGCTTCTCAATTTTTCAAAGGTTTGCAGTTGCCAGTGCGTTCAGAGTGCATCTGCCAAGCGAAGACGCCACCAGTCCGTGGCGCAGATAAAATTATACTTACCAAAATTCGGGCTTGCCATGGCGCTGTAACGCCAATCGATAGTTACTTTCTCACCAGCCCCTCGCCGTCTGTTAACAGAGTCCAGCATATTCATATGTAACTTACCCCCCAACCCCCCGTTTCCTGCGCGAGTCGCATTCCCTGCCCCGCATGAGTTATATGTCCAGGCCAAGCAGCGTTAGCCGCTGTTATACACAACCCAGCTAGACACACGGAGAGAGCACCAGAGACTATAGAAGATGCAAACAAAGCTGGCTTTAAGTAGGGAAAAATTCTTTGCCATCATTTGACCCCTGAACATTGGCTCGTGCTGCCCATCCTTGAATGGGGACGGGAACTGGACATCTAGGGGACGTCCTGAGGAGCGCTCAGGATACGGAAGACGATTCGAAACTGTGGAACGTGCGTCAAAAGAACGACTTATTGGTATGTTAATCTATAGTAAACCAGCCTGATATCCGAAATATTTCTTCGGAAGGGCAGGACACACGCGGAAAGCCGAAATTATGAAGTGTTTTTTTTATTTTCAGACGAAACCTTTCTGCTTTAGTGTTTCAACCTGTGAGTAAAAAATATTGCTCGTTTACATTTATGGTGCAAATATATCTGTGGAAAATAAAAATATATTTTAAATTCGTCAACTGCCGTGTGTCACGTGCTTCGTCGGAAAGTTTTGACGCGTGACTGTTGTTGATGATACTTTAGCAATTAATTCGTCAGGAAGGTGATACGAGGAGAAAGTGACCCCTCCCTGATATTATCCAATGGATAAATATCTGCTGGCCATGGCAGGTAGACGGGGCTTTTGCTCCCAGTAAGGAAAGAAATTCAGTCCTAGAGGCCAAGTCGAATAGTCTTTTTAATACCTTCGACCGAAGCCATAGTATAAGCAGACATTACAGGAGGTTTCGGGGCAGCATAGGAATATTTTAGTGCAGGTTCTGATCGAGTGTGCTCTGACTGTTGTTTTCATTAGAAGTGTCCGCACGTTGCATTCAGTGCCATTCTGTGCATTTGTCCCGTATGACTTGAACTTAGTGGTCGTTCAACTGAGCCAATTGTTCTCTGTTGCTCTGGGTAGAGCTTTGTAAACTTTTGTAAAGGTCCTCGTCAAAACGAGGTGACTTTTTCTAGGGCGATCAGTATGACGCTCTCGGATATAGTTTACATCTTTGTGATTCCAGATTTCCGATTGGCTTTGCTATCTGGCTGGCTAAGGAACACCATCTCTCAACTTGTGGCCTCCGTTAGGGATGGGAATAGCTAAGACACGTTGTCTATCATTCAATTGGTTCTTTTTAAACTGACGAACACGAGTTCTATTCGCGTTTTCGAAAAATTTCTCCTCCAGAGTGAGTGATTCATACTCCTCCCCGAGTGGGAATGGCAATAGTGTGTCTGACATTGGTTCGTGCCGCACGTACGAGGCTTACTCCGTGGCACAGCGCTCAGACAATGAACAGCTGGCTTGGGACGGGAGCTTACACTCATGCACGGCGAATGCGGTCCCGGTTAGTGTGGTTGATTAAACGCTCCTTATGCTTGTGTGTTTCCGTGAGTGCGAGATGAATGATGTTGAGGCTGGAAAGAAGGGTACTCGGAAGGAGTTGCATGTTTGCATGTTGATTCGATGCATGTTGCTGGAGTATGCGTGTGTGCGTTCGTGCGTGCTGCGTGTGTGTATGTGCGTGTGTGTGTGTGTGCGTGCGTGTGCGTGTGTGTGTGTGTGTGTGTGTGTGCATGTGCGTGTGCGTGTGTGCGCGTGCGTGTGCGTGTGCGTGTTGGTGCGTGTGCGCGTGGCGTGTGTGCGTGTGGCGTGCGCGTGGTGTGTGCGTGGTGTGCGTGTGCGAGCGTGTGCGTGTGCGTGTGCGTGCGCGTGTGTGTGTGTGTGTGTGGTGTGTGTGGTGTGTGTGGTGTGCGTGTGCGTGTGCGTGTGCGTGTGTGTGTGTGTGTGTGTGTGTGTGTGTGTGTGTGTGTGTGTGTGTGTGTGTGTGTGTGCGTGTGCGTGTGTGTGTGTGTGTGTGTGTGTGTGTGTGTGTGTGTGTGTGTGTGTGTGTGTGTGTGTGTGTGTGTGTGTGTGTGTGTGTGTGTTGTGTTCTAGTATTCCGGAACAAAGTGTGTTCTAGTATCCCGAGATGGTGCTTTGTGCCATAGTGTCTGTCGCTGAACAATACCCAGAAGTCTTTTGCCTGATCACAAACGAAGGTTGGTTCTTTCTCTCGCTCGCTCTCTCTCTCCCCCCTCTCTCTATCTCTCTCTCACTCCCTTACCCATAGCAAGTATGAATCCGCTTAACTTAGTTCCTTTCTAGTGGCCGCCACACAGTGCGCAAATACGGGCCCATGTTTTGTAGTCAGTATCAGCTAAATTCAAGCTAGTTACTCGTATGCTTGCCTAGTGCAAGCATTCAATTGCTCGTTCATGTTAAGGTTAGGGCGGTTTGAGGATATAGAAAGGTTAAGGGCGCGCGCCACCATAATAGTGTCAATGAACGCTCCCAGGGCTTCGTGCAGTACGGAGTAAATATGCATACTCGACGGTGCATTTGTTTGAGGGGGCGCCGAATTAGAGAGAGGTGTAGTAGGAAAGATAAGGAACGCGTGCTGTTAGAAAATGTTAAATGGTGGCTCTGCCCGCACCCATCTCCGCTTGGCCTATGAGCCTGGGCCAGTGATTGCTCCCAGTGGCGTCTGTGTTTTTTCTTTTTTGCTATTCACTTTTGTGCGACGTGCATTAGCCTTCTAAGCGGAACCTACAGCGATGCAAACTAGCCTTACTCGGGCTCTATTAAGCCAAATTTGTGCCTCAGTTCTGTGGTACCGATATATATTTTTCCAAAAACTCCACTGCTCATCGAACTTCATAGAGTAATGGAATCCTGAATTTTTTGCGCGATTCCACGTAGACAAGCTCACGCATGTAAACGATGGCATTACAGCTGACAAGCGGAGCCGGGGAAAATAAAAAATTGGTGTGGAATAGAAAACAAAAAGTTAAAGGAAATAAGTAAATTGATAATGTCCTAGATGCACTGAGCTAGTGGGATATCAGCAGTCTTACACTCGCTGGAAGAGGAGCGCTGTTTTTTTTTTTTTTTTGCTTAAGAGAAGGCTGTCTGCGAACGATTAAATGAATGGGAATATGTTATAAAAGGAGCTCAACTTCTGGGTCAACCCCATTTTGCTTTGCTATGTATTTCATCAATTTCTTACCCTCCCACGCACACCCTTAAAGGTCACATTACTCGAAGCCGTTTGCATAATTTATGTTGTTTGATAGCTTTCCAGAGTGCCCCTAATGTACGACGGTAGAAGAAAAAACTCTAGATAAAGAGGACGAAGTGCTTCAGTGGGCCACCCCAACACGGTCAGTTTTGTGAATTCTGCTGCAGCAAGAAAATTACAGCTACACGTTGTCTCGTTTCGGTGTATTAGAATAAGTAATGAAAAACACATTTCAGAAGCGACCCCCTTTCGGGCTTGGGCTGCTGTCCTGTGCTGTCGTCGCCGTAATCCGGCGACGGATTACGGCTGTTCTTAAACAATGTTCTTAAGTCACTGTTCTTAAACACCTAGCAACTCTTCTTCGACTCCCGCTGGAATGTAACGTGTACTAAAAAAACGCCGGGAATCTCGTTTTCGCATCGCGGCAGAGATATTCGTGATTCAAAAACAAAACACTTTTTCACAAAACGGTATTCGTCTACCTACCAGCAGTTTCATCTCCGTTGGAGAAAACGCAAAGGCGACAACTATACATTTCTAGTCTGCCTCTTTCTCCTCTCCCCAGGTTTTAGTTAGTAGAGATGGCCGGGGATTTTTAACACCAGGCACTGACGGTTGCCTGGTTCTTCTCTAACAGAGGCGTACCAACCTCACAGATATTTATTCCGCATTTTCCGAAATGATTTATATCTGCTCGACCACCACAATCTTACCATATTCGGTTTCTGCCACCTGATACGAAAAATGCTAAAATTATCTTTAGGTGACACACCAACACTTTCTATTTTGTTTGGTATCGTATCGCTTATATTACGAAATGTGCGCCAAAAACAGCGTAAGTGTTTTCTGACAGGCAATTATGAGGGGAGCGAACTTAAATGTCGTTTTCTGAGGACTTTCCGGTATCGAAGGAGCCTGTGCAAGCGTTTAATGGTACTATATGCTCGAAGCAAACCGTCATTCCGCTTTGTCTATCAGAATTCTTATACTGCTTAACATTACAAAGAATTCTACAAGAAAAGTGCAAAAAATGACTCTATCCCTAACGTATACAGAAAAAGAGACACATTGAAGGCTTAGGTGACGATCTTACGCTCGCCACCTAACGATCAATAAAAAAATGGCTGCGCGGTGCCTTCCCTTCTGCCGGCATAGATAGGGCCAGGTTGCCAGAAAGCATCGGTTAGCCTTGAACGATGATTGAACATGCTAGCCAGTCGCTAGCGAGTAGAGTACCGCCACGTCCAAATGAAAATTATTTGATTCCGCTCCGTAGCGTGCGTCAACGTACCATTCGAGCACGTGCAGTCATGTTATTTCTCTTTTCTTTTAAACGACAATAGAAAATAGTCACGCCGATAAATAAATGATTATGTATTTGTATACCTGCTATAGTATGAGGCAGTTTCTAGGCCCGATGTTACGATGCGTATAGTATTTTCGAAACTGATACTGTCTTGTGGCATAGCGGTGAGCCGAAACAAAAGTACCCCAGCGGGGTTAGCTTTACCATGCCACGTACTATTGCTTTAAAAAATGGCAACAAAAAAAAAAACACGTGTGTATTACTGCGCCAAATATATTCCAAATGATACACATTACTCACACTACTTTTTAATAGTCTCGCCTCAAAAAGTCAAACAGTGCAGCACTACGTGTTTCGGGTTTGTTGCGACAACAAAGGCTTGGCTTCTCTTGAAACAATTTTAAGTATTCTTATATAGAACCAACTCTTTTTGAAATGCTTCGTCGGCATTAGTGGGTGGAAAATGCACATAGGGGAAGAGTTCTCCTACGCACAGAAGCTGTGTGCTTAATCAATCAGCGAACAGAGTGTTTCGTATTTAAATCTTTTGACCAGATCTGCTTAGCATAACAAAGGCGGACGGGGAAAATATACTTAAATTTTTTATCAGATAAAAGTTGCTCAATATATCTGCCTCTCGGACACACTAACAGATATCGTTGATAGGCCGGTGGTATTGCGCGGCTATTTACCACTGAATCCGATATAGTGTCCAAAGCGCCAATCAATCACAGCTCACTTCCCGTATCCCCCAATTGAAATAGCTCAGTGTGTCTGAGCCACTTCTAAACCACCGACTAGCTATTACCCTTAAAAATAGTGCTTTGTCTGGAACATTTCACTACAACTTTGAAAGATACAAAATTCGTTCGTACCACTTTTTAAATTCTGCGTTATTGTATGTCTGGTTCTTAGTGAAAGGGCTGCTATTCTTCGTCCTAGATGGAATGTATATAATATGCATCATGCTTCAGAAGCGACCATCGATAAATCGACAACCTTCTATTTACTTTTGCCGCACAGCATCTAGCATGATATGGGTAATTTAGTTAAGATATAAGTTTTTCCAGGAAAGTAAAAACAGGTACAAACACAGAAAATTAGGTTTTAAGCTCCGACCTAAATCTCCTAGCCATTTCAGAAATGTGAATGCACAATTGCTGACAGAGTGCAGTGATTTTTTGCGTCGCAGCCCGTATGCAAACAGGTTTCAAAAAACGTCCAGAACATTTGAGCAGGACATTTGGATTAAATATTGCTTTAAAGCCGGTTACTTTAAGTGGGTATTGTGCGTAGTACCCGTTGACTCTAAGGAGAGGCGCAGGAAAAGATGCAAATACTATTTGCACATAGTACGTACGCTGACATTTATGTGGGTGTACCGGCGCACTTAATATTTCAAGATATCTCGCCTACATTTGTAGGCAGAGAGGAGTGGCTCCTCTTCGCCGTTGTCTTGGCGATCCATTGAACGCGTGGCCGTTAATGTAGGGGAGTATTTGTACTTGCAGAAAAACGAAGCCCGAAAACCGCGTTTTAGGGCTTCGTGACAGCTGAATACACGCGTGGCACGAGAAATATAATGGAAAGTCACATGCAAAGCTTTTTCTTCAAGTATTAATAATCTGGCATGCTGCAAGCTACTTATTGAAGGGGGAGCATCCTGAACAGGTGGCGCCATGTGATTGGCTGTTCATAGTGGCCTAGGGGAGGGACAAGATTACCTAACTCCCGTGTTACCTGATAA
This sequence comes from Haemaphysalis longicornis, assembly GCA_013339765.2. Lineage (NCBI taxonomy): Eukaryota > Metazoa > Arthropoda > Arachnida > Ixodida > Ixodidae > Haemaphysalis > Haemaphysalis longicornis. The sequence continues at coordinate 132,825,722 of CM023452.1, read as the reverse complement.
GCGAATCTGTAACTTTGGATCCGAGGTATTTGAGTCTGAAACTACAAATATCCTAATAAGTAGGATTACTTGCACTATAGTTGAAAATTCTCCTTGGCTGCTAACCCCTCTTCCGCCTCCTTATAAATTAACCGTGGAACGAAACAAACGAACTCGTAATTGAAATGCATGGTAGCGCCCTCTCGGACTATTAAGTTTTATCCCACTTACGAGAAGACGAAACTTCAGGGCCAAACCTAAACATTACATATCATCCTCCCCCCCAAAAAATTTTTAATTTAAACGATGGCAATCAAGAGCCAAAGGATGTACGGCAAGCATGTAGTATGTACTACACGTGAATATTGAACATTGCAGAATTTTAGTTTTCATTCACCGTGAAAGGACCATGTTCTCGGCTTGCCAGAGAAATGAACCATACACCTGCTCAAAGAATTCTGATGATGTTGCATCAGTGTGAAAAAGAATAAATTTCGAAAAACCTCATCGTTGAATCATGTAAAATACTAGGAAACGTTAATTTCACGTCCGTCACGACGTAGCATTTCAACATAAAAGAGGTTTTCTCCGCCGCATATCGGTTTTTGTATTTTATTGAAAGAGTCTTTGCTATTCACATTTAAAATATATACCAATGTACGATGTCGTCGTTTTTTGTGTCTTTTTCTTCTGCAGAGCAAGCTACAGATGGCTAACTCAGGCAGCCTTGGCGGGGTCACCAGTTTGGTCTTGAGCGCTACATGTCAGATCACACCCCCTTCCGCAAGCGCCCCCTGCGCGGAAAAGAGGTTAGATGGCGGTATAGATAGGCGTAAGAGGAGATATAGGCGAGGAGGGATAGGGGACGTGCACGGGTCTCGTTCGAGGGAAGTGAGCAAGACATGGCAGAGGAAGGCTAGGAGGCCGCCGTCACAGCGACAAAGGCCACGAGGTCACGAAAGCCCCTTAACCATGCCCGGTCTAAAAAGACGAACATCCAGCTGTGGTACCTCGAACGGCGGCGAGGATTCAAAAACGCCCTGAGGCAAAAAAGAGGAAAAACGCTACTCTTGCGTAAAGCTCCGCTACCTCACGCACTAGTACAATCTTCCGTTATTTTTTTTTCAGTTTTTTTTGACGCAGAGCCCATATATATTGATATCACAATACTTCTTATCGTACGTGATTCATGGGAACAAAGTTAAACAAATGCTAACTATTTTCTTTAATACCGCAATACTGTTTTTATAAAGCGTTCTGTTCATATATATCTTCATGTAGTATGTTTCACAACGAGGCTGTTAAGGTTGGGGATTGGCCATGAGAACGTCCGCAGGCACTATGATTCGACGCGATCGGTCGGGATTGGTGTCGCCAACTCACGGATCGAGGCGCGACACAACTACAGGAAGCGCGACTTTGGAAATACGTTGCCGTTGGCTCAATACAACGCTAAGAGTTGTGCGTCAGGAACTAGTCTCGGGGTGGGTCACTGTCGGTTATTACAAGCAGTAGTGCAGATGCCACGTGCAAAGACCAAAAAATACCGAAATCAACAAGCCACAAAGCCGAGAAGCTATACGCTTATCAACTTCTCGATTAGCACACCACATACCCCACCAGGCAAGCCTAACGGTGGCCAGCAAACGGGTCCTGAAAGTGTGAGCAAATGCTTGTACCACATACAGCCTCTGCATCTCTTGGAGTTGCTCCGCAAAGCCGGTGGGCGTACATATCTTGAAAACACTGTTAATACGGAGGGTTCATTGGTCTTTGTGGACTAACGACGCCGCTACGACGGAAGCTTGGCGGAGTCTCAAAGCCTAACGTACGGAACATTTGGCCGTGTATCCCTGCATAACCACGCATAAACTTATCCGAACCAAGAATCAGGTAGACGCGGCCGCCACATTCGTTGTTTGTGCAGTCTTTGCGCCACAAGGGCAAAACTGCACCTTTTTTTTTAAAGTGGATTACTTCCAGCTTTTGGGCCCTTATCAACTTTTGTGCCGCAATATCGATTCTTCAGTACCTGGAAATATCTTCAAATCATTCTCAGAAATTTTGGCAGGGCGGCATCGCGTCATGTGCCACGAAATGTGATATTCTTTACAGGGACTCAAAATAGCGATTATTACCACTCCCAGAATTTCCTGTTAAAAGCTTTCCCTAACACTTCAAGTGGTATTTCGTGGTTGTAAATTCATATTTCATTGATTAACACTCCTGAAAAAAAAAACAGAAAAACTTACGATACCCTAAATACAATCAGGTGTCCTTTTTCATATACGTCCTGTTCTCTAGCGACACAAAAACAAACGAAACCATCCGTGTGCAGTGTTTCATCCTGTCGTCCGTGTTCTCCTACATTTTCAGGATGAATAAAGAAAAGGTTTTCAAACGCAAAATTTGCTCACGAAGTTGGACTTTTAAAAATAGGGTGCTTGCTCACGATTAGTCTTCTCACGAAAACCTTAGCTACTACCTTAGCTACTAATCAGGTAAAGTAACATGTATAGAGGGGTAGGAAACTCACCAGTGTTTAAAATAATAATGATGTTTCGGGATTCCTACGGATACCTTGTGCACAAACAAGTGATTCGTGCGGAACCGGAAAGGTAAATTTCGTGTTAAACATTAGTCGGTGTCCTGCCTTTTTATACAAAAATATTTGCTGCAGTTAAAAATTGGGTCTCTAACTTTTGCGAGCTCTTGCACTGGAACAAACCAGCTCATCAAGGCATACACGTTGAATGAGTGGAGTTAATGGGCTGAATCTCTTTTTCGTGTAACCAACGAGTAGCAAGCAGGTATTTTCCTCCTCCATCGATTTTTTCTTGCACCTTTCAGGTGTATCGAACACAGAAGTCTGATTTATTATAAAATTATGCTTAGGCCAACGAAGAATTGCGTATTTACATACCATGTAGACAACTAAACAATACAAGCATCCCCATGCTCTCGAACCGTTCGTGCCTTGAATAATGAATTTCCTTCGGTAACACTGGAACCTTCTGGATGTGAAGATTTTTCATTCTATCCCATTTTGTAGCTTCAATGTGGCCTTCGAGAGCCTCAGACTCACGCCGAGGCCAATACGCGCACTGAGGTTGGATTGGGAGGACGTCGGAGGGATGATTTAGCCGTTTTGAGTATGAATACATGTTTCTTATCAACTGTTGCTTTTCACGTCCGAACAGATTTTCTGAAAGTCATCAATTACTGCAAAGTAAGCTGTTTCTTGGGTAAGCTGTTTCTTTCTTGGACAATATTAGGCGGCGCTTTTATAGCGATGCAATACAAAGGAGGTTTTGGGCCGGCTTTGACGACGTCTGTTAGAACGTCGTAGGACGTTTGCAATTGTAGTTATTCCGGAGAATTTATATCTATATTTGTTTTTCGTAAGCGCGTTAGTGATATTCACGCGAGAATGTGACGTATATATTAGCAGCGCAACCAAAAGAAGGAAAAGAAAATACCATCAATTATGGCGCATTCTTGTATTTTTAGAGAATATAGTCTCCCACTGGTAGTGGACGGTGTTACACTGGGTGTCCTAGCATAAAGCGCATGGCTGTGATACCTTGCTAAGACTATATTTTAACTGCTATAGAAAATAAACTTAACAAACAGAAGAATAGAAAGGCCGGAAGCGCAGTTGTCCTGTGTGTTCTTCCCCTTAGTTTAGTGTAATTTCTTGCTCAGTTAATACCTTGCCGTGCTAGCACCGGTCGTTCGCGATTTGTAGCGTATATATAAACACAGTGTTAATTTCTTTTCAGCGGTGTAAAGTTTGCCTAAAATTTCAATAGTCTGTTTTCCGAAAAAAAGAAGAATATTTATGCTTTTTAGCGTCGTCTCAATTTTTGTAAAGCAGAAGGCCTCAAATAAAATCAGCAGTACTGAATTCGCCGGGTCATCTCACGTCATCTCGTGTTTTGGCCATACAGATTCCCTGAAATTGTAGGCGTGACTTCTACGCACCACATGTACTGTTCTTGTACGCGACGCGGTTATTCATCAAACCGAATTTACTGGTCAAAGTACACTTTAGACAACATTTACGGTATGCGGTATCGCAGGAGGGTTTCTTTAATTAGACAGTTCGGGTGTACTGATCCCCCGTTTACGCATCCTTTTACCGCTTCCTGCATTTGAATACATATCACAGCTATGAGCTATGACGCCGTAACCCCATCGCTCAATTAAACTGCGAGAAGGGAATTTAGAGCAAAGAATGCATTGTGCTACTCATGTTGGGCACCAACAGCTCCGCTAAATTTAGGAGAGTTTTCTATTTATCTCTATTTTACTAAGGTTTTAATGGGTTGCGCTGCATATGCAGCAAAAACCTGACATGGGCACAAACTGCCAACTCAATTGGTGGATCGCCACAGAGTTTTACTTCTTCTCTTCGCATTGTTGATCAATATTCCATGTAAAAGTAATTGTAATAAAGTGATGACCATATTTCATTCCCACATTAAATCAATGAAGTATTGTCACGTCAAAACCTCCGTAAAATTTTAATTTTGTAACTTTTCCCTAGATTGCTCTCGACGTCAAGTTTTGTGCTTCACTACTTGAAGTGGAATTCCTCTGTGCTGAACTTAGCCAATAAGGTCTACTCCAAAAGAATTTAAAAGAGGTAGAGTGCGGAACTACTACTGACGAACGAAGATATATTCGTTTGAAAATTTTATAGTCGGAACTCAGATTACTGGCAATTTGTAGTTCTTCAGGTTCGTTTGGCAAGCCCAAATGTGTGCAAGGATGAATACAAACGCCTCTCTTCCTAATATATACTCTCAGCCGTTGAAAAACATTACCGAAAGCAATTTTCGGCTCCCCTTTTGCAGTCGTCAAATGTGGTCTAACAAATCTATCATCTCGTTTATGTGTGTTGCGCTGGGGTGCGTAGTAATTTTCTGTTCAAAGGAAGGGCAATACAATTTTCCCACCTCTATTAAGGTTGCCAGTGGAAAATTTATGTGCATAGCATTGTACTGCAATTCGTAACTTTGTACTCCAACCAAGTAATTCGGGCTATTTCTCGCTATTCGAGATATACAGGCCCACACAAATGGTTACAGCAGTGCGTTCATATTGCCAGCCATAAAAGGCGGTATCGGTTTTGTTTTGCGAAGTTTAGTCTACCTCTCTCGCCAAAGAAGAAATTTTCGGAGGCTTTTAAAAATAGCTCGATTGATAAACACACAAGAAAAACAAATCTTGAGGTTTCTTCGTACTTCGCCCGCTTTTTGTTACTTTCGCAAGTATGAGAGAGCCCGAAGCCAAGGTAGGCTGCCTGTTTCAGATTTCCATTCTCCATTTTTCCAGTTACATTACACAGAACTCCGTATTTTTGTGCAAGATGCCGTCAGCACGCTGCCTAGTCGTTTTTGTCAGTTGTGCACCGCGGTAGTCGTTCATCATGTATACAAAATAATTTTCATCGGCGAATGGCCATACCAAAAGAAAATTTCAAATCATGGCCAATGCTCCATCGAACCCCCAATGATTTATAAAGTTTCCCGCCATCGTTCTACATAAACAAACACCTCAGGAATCAGTTATATTTTACAACTTCGCTCTAAACTGCAGGAGGTACAAGCCACGAACTTAATTAGGAATGTAGTAAGCTGCATCCTTAGCAGATAAAATCATATTGCAGAATTTACTGCGCTTCCTTGATATCCACGCCTCCGTCGATAAGAAATAGGGTTCGAGGCATCAAAGGCACAAAAAAAAACACTGACCGCCCCTGTTTGAGTGCTCAGTATGATAATTAGAAGCATGAAGTCGCTTTTCCACGGTATGTTTGCTTTGTATTTCGTTCTCACGCGCCACACAGGGAATGATACTTATTTATATTTCATCCCTACTCCTTTGACTGACAGTATGTATGGGTCTAGTTTGTCGCATTTCGGTGATAAACAACTTGGCTATAGAACTACGATACTATCGCCCGCATTTGGTTCCTATACACCTAGCGAAGGTGAACAGTGGCATTTTCTGTTTAACGGAATAAAACACAGCTTGTGTTCTAAAAGCGAGGATACAATTCAAAACATTCAAAATGTCCAGGTAGTTATGAAATACAAACGAAGCAGCGCTCCGAGCTTGATCAGCGCACCACAATCCATGCCTATTCAGCACCGGGTTTCTTTGTAATAGTTGGGGTCAACACGAGCCATCTGTCCGAGGTAGTTACAATCTTCTACTGCTTTTTGCGTTTTGTTTTCTAAGATGAAGAAGTTCTTGGCGTACTTATTCCTCATTATTTTACATGTACTCACGATATTTTTAGCTCCGCAGCCGTGCTTTATAATTGTATTTCCTCAAGCAATTTTTGCATGTGTTCCGCACCCACCCTCAGCTATACTATGTCATACACAAACAACAAATGGCTGAAGTATTTCTCGTTTATCCTTATTTATATGTTTTCCGATTAAAGCTTCCAAAATACCCCTCCAGACATGCTCTAAATAGTTCTGGCGAGAAGGTACCTCCCTGTCTTAATCCCTTTCGGATCCGGTATATATCTGTTTGGTTGTGGAGGGTTATCGTACGCGTGCAAAAGTTGTACATGTCTTCTAGAAATCCGATGTAGGTTTTCTCTATTTTCTGATCTTTTACTCCTTTTTTAATAGTGGCGCAAAAAATAGAATGAAATGCTTTTTCCTAGTACATAAATTCATGTCAAAAGGTTTAGTGTACACTGCAGATTTCTCTATCACCTGGTTGGTGACGTGGATGCGATCTATTGTTGAGTAGCCTTTTATAAATCTAGCATGTTTTATGGGTTGATGGGAATCCAGGCTGTCTGCAATGAGGCTAACTAAAACTTCGATAAACAGATTAAAAACAACTGAGAGTAGACATATGGGTCTGTAGTTCTTGAAGTCATTCGAATCGCCCACCTTAATAATCAGAGTAATGATGGCATTTTTGCAGCTGTGGCACTGTTTGAGGCTTGAAGCATTCCTAAAATAGTCGGCCAGCTTTCCCGCCCAATATATCCTTCCTCCTCCAAATGAATGACGGGTATGCCCTGGTCCCCTCCAACTTTTCCCATTTTCCGGCCTTTGTGCGCCTTTCTAAATTTTTCCTTAGTAATAGTGAGACATCGCAAGTTGAACTACTCTTCTTAGTAGTTTTCGCCGATCTAACTTCGCGCTAATACAGAATGATGTGGAATCGCTCGGCTAGCCTAATTATTTCAGCCACGTTGTGCGTAATGTTTCTCTCTTCATATCTGAGTGCGTACATCCTGTTTTTGCCGATGGCTAGTTTTCTGTTGGTTTCTTTCATGCTTCCCTTCATTTGCAGCGTTTTGTCGATCACTGGCATGATATATGCATGACCGTCGTTGGTTTTATTTCTGTCAATATTTTTTGACAGCTCGGCCAGTTCAATACGATCCTTCATACTTAAAACTTTCATGTTTATACGTTTGGCAATTATGCCTTCGATTTATTTGTATGTCTTCCAGTTTGTTCTCTACATACTACTTCTTCTATACCTTCAGCTGTTTCACTGAGTGCCAATGTTAGGCTGTCATTGAGAATGTCTACAATGACCTTATTCTGCTCGTTCATGAATAAGAATTTGTTTGAAGAGCTCTTCGAACTCCTGCCATCCCGTATGGCTGATTTCATGCGGAGTGTATTAGTTTTGTGAGTACTGTTCTTTCTATTCCGAGATTCAGCCTTAGCTTGCATCTAACCATTAGGTGTCTTCGATTTGGCTACCCTAGTTGCACCAGTTCAAGGGTGCAGCACCGTCGTCCTCGTTTTACCAGTGGCGCGCGCGCCCTCTGCACTTCCTTCCTCGTTTTGCCAAGGTGCAGGTACAGTGCAGGCCCACCTCGGCACTTGTTCTCGGTAGCCATGCACTCGCCGAAAAGGAGGTGCCGGAATACTGCAGCATGGCGTACATGCCGCCCAAGGCGGCTCTCTTTCAGGACCCGGGCGTCGTGCGCCGAGCCCAAGAACCCGATGAAAACGTTGCGGAACTTGTTCCTATCGTCGCACATGCCTTGCAAGATGATAGACGGCCACTTCTTGCGGTTCAAAGGCGACTTCGCCGATTCACTTGGCGTCGGTATTTCGATATGCGACCCGTTTATGCAGCCAATGGCATTGCGAGGTCCCTTTCCACCTCTCTTGGCGAGAAACCTGGACTTGATGCGTGTCACTTCCTTCACGCTACTTGGCCAGCTGAAGACTTCAGCTCTAATTGCGTGGAGGAAGTTAATGACCCTTGTGACGCAGGCATGCACCGACGACTCCGTCATGTTGAACTTCGCCCGCGTCCTGAAAGAGAGCTGCTTCTTTGAACGCGCAGCCGTCGAATGCGGGGAAAGCTACACTCTTGGGGAGTGTAGCTTTGTCTTGTCTTCGATCGCGTACATCGACACTTGCGAGCCGAGGTATACAAGCGCAATGAGGCACGTCTTCTGAGCTGAGATTTGTTGCCGGCGTTGCACTGCGCTCGGATAGTAGGCCCAAGTGTTGAACCTGGAGCTCAGGCAATCAAACGTTTCCCTCGACAGCCTGAACAGCCTTTTGAATTCTTGTTCGTTGTATCTGCTGACAACGTGCTCGCAGCCAGGCACACGATTGGCGTCTTCGCGTACCAACGCGCACACCACGGAAATGCACACGGTGTCGAACTCGTCGTCAGCGTCACTCCACGGATCACTGTCACTGCACTAAATGCCGTCGCTGTAGGAGTCGAGCAGCTGCGCAGAAGCTTAGAAAAGTGCCTTGTCTGACAGCCGATCCATGCTCGCGATCATGGAGGCGCAAGTTCGCGTGTCCCGGCTGCTGCAGGCCTAAACTTGAGTCCTCGTTTTCGTTGTATCCGGTGTGCGCTAATGTCGCGGCTGCACCTGCACTTCCTGAACCGGCGCTGCACGCGCGCGACACCGGCCGGCACCGCTGCGGCACTTTTCGGAACTAGTGCAGCCAGTGCAAGCCAAATCGAAGACACCTATCTTGTGGTCGCTGCTCCGAATCTTCCTTAGCACCTCTACTACTTGCACGATACCTGGGTTGTCACTTAGAATGCGGTCAATTTCGTTTTTTGGCTGCACCATGGTGACTTTTCCATGTCCATGTACAATTCTTTCGTTTGTATAAGAACGTGTTTGTTATCGTCAGGGTATTTATAATATTAATAAATTAATTATGATCAATCAATTAATCAATCATGTTTAGTTACGTGCCAAGAACAGCCAGAGGACTGAGTGCTGGCGCACGGATAGTTACATAAAAACAAAATACAAGAAACATATTGCAAGAAACAAACAAGCGACAAGACACACACAAATGGAAGAAGTGAAAGTTACATAAATGAAACACGGGCAGAGCCTGGGTACATGTCAAAAAGGAAAAAAAAGATGCCTTTGTGGCTTTGCTTGTTGTAAAGACCACACAACAAGCAGAGCAACAAAGTTGACACATAAACAACAAAAACAATGGCAAGAGTATACAAACAAATGATAAGATGAAAAAATCACAGTAAACAGTTTCAAAAATAGGAAACTACCGGTTGGTAAGACAGAACCGCGGAGAAACGAAATTCCAGCAATAGAAAAAAAAGAAATGCGAAAAAAAGAGAAAAGTAAAAAAAAAAGAAAAAGAAAAAAACGAACGACAGAGACATCACAGATGTTTAACATACTGTATTCAACAGAGACATCGTAGACATTCCACAGAGACATCATGGAATGACAGAGACAACATAGATGTTTAACACTCTATTCAACAGCGCAGTACATTATATTTTAAAGGAACATTGAAAGATGTCAAGGCGTTTGAAGAAGTGGTTGTAAGAATTCGGTATTCTGCACCCAGAAGAATGATTCGAGTCTCGCGCAGCGGTCAAGAACGGGCGATGCGACCTGGTGGGCATTTGCGGAACACAACTATAAATAGTTAAGCAGGTCTGCGCAAGAAAGGTCTCCATGAACAATTTATGAAATAATGTAAGATCTGCACGCATGCGTCTGCATGTAAGGAAGGGAAGGAATAAAATGTGTGTGTATCAGAATCAGGACTCGGACTCAGAATGTGATGGCGGTGCTTAAATATGGATAAAAACTTCTTCTCCACAAGCTCTATTAAATCACTAATATATTTGGAGATACCGTTCCAGTCAACAGAAGCATATTCTAACTGAGAGATACATTTTGTCTTTTATAGAATTAGAAATGGATCGGGAAATGAGAATTCTTTGGAAATCCGACAAACATTTCCAAAACTGCGTAGCGCTCGCCGGGCGGTTAGCCTAATATGAGATGAAAAATAGAGGGTAGTGTCGAAAAGCACCACAAGGTTCCTAATCCCCTCAACCCTTTGCAAGAGAATAATATTATAATGATTATCAATCGATCAATCAATCAACCTTTTTTTTTCGGTGGCCAGGAACAACACTAAGGCCTTGCTGCTGGCACACCATATACAAAACATTAATAAAAAAACGTAAATCAGCACGGCTGAACACAGAAATTCATCATATGACAGAAACAAATAAGTAAAAATACTTACAGAGATTCAGAAAGAAAAGGAACAGAAACCAGTGTTGCAAGCTATGGCACACCACCAGCGAAACGTTCAAGCCACTTGAGAAAAGGAAATATACAAAATACAGAGTGCACATGATAGTTTTGATTTTTGAAAATTTACACTGCAATACAAAAAAGTAAAACGAGGGACGCCTTTGCGATGTCGCATCTTGTCGAAACACAAAACAAACATAGCAACAGCAACAAGTTTGACATAAAAATTGCGTAAAAACAATGGCAGGAGTATTTACATAAATGATCAGACCAACATATCATCCAGAAAATAAAAATGATGAATGAATCAACCAATGAATTGATTATTAGTGTGTCCAGGAAGGATGTGCTGCTGCGGAAAGAAAAGTACATACCTCAGAAAAATATAGAAAATAGCGTTGTTTAGTCTGAACGAGAATGAGATACTTTGAGATACACACACGCCGACACACGCACATGACCCGCGTCGATATGCAAACAAGGCATTGCAAACAATGTTAGCAACAAGACACTGCAGACTGCTCTGGAGACTACAAGTGTGAGAAAGACAACAAGACATGATTCAAACTGTACACAGAAACATGAAAACCGGAAGAAGATATTAGCTGGAAATCACACCACAATGGAGGCATAAAACTTACATACACAAGAGAATCTTCAAAACAATTAGCATACATACATAGAGAAACCTAACCCCGGCAGCATAAAGTGTGTGAACGGAAGATACCTACTAGGGCAAGCAAGCTACTCCTTGTTTGTCAAGCTACACAGTTCCTTACAAAAAGCTGGAAAGGGACGAGGTAATGCGTCGAAACTTTCTACGTGCATATTGTATAGGTACTGAATGCGTCCCACGTCACTCGTGGCACGGGCGCGGACATGAAACGGTCTAGGTGCCCTAGTGTTTCCTGTCGGGGTTCTCAAATTTATGGCACCTAGCTACTCTGTACAATCAATGAGGCTGTGGACCAGTTTGTACAAGAATAAAAGGTCAGCCTTGGCTCTCCGGCTATGTACAGTGTCCATTACAAGCAAGCTCTTTGGCATCAACACCAGGATCATCTTTAGCATTCGCAGTAGCGTACCTATGTTTTAGTACTGAGAGAAATTTATTTTGCACTCTCGCAATAATAATAATTATTATAATATTATTATAATTATATAATTAATAATAATAATAATAATAATCAGTCTATTATCGTGCCCACGTACAGCCGTAGCCTTTGTTCTGGCGCACTTAAGAAAAAGACAGATGACTACACAAATATGTCCACGCGTGAGAAGAACGAAATACAAGCGAAGAAAAACCAGAATGAAGAACTAAAGGTCATTTAGGAAAATCAATGATTTCGGCACACTAAAGTTGGAGCAATCACGAAACGATAAAACACAGTGGCACAAAAATTTCACAATAAAACGGGAGATATATATGAGTAGGAACAGTAACAAACGCGAGCAAGAAAAAAATTCACAGCATATCCACGGGGTGAATGATGATGAGTGGGCGAACCTCCTGAGGAAAAATCATCGGTAAAACCGTGACTCTTCAGTGAAAGTTCGCCCACTACATCTGTGCCCGAACGTAACGTCTAGAAAGTCTCGCTTAAACCGCGCGTCGGCACCTTGGGGCTGAGCTCGCCTGATGCGTTTTGCAGACGCCTCACGAGCTCTCACTGCATCGGGGTCTGCCTGCCGATACGCGCGCTTTCTCGCCGCTTCCCGTTCTCTGACGTTTTGGAGATCCTCTTCGCGCCGCAGCCGTGCCGCTTCGCGTACGGCAGGGTCCTCGCGCCGTTGCCGTGACACTTGGGCCTCTCGTTCTGGAACGCTGGGATCTTGGCGGCGTCGTCGCGCCGCCAGACGACACGCTTCGGCCTCCCGCTCTCGTACGGCAGGATCTTGGCGGCGGCGTCGCGCAGCTTCACGGAGCGCTTCTGCCTCGCGGGCTCGCACATCTGCAGCCTTATCCATCGGGCGACTCCGAGCGCGTGCCAACAGCGAACGGATTTTATTACAACGCTCCCCGCCATCTAGTAAACAATCCAAGAACTAAACTAGAGGTAGCCACGCCATCTAGTAAACAATCCAAGCGCATCTTTTCATCATATACAAGTACCGCCATCTAGTAAACAATCCAAGAACTAAACTAGAGGTGGCTACATACATACGTCGAGGATGGACAGACCCGCGCCTTAAGGAGCTTCGCCCCTAAAACGGAAATAGGGCAATGACAATACAATGAGAACCTGGCGGAACCAAGTCAGGGACAGACAGAAGTCAGAAGGTCGCACGTGTCAGACCGAAAGGGTGTATTTGAACAGGTCAATATTATGGGAAAACAAATTGTATGTTTCTTGAAGGCGGTACAATGGGCAGCATCCATTGCATGCGTTTCGGGTACGAAGTACAGCAGACTTACGGGTAAGTTTCGACTGCACTCTAAGCATTACATTTGCAAGCAACTCCGAACAAGAAATATTCCTGTGAACAAGTTCAAATAAAAAAATAGGTCCGCTTTGGTTCGTCTTGACTTTAAACTTTGGGGAGGGTTAGAAATTAAAAGGTCTAAACCATTGCCACGGTGGTGGGAGAAACGTTAATTGTCCATAGATATGAACCTATTTTGCACTTTGTCAAAGATATTACTGTTCGACTGGCACCTGCCGTTCCAAACAGAGGCATAGTCTAGAACAGGGCGGAAAACAGACAAATAAAGCTTTAGTTGTGAGACAGGGTTGCTCCCTCAGCGCACGGGGCACCTTGAGTAATCTTGGTGACGGTATTGGCGACACCACGGACCACGAGCCCCCAAACATAAGCAGGAACCAACAGAGGTGATGTGTTGTAAGATGAAGGGCACGAACCACAAACGGTGGCCGTCGGAGCCCAGGTAACACTCAGGCGAATGGGCTACCTGACTGTTGACCAGGCAGGGAGCTCCGGGACCTCTTCAGCTATCAGGGTAAGGCTGACGCAGGAACTACCCCGTTCCCTGATTTTATATTCTGCTATATGGTATTTTCAACCCCCCTCCAAATGATCGGGTCCACAAAAGGGCCCGCACCGATGTGACTTTGAAACCGCAACCGACCATGGGCCTCCGAAGCAATGACCAAATTCCGCGCTTCCTCGTGATGCAATCTGTGGAAGAAGAAACCCCTGCAAGGGAAAAATCAGTCTTCCTTGTAACAAAGTTCATTGAGAGTGTTGCAGGAAAGAACTACAAGGTAAAAATACTTACGTCTGCAGATGTGCTAATTGAAGTTAGCCACAAAGAGCAGACAATAAGCTTGTGAAACAAACCAGAATCCATGACATAGAAAAAACAGTCACTCGTCAAAGAACCCTAAACTGTTCTCAAGGCGTCATCTCCGAAATGGATCTAATGAATTAAATAGAAAGCGACATTCTAGAAGGATTGCGTGACCAAGGGGTCACAGCAGTACGGCACAACACAATTAGGCAAGACAATAAAGAAATCAAAACAAAGCTCAATATCGTGACTTTTGATAGAACGGCAGGTTTCTCCTCCGACGTCCCACGCGCCCGTACGTGCCAAACCTACGCCGCTGCTACAAATGCCAGCGGTATGGGCATGGCACGAACTCTTGCCGGGGGAGACCAAAATGTGCAAAGAGTGGTCAATTTGGCCATATTACAGACAACTGTTACACGAACAACGTTACCTACTCTGACTGCGATGGACCTCACGCTAAGTATTCACGACCGTGGAAACATTCAAGCAAGAAGAACAAATTATCACTTTTAAGATCAATGAAAACATCAGCTTTCCAAGGCGCGGAAGAGGTTTGCATTCGTCAGCTCCGGAAGGTACGCCGACGCTGCTCGCCGGGGGGCGGAGTGGGTGCGTGGTTTCGGTGGCGACGCACTACAGCTGATCCGATTTGCTCCTGCCCCAGCCCCCCGCTAGGCTGCCTGTGGCAGCCGCACTCGTCACCACGCCAGTTGCTGGACCGCCAGTGGTTCAGGTGGCCACCCACGCTGATGGGAGTGGAGTCACTCCTGTTTCTACCTCACTGGTCTCGAGCACACCCGAGTGCCTTGAGGAAATGGACAGGCAGGGAACCGCGCCCTCTCCAAACCTTGCCACACCACCTGTCATACCCGTGGCACCCACGACGCCATAGGCAGTGGTGGCTGAAGAGAACAGTGCCCGAAAGGGTGCCACTTTTATGTCCAGGGAGCCCAGTCTGTCGGGCACACCCAGGACATCTGGCGATGAGATGGACCTCGGGCCGTGCCTTCCTGCATCGCAGCGCAAAGAACGGCCTCCCACGTCCAAGGCAACAGAAAGGCCCCAAATGCCTCTTCCATAAGTTCAAGCCCCAAGAGACAAAAGATGAATACACACGCACACACAAATTTCATAATGGGAATCATCACAAATTCCAGTAGCTTATAAATTGAAATTGCTATAATGGGAAGACAAAGTATCGTCTAATGGAACTGCCGAGGCGCCCTTAAAAATTGGAATGATGTGTACGAGCTACGGCATGCCAGCCAAACAAGTGTCATGTGCTTACAAGAAACACATTTAAAAAGAAAACATACCAACTTTCTCCACAAATATCTCGTTTTCAGAAAGGACAGGGATGCGTGCCCTACTTCTTCTGGTGACGAGGCCATAATCCCCCAAAGTCTTTTGGCATGTCATCCAGTCACTCTGACCACTGTCGACGAGTATAAAAAGAACAGTTGAAGAAGAAAGAAAATAAGAGACATAAAAAGGCTAGCACACTTTGGTACCCATGCACGTAATTGACGTTTAGAACACGCAAATACAAATAAAAAGGAAAGCAGACTATACTGTGTGCGGAATTATCCAGTGTTCAAACGGCCTGCAGGGACCTCACAAGGTCCCTTGTCCCTGAAAGGAACATTTATTTCTTTCTGACACGTCCGGGATATCTTCACTTATTTTTTTTATATATTATTCCTCAATGGCCCCAGGCGGGAAATCGCATCACGGATATGCATATTTAAACACAGATTAGCGATTCAACAACGGTCTTGAATAGATGTAGGTCGGAGTGGTGCATGGCGAAGGCAGGAATGTTGTTTCAGTCCCGGGAGGTTGCAACAAAAAAGAAGCGAAGATGAGCAGTAGTTTGAGCTGGCGGTGGATAAGCGGCCGGGTGATGGTTTGTTTTCGTGGATAATCGATGTGCAGGCAAGATGGCTGGAACGTTAAAACGAGAGTGATAACATTTGTAGAAAAGGCAGAGTCTAGATATATGACGACGTGATTCTAGGTTGTTGAGGTGGCCACAGGCATTAAGTTCAGGAAAGCTTTAATAATAAGGGTACTCAGAGTTGATGAACCGGGCTGCGTGATTTCGCACAGTTTCGAGTTTATGTATGCTTTATATTTGAGTGTATATGGTTTATGTTTCTTCTGGTTTTTATTTTGAATGGGCTACTCAACCGATAATTGTATGTGTTGTATGTTTTCGTAACACCACTTTTTAAAAAAAGATCCCTGGCAGGCTCCCTGTAACCTTTTTCATAGAAGTGACGAAAAATATTTTAGGTGAATAAACTTTATGTAAAGAAGAATATTTTGCTCTACCCCGAACAAGGTCAGAGTAATTTGAATATAATAAAAGAATGTAATTGTACAGTGCAAATTCCACATATTTATGGAGAATGTTCTGTAACCGACCAATAAACCACTGATTCAAGCCACTTTATTTATAACAAGGTCTACATGATTATCCCACAAAATGTTGGCCGCAACCACGACACCAAGCATTTAAACTGTCCACTAACTCTAAATTTCGCGAATTTTGTTTAACCGTGCAGTAAAAGGAGACTGGTTTGTTTTTAGGGCGAAATATAATTTCTTTTGTGTTTGTTTGTTCGCGTGCAGTTGAGATCAGACCAATTGTACAGCGCCTACATGGTGAGATTGCGTGCACATAAAAGGTCTGATATGACTTTTGGCAAACCAGCAGTTCCCCTCATGCCGTAACGTGTTGGTTCCTTCATCAACAGTTCATGGTTTATAAAATCAAACGCTTTGGAAATATCAACAAAAGTACTATGGTCAGAGCCTTATTTTCAAATTGTGTAAGGATACATTCTTTCTGGTGCAGCAGCGCTAGTTCTGTTGATTTGTGTTTGCAGAATCCAAACCAATTTGCCGTAAGCATGTTATGGTGATCGATAAATTTAAAGAATCTAGAGTGCAAGATTTTTTCAACTGTTTAGGTAAAAGCCGAAGAATAGACACAGGTCTGTAATTTCCCATGTCACTGCGGTGCCACTTTTGTAAGAACAGTTTCTTTTGCTGTCTGAATTTTCCCTGAAATCTAGTTCCAGTAATACAGATAATAAATTTTGTGCGAGAGCTGGTGCAATTACATCTACAAAATATTTAAGGGTCTGAATTTAATGTCTATAATGTCACGGCACCGGCTTTTGTTCAAATTTGAAAAGCTGGCGTGACTTCTAGACAAACCTGTTCTATAAATATTGTTTTATCATTGTGCTCGTTTATATGCTTGCATGCATCCTGCGATGAACTGTTTCTCGCTATGTTCGTGAAATGCATGTGCTCCAGACAGTTTCATGTCGCTAATGTTTAGGTTGCGAAGTGGCTTTGGGTGCTTCTCTGAAACTGAGAGTTTAAGTGAGCCGAGACTGAGTCATTCGCACCATTGTCGGTTTGAGAAGTGCTGAGTAATATACTTCTCTAGGTAACCTCAGTTTTAGATGCGACGTTGAGAGCATCTCTTGTCGGCGGCCCTGTCCTTCCTGCGTGCGTCCGTCGTCGTCGCGTCGGCGTCCGCACTCTCCTCCGCTCACCCCCACTCCTCTCCGATAGCGAACACTCTCTCGCGAGGGGCATTAAATTGGCTTGGCTTGGCTTGACATGGATTGGATTGGATTGGATTGGATTGGATTTGGATTGGATTAGATTAAAATGATTGTGTTGGATTGTGTTGTGTCGAAGCCGCGTCAGCACTAGCACCGGCGTAAACCCAGGTGAGAGCGAACTCTCTCTCTCAACATCTGCCGGTGTGCGGCCCAGCGCGCTCTCACTCCGCCCGTGGGCGGCGCTGCGCGCGGTGCTGCGCATGTGCAGTACTCTCTCTCTCCGCGGTCTCCTCTCCTTCGGGCGCGCTGCGCATATAACCAGTGTGCCGTTCACCGGCGGTTTTCGGTCGACGGTGGCTCTCCGCTTGCGCTTGAACACCCCTCAGCGTCGCATCACACCAGGGTTCCCGCGAGGGGAGGTGGGCGTAATTTTTTTGCGTTAGCTTTTTTCTGAAATGCTTAAACTACTTAAAATCATTGTTTGAACGTACAGTTAGAAAGGTTATGTACAATTGGTGCTTAAGTTTAATTGTGTTTCCTCAATTTTGGCGTAATCTATGGTTTTCAGTGCCAGCGAAATATTTAATTCGTTTATAAAGGGAAGAAAGATTTGTATATTTGCGTAATATACGAAAAAAAAACAATATAGACTCGTTAGCTATATTGTTTGTAGAAATACTGGCCCAATCTTGCTGAATTACTGGTCATTCAAAAGCCTCGGTGGCCCCGTCTCTAATGCATTGATAAGTAAAAGCTTGTTGCCGTTTTTTCTTACTTCTTCTAGATGGCTGTCCATGCATAGGAACACAGGAAGATGATCTCCCTGAAATCCCACCAGTGTATCTCCTCGACTGTCGCGATTGTCTATTCCGAAGTGTCCCACTGAGCCTTTGCTTTAAATAAGTCACCCATCACAATCATGAACTCTATTGTTTCCTTCTTGATTGTTGATTCATCGTCGTCGTACAAGCTGCCTAGTCTTCTTCATCATAGTTGGTTGTTGGCTCATATGCCTGCGCTATCTTTAACCTGTATCGCTTCTTTGCTAGCAGTCAGCGCTGGATCGAGGTAGTTGTAGAATAATGGGAGCTGCAATTGCCCTGCAGTGCGCGTAGATAGGCTGGTCATAATGATGATGATGAACCTTCTTGACCTTGATCACAACACCCGCGACTCGCTCACTAATGCTGAAAAACTTCTCCATGTTTCCTGCGATTTCTCTGTCGATTATAATAACACTTCGTGTTTTTGTTTTCAATTGTGGTCCACTATAGCACATAATACGCCCGCTATAGAGCCTCATGCAGCTTCCTTTTGCCCTTCGAACTTCGCTTAACCCGAAAATATCCCACTTACTGTCAGAGGGCTCAGCAGAAGTACAGGTAAGGTTCCCCTCGCTACACAGAGTGCGTTCGTTGAACGCTGCTAAGGTCAAGTTACAGTGGTGGCCTTCTTGACCCTGAACTGCGAAAACCTTGCAATTGTGGAGGACGTGTTTGGACAGAGTTACGGAAAGTTTAATATTTCATCCAGGAATCTGCCATGTGAGTTCTAATCGTTTCGCATTCCTCTTTCACCAAGTCGTAGAGGAGCAATGTACAAAGTCTCAACCTGGTAGTGCGAACAGCTTTACAGTTATAAACGTTTTTTTTTTCATTCCGTCAACGGGGCATCAAGGTGACGATTTGAAGGCTTTTACTCGTGTTTTGTTCGGATAGTGTCACAAGTTGAGTGGGCCTGCTAGGCGCATTTTTGATGAATTACGGCAAAAAGCCGACATGTAAACACACCCGACGTAACTTTTAAAACCACCGACTCATGGCTGACGTGTTTGAGAAGAGCTACGGGAATTTTTCTATTTACGTCAGGAAACATGCAGCCTATGTTCATGACCAATATTGTTCGTATTTCATTATTCTTCCAATCTGCGAGTAGGAGACACCCTGATGGTAAACTGTTCCACAGCCTACACAGAATGAACCATATATACCGTACGGTACGGAAGAACAAAAAAAAAACTGAGGAATTTTTTATCATTTTAACCAAAACTTGTCCGCTCGCTTGCGCGTTTTCAAAAATTTTAAAGAAAAAGCCGGCTTGCGAAATATTAATTTTTGAGTTTGAAGATGAGCTCAGAAGCTTAGACATATTAATTTTGCATTGCTGTAAATTGTAGTGTTTACAATTTTAATTTATACAAGTACAGTGACAAGGGTATTTTCTTTAGCACTGAAGAAAATTAACGCGTTCCCTCATTTGCCTTGTTTTTGCAGTCGTGAAGGCGAATTTTCAGCTACAACTTAGGTTCATGTGCTGCTGAACATATTCTCGACTTTCTGGCCGCACTGTTTCTTATAAAGCAGCAGAATGTATGGCATTTGCGAGGCTCTTCTTCGCTCCCTCCGCATAACAGGGTGCTTCGTGTTGCGCCGCTTCGGTACCAACGCGTCTTCACGCATTGCACGTGTGGCCGTGGCCAACCCTTCCCACTTGATGCTGTTTCAATTTGTAGGCGTGCGCACTGTCCTTTATGAGAACCTAGGTGCATCTTTCCTTCACTTCACACTTTCTGGGGCGAGCTCCTATTTTTTGAGACCTATTGCGTTCCTTTACACATTAAACTCGAATTCGGAAAAAAAAAACAGAACATGAGTACTAAATGTGTGCAGTCAGACTCGTCTTTCTTCAGGCCGTTTTCGTGCCCGTTTGTTTTGCTTCAGGAAGAACTGCCACCTCCCAAACCTATTGTCCTACAACAGACATTGGATTTTGACAGAACAAAGATATTTCCCTTGTACCACAACTACCTAAGCATTTGTTACACAGATTACACATGAATACGAATAATGCTACTTTCTACAGTACGCTTTCTCAAATGTCTAGTGATACGTTCGAACCGCAACTCAAACGAACGTGTATCGCGCAGTATTTGCTGCACTTTACAAAACCCCTACCCCCAGTAGCCACTCTTACAATTCAGATATACAAAACCATCCAAATGCGCAATCCAACCAGAGTGATATATCATAAAAGCATCTATTACAAGCGTTCTTTTAAACAAACAACATGGCCATACAAATAGAAAGTTACGTGGTAGTAAGCCAATGTGCGTAATGTGTTGTTGTAGCCTAGGTTTAAGTTCACTGCTACGTCTAATGTGCATCTGTCATTGAAGGATATGTGGAACGTCACCCACAAATATAGTTGTTCCACGCCAGGGGTGAACACGTCATCCTTCGATCCGGCTTTCATTCAATGCTTCTAAAGGCAGTACAAAGATAGGAGGGGGGTATTTAAACTAATTTAAGAATGTCTCTTTTCTGCGGTATTACTATTGATTGTTTTATCTTAGTGTACACTCCATTGTGTCATGTCGCCAAGTGTTGACACTTTTGTGTTTAACGCGCCGATGTGGTATCTGTGCTATCAGGCTCGCCGTGCTGAAGGGATTCAGTATAATTCTGGCAACCTGGCGATCTTTGCGGGCAATGAAATCTACACATACGTTCTCTTCACCTGTCCTCCCTTTAAAGTATACGGAAGATGCATTTGCGGGCTGCAACCAAGCCGCCAAGATGCAGTTACTTTGAGCCAAGGAAAATATTTTAAATAAATTTATCAAAAATCTTGAATGTTATTTGGCCAGCTTATGAACAATTTTGCTACTTTTATAACCTTTCCTTTATTTACCGAAGGTTGCACAAATAGGTTTCTTTCCTTTTCAACGCTGTACCTCTCTTATATTTGCTATATTTTCGTTGTCTACAGCCATTTCCACTTGAAAGTACACATGAATATTTTAAGACAACCACACCTGTCTTTCACAAAGAGTTGTTTGTGCAGGGACTGAGCCAATAGTATTTTTAAAGCATGTTGCCATAGTTTTCGGATAATCCAAAATTTAAGAAGACTCCTCGCTAATATTTATGACAATTAGGATTTATCCTTGCCGGAAAAGAATACGATGAAAAAAGTTCTGAGTTTTGTATCGGATGATACCAAGTAATCTCTGCCGCTGGCCATTGCTGTTTATGAGCGATAGCAGCATACGTCGCAAAGGGCAAGAAAAGTGCCCGAAATCTGTAGCCATTACTGCAGTTTTGGAAGAGATTGTTTCATTATTACTTTCAGCGGGGCGAGTTTACGGTGTTCTAAAAATCAAAGCTAAGAGGGCGTCGAATAAACGGAGGGGACGGACATGCGGAGGTCACTTTTTGTTGCGACGTCCTAGAAATCGCGATGTTTTTTCCACAGCGACGGTATGCTGAGCTTGGATTTGACATAAAAGGCTGGTGCCTAATCGAAGACGTCGACAAAGAATCGCAGGTGCTCTCTCGAAATATTTGCTATCGCCACAAACCCTGTGTGAAATTCTCTGGAGATCGGGTCTGATGCAGACATCTTACAAACGATTGCACTACAAATGGCTGGGACACGACCTTAGAAATTAGTCGAATTTTACTTCCTTTTGAATATTACTTTGCACACAACGAAGTTGTAAATGTTACAACATTTTCGTCTGCTATCAATACATGCCGGCCTTTCGGGGAAATAATGTTGCAGAAAACGAAAGTGGCAATTGTTGGGCGAAATCATTTTGATGAAATAACGCAAGAATCGGCCGATAAGACGATATCGTTACGCTTAGTTGATTTGTATTCCGTTGTCAAGTTTATAGCTAAATAGTGAACGTTAGTGCATTGCTATCTGCTGCTAGATGCTTACGAAGAAATGTTTGTTAATAAAAACAGCTTTAGAACTTGTTACACTAGAAATATTCTGACTCAAAAATAAATAAAGATATTAAAATATGAATCCAATAACGCAAAGCTAAATGTGTATTCAATGGGCGAAGATGGTAACGACACATTCCTCGATGTTTTATGCACCAATGAAGCTGCGCTGGTATTACAAATCTAAAGTAGTAGAACTCGAACGTGTTACTTCCCTCGAGGTCATTGCAGAGCAGAGTATTAAATGCAAATAAGAACATCCCCATCACCAGCATAAAAATTCAAATTTATGGTTGCATCTATGACCGCGAAATGTTTGCGTTTTGTAGACCAGTATTTCTGCTATGGTGTACAGAACATTGCGTATTCAACCCCTCCAACAATTTTAAATGAGTTCCACTTTTTAACTGTTTTCTTGTTCGTACAACAATTCGTAAATATCTTTTGAGCGGAAGAATTATAGACGCATTATACAAGTGTAATAGAATCCGCTATTTGCTTGGAATACTCTGTAATCAAATAAACTTTTTCTAATGCTGAACTTCAAAATCTAGATTCCTAAATTCCAGAAAAAAATAAAACTTAGCCCAGGTTAACTCAGCTCATATAATAAAAACGGTTCTATACATCGCTTTTATTGTGGCATTCTGAATATATTTAGTGCAGTGTTCATCTAATGTCAGCCTGCGGCCCATATTGCCCTGAAGCTTGCAGCAGGACCCTTCGGTCCAGAAGCAAAAATATCGTTGCAAGCAGCACTGGAAATGCGATCGTGGCTCCTATTCGTTTTCATCGGAGAGCCAATCACGTTGCGGAATAAATGGATGCATCAGCTGCCCCACAACTCTCCAATAACACAGGAGACGGTGGCTGGCTCATTCTATTCTTGCCCTAACTGTTAGATATCCCGATATCGACCGCAGTCGACGAATTCTCCCGCAGATACATTGGAAAACACTGTGTTTATCGTATTTGTTCTATTTGCTCTCCCGCACAAGCAATCTTGCTTGACATGGCCCCCATATCACTTTCAATATTTGCGCGCAAAATTCCGTGAATGTTGTAAGCTCTTTTACTTGAGACAAACCTTTTGTACGCGTTTTTAATACTGCTCCCATATGCCGTTATGCAAAATAAGGTTCAGGTTTCATAATAAGGTTTTTTTTGCAATGCGCCCAAAGCATGCCGACTGAAAATAGCGTTCTTAGTCGCAGACTTTGCAAGGAATACAGATGATATCGCATATTAGGGCATGACGGACCAATATTGTGTAACTTTTAACTGCAGCTTATTCCTCATGTCAAAGATATTATACGGGTTGATACCACATTACTAGCGCTTGTTTATGAATTTTCATATTGTCATACATGGCTGGCGGCATTACACAAAACCGGATGATGCCGACTGGCTATTTGAATAGTGAACGTAAGCTTTTGTCGTGACTGAAACCTGCATTTGTCATACGTGCTATTTTATTTCAGTGAGGCATAGTAGCATTTACGTGTTTTAAGAAACTGGCACCGAACATACGTAAATTTAAACGGCAACAAAGCCGCCTTTGATGCAAAGATTTCAACACTTTGTGCTGTGGAGGATGCCTCAGTGGCTTGTCACTCATAGGATCAAGCACTTACCAAGTCAGCTCGCTCAAAAATGAAGGGAGATAACGTTTCTGAATTTTTAAACAAATGCTTCGGCAAATGCTATTAAAAATTTTGACTGCGTATCCCAACCTTCCTAAAACAAGGTTTGTAGACAAAAAAATATTCTTTTGACTGCTCAAAAGCTCTTTTGAGATGTACAAAGTTGCGGAAATATGCCGTAAACAATTGTTTCTTGAGAACATGAAGTAAGAAGTATCACAAGTGCCATCAAGCGAATCGAATGAGGGCGACATACCCGTTTACTACTATATAACGGCATGTGGGCCGCTACTTTTGCTGTAAAATTTTAGACAGAGGGAACAAGGTGAAATTGTCAGTAAGCAAAACGCCTTAGCGGACAGTGACTTGCAGGCTCTTATTTTAAGAAAATTTATGGAGGAGGGTTCTATCGGCATGCGCAGGCCTACGCAAGAGGCACCCATCGTAGGATGTCTTATGATAAATATAGTTTAGTTGCTTTTAAGAGCCGAGCACATACAGATATTGAGGGTTGGCCTCAGGATAATTATCGCAGGGAGTCATGTAGCCTCTGCTGATTTATGGGTTGTAAGGCAATTTTGCGATAAAGAGGCAGCGGCTTTTGTAATCAATGTACTACAATTAGGCGGAGTTGTTCGAAGGTAGTAGGAAGAACAAAACTAATTTAATTTAGAAAATCTGTCATAAAAGGTAATCGCTAGGCCAAGAAAGTTGAGAAGCCGTAAGGTAGACAATCACAAACGTAAATTTGTGTACAAAGCTGCGCTAGAAGGCATTTAGAGAATATGAGAAGGCATTTGATTTGCCTGCAGTTCTTACGTGCATAGAGAGTTAACGCAGACAAAATTCAACTTTGTTAAATTCGAAATATTTCGTGTTTTGTAGTGCCTCAACGCTTGTCCCGCAGCAAACGATGCTTTATTCACTGATATTTTATTCAACCAGAAATAAAATTTGTACTTTTCCGCCAAATTGTGTGTTTTCATGAAGACTGCAACGTCATTGCAAGAGCAGGTCTTCATTCTAAACCTAGTGTGCGTCGGCGACTTGTTTACCGCTGGTCAACTTAGATGGCGCCACCATACCATGGCGAGCCGTTTTCTGCCTCTACGTTGTTTTTGGCGGTATTTGTACCTGCCTGGTTCTTGTTAGTAGAAGATAATCATTTTGGTAAACATGAAATTCGCTCGACAAATATGTTCACGTAAGAAACCGTCGCTTAGACCAATCATCCACTTTCGTCGGAGGCAACGCCAAAGCGCCGCAGTGCTGCTCAGCTATAACAATTACTGTGAGCACGGTAGGAATATCAGTACGGATAAGTACCTCGATGTTTAGGTATACTTTCGTAACTTCCATTCTTTTTGCGACCATTTGTACTGCTATGAAAAAATGGCCCTAAATGTAGTAAGCGCAAAGAGATCGTCCGGCAATTTTAGAAGCTACGAGTAATTGGCGTTTGCTTTGGCCGGCCTTTGCCAATTGCAAACCTAAATATGACATGATAGGTTCTGTTGGCGGAAATGAGGCAGTGATTCGCATGGTCTTTCCATTTTTTTTTTGTAATGACGTAGCTTATCTGAGCAGAATTTACGTTAAATGAGGTGTCGGTATGATTCCATACAGGCAGTCTATCGAGTTAACCAAACTTGTGTTTTGTCTACATGGCGCCTTTAATGTTCGTATGGGAATATTGAGTGGGCTAGCCGAGCTTTTTTTGTTTAAGATATATATGGCGGATACATCTCAACTTGACCGCTTCATAATAAACTAAAAAGTTTAATTTAAAAATTCTGACCGGAAATGGTCAATCTTTCCCCAAATATTTACGGCCTGTATGGAGGGCGCGCTGAGCCCGCTGATGTGGGCGAGAATACGTAACAGATAACCTGGAAACACACAAACCACAAAAAGTTTGAATGTGGTTTAGAATTTTCAGTCTCACCTGCCAGAAATAACACAGTATGATTCCGGTATTGCACTCAGAATGCCTGTTTGATGCGCAATCCTTAAACACCAAAATTTAGGTTTAAAGATCAGATTTTTAAGTATGCCAAGGCACACCGCTCAAATATAGTAGGGATATATCAGAAAGAGTGATCCATTGCGTCTATCTTGGGTAAGATACCTGCAGGCAACAAAATTGCGAAAAATTTATGACATGGACACGAGACATGTGTAAGCCGTATCCGTTAAAAACTTTGATATTCTAGTCCGGAAGCGTCCTCTCGCACTAAAAACCAAGTATGACCAATGCGTTGTCTATATACTGATGTATGGTAAAAAACCTTGCGTCTCGCAATGCGCTTTCAAACCAAATTGGGATAATATTATTGTCCGTGGAAAAAACAGCTTAGGTGTCGGAAAAAAAGGTGTGCGGATTTGAAAGCACAATCGTGGGAAATGTGGCCGAAGCGACTAACATCAGACAGTGTCCTTAAAATGTGGGCAATATAGGCCGTTCCGATCAATGCCATCTCGATCGAGAGGGCGTGCCGGGTGTCGTCGCAGGTCCAATGGGAGCGTTGGAGGCTTTGTGGCAGACGAGTGATGTTCGCAGATTTTGCGCGAAACAATGTACTGATGCATATTGCTTTTACATGCCCTTCATTCTGTAAAGTAAACCAGCGTGGAATAATGACAATGAGGAATCAGGCCAGAAATTTGGAGTTTTTAAGTGCCCCTGCGAAGTGAAGATTCAAAGCGTGGCAGCGTAGACTGGGTTCTACAAAATATGGCTGCCCACTCCAAAGAAATAGCATGCGCTAAATATTTTAGGGCCATTCTGTTGCGCAATAGTCCTGACGTCGTAACACAGGGCCCAAAAAGTGTGTCGGCTGTCGATATACAGTCTAGTCCAGTTATAACAATATCCAAGTGCCAAGAAAATCCCAGCGTTATAACCGATGTTTCTTATATGCGGGTTGTTAAATAAAAAGACAGAGCAGAACTCAAAACATTTCATTTGCCGGCAAGCAAGGTTGTACTGCTACCTATGTGTGGAAAAGAAGCCATGCCCGGTCTGCTTTGTTTGCTGCACATGATGCTGGCGCACATCTTTTTCAAGAGCATCTATAGGTGCTTCACCTAGCTGAGCGAAGGGTCCTTGGCGGAAACGAAGTCCCTGAGACACCATCATGCGTTGGGCCTCCTGCGAAGGTGCTACAAGAGTAGGCTATGCAACCGCGTCGTCAGAGTTGTCCCTACCACCGCTGTCCGCAGCACGTATCCGCGCAGCGATCGCCTCTTCAGTGAGGCACTCAGACATTTTAAAACATCGGCCCTGACATATGAGCCACGAAAAAATGGAAGTAGTTGAAGAGTCACCCAGTCAAATACGAAGAAGCAGGAACGGGGACGGGGTCAAACTCGGGGGGGGGGGGGGTTTGGAAAGAGAACTGTTTTCTTCCTCCTCTCGCTTCTTCGTGAGCGGCGCAGTTGACTTGTTTTCTGAGGGGTGAGCGAGATGCAAGGCGCATCGCGGCGCATGGTGTCGGCGTGGTTGGCGAGGAGAGCCGGCGCTGGCTGGCATTTTCGGTGCTTGCTGTAATCCGATTCAATCGTTATATCTGATATCACGGCAGTGGAGCCTTGTAATAAGTGGTTTATTTTGCCATGGAAAGCATGCTAAAGCGGACGGTGCCAGAGAGGTCCATCTTTATATCCGACATATTGTTATCAACGTTATCGTTACAAGTGGACTCGACCGTACATCATAAGTCTACGATTACTGACAAATGAAAAGAAGCATCAATTGGCATTTGTGCTAGAGACAAGCAGGTATAGGTCATAAATTTCGGGCCTGCTCAAGAAAACGGACCCGTCTTGCTTGTAAGCTAAGGAAATCTTCGGTACGCGAAGCATCAATTCTTTTGAAAAAAAATGCTGCTTATCAGGACAAACAGCCTTTCCTCTCCAAAAGAATACTCATCTCTTTATTGCGTACTCTTTTGAAACTACCTAGCAAGGTTTACAGTTACAAGGGCATCAAGCAGAAGGGAAGAAATCTTTCTTAGCACATCGCACATGCATTTACTATGCGTAGTGCTTGGTATGGGGCAGGTGCACAGCAGCCGCCGCCGTAATTCATCCTGTTAAATATCATACGGACAGACAAATTGTTACCAGGAAACAAAGAAATCTCAAAGGCATTTTATACAGCTGAAAGATGTGGAAGTGCTGTACAAAGGTGAGAAGCTGATATTGTTGCGCTTATTCAGGTTTTGTTGAATAGAAAGTAGATGCCTATATCATAGAAGCTACAACCATAGAAGGTATGCAAAAAAGAGGCATTCGTTCATTGGATGAGATGAATAAACGTTTGGGTTGAACCTCCAGAAGAAACCAGAATTTCAACAGGAGGCAATGTCGAAGGTCTCGGGATGTCAATAAAAGCGGACATAGCATTTTACGTAGACCTGCGTTAATGACAGAAGAAGCCAAAACCCTTTTTACGAAGAAAACAAGCTCGACATCTTGAAGAGCACTCTGGAAATTGTACATTGTTAGACGTGACAGACACACTGAAGTCAAAGCCTGCTTTGGTGCATTTGATAGCTCAGGTAGCCAGGCAAGCGCCAGTCTAATTTGAATAACTGTCCCATCGAGTAAATAATATTTCGGACCCATAATGCGACGCAATCGATAGCGTGGCACCCCAACATACGTTTAAAGGTTCTTTAGCGCGATGTGGAATGAGCCGCAGAGTGGCAGGGTTTGTGTACATCGACTGCAATCTCTCGAGGTTCGGTTCCTATCACGTCGGAGCAATAACTTTGGAGTTTTCATTTTTAAACTCATCAACGAAACACCTACCAGGAGCAGGATGTATAAAGTCGTGTGGCCTACACAGAACATGCCTGTGAGCGCTTCCAATGGATGTTATAGGGTAAAAATTTATTTGAAATATTCACCTACACTAGAAAACGTTTTTAACACTCTTAAGCCACAATACCAACAGCAAAATGTTTGGAGGAAGGCGCAGAGCCACCTACATTATACATCTCAGATGAAAAAATTACTTCTAAAAAGTAAAAAATAAATAAATTGCTCATTACTTTCCTATATTTTTCTAAAAGCTAAATAAATTACACTGGAAATTACAGGTGGCTGAAAGTAATGACATTACAGTTTTATTACTCTTCAAAAGTAATTAAATTACTCTTAAAATACTTTAACACACATTCATCACTAAAATAACGCCGAAAATGCCCAGATGCTTCGGTGCGCTGCACGAAATTTGTGTTCGTCACTTACGCGATGCTCCAGCTTCTCAGGACCGCGCTACTTCAAAACATTACAACAAACTCCAACAATTCTTTCAGGGACGAAAGACAAACGCTTTGCGCGCGTCCGTGCGTATCCATACGGATGAAAAGAAACGCACCTTCTTAGCAGCGGGCTTACGCCAGTGACCAGCGTAACGAAGCCTTCAACACAATCTGCACGTCTTTGTTTAACCCTACTGACTGTCGCCACGAAATTCCCGGAACACATCAAAAGGGAATGATGAGTCACTAGAAAGCAGGCAGACCTCTCATGGAAAGGTTGTTTCCTTCGCATTCGCAAAGTTCCAATGCCCAGCGACTGTCTGGGCATTGTAACTATTCTTGGTCAACTTTTCTTGGTCAACTTTTTATGCGGTAAAGTGGACAGGCCATACGGATTCAAAAGTAATTGGGAAAGTAATGAGTAATTTTCATAAAATTACTGGCCAGAACTAATTAATTACATCAATAAATTACCAACAATCCAACATAATTCATTACATTACTCATTACACCAAAAAGTAATTTAATGACTGTAATTTAATTGTAATTTTATTTCTGCCAAGTCTGTTATACACAAAGGCATTGCTTTATGATAGTGAATGTGGTGCCTTACCGATCCCAGAAAGGAACAGACGGTCTTTCCACCTATAACGGTGGTGTTTATGTACATTAATTAAAAGCTATCACCCTGGAGCATATATATATATATATATATATATATATATATATATATATATATATAAATTTTTAAGGAGAGAGGACGGTTCTGTCAGGTAGGCAGCACAGCGAACGGTTCCGTCCTTCACTGTCCAGATCGAGATTCCACAGCCACGCAACTTGTGATGATGATTACGTACAAATGATGATTGTATTGTTTATGAACAGGTTAAAGGTTGACCACACCGGTGGACGGTAGACGGGCATGGTGTGGGGCAGTTCACAGGTGCACAAGCAAGCGCCCCCCACGCAGTTGGAAGCGGCCGCCTGGCCGCGTGGTTTTAAGATCAACGGTCGAGGAAACGCTTCATGCTAGAAATGTGCACAATTTCACTTCCGCGTCTGCGACGGCCCATGTATACAGTTGTCGGCGACACTCAATAGTTCACAGGAGAAGTTTGCTCAGTGACGACGTTGGGGCCAATATACCGGTGCTAAAACTTCTTGCACAAGCCAGGTGAGCGAATTGGCGCCCGAGTAACACTTGTTCTCCAGGGCGGAAATGAACGTCGCGGTGACTGGCGTCATACAGTGTTTTTCGTTGTTGCAGTGCGGCTTCAGTGTTTATGCGAGCTAGCTGACGGCACTGATTGATCCGAGAGATGAACAGGTCTGAAAATGGCATTGCAGGAGACACCGGAGCAGAGAGGAAAGCATAGTTCATATCAAAAGAAGGGGAACGGCCAAAAACAAGATAGAAAGGTGAGTAGCCGGTGGTGCGCCGAAGAGCCCAATTAAAGGCGAATGTTACGAAAGGCAGAACGTGGTCCCAGTTGGCATGGTCCGGCCTAACGTACAATGAGATCATGTCGAAGGGAGTTCTATGAAATCGTTCGGTGAGGCCTTTTGTCTGAGGGTGGCAGGTGCTACTTGTTTTGTGAACGATATTGGCAGCTCGAAGCACTTCCGTGAGACCTTGCGATAAAAAAGCCCGGCTCGGTCACTCAAAAGCACGTGAGGTGCACCATGCCGCAACATGGTGCTGTGCAGGACGAAATCTGAAATTTCTTGTGAGCATCAGGATCGCAGAGGAGATGTCTCAGCGTACCGGGTTAATTCATCGCCGCAGTCACAATCCAGCGGTAGCCGGTAGGTGTGCATGGAAGTGGTCCGTAGAGATCAATGCCCACTGATTCGAAAGGCGACGACAGGCAAGGAAGCGGTTGTAGCGCACCTGGTGCGGGATACGTACTGCGCTTCCGGTGTTGGCATTTGGCGGAAGAGGAAACATACTTGGCCATGTCTGTTGCGACTCCAGGACAGAAGTAGCGACGGTGAATGCGGCCGTAGGTTTTTGCATAACCAAGATGTCCTGCTGTAGCTTCATCATGAAACGCAACTAAGGTGGCTCTCTGTAGTTGCTGAGGTAACACAGGGACCCAACTGCTGCCTTCAGGATGATGGCTGCAACGATGACGACTTCCATCTACTAGCGGGAAATGCTTTAGCCATTGAGGTAGACGCCTGTTGGGAGTTGAGGCAGAGCCGTCTATTCTCTCCATTATGGTACGACAATAAGTATGGCTTCGATGGATTGCCGGCAGGTTGTCTGGAATATCAACCATTGCGCGAAGAATGGATGTGACGGGAGAGCAGCTTGGTATGCTAGGGAGGCAGATGCGGACGATTGAGGCAGCGGGCACAGTGAAAGAACGTCGGCGTCAATGTGTTTCTTTCCCGACATGTAGGCAACGGTAAAATCACACTGCTGGATACGGAGAATCTAACGACCCAGGCGTCCGGAAAAGTTCTTGAGCGTGGAAAATCAGCATAAGGCGCGGAGGTCCGTTACGACTGTGAAGTGCCGACCGTTTAAGTAGGTCCGGAACTTTTGAATGGCCCACACAACAGCGAGGCACTCCTGCTCAGTTATGATTTATTTCTGCTTTGCGGAGGTGAGGGACCGGCTGCATAGGCAACTACTCGCTACCTCTGGTGAGAGTCAAGTTGTAGCAAGACCGCACCGATGCCTTGGCCACTGGCGTCCGTGTGCAGAATGGTTGGTGCAGCATCATCAAAATGGACAAGCACTGGACTCGATGTTAGGGCGTCTTTAAGGGACTGGAAAGCCAGTTCGCATTCCTCATTACAAACAAAAGCGATGCCAAAACGCAGGAAGTTGTGCAGGGGAGAAGCAATTGTCACAAAATTTTGTATGAAGAAGGGAAAATAAGATGCTAGCCCGATGAGGCTGCGGAGATCGTTCTGCTGTAGTGGTCGGGGAACATTTAGAACCTCGGAAATTTTCTGTATGTCGGGTTGGATTTCATTTTTTTGGAGGACGTGTCCCAATACTTTTACCGACTTGCTGGCAAAAGTCAACTTTTTTTTTATTCACCTGCAGTACTGCATTGGATAGGCATCTAAGCACTTCGTCTAAATGTTGCAGATGTTCACCAAATGTAGTCGAAAAGACCACGATATCGTCCAGATACCAAAGACAGCTTTTCCATTTGAGCCCGCGAGCACAGTGTCGATTATTCGTCAAATGTCCTAGGGGCATTACACAGACCAAAGGGCAACACGTTGAATTCGTAGAGGCCGTCTGGAGTAGCGAAGGCAGTTTTTTCCTTGCCATCTTCCTTCACCGGGATCTACCAACATCCAGAGCGTAAGTCGAGACTAGAGAAGTATTCTGTCCCTTGGAGACTGTCCAACACGTCATTGATTCGAGGCATCGGATAAAAATTATTTTGAGTTATGTTATTTACAGAATGGTAGTCTACACAAAACCAAACGGAACCATCTTTCTTCTGCACAAGCACAACCAGCGCAACCATGAATTTGATAAGGGGCGTATGACATAGCGCTTCAGCATGTCAGAAACTTGTTCTTCTATAATTTTGCGTTCGTGCGAAGATATTCGGTACGGACGACGGCGTACAATGGCTGAGCCGTCTGTTTAAGTACGGTGCGCTGCGACAGACGTAGGCTTGAGTGTGTTGGAAGTAACCTCGAATGATGCGCTGTACTTTTTCAGAACGGCCAGCAATTGTTCCGCCTGTGCTGCAGTGAGGTCTGGGCTAACAGTGTCAGCGATGCTAGACAGAACAGCCGACGGTTCCGAATCCCGCTTGCGCGAGGTGTAACGGTGTTAAGATAGAAAGCGGCTCGCTGTCGACTACAGAAGCAACGGCCGTTCCCTTGTGTAGCAATATTCGCTCACCGGTGGTGTTGAGCGCTGCCAGAGCTGCAAGGCGCCGCGAAAAGCGAAGGAGCAGGTAGACCTGGCGATTCCGCGGGGATTCAAACGGCCCGCTGGAGAAGCTATCACGTCACCTTGAGATATTTTTACCGATGAAACCGGCAGGACTTCTTCGCTACCAGGCGGAAGGACGTGGTCAACATGCAGAATCAAATCCTGCTATTGTAAGGTCGCAGCAGTTGTAAACTCTGTATCGCTGATTTCAATGGCTGGATGGCGACAGGATATGACGGCGGAAGCTGAAAAGAGAAAGTCCCGACCCAATATTATTTCACGAAAGCACTGTGACACGACCGCAAATTGAATATTATGACGATCTTTTCCGATGAACACTCGTGCAGTACAATTTGCGACAGGCTGCAAAATATGCCCGTTTGCATTGAATAACGAAGGACCAGAGTAAGAAGTCTTCACTTTTCATAGACGAGAACACAGATTAGAATCCATAACGGAAATGCTGGCTCTGGTGTCAACTAAAGATTGCACGCAAATAGCTTCCCTTTAGAAGATAACACATTTAAAGTGCTCTCTGGAGGAGTTTCAAGCAGTCCAAACGATACAGTTTCCCCTCAAAAAACTGCAGCGCCTAGTTTTCCGGTTGGAGGTAGGGGTCACGAGAGAAGGGACGAATGGGTGAAATGAACCGACGGTAAGGCGAAGGTGAATTACGCCTCGAGTCCCGGCCACTGCGCGAACGGTCGAGTGAGCCCTGAGGAGACAGAGAACGTTGTCCAGGAGAGTGGGCAGGTCCTCGAGGCGCGTAGTTATACCGGACATCACGTTCGTAAGGTGCGTGATCTCACCGTTCATCTTGCAGGCGGCGTCGGAAGAAACGCGCGATGTGGCCTCTTATGCCGCAGTAGAAGCAGGCCGGGCGTTCGTTGGTACGAACGTTAAGACGTGGTTTCCAGGTCGGATACACACTGTGAACGGGACGTCGGGGCGAGACGGCTGCTAACTGGCCGAGCATGGACGGCGGTGCCGAAAGTTCAACTGGCGCAACCGCTGGTCGTTCCAATGCGTCCGCGTAAGAAGCGCAGATTGGAGCAACTGGGTGACTTTGTCGAGTACTGCCAGTCATTGATGCAAGCTCTTTGATGACTTCTCGCAAGTCACTTGCTTGTTGGGAGCAGCGGTCACTTTGAGCCCAGGAGCTTAGGGAGCTTTGCTGCTGGAGCTCTTCGCGGATGATGCTGCGTAATAAATCTCGCAACTCTGGTTCTGGCGGAAGACGAGCGAGTCCCGCATTCGGCTGTAGGCGAATCACGTGAAGCTTGTCAAAGCGCTGACAAGCGGCCCTTATGTCATTGACACTGGATGGATTTTGCAGCGCTAGGGCAGTGAAGGCAAACTCAGCGATTCCCTTGAGGACACTCTTGACTTTGTCTGCTTCCGACATATACGGGCTAACCCGACGGCGAAGAGCGAGGATATCCTCGACATACGACGGGTACGTCTAATATGGATGCTGCATGCGGGTTTCAAGTTTCTTCTTTGCTACATATGAGCGAGCGGAAGAAACGCTGAAAACCTTGCGAATCTCTTCGGTGAAGGTAGCAGGATTAGTCACCCTTTTCTTGTTATTTAAATACCATGTTTCCGCTACTTGAAACAGGTAGAATCCGGCGTTTTGAAGCTTGAAACCGTCATCGCACCTGTTAAACTGACTGACCCTGTTGTACTCTTCAAGCCAGTCCTCGACGTCTTCGCCCCGAAGGCCACAGAACGACGGAGGGCCGCGCTGGTGGCAGGTCACCAGGAATGGCGACGAGGCAGAAGCAGGTGCATTCGGCGGGCTTTCTCGCTCCATCGGAGAGGTTCACGCCGACAAAAGGCTGCCGGAACGCAGATCTAGGGGTGCAGCCATCCAGAACCTGGTTTTAGGTTGGGATTCCACCAGGCGGGCATTTTTTTCTCCACTTTCTTTCTTTCTTTCCAAATTCTTTATCTGTTTCCAAGACCTACCCCAACCTCCCCTTTGCTTTCCGAGGTTTTCTTGACTGCCAACCCTTATTTCTGTGTTATTTCTACGAGCCCCTCATTTCCTATGCTGAGTCGCTATATATATATATATAGTATATATAGTAGGAAATGAGGGGCTCGTTGAGGAAATACAGAAAGATAGCTCAGCAGTCTCCACGCCAAAGGAGGCATAGGGGTGTGGTTAGGCTCTTTTCTTTTTTTTACTACGGTTAATGAAGTAAACATTTTTTTAATATACAGAAGAAAGAAAGAAAAACCCGCGCCCAGAGTGGGGACCGAACCCACGCCTTTCGATTACATGACGAATGCCTTACCAATTCGGCTATCTGGGCGAATGTGTTCTCCTTCACTTTCTGGGCTATTTATATTTACTAGGAGTGAAATAATTCTCAATCACTACGAAACTACGGCCCATTCTCTCCGAAAGAAAGAGGAACTACTTAGTCAGGAAACTAAGCAAAAGAGAGTTGAACCTTTTAAGCAACTACGAATCTAAGACGGCCTCCGCCATATCCCGAACAAAAGACCGAAAGTTAACCGAGATAAGATTTCTAACACTGGCCACATGCGTAAGAACCTAACAAGCTCCGGCACTAGTAACTGCCACAACTCTGACAATACGGCCGATAATGTCACTACGACTGTAATAAATGCTTCGACTACTGCACCCCAAACAGTTCAGTTAAATCCCTGTACTAATATTTTTCCCTCGCCTGCCGTCACTGAAAGAAAACCTTACCGGGAATGTAATGAACCTTTCAAGTATAACCCTCTCCCCAGCTCAGATGAACGTCTTGTCAAAGGGCCTAAACTTTTGCCCGGCTACTGGTGGTTTTGATGAATTTCAACTTTTTAAGGACTTAGATAACTTCGCCAGAAACATGAGGCTACGAGAATACTTCTACGATCACCCCGCGACGGAAGAAGCCCGCAGAACCCTACCTAGCTATAAGCACTGGACCCCTCCCACACAGCGTGATAGTTGCCTCGACATGTACATCAAAGCTGTCCAACGCGATGTGCGAAAAGCTTACCAAACACAAATTTCGTTCCACCACAACATGACTACCAACGAAAAGAAAGCCCTAGAGGAACTCGCAAGCTGTCCCGACATAATTATTAAACCTGCCGACAAGGGAGGCGCAATCGTAATCCTTGAGAAAACCGACTATGTTAACGAGGCCAATAAGCGACTATCAGTATCGACGTTCTATAAAGCACTTACCCAATGATCCCACTCAAGATTATAAGCAAATTGTCAAAGATAAACTTGCTGAGCTTGTAAAATAAAACAATAAATGAAACACGGCTCGTTCCTGATCCCCTTAAGCCCAGTAGCCGCGTAATTCTAATCTTCTCCCAAAATTCACAAGGTGAACAACCCAGGGCGCCCCATTGTTTCTGGCATTGGCACTGTTACCGAAAACCTCTCGCGCTATGTGGGATAATCTCATTTGCGACATTCCGCCCTGCTTTCCCTCCTCATAAGGATACCAATGACTTTCTCTCAGACATCTCAAAAATTGAATTCCTGATAACTGCCTTCTAGTCACCCTTGATGTTGCGTCACGGTATACTAACATCCCCCATGAAGATAGCATCGCCGCTGTATCCCTTGCGTATGAGCAGTCATCGTGCGACAAACCCTATCGATTGTTCTGCTCTCCAAACATTCCTTAGGCTTATTCTTGAACTTACAATTTTGAGTTCGACGGAGTTCATTACGTGCAAGTAGCGGAACTTCAATGGGAACTCGAATCGGACCTAACTACGCTAAATCTTTATGGCTCACCTCGAATCCAACTTTCTTGACACCCAAAATTTAAGCCAATGTCTATAAAAGGTACATTGATGACAATATTCATGATCTGGCACAACACGTGAGGCGGAGCTTCCTCACCTTCATTGAGGCATTTTACCTAGCCCATCCTAGTATTTCAATTGCTCATTCCTATTCGGACACAGTGTAAACTTTCTGGACGTCACCGTTACTACCTTTCAAGGTCGGCTTCAAACTAAACTATAGAAAACCGACAGACACGCGGCAGTATTTGCACTTCCGAAGCAGCAATGTCAGACACTGCAAGACAGCAATACCTTACAGCCAAGCTCACCGATTTAGGAGAAGTTGCTCAACCAAGCCGACTTTGACTCAACTGCCGAGAACTCAAGACCGCCCTCCTGATAAAAATACCCTGAAAAAAGTTATCGACGACGCTATTGTTCGAGCCAACCAATTATACCGTAACGAAATCTGTAAGAAAAAAGCCCCCAACGGGAACCCGCAAACTAACTTAGTTTTAACACCAACGCCATCCTCCGCTCCAAGAGTGTCAACCGTGCTCAAAAAACATCATAATGTCCTAATGCAAAGTGACCGCTTAAAAAAGCATAATTCCCCGAACCACCACGCGTTGTTCTACCGGCGTAATAAGAATTTAGGTGACTTTCTTACTAACTCTCGTATCAACCGACCGGCAACTACTGGCTGCATGCCCTGCATAAAACCCCGATGTAAAGTATGCCCACACATGACCACTACACAGCGCGGCCACCAGCACGGCTTCAGACTACTACGTAAATATAAAAGGTAACTTTACTGTGACTCCGCTAATGTCGGATATCTTCTAGAGTGCACTGTTTCGTGGGCAACAATATATCGGCCAAACAGAAAACGCCCTTTCCGAATATGGTTCAATAATCACCGCTCTCATGCAAAAAGCTGCCCTTTTTTGCCCTGTCAAGACATGTGAACAGTCCCGGCATGCATTTGAACATCTTAAAGCACGATTTTAGAATCCGCCTTTAAAACGCACCACGACCGGCTAGGTTCGGGAATCTTATCTCATTTATAAGGTTGGGTCAGCCACCTGGGAATTAAATGAAAGTACGAAAACTAACGTACTTATCCCTCGATTAAAAATTAGCGGCTTCATAATTTTATAACTATGTTCATTATTCCTACCCTCGAGATTTGCCATCAGAATTCGCAGAACTCTCCTAATACCGCAGCTTTATTAGCCTAATGCGGCTCAACAATGCCAATTTGTCCTGGGGAGGGGATGCCTCGTTCCCACCATCACGTAAGAATGTTTAACTCTTTGTGATCTATTCATGTTTAACCTTTTGTGAACCCTACCTATTTCCTGTTCAATTGCTAGCTTCTGTGAAATGCTCTTTTGTGCCCCCTATCTATTCTCTTGACCGCGGGGGGCACACCCATCTTCGCTTCCCCCGAACCAGTCTCAGCAGTCACTGAATACCTCAGTGTATACTCTTCCCTTTCTTTTCAAAACCGTGGTTGTCCAGTTTCCCCCATTGTCTGAACTTGCAGCCCGCGCGGCATACGTTGACCCGTCATGGTGCAACCTTGAACGCTGCATTGTTAACACGACCCCTTTTTCTCTCTCTCGCTCCCCCCCCCCCCTTTTTTTTTCTTGTTTGTTTGTTGATGTGTAACATAGGCGTAGCCTGACTGTATGCACACTCCCCATTTCCGAAACATTTTCCGCTCTTTCTCACAGTTTTATGCAAACCCATATAAGAAATGTGTTCAAAATGTTTGCGACAGCAAAATCATGTAACTTTACTCTGATGAAGGCAAGTCCCGTTGCCGCTACGTAAGTAAACATTGTTTGTTATTGTTCTTGCTGTGTATCCGACTCTTTACTTATACTATTTCTGCACGCTTTGTGAGTTTATCTTTCTCTAGATTATATATATATTGTAGTGCGGAAGAGGTACAAGTACCTCCTACCCTTTCAAGGAGATTGGCCATGGTAACACAGCTTCAAGGAAGATGAAGAACCAGTGAACCGGACAGGGTTCATCATCAGCCTGGACCGCGAGAAGAGTGCGTGAGAGCCAGCCGTCAGCCCCGCTTGCTTCGGACTGCCTTCGCTGAGCGTCCTGCTGCCTTGCCTTCGCGAATAAACCCATCTTACAATATATATATATATATATATAGATGAAAAGGAAACTTCGAAGAAGGTAGAAACCACAGTTGTTGCACACATTTCTGCAAATACAGTTGCCTCCGTCAGGGCAACCCCTCCCCTGGCTGGTACGCTCTATTTAGGGGTAGGTCCCCAGGTGAGAGGAGAGAAGAAAGTTGAATGGAGAATGCGGATTGGTTTGGGGGCATGCAGGGGAAGATATTGAGGGGAAAAGGAGGTTTTAAATTTTGAGCCGCGAAGTCGGTAAGAGGGAAGTCAGCGTGGGGTTGATAGTCCGGGACATTCTTGGAGAAAAAGGATGAAAGGGCGTTTGTTTCCCGGCTGCACGGCCTACGGCAAGGTTCTCAGAACCGCCGCATGCAGAACAGGCAGTGAGAGGATTCCTTATCCGAAACTATGTGAAAGCGTCAGGTTAAAAGAAAAGGCACAGAAGAGGGGGAATAACCAGGCTGGAAAAAAGGGTTAGGAAAAACCCCACACACACACATAAGAAAAAGCAATAACCCCACAACTGAAATGGCCCGTGTCGCCAGCAGCAACATTCCTGGAACTGGCCTTTCCTGAAACTCAAAAACGAAAAGATAAAGTTAGATGCACGTACGGGGCACTCTACAAAGTCCAGCAAATAAGACAAAAAAATATTAATAAAAATGCACTTGTAAAGAAAAGGTTGCAGGGATGCCTGCTCGCCATAAACTCGAAGATGAGGAATGAAATCAAAAGTTCGGAAACGCTGGAATGATAAGAGTACACAGAGTGGATGAACAGGTCTGCGGGATTTTGTACAGATACGAGTAAGTTGTATAGATTATATTCATGAGTGTCCCAAACCGAGCATGCGTACTCTAATTTAGGGCGAACAAATGTGGTATAAACTAACAACCTCACGGATGAGAGAGCAAGTTTTAAATTTATATAAAGTAAAGCCAGCGAACCAAAGGCGGGGGATGCTACGTTGTTAACTGCAGTGAACCAGGTGATGTTGCTTGAGAATGTTTTGCCGAGGTATTTATAGGGTTCTGCTGTTAAGATAACTTACCTCATAACACTTAAGGTATATAATAACAGACGTGTTATTATGTGTGTTTTAAATTGGGTGACTGAGGCCTATGTCAGGTCACGTTCGCCTTTTGTCTCAGCCTCTCCTTGGTTTTGCAAAAAAATAAAAATCAAATATTCAAATACTCAGAAATATAGAGGCGGAAATGGTGTAAGTCACTTGCTGGTAATGTTAACAACGGTGCAATGATATTAGCGTTGTCTTATTTACGTTAAATAAGACAATGCTAATACCATTGCACAGGGTACAAGCGGGGTAACTGGCGCACCCAGCTTTATTGAACAAGATGTTCCCGGCAGAACACGACCCCATCTGCCCGTTCTGCAAAAAGACTGAGGGCACCCTGCCGCACATACTGGCGGAATGTACTCAGATCAAGAATCCCCTACCTTTCCTCCCCCTTCCCCACCTATCCGAGCGATGGGAGATCTTGATGTGCAGCCCCGACCTGTCGACGAAGCAAGAGCTCGGGTCTAGGGGCCAGGAGCTATTGTAATCATATCGGACCCGTGAATAGGGTTCCACCCCGTCTGACGCCTGCGAGCGACGCCTGAAATGGGCTCAGCAAAACTTCTTTCTCTCTATAACGTGCTGTTGGGCTAGTTGGTGCATTATGTATCACGAAACTTGCGCTTAATAGACATACACAGACGAAGGAAGACGTCCGTCTTCCTTCGTCTAGGTATGTCTATTAAGCGCAAGTTTCTTTCTCTCTCTTTTTTATTTAGGTTAGAGACATTAGCCAGTCGTTACACAAGGATTCTATTAGGTCTTTTTGAAGTATAGAGATATCAGTAGGGTGTTTTTATTGGACGGTACACGACGCAGTAATCTTCAAACAGGCGAATATTTGATGAAATGTTAGCTGGAAGGTCATGTATATGAATTAGGAAAAGTAGTCGTCCCAGTACTGTGCCGTGTGGGACGCGAGAGATTACAGGAAAGTGGTTAGATGAATGGTTGTTAGCGTACACAAATTGTTGCCGATTGGTTAGAAAACTCCGAATCCAATTGAACGTCGATGTTATAACGTTTAAGCAAGAAAGTCTGAGGAGTAGCCGTTGATGCAGAACTTGGTGAAATGCTTTTTTGAAGTCTAAAAAGAAGACATCGGTGGGTATAATTAGGTAAACGCTGGAACTGATTTCGATGTAGAATGAAGCAAGTTGCGCGTCGCAGGATACTGCTGAGCGAAACCCATGCTATGATGAAAGTTGTGGCTGTTTAAGAATTTTACGACATTAGAGTAAAT
The DNA here is from genome assembly GCA_013339765.2 of Haemaphysalis longicornis. Lineage (NCBI taxonomy): Eukaryota > Metazoa > Arthropoda > Arachnida > Ixodida > Ixodidae > Haemaphysalis > Haemaphysalis longicornis. Next base: position 132,784,517 of record CM023452.1, on the reverse strand, counting down.
CACATGTTCCATTAGTTTAGGGCACATGCTAGAGTCCGAGGTTGTACGACAGATGCCAGGCTACGATGGAGGGCCCCTTTTTAGGGACTGGAACAATCTTACCCACTTCCCGGTCTTCTGGCACCACTCCTGATGACAGTGATTGCCGAAAAATATGGCATTTTTATGCCATATTAAACATTTAGGCGTTGATTCCATTGGTGCCACAAGAAGATGTAAGCTTTAATTAGTCGAATAATTAGCAATGCCCTGTTAAGAAAACGTGATGTACGGCATCATGTCGTAATCACGAGCATGGAATGAAGTTAATGGCGTATTCGGTTGAGCGTTTCAGGGTGGGTCTCTGCACCCCTTATTACGAGCAGTAGTGCCGTTGCCTCGTGCAAAACAAAAATAGGGCCAAAATGAACCTCCAAAATACCCGCAAGCGATACGTTATTCAACTTCTGAGTTAGTATACCACATATCCAAAAAGGCAGGCCAGCAAACGGGCACCGAAAAGTTGGAGCAAACCCTTGTTTCACGGCTCCCACTGCACCTCTTGTTGATGCACGGCAAAGCCGGTGGTCGTACGTACATCGAACACACTTTTAATACCGAGTGTTCATTGATCTTTGTGGACTAACGGCGACACCATGACGGACACTTGACCGATTCCTAACGTACAGATCATTTGGCCATCATCATCAAGCTCATACAAAGCACATTTGTTGAAAGAGTGAAGCTAATGTGCTTAATTTCTTTTTCGTCTAAGCAACGAGTAGCAAGCAAGCATTTTCATTCACCCTGGTTATTTTCGTGCACTTTCGGGTGTATCGGATACAGAGGTCACATTTATCTTAAAATTATGCTTAGGCAAACGAAGATTTGCAAAATTACATACCATGCCGATAACCAATTAATACAAGAATCTACCATCCCTCGAACAGTTCGTGCCTTGAATGATGAATTTGCTTCGTTAACACTGGAACTTTCTGGATGGGGAGATTTTTATTATCTTGTATTTTCTGCCTTGAATATGCGCTTAGAGAGCCTCAGTCACATTCCAGGGCCAATATGCGCCCGGAAGGTGCCTTTGGGAGGAGGGCGGTTGGTTGATTTACCCGTTTTAAACATGCATAGATATTTGTTATAACTGTTGCTATTTACATCCGAAGAGCTTTTCTGAAAATTATTCATTACTCCGAAGTAAGCTGACTCTTGAAGCTCAACTTATTTGACAGCGCTTTTTGAACGATGCAATACAAAAAGGATTTTGTGCCGGCTGTGTCGACGCTGTTAGAACGTTGTAAGCCGTCTGAAATTACAGTTATTGCCGAGACTTTTTTTCTATATTGGTTTTTAGTAAGCGGGAGAGTAATATCCACGCGAGAATGTAACGTATATATCAGCAGGGCAACAGAAGAAGAAAAATAAAATAACATAAATTAGGGCGAACTCTGGCGTTCTCGTAATGCAGTCGGCTAATACCACCGAACAGTGTTGCACTGGCCGTCCTAGCATAAAGCGCACTGACGTTCTACCTTGCTTGGAAATGATTTTAATTTCGAAAGAATTTAAGCTGGACTAACCAAAAAATAAAGAGGCCCCGAGCGCAGTTTTCCGGTGTGTTCTTTCCCTTCGTTTACTGTAATTTGCTGCCGAGTTAATACGGTGCCGTTGAGCTGTCCTCGTCCGCGATTTATTGCGTACATTTAAAACAATCTGTTAATTTCTTTCTACCCAAGGGAAGCTTTGCCTAAAATTTCCATAGTTGGTTTTAAGAAAACAAGCATTATTTATGGTGCTTAGCGTCGTCTAAATTTTTGTGAAGCAGAATCTCTGAAACTAAAACACAAGTCATGAATTCTTTGTGCGAGCTCACGTCATCTGTGTTTGTGTGATAGAGATTGCTTGAAATAGTAGGCATGACTTTTCTGCACCACAACTACTGTTCATAAGCGGGACGCGAGAATTGATAAAACCGAATTTACTGGGGAGAGTAGATTTTAGACAACGTTTTACACTACGCGGTAGGGCTGGAAAGTTCCTTTTAATATACCGTTCGCGCATACTGAGCCCCGTTGACCCATCCTTTTTACCGCTTCACGCATTCAAACACACATAAGAGCTTTTAGCTATGAGGCCGTAATAACCGGATAGCTCAATTCCAACGCAATAAGGGCATTCAGGGCAGACAATGCATTGTGACACTCATGTTCGGCACCAACCGCTTCGCCAAATTTAGCAGAGTTTTATAATTGAGCTCTTATTTAATTAGGATTTGAATACGTTGCCATGCATATGCAACAAAATATTGAAATGGGCAGGAATGCCAACTGAATTGGTTGATCGCCACTGAGTTTTGCTTCTGGCCTCCACATTTTTGCTCAATGTTCAATGTGAAAGTCGTTGGATATAACGCGATCATCATATTTCATTCGCGCAATATAATCGTAAGATATTGTGTGAGGAGCTCCGTAACAATTCTATATTGTCACTTTTCCCAAGATTGCCCTTGGCGTCAAATTTTTTGCTTCACTACTTGTAGTGGAATTGCTGTGTTTTGGAGTTAGCCAATGAGCTCTACTCCAAATGAATTTAAAAGAGGTACAGTGCGAAAAACCTACTGACGAACGACGATGAATTCGTTGACAATTTTGTAGTCGGAAGACTAATCACTGGAGCATTTATAGTTCGTCAGGTTCCTGGGCCATGCCCAAATGTGTCCATTGGTTAATACAAAGGCCGCTCTTCTTACAATACTCTCAGCCGCCCAACACTTTGTCTGGAAAAACGTCGCTGAGAACAATTTTCGGCTCTGCTATCCCAGTCATCAAATGTAGTTATAACAAGTTTGCATAGCGACGCAGAAAAGCATTCGGGATTTCATTCGGGCTAGTAGTGGACTTATGGTATAATTCCAGAAACGTTTCAAAGTCACGTTCATAACAGTCAAACTCAATCTGTTCGGAAGGAGCTCCTGGAAATAAATCATCACCTTGATACCTCGAAAATACACAATGAAAAAAGGAATTGAAAGTATTATCAATGGAGTGACGAGATATTTCAATCTTGCCATCAACCAATAATTTATCAACTGATTTACGTGCATTGCGGATGTGATCCTAGAGCTTCCCTGGGTAGTGTAAACGAAAATTCGGCAAACGTTCGCCAAAGTACAGTTTGTTTGCAGATTTTACGCTGCTTGAAAGTTCGGATAGTAACCTTTTCAAGAAATTTGTTTTAAGTTAATAAATGCCCGTTTAAACCACAAATTGACCCTTTTTGTTAGTTTTTTTTTCTTATCAGGTGTAAAGGATATTATACAAAATTTGCAATGCTCCTTAAACATTTCCCATAAATGCCGGACATCGTTACCTCGAACGTTTTCGTACGCTATGTCAGGGTAATCCAAAACAGACTCGTCTCTCGACCTGTAGTAGTCTGACATATTTATGTTTCACACCTGACAAACTTTTTTTTTAATTTCTAGAAAAATATTAGTAACTACAACCTTGTTATCAGAAATTCCTTCCCTTACACGTCATGAATAATCATAAAAACAACGACTTAAAAACACAACATCCAGCATGGGGCTACCTGCACCGCGAATTCTGGTGGGCTCAAAAACAACCTGATTTAAACCATGAGTTCACATAATGTCGGATAGAATACCAGAGCGCTCTGCAGCAGACAGATCTAGTAGGCCAATCAATTATTAGTAGATTAATATCGCGAACAAGCAGAAGCCTGGTTTGGCGGAGACACAACAAATGATGTTGAAGCTGTCGCAAGGAAGAAAAATTAGAACAGGTAGGCATGTGCAGCGCACATAAGACAAAGGTCAAATCCGAAAAGGTTATCTTGAGAAGTACACTTTCATGGTCTTGACTCTGGTTTAAAACCACACCTTTCACATCATTCCTTAAAAAAACGGCCACACCCCGACCCCGTGACCCACGGTCACGTCTCAAGACTGAAAACGATAAAGGAAATGCTCTGTCGTAGGTTATATCGCTGTTTAACCAAGTCTCAGTTATTACTGCTACGGTGGTGTTGTGCTCAAGTAGTGCAATTTCAATTGATTCGGATTTATTGACAACACTTTGGACATTCATATTCAACACAAGGAGCATATTCGGATAAGAACTACTGCCGGGACCATGGCATTTCGACATGGCATTTCGACAAAGCAGTTTTCGCTTGCGGAGAGTTTGTTTTCAATAATCGTTATGAACAAAAAATTTCGAGCCTTTCAGTTTCTGAACAGTAATGAAAATAGCCTCCTTCTCATTAAAGTCTTGGAAGTACTAGATTACTGGTCGGGTGGCCCGTTCGCCTCTACTATTTTCATTTTCGCTGCTACTGGTCTCCTTGATGCGTTTTCTAAGTATGTGGATACGCCCAACGTATGCAACATTCACGCCGAGTTGTTTATCAAAAATGTGTCCGACAGCCGTCTTTATCAGTTCATCTTCAGATTCCCTTTTAGCCTCGTGTACACCTATAAATCTTGTTTGTGCACTGCCTAAAGCAGATGAAATGATCCCTTCAACGTGTGTTTAGAAATGTTCTGCACACATTTGAACTCATGTTTATATTTTTAACATCAAATCTGGCATAATCCATGGTTTTCAGACTCGACGAGATATTTTACGGGTTCTTGAAAAGAAGTGAGGTTTGTATTTTTGCGTAACTATACCAAGGAAAACATTGTAGGCGTCGTTGCCATAATTGAGAGTAGTAATACCGGCACAATTTTGCTGAATAATTGCCATTCGAAAAGCCTCAAGGCCACCGTCTGTTATGCATTAAAAAGTAACAGCTGCTTGTTGTTTTTACTGCCTCTAGAGGCCTGTGCATGCATAGGAACGCCAGACGATGATCTATCTGCAGATTCCACCTGTGAATCTCCTCGACAGTCTCGATTGTCTATTCCTAAGTTTCCAACTGACTTTTGTGTGAAAGTGCACCATCACTATCGTGAACTGAATTCTTTGCTTCATTGTTAATTATCGTCCTCGTAAAAGCTGCCTATGGCTTCTTCTTCATAGTTGGCTGTTAGCTCATATGCATGCACTATCTTTTACCTGTATCGCTCTTTATCTTGATCACAATAGCCGCGACTCTCTCACTAATGATGCAAAACTATCCCCACATTTGCTGCGAATTCTCCGCTGATTAGAAATCCCACCCCGTGTTATTATTGCTATTGTGGCCCACTGTAGCACAGAATATTCCCGCTATAGAGCTTCATTCTGCTTTCTGTTGCACGTCGAACTTCGCTTTACCCTACAGTATCCCAATTAATTTCAGAGAGCTGCTCTAATACTACAGCTAAGGTTCCCTCGCTAGACAGAGTGCTTTAGTTGAACGCTGCGAGGGTCAAGTTACAATAGTGGCATTTCTTGACCCTGAACATTGAGAACCTTCCAATTGCAGAAAGCGTGTTTGGATAGAGCTGCGCAAATTTTCACATTTTCGTCAGATATCTGCCATGTGAGATGTACTTGTTCCGCATTCCTCTTTCACCAAGTCGTATAGCAGCAATTCACTAAATTTGAACCTCGTAGCAGGAATAGGTTTACAGTTATACACTTTTTCTTTCTCTTCAGCAACAGGGCAGCAAGGAGACCATCTGAACGCTGCACTCGGGTTCTGTTCGGATAGTTTCAAAATTCAAATCAGCTAGCTAGGATCATTTTTGGTGAAGTGGCGTTGAAACTCCGAATTGTGAACACACGCGCCGTAACTTTTAAAACCTTCAATTATTGGCTAACGCTTTTAAAAGAGCTACGGGAATTTTTCCGCTTACGGCAAGAAACCTGCCACATTTCACAAAGGCCGCCACCGTTCCATCTGACTTATTATTACAACGTTATATTGAGCGGATGGTCTGGAAAACGACGGTTTAAATTCAAAACCTGTTGACAAGGACATAATAGAAATTTCAAAACAAAAAAAATTACGCAAATCTAAGGTATTTAAAAATTTTATCCAGAAAGTTACAAGCTTTAAAATTTTTTGCATAACAACAAAGAAGAGAATTGGGTTGCTTATTAAATATTTTTTACACAATGGCATTTTTATAACATAGGAAAGTCAAATTTTTCAATTTTTTAATTTTCTTTTCCTAAATTTTGTGTTGCTCTAAATCGAGTGACAAGGAACTTTTCTTTAGCAAGAAGTAAACTGAGTTTTTTCCTGATTTGCCTTGTTTTGAAGTCGGGAACGCGAATGTTCATCTGCAACTTACGTTTTCTAACCTTTAGTCCTTGTGACTCCGTGGCCGCACCCGTTGTTATAAAGCAGCAGCATGTATGGCACTTGCAAGGCCCCTATCGCTCCCTCACCATCCCACGAAGCTTCGACGTCAGCCCCTTCGGTACCATCTCGTCTTCACGTATTGCACGTGCGCCCTTGGCCTACTCTTCCCATTCGCTGCTGTTTCCCTTTGTCGGCGCCCACACTATCCTTTATGAGAACCTACGTACAGCTTTCCTCTTCGCGTTTCTATGGGAGCCGGTATTTTCTGTGGACCTGAGCGTTTCCTTAATATATAAACTCGAAATCAGAAACAACACAACATTCAGTTCTAAATGCGTGCATCCACACATTTCTTTTTTCCTGCCGTTCCGTGCTCGTTTTTTTTTTCAGGATAAACTACCACCCCCCAAACCTTTGGTCATACAACAGATGATTCCGATTTGAAAAACACGAAATAAAACTCCATTGCGCCATGAATACCTAAGCATTTGTCACAGAGATTACAAATGAAAACTACTAATACTACTTTCCACCGTATGCTTTCTCAGAATGTCTAGTTATACCTCGCAACCTTAAATCAAACGCACGTGTATCGTGCAGCCACTTAACTAAATCGTGATTGCGGTCACCACTCTTTGCATTCAGAAACACAAAAACATCCAAATCCGGGATCCCACCAGAGTTATATATCATAAAAGCATCCATTTCAAACGTTTTCATACAAAGACCATGCCCGTACAAGTCGAAAGTTACCCGGTTGTAAGCCAATATACGTAATGCGTTGCTGTAGCATAGGCTTAAATTCAATGCTATGTTTAGATGTACTTCGGAGCTTTGAAGGTTATCTGAAGCATCACCCACAAATATTATAGTTGTTCCAACCCAGGGGGTAAAAAGGCACCCTTAGGTGCCGCTTTTATTCAATGCCCCTAAGGGCAGTACAAAGGTGGGGGGGGGGAGTATTTATACTCATTTTAAGAATGTCTCCTTTCTACAGTTTTACTATTGATTGTTTTATGTCGGAGTACACTCCACTGTGTCATGCCGCAAAAAGTTCACACAGGGGGTGTTTAACGCGCCTGTGACATTTGGGTTATAAGGCGCGCGGTGCTGAAGGGCTTCAGTATAATTCTCGCCCCCCTGGCAATCTTTGCGCACACAGAAATCTCTACACACGTTCTCTTTGCCTGCCCTCCCTTTAAAGTCTACCGAATAATGCATTTGCCGGCTGTAACCACGTACGCCCTGATGCGGTAACTTTGAGCCGAAGGAAACTGTTTTAATTAAATTTATGAAAATGTTTTATTATGAGTTGCCAGCTTTTTAATGTTTTTGCTACTTTTATAACCCTTGATTTACGGGAGGCTGCGCAAACATGTTCCGTCTTTTTCAACACTGTACCTCCCTGATATTCGCTAAATTTTTGTTCTGTTCAGCCACATGCGACTTCAGAATACTGATGGATGTTTTATGACAACCACACCTGTCTTTCACAAGGTGTGTTGATACGGGGAGTGAGCCAATACTGTTTTTATACCCTGTTGTCATTCCACTCTCATGATTTATTCAACCTATACGATATACAATTCTGTTTTGTCGTACAGGTGGCGAGGCTACCCAACTAGCGCTTAGTTATTATTGTACACAGTGATATTACCACGTTGTCTGTTATCAGATAATCCAAAAAATTATAAACCACATCTCACTAATATATATGACAATTCGGAGTTATCAAATTAAGTCTTAATTCATGCATCCTTGTGGGAAAAGAATATGATGACCAAAGTTCCGACTTCGGATCAGTGTTGCTATTTATGAGCGATAACAGCAAGTGTCGAAAAGACCAAAAACACCACCAGAAACATGTCGCCATTACTGCAATTTTGGCAGGGATTCTTTCTGTCTGAACTACCAAGCACTGGTTCGATCAAAACAGAATATGTAGCACTAATTTGGAACCCCCATTAGTCGTATCTCGTAAACAAACTTGGAACACTCTAAAATAAGGCTGCCCGATTCATTCTTTGTTACTACTGAAGATCTCACATAACAGAAATAAAAAAAAAATGAGCTCCAATCCACCCTGTGAAGGTAGTTGGAAAGAAAAGCTGGAAACGACACCCTCAACCATTGCGCACACGCAGACACTCGAATTCACACACTTGACCCTACAACGAGTGAAACCAGAAATTCTGCCTCCTGTTGCCTAGATTCGCAGTGGCGGCGTCCCGAAAGCGGATGCGTCCGCCACGGTTGGGCTAGAGCGGTGGACGCCGGAGGTGTGGTACGGACGTGCGTCAGCAGAAAGGAAACGGCGAGGAGCGTCATTTGAAGGATGAGATAGCGGAGCCTAGCCATCCTGATTTTCCAGGTAGCGGATACGCCACCGCGCGACACAAGGGCAGACACCGAAACAATTCGGCATGCCATCCTAGTGATTCCCATTTATACCGTTTATTCTAGTTAGTTTCGTAAGTTTGAGTTTCGCGCAAAAGCTGGTGGATCTCGTATAATCGCTATTCATCATAACGAGATGCTCCTTTCGCCTTTTCTAATACCGGTTAAAACACAACAGAATTGGTATTCACAATGTGAAAAACGGAGTCCCATTAGTGGCAATCTGTGCCCGAAAGCTAGTGTTTGCCAAGTGGCCAGATGTCTATATGTAGTCTCTACATTTTGTTTTCCGCCATGAAAACAATCTTTAACGTATCTTTGCTTACGACCACGTAATTACATCGTGTCGGGGTTACCCGGAACGTGCTGTCGAACAATTTAATGAAGCGGTGGGAAGGAAGTGTGCAATTCACCCGAAGCTGGGCCAAAACTGCCCGAAACAACCGTCGCTAAATCAGACGACAGGGCCGCGTAGCGCAAACGCGAATGCCGGCGTGAGCACGCGGGGCACGCTGCGTAAAATCGCCGCGAAATCTACACGTTGCTCCGTGAGTGATAACACGCCTGTCGCTTCGCAGCGGCATTCGGAGTTTCTTGTCCCGCACGCCACGAATCCCAGCACCGTTGTCTTTTACTGATTTGTCATAGGCTGTACCACAGGAAGTCTTGTATCACTGTCTCGAAAATGAACCGGGTACTTGGATGTTTGCCGTGTAGACTATGCATCCAAAGTCCCTGCGTTATTCTCACGAACTAACATAGATTTCGCATCCCCCTTAATTTGCTTTTTGTCACTGAAATCAGCGCACCGATAACATCGTCAAACTTATAAACCACAACTGATTCATGAGAGAGTTATAATTATTCCTCAATATATAAATTGTAGGTATCGTTTATTGATGTTTTTGTTAATTACGATTACGCATATAGGGATATTGGAAATTGGTAACTATTGCACCCCTCTCTGTGTGCCGTTTTTGTGAATCTAAACATTTTGACTGCGCTTTTATTTATCCTAGTTTTTTTTAGGTTGCAATTTTTTCTCACCTCTACCCAATTTAATGCCCGTAAGGACCTTTACGATGAACAAAGAAAAAGTAATTATTGCATTTTTTGCGTTCAATAGCAATAGATAGCCTCTAAACTTCGTTCTAAAGAGAGATTGAATGTGAATGAGGTACTTTTCAGCCAATGAGCTATTCAGTACCCAATTGAAGTTTGGCACCAAAAAGCTATTTTTACGAAATGTATTTTTGCCTCCGTAAACACGATTACTGACACCACAGAAGGAGGGTCTTGTGATCCGCCCTGAACAAAAAAACGATTTCTTTAAAGAAGCCCCATTCATGCTGGTGGCGTAGTATTTTACTTCACGAATACCTATAAATATATATACGCAGTAGGCGAATACTTTCACACCAAACGTCCAAAAAGCAACTGGACACAGCACGCACGAGTAATGTTGGCGGTAGAGGAAAATGCTATAACGAACAACATCGGGCACTCCGCAGCTTTAGACGCGGAAGTTTGAATGCACTCTAGGCATGCTGCGCTGAGCTCAGATGGTTATGATGCGCGTTCTCGGTACCCGCCGCCATGTCTAGTGCAACAGTAGACGTACCGCTGCTGTTTGCATTGACTTGCAATCTGGCGGCCAAATTATTTTGAAGAATAACGGAGTTAAGCGAGCTTATCTTCACCACAGTGCTTAAAATATAATGACAAATGGATTATTAGGCGAAAGAAAGCCGGAAAGCTCTGGATATATTTTTTTCCCTAAATAACATTGTGTGCGCGCTGTTGTTGCGCGGGTAGATAGTGGAACGCACTGACTGGGTGCATTTAGACCGACCGTTTTTTTTTGTGTAGCTCGCTTGCGGATGATTCAAAATAATAAAAATTGCTTCGCCCCTCTTGGTCACCGGAAACAAGCGCTAAGGCCGCGGCAAAGAAAAACCCAATACTGAATAAATCAGTTTTAAGCAGAACGTTTTCTTACCTGGCCAACCACTTACATAGGTGGGCAGTTCACAGGGAGTCCTGAATTGAAGCGGGATAGTGTGCCTTCAGCCGTTTGATTTCTACGCTTTCTTTTTTTCCCAAAGAATAGGCCCATCAAAGTTGAATTTAGGAGACAGCGGAAGGAAGGCGAACACGTAAAGATTCTGTTCAGGCATTCGCTTCACCGCATCAGTTTAGAGCGGGACACATGAACGACTAGGGAAAGCAATCGGTATGCGAACGGTCGTTGCGATTGATGGTTAGGACCCGTTATGGCGTAGTTCGCTCGTCAGAGAAGGTTCACGATGTGCGACTGGCGTGCCAGATGAAATGGTAGGGTCGGTGCGGTCGTCGTGCGGTCTCAGGCAAAAGCAGCTCTAAGGCGTTGTCATGATGACATTACTCTGGATGTTTCTTACAAGGCCTCGAGGTATTGTAGGGGCAGTGCCAAGTATTTTGAGAGGAGCAGCACGGTGTGTGCTCGGACGGTATTTGGGGTCTCCGCCAACCCCTGCTCTCCGCCGGCCTAGAATACACATGTTGCCTAAGGTACCAACAGCATCGACGAGCGGAATCGTCCGTGCAACACTTTCCCACATCGATTTACTTAACATATACCACGTTATGGCACCATTATTTTACTTGAAGTTCCAAAATGTTTTCTTATTCTGATAGCATTTCAATGGCGGGTTTCTCAATCAGCAGGAGTGCACGTAAAAAAGGAAGGCAATCACGGTTAAACAACAGTGGGCGGAGCGACGCTGACGGTGCATTGCACGCGCACTTCGGAACATTTTTTTAGGATTCGGGCCAAAACTTTTAGTTTGTAAATTTGATGGTCTTTCAGTTTGTTTCTGCTGTCGGTTTGGCTGTGTTTTAGGTACCATAATTTCTGAGAATGAGAACTATTTATTGTAGCTCTTTGGTTCGCCAAAAAAATTATCGCAGAGGGCTTACCGCTGTCATTACTTGATGCGGTAAGCATTGACACGCCGCATACGTTATCCCATCTTGAGGTCCACGAGCTTGGAAATGAGTACAACAACGTTATGCCGTGCCCAAAGCCAGATAAATGTTAGTATTCCTAAAACACACGGACTGTTAAAAATGTATCGAGCATCCACAATTTACGTAAAAAATGCACATGTACGTTTCAGGCAGCCAAAGTTCACGCGAGTACTCTTTTTCTTAAAACACGTGGTTGCTTTGAGGAAACAATGTGAACTAATTTATATATAAGCTAGGCAAATTTAGGCGAGGGTTAAATAGAATATCTGCACGCAACGAAATCGGTCGCCCTCTCGCCCTGCGAAATATGACATGCAGCAGATCTGTTGTACACCACTGCAATTGGTGGCAGAGGAAGGTACGAAAGGTTTTGCGTTGTATCGGTGGGCTTGTCGGTTGCGCTCACGTACTGTACGTAGTTAAGGGTGCAAAGTATCGGCACTCTTTTCTCCGATTGTTCCGTACCGCGTCCATGATCATGGTCAGTTTGCTATACGGGATATTTGCTTACACTGTGGGGGTTAATGGGTACTACCTATTTGTTGTTTATGCGCTCCATTCTGTCAACTCTGGTAGACTTAGATTGTCCTCTGCTCTGCGGCTGCACACGACTGCCGTCATTTCAAATGCGAAATAAAGATAAAGCGTGTAATAGCATTTAGAAAGCAGAAGTGCGTCCGCAAATGCCGTTTTTCTGCATCTTTCGTGTTTTGTTAACAAACAACCACGTCGAAGTTAAGAGTGTGGCAGTAGATTCGGCAATATCACAACACTGATAACCGCCAAAACGGACGCCGTTGCGAACATTCATGTCTCAGTGACGGCATTCTAATTCCTTATTTACTGACACCACGCGCGGCTCCTGTGGCTGCAAAAGCTCAATCCTGTCAAGATTCACACCTGTACTGTGCGTCTTAGACAAGAAATTCTCTACTTAGTAACACAAGTACTGCCTGCCATTCAGTGATAATCTGTAAACATAATCTTTACCCCTAACACAAGATGAGGTGTCCCTTTGTTGACAGGTGCCCTATATTTCATAGCGCGGTTTCGATGCTTTTTTGGTTCCTCTAAACGAATGCTGAACTCTATGTTGTATCCCTGATTAGCCTTACCGCTGCGCTCAGCCAGCGTCTCAGCCGTCCAAGCCTTGGTGTTTTCGCTCACGGCGATGGCACCGTTTGGCAGTGTAGCTATACAGCCTGCTCTAATAGAAGGTTGGAATATCTGGCCGTTACTTGGCATCGCTTGACACGTACCAAGATTCTGTGCGGTGTTAGCTCCACCCCAATATCAATTACTCGCAAAGCCATCACTTGCATCTATATTACACCAGCCCACACAACAAGCAAACCTGGATAATGCTACATCAAGTTGCATATTTGAATTCCTGATAACAATCAAAAACGATCGGAAGCACACACTTGGTTCAGCGTTGTTCAGCACCTTGTACTTCGTCCCTAACATTGTTCTTCAGCACAGCGTCGAGCAGCCCCCTGAAGTAGCGCAGATTCGACAAGGACACAAGAAGGAAAAATTGCGCCCACCTCCCCGCGAGGGGAAACCCATTGTAGATGCGACGCATCGTAGGGTTAACTTGGTGTTTCCATTGGATTGATTCTGAAATCGCGTGAAACGTGTCGGGAACGCGCATGATTATTATGTTTTATGATTATTATTAGGTTTTATTGGTCAATCTTGGTCAATCTCTCTAAGTGGTATGCTTGGGGCTTCGCTGTCGCAACGACTTTTACTCCATCATTGTTGCTGTAAGTGGGAGCTTCTTTTCTTTTATTGCAAGTGTTAATCATGGCCCCATATTGCGTTGTATCAGTAGCATTGTGACATAGTTTGAATGAGTCAAGGATATAAGGCGCGTTCATAGCATTTGATTCTCTCTCGGTTTTGTGGCGCAGTGGAAAGAGAACCATGCACCTCGCGTTCCACCCACAGGGTCGTGGGATTGAAACCGGGCGCCGCTAATATTATTTTTTTATAGTGTAGGGGGAGGGGAGGACGACGACAACGCCGGCGATGCTGCGTGGACAAGGCGAGTGAATGAGATGCAGTCGTATCTAATAGACAAACGAAAGCACCACCTTGTGTTTGTGTGAGGTGTGCGCCACTCCAAGATGTTCAATTTCAACAACCAACTAGATCAGTTGCTGGTTATTTCACATCGTCCTTCGGCAACCCACGTAGCCCCCCAAACACAAAATATCCAATATTAAGCCGCACGGATTCGCTATACATTCAGAAGAAAAATAGTAAGTAAAAGCACTACGCCATTAAATTTATTACAGGAAGGGAAAGCCCTAGTCTGAAATTTTACCTAATTCATGTGGCTTTCCGTTCACTTAGAAACGGCCACGTTTTTTTACCAAATTTATATGACGGTGGAAATAAATTTTGCACGAAAATGTTTTTTTCTTCTGAACAGTGGAGTCATTAAAATTTCACACCGGTGGTGGGGATCATTCCAATGTTAAGAATACAAGAACCGCCGCACTCATCTGCTTTGATCTGTGCTACCCAAGGCCTCCTTCTCTCTGGTGCCGCCTAGGCCGTGCAGTCTGCAACAAAAAACCGACAAAAACACTTATCGGGCAGGTCTTCTGGCTTACAGTGTGTTTTGGGATGAACAGATAGTTCGTGCGAGCTTTACGTGAGGGACAGAGAAGAGGACTAAAACGCCGTGCCGACATTTGAGATAACTTAGTCTCAATAAATTCAACTGGCTCGGATAGGCATGACGTATTAATGCATCACGTTGCAGGTGCCATAGCTTCAGCTTTGAAGAGGTCGTTATCTAGAAAGAGTTGGCAGGGTGGCTTAGCAGTGTAATCTTTCCCCTGCCACCTGTGGTCAAAAATTAAGAAAAATAAGGTGTAATATATCAGAGCTAAACCTTCGTGTGTGCACACTGGCTGAGAGATTAAGGTTGTGTGGTAGCTTAATGTGATGCAAAATATCTTAGCAGGAATGGTTTGGCAAACTGCTCACAAGCAGCACTAATACTCACCGGCTTTTCAAGAGGTTAGTTCCAACTCATTCCCAAAGTGCATAAGCATTTGTGGTAATGTACAGAGTTTCGCTTGAGGGGGAGTCTATTGATTATTTCTGTTCGTCTGAATTACAAACATCTATGGCAAACCATGGCAAGCGAGGTGAAGGTTTATGATGTCAGGCTCCCGCTTGAACCAGTGCCACTTCTTACGTCGTCGTCTTCAATATGGAACACCCGATCGCAAATTCCAGCAAACATTTTTTGGGAAATTACGTGGGCATGTTTTTCAAAGCAGGTGGTAACAATGGTGGTATGTTAGGTGGGCACTTCGGCTATTATGGGAAATACTGGAGGCCTTACTGTCCAACGTGACACCCAAGAAGCATGCCGAGGTGAATAGTTTTGACTTATGGTCTGCAATGGGGACGCCTTTTTTGCTAATTGGCATTGCCAACAAACATTTGACATTAATATGCCCGAACATTGAAGGGCGTCATGAGTGTTCGAAAAGAGCGGTAGAAACATCGAAAGTGCTCATGCAGATAGTTATGAGAGCAGCATGTTTATATTCATACGTAAAGTATTTGGAAGCTTAGCCAGCGGTATATCTCCAGGCCTAGAATCGAAGCTTCACTTAGTTGCTCCGGCTGGCGTGCGCACAGGTATGCATAACGCTAACTCATCTTACATATCAACTACAAGGTGATATGTGGGACTCTGCATATATAAAAGGAAAGATGGAACCCTTCGAAGCCAGATTCAGAACAAGCATTTCGTTCCTAGCCGTTGTCCCATGGAGCCCACGTCACGCCACGATATAGCTCATCAGACACGTTCTTTTTGCTTACAAAACAGGCTCTCAACTTCTCCTGGATGTAAGTAGCACTTCCCCTCACCGTTCACCGAAAGTTTAGGCGTCAAGGAATATGGTAGCGTTTTATTTATTTCTCCGAGATTTAAACAGGAGGCGTCACGTCTTCTACTCAGTTGGCTACCGCTAGGGGGGTGGTACGGGTGATACTATTTTTTAGCAGTAGTTGGCGCTACACGATGGCTCCGGCATGGACGTGACCCGCACAACCCAATAAATGGACAGCGCTCAACACTGCATCGGCAGAACCGAAAGACACTACCTCTCGAGTAGGTATTGCGAATTAGGCGTTACTACACGTTTGTTGCGCACGCGCCATGCGCCAGAGCACTGGTGAGGGAGGCGCGGCAACAGCGGCGAAAGCAAAATAAGCGGTCGCCGCAGTGCACCGCGCGTCTTTGTATATCTTATTTGTTTTGTATTTGCAACACATTGTAATCAGTCAGGTTAGACCTCTTGTACGAGGACCGATGAACAACAGGGGATCCCATTTCGAAGCAACCATTCTTGATACCAACGCATTAGAATTACCAGGAGTTTTTTTTCTATTGGAATATATAGTAATGTGCCGGGACCAGGGCGTCAGTTGGACATAATTGTAACTTAGAAGTAACCGAGGTCTATCGAATTAACAAACGTTTACTGTGTATGTATATATATTAAATATATATGTATATATAAATATATATGTGTGTGTTGTATATATATATATATATATATATGTGTATAGATATATATATATATATATATATATATATATATATATATATATATATATATATATTAGTAAGGAAATGAGGGGCTCGTTGCGGAACGGAAATACAGAAACATAGGTCGGCAAACAGTATACAATGCCAATGGAGGCATAGGGGTGTTGTTAGGCTCTATTTATACTACGGTTAATGAAGTTAATATTTTTTTTAATATCAGAAGAAAGAAAAACGAAAAAACACGCGCCCAGAGTGGGGACCGAACCACGCCTTTCGATTAGATCTCGAATGCCTTCCAATTCGGCTATCTGGGCGACTGTGTTAGACTCGAAATTTCATGGGCTATTTATATTACTAGAAGTGTATCTGACGCTTGAGTGGTAGCCAGCGCCACTCTGACTACACGGGGCGAAGGGGACCTTTTTTCAACCCCCGGGGCGTGTCAAACGTCTTACAGCCTGTCATGGTGGGTAACTGGCGGGAATGGGATCCCTATTTGCTACATGGCATCAAGGCTGCCAGAACCGAGACCCTAGCTAGGCTTTCGCAGAATAATATACTAGTATGATAAATGAGGGGCTCGGAGGAAATACAGAAAATAGGTCGGCGACCAGGCAGAGGCTCACTACGTGTAAGGAAGCAGAAGCGCCGAGTGGCGAACCCGCGCACTAGCAGCAGAAAGTGAGACACAGTGCCCGATAGCCGAAGAGTAAGGCACGAGATGATCGAAAGGCGTGGGTTCGGCTGGCGCGGCACTTCCAGGGAGCGCAGTCACACGACCAGCTGGACGCCTTACGCGAAAGCCGCGGCGGGCAGCCTGATGCGAGCAGCGTTACCACCGACAGGCGCGACGCCCGGAGGCCCGTGTAGGACGCCCTCGTCGACACCAGTAGCCCAGTGAAGCGAGCAGTCGCGTCCTGGCATTCGATTAATCGAATCGGCCCACGTGCTTCGTGTAGTAGAGTAACAACACCCAGGCTTTGCTGAGTGCCGACCAGTTTCTGCACATAGCGTATATATTGTCAGTACGACGACGTGACACATATCAAGTGCAGTCCTTGCCAGTGCTGTTTGGCGTTTCAGTGTAGCTGCTTGCCTTATGCGTCGTCGAGTCGCCTCCTCTGCAACCTGCATCGTTGCTCTTTGAGCTATGCGCTCTCGCGTTTTGTTTGTACTGTTCACGCTTTTCTTTTCACTCTTAGCCGGCATTTTCGTGTGCTTGTATACGAGACGAGCGATTCCGTGTATTTAGTCAGTGCGGCGTGACGTCGAATGACTGATTGGCGTATGTTCAAGTCGAGAGCCGTTGGCGGGAATCGCTCGCATAATTGCTCTTTGGCGCTCGATACGGGCGATATACCTCTATCGAATAGATATATATATATATATATATATATATATATACTTAATGGAATGTCGAAGTGAAATGTCCGCAAAATTTGCGTGTCAGCGCGAATATTTCCTACATTGCGGAGAAACAATAGGCAGCTAAACGCAGAAACCGAATGTTTCGCTTGATTTCGTTTCGGTCTTCCACGCTGCAACTCTTATCTTTTTAAATTTGAATATAACAGGTCATTTGTATGTCGGTATAGTTGAATACAAGGGGCGCTATAGTTGAATATAATGGGTGGAATATAACGGGACAACGATTCTTCCAAGCGAATGATGCGGGCACTATAGACACTGTTTCCAAGAAAAAATAGGAGAAAGGCCTTACTTCGGTTGTAGGCTTTTGTTTCCTGCCGCAGAAAAAAAAGCTTGTGTCATAATTTCATCACGTTCTGGTGTGTGCTTTTGTGTCCGTGATAGCTCAAACCTAAATTACCACCCGTTACCCACCGTCCATGATATTACAAAAAATGCAATTTATTTCAGTTTTATACTTCTTCAGATAGCTTGTAACCAACGAGGGTCATATTTCATCTTTGAAATGTCAAAACATTTGTTTACATTGAGCATTTTCTGCATCGTTCATTCCATTTGGGACACAACGCTTCTACGTTATAGCTCATGACTGCCACAGAAACTAGCCCTTTTACGAAAAATACGCGGGCACAAACCATAGCGCTTCAATTCCACAGTTGCTTACGATAACAAAAGAGACTGCGTAAATGTAACAGGAGGAATAAGGAACGTTAGATAGCTTTGTATTCTTTGTAGCACGGTTTAAGTGCTACTGTAGTGCGTGGAAACCCTTGCTGTAGTTGCTTCCTCGTGCGAACGCCTTCGTGCAGCACCTAGTTCTACAAAAAATCTTCGTCGGGCTTGTGGTTCTCATTTTAGTAACCATTTTTTTGTAAAACTGATAACTGCTACTGCGAAGAATTGAAAACGCATGTGTTATGATAGAATTCCCCTATAAATATACCGTACAAAGGGAATTAGGCCAATACACATTTCCTACAGTGGTTGATACACCGCCCGTATTAAAACTCTGTCACCATTTTTATCGTTTTACGAACACCAAAAGCAAGAAATAATTGTCCATATGCATTTCTAATATGCCGAGTAGACGAAAAACATTGCTGCCGATTTGTGCTGCAATTAGGGTAGAGACCAGAAAGCTGTGTCAAACGTCACGGTACTAAAAAGACATATGATACCGTTTTTTTTTCGGAAGGAAAGTTACCTTAGTTACACCTTGCGAAACACTTTCTATACTTACATAGATGCGGAATGTTTCACTAAGATTCGGACCGGGTCTTTTTTTTGAACAGCACAATGCGCTACAACTGGGCAATGCACCCTCGTCGGAACCATTACAAGTATAGTTGTTGGCGTCGTTATTGCTTCCCTTGTTCATACAAAATACCAACAAGCTGTACTGGCCAGGAATCCAGCACCAGTTTGTAGAATACATGGGGCCAGTATCAGCCGAAAGGTCGGGCTCACCAAGCACAGGTCCACACCAGCAGAGCGGGCACAAAATTCAAGTGAAACTGCGGCCTTTTGAAGCCTCCCTGCTTGTGCACGGGCTTTCACAAGAAGAAACCAAGGCTAAAAAACTTACGCAAATATCCTGAAGAATAAATAGGCTGGTTTCTATATTTCGCGGCAAACCACAAAATAACGCAAGCGAAGAGAGAAACGCAATGCGATGTTTCTGATAGGCCGTTGTTGCTGAGTATCGTCAGGTTTTCGACTTCAAATCACGTACGCAGACGTAAGCGACCCGAAGAACTCTTCTGTATATGGCATAACGTGCACATTCAAGGCATAAACAGTTTATCTATGCTGATGCTTTTTTTTGTGCAAATGTTCAGGCTTTATTGCTGTGGGCCTCGGTTCTGGGAAAGTTTGCACAGCCATTGCGCTAGACGATTCCTTTCCCGCGGCCGTTTCCCGTGCACGTTTTTGTTCGGGAAACTTTGAAGTTGTTCGTGGGAGACCAGTAACAAACGCTCCCTAGACGTGCGAAGAGTGCCATGGCAGTTGTTTTGAATTCAGACCATTGTGGGGCAGCCCTATAACACAAACATTTTCCATTGCCAATATCCACGTAGGAAGCAAACATTGATGTTTCTTTTACTGCGCATTACTAGAGGAGATCGTGGACCACCTTCCGCGGTACTGTCTATTATGGGCTCCGAAATACACAGCACGATGTTAACCAATATATTTAGGGGAAAATGCCTCGACGGGATTTGGTAGCACAAACTCTATATAGCAGCTCAGACCTGCCAGACACTATGAACGAATAATTTGTAAATACGGCGAAGTATTAAACGAACGCTGCTGGTATAATGAATCATACTGTTTAAAAACTAATCTACACAAATTTTTTGCACACAACAAGCGCTACAGGAATGCGTTGTTTATTAAAATGCTACAAAATTCTTTTTTCACCCAGCACTTTCGCGTGTAGGGTTTGGTTCGGGAAGCGTTTAAAATGTTTGTGATACTGTGAAAGAACTAATCTACACAATGTCTTCCACAAATCAAGCGCTACAAGAGTGCGCTTTTCAATTAAAAAGGTATATAATAGCACAACTCCAAGAATAGATGACTTCTCACCAGAACAATCCAGTTTGTGGCCACGATCATTAGTGAAGTTCTTGCAATTTTATTAAATCTACCTTTGAGTGCGGCTGTTTTGGTTGAAGGTGTAAAAGTCGCACGTGTGACTCCGTGGAATAAAGACGGCAGAGGGGAAGACAACCAGCCTACCAACTCCCGAGCAATATGGCTTCTAATTGTCGCCTTTGTTAGGTTATCCAATTTCTTTCCGCAATATAATATCAGCAAAGCCAAATATGGCTTTCAAATAGGCCGTGAATAGAGCAGGTGCTCCTTCATGTAAAGATAAAATAATCAATAACATTGAAGGGAAACACTTATCGATGAGGCTATTTTAAGACGAGACAAAAGCATTCGATTTATTCATCACCAAAATGCAGTTGAATAATTTGGCAAAGACGTAATTCGTGGCGTAGCCAATCAATTGATACAAAGTTATTTAAACAGAAAAACAGCTTGTATACTTTGGTGATGCATGGTCGTGTTTTCTGGCATATACGTGCGGTGTTCTTCAGTGGTAAAAATCAAAACTCGTACTCTACTTTGCCTGTAGCAATGACATCACTTCCGCTCCGCATTTCCACGAGGTGATAATATCTGCAGACGAACCTAAATTCTTTTTTACGATAGATTTCACACCAATCTTGTTGGTCTATCAAAAAATATTACCACCATCATTCACCGCTTTCTTTGTGGCATCGGCAAAATGAACTCCAGCTGAATTCTGCGCATACACAATACGTAATACTGACACCGTTAAATAAACCAACGTTACCAGAGCCAAGAGCAACGTTTGAAGGAACCACGCCCTGCAGGGCAAGGGAGCAAAAATTTTTAGGCGTGTGGTCCAAGGGAAGTTTCAGTTGGAACAATGTGATGACCCAAAAAGCAATGAACCGGCTCGAACTGTTGGCATTTTTTTAACGGATTGCAAACGTCACTCTACCGTGGTAAAAAAATGCTGTATTTCACACTTTTTACTCCAAGTAATGCTATCGTGCTCCAGTATGGGGAACTGCAACTGGTGAAAATTACAAAAAAAAGTATTCATTTCATCATAGAGTTTATCGCGCCGATCTAAAGCAACCGATGAGGCGCGCCTTAGTGGAGTGCTCCGAATTATTTTAGAGCAGCTGGAGATCTTTGAAGGGCTCCGAAATTTCGTACACGCGGGCGTTCTTGCTTTTCGGGATGCCATGAGATTTTGAGTGGGGTAAGAGGGGGAGGAAAGGGCCCGAAACTGCCTGGTGTGGGGTGCCCACACGTTATCAGGCCCTCTTGCTTTTCGACTGCATCAGAAAAGCACACGCAGCCGGGAATCGAACCCGCGACCTTTTGCCCAGAAGCGCTACGCATTAGTCACTGAGCCACTCCGGCGAGTTAGAAAAAAATAATTATCCACCAGTAACAAATGCTACAGGTTTGATTTATTACCAAGGCTACATCAGTCACCTGCGAACGGCTCCACTATTCGGTAAATACAGCATGCTTTGAGCGGACCACATTTATTTCTTGCGACTGCTACAAAATCCATAAAACTAAGGCAAAGCTCCCACGAAAAGAACCTGGCGGGATGTCCTATTCCTTAATTAGGACATTCCTATCGCCAACAAGCAAAAGCAAATATGGAAAACAGGTGTTGAAGAACCGAGGCGGGGACCGCGGGACGTGGGTGATTCGTTTAATGGCGGATGGGACTTTACAATGATGTGTGATAGTTGAGGGCAGCTGCGAATAGCCACCTCTTCTTCTTCTAATATTTTTAACATCCTCCCGGCCGGCCGATAAGTGGAGGAAGGTTCACTAAAAATAAGGAGTTACCTTTTGGAGCCAACTCCAAAAAACTATTGCCCTAGTTCACTAAACAGTCCGTTGTAAATCAGAACCGACGTCATCTCCGTGTAAGCTGCACATTGATAGTTCTTTTCTTCTGCTTCCACCTATGTTTCCACCTTCTGTGGCACATGCGTTTCGTGGAGTTTAACCAGCGCACGCGGCTTGTCTTTACCGTGGTCTGTCCTGGATGACCTGGCAGTGTTCGTTGCACGCTTCGTGTGGCATGAGCGTCGGATCGATTGTCGTGTCGAGGAATTCAAGCGCTGCCTGGCTCTTTCCATGTGTAGAACGCTCCTTCATCGTGAGGCTGCTCTTTTCTTTGTCGTTGTACCGATCAGTCGGCATTTGGTCACGTGCTTTGGTGAAACCATGTTTACGGAAGTTTGGCATGCACATCGTAGGGCATTTTGGTTTTGCCGTATTCGTTTGGACGTAGGGGTTTTCAGATCTTTTTTACGTTCTTCCTTGGTAAACGAAATGCCCTTTGAATCCATGCTGCTGTGATGAAATGTATTAGGCGTGTCCATGGGTGAGCCAGAGTTCCTTTTGTAACGTCCATAACTCTGCTGTGCTTCTGTGTTGAACTGTGGTTGTTTGTGTGGTCCTTGATTAGGTCGTTTCTTGCGCATTGATCTTGTTTTCTTGCCGCTA
This sequence comes from Haemaphysalis longicornis, assembly GCA_013339765.2. NCBI lineage: Eukaryota > Metazoa > Arthropoda > Arachnida > Ixodida > Ixodidae > Haemaphysalis > Haemaphysalis longicornis. The sequence goes on along the minus strand of CM023452.1, from coordinate 132,761,767 downwards.
AAACCTTGCACAGAAAACCGATCTGCAGGTTCCTGCACAGCCTTGATGGAATTATTCGTCCTTTTTGTTGCCGGTAATCGACAAATTTCATCGTTAGGGTTGCACTCGTCTGAGCGTGCAACAGGAACGGGTGCCTCCACTTGGTTATTACATGAATTAATCCCTTGTTTGAAGGAAACAACTTGTTCATTGACTTCTGGCTCATGATGTTCTTCCAGAGAGTCGTCAAATCGCTGTTTTCGTTTGGACGATGACTGTTCTCCAAAGCCGATTCGTTGACGTTTACGATACCATCTTGCTTTTTCAAGGCTATTGTAGCAATCGGTGGAATACTTCTGCAATTCTGGGAACAATCGCTCCATTCTAAATTTCGTCAATAGGATAAGATCTTCGAATTCATAGGCGGCTTCATATTCTTTTTCTAAATCATCCAGTTCGACAAGCTCTTCGATTTCGCTGTCCAGTTTCTTTAGTATTTCATATTTTTCCACCAGGCTCTTCTTGAGGAAAATTAGCTTAGCGATTGATGGTGCGTCGGCCATTTATCCGTGATTTTATGTCGTCAATCAGTGTGGTGGCGTTGTTTCGGATTAGGTTTGTTCGTTCGCACAGGGCGCTCCATGTCACTGCTCGGCGTCGTTAATATCTTTAGGTCGCCGAGAAGAGTGATGATAGGCGAGAAACCGAAGTCGTTGATTCCGTTGGTCCCTGCAGGCGTCCGTTCGGTAGCGTTGGTGAGGGCGCCTGGTCGTTAGTTGCTTGGTGAGCGCTCAATTGATCCGTGGGTAGTGACGTCCGCCTGCGGCCGTGGTCAGCGGTCACCGTTCAGTCCCATCGCAGCCGTGTCACTCGCGTCATCGTTGATGGCGGCCCACACACTCCGTTCTCCAACTGTGTAGATCTTCCCATCCTGGTCACCGCCCCATTTTGTGAATAACCGAGGCGGGGATCCCGGGACGTGGTGATTCGTTTTAATGGCGGATGGGACTTTACAATGATGGTGATAGTTGAGGGCAGCTGCGAATAGCCACCTCTTCTTCTTCTAATATTTTTAACACAGGTATTATCATACAAATTCTTAGAGTACTAACTAGCTATCCGTTCAGATCGACTTGAATTTCCCCATTAAAAACGCCAATCAAATGGGAGGTAAATTCCCCCCCCCCAAAAAAAAAAACACTTGATTTTCTAGATTAAGTTTTACCGTTTATAATATGACGTTTTTTCTGTTCGCTTTTCTTTCACTCATCCTATCTTCTTTTTTAGAACCCCAAATCTACAGTTCCTTAGGAAATCTTTGACCAGTCCCTTCTGTTCATGAGCTATGAAAGTCAGTTGTTTGCTTTATCCTTTCGTATGCTTGGTAGAGCTTTTACAATAGTATCCCTTTTTGTAACCCTTTTTTTAAAGCTTGCTTTTTAGTTCTGCGTTATTTGGAAGACCTTGCAGGTGCAGTTTGTGACTTGCGATTGCTATATTATTTGTCTAACTGCACTACAGTTTAGTGTGTGTTATGTGATAAGTTTCTTCCAAATGTTTTACAGCACTCTCAACCTGCTCACGGAGAGGGCGGCGGCACCTTCAGGTTGTGAGTGTATGGTATAGAATATTAGTTCATTGCACATATTTTTTATCTTCTGCGTACGCAAGAGCTGCTCTCAGCCCTCAATTAAATTTCCGGCAAATTCAGGTACGAGCGCCATATTCTCACCAGGGGACCACGTGAAAACATTATTGCGCTGTTATTGCCCTAGCAACACAACCGCCATGTTGGTTCTTGAAGGCGTTTCAATTCTCGGGGGAACAATACGAAAGGTGCAGTTTTAGTGGGATAGGATGTGATGCTTCGCCCTGTCATGCCTGTTTGATAGGGCCGCGCTCCCGCGCTCCCGCACTCCCACCGCTCCCGATTCAAACCCGGCAACCGCTGCTCCGCTCTGTCCATCGTGCCGGCTCCGCTGCAACGGGAATTCAGCCAGTGTAGCTACGCTGGCCCCCGTACCGCGATTACTCAATGTGACGGCAGCGCGAATATCACTCGAACAATTTATTCGCTTTAATTGCGCCTACACGACATGCGGCGAAAAAAATGATGCGCAATACAACACACACAAGGTTGTCTTTCGTCAAGCACAGCACACACACGACACTAGTTCCTTCAGCACAGATTCGCGGCATACAAATGAGCGTTTCACCTTTCGCTAACAGCACTGAAGTAGACTTCTTGTTGCGATTCATCCTGGTATTCTTTACGTCTTTTCGGCAGTGACTGTTTTTGGGTTTGCGCGCCGCCAGTCGCGCCGGCGAGTGGAGAAAACAAATATGAGAGGACCAGTGTTTCCCAAGGAGCGCTGCTTTTACGCGAAATAATACAACGGAAACAGAAAAAGTATTATCGGCCTGGTAAACCTGCCAACCTGGAGGACTGCGGCTTCGTCAACACGTTTTCAAACCGGCTTTTCTGCTGGCCTCTAGCAGAATGCGCCCAGTGATATAAAATAAATTGTTTTATCCTACACTTACAAAAAGCGACTAAATTTCAGCCGTCAGTGTTAGTATTATATATATTGAGAGAGACGGGTGTTCCTTGAGGCCGCGTTTATTAGCTACTGACTCCAACCGTTCCGAGGAGGCCGAACCCACGATGAAGGATGATTATCCGCAAAAGATGATCACGATGGGCGGCTAGCTGTGAGTGATTGAGGAGCATACCCCTTGGTGACCAGAATGGATGATGATGATGCCAGGTTCGCGGGGAACAGTCTCAATGCACATCCCTGATGCTCACACGTTTCCCCCCGCGGCTGAAAGCGGGCGCCTGCCCGCAGAAGGTTACGTTTGGCGACGGTTGAACGGTTTCAAGCGGGAGACATGCACTATCTCTCTCCCACGACAGCGACGGTCTGAAGAAGGGTTAACTGGTGACACGCAATAATTGACTGGGGAAGTCTGGTCGATGACGACGGTACGGACCAATGTACCGGTGCAGGAACTTCTCGCAAAGTCCCGGTTTTCTAACAGGTGTCCAAAGCAGGACCTCTTCACCTTTCGAAAACTTAACGGAGCGATGCGTGTCGTCATATCTGCCCTTTCGGTCTTGCTGGCTCGCATCTGTGTTTTGTTTCGCCATACGTCGATAATGGGCGATCCGATCGATGAACTCGTTCATGAAGTGGCGACGAGTAGCAGGAATGGGCCAGAGAAAAAAACGGTTGTCGAGCGCAAAAGAGGGGAGGCGGCCGAAAACGAGAAAGAAGGGCGAGTAACCGGTGGTGCGCTGGACAGCGGTATTATAAGCAAATGTAACGAAGGGAAGAATGATGTCCCAATTTCGGTGGTCGGGGCTGACGTACATAAAGATCATATCTGGGAGCGTGCAGTGGAACCGTTCAGTAAGTCCATTCGTCTGCGGATGGTAGCTAGAACAAGTTTTGTGGATGGTATTGGCAGCGCGAAGAACTTCTGCAACAATTTGTGAAGGAACGTCTTGCCGCGGTCACTGAGCAAAACTCGAGGTGCTCCATGTCCCAGGATAATGTTGCGCAGGAGGAAGTCGGCGACTTCGTGAGCACACCCGGACTGTAAAGGAGCGGTCTCTGCGTACCTGGTCAAGTGATCGACAGCAGTCACGATCCAGCGGCATCCAGTTGATGTTAAAGGTAACGGCCCGTACAGGTCTATGCCTACTGTGTCGAATGGAACAGAAGGGCAAGGAACCGGCTGCAGAAAACCGGCAGGAGGTGTCGTTGTCGCTTGCGCTGTTGACACAACGCGCAAGAGGCGACGTACTTGGCGACGCTCGTGGAGAGGCCAGACCAGAAAAATCGACTCCGAACACGGTCATAAGTCTTCTAGAAGCCAAGATGCCCAGCTGCTGCGTCATCGTGAAAAGCATCGAGTATGCGAAGGTAGAGTTGACAAGGAACGACAGGCACCCATTTATGACCGGAAGGGTGATACTTGGCGCGGTAGTAGAGACGCCATCAATAACCCGAACGTTGTTCAGTTGGCGTCGCAGCCGGCTATTGGGTGGTCGCGCCAAGCCACTCAGTGGGTCCAATAAAGTTCGGCAGTATGTATTGGCCCGCTGAAGCGAAGGCAGCTCGATGGCCATCTCTAGTGGATAATGGTTTAGGGGTGCCATGGGTAAACGTGGCGGCAGTGGCTCAGAAGACGCAGCTTGCGACGGGGAGGATAACGGGCATCGCGAAAGGGCATCCGTATCCGAATGCTTTTTGCCGGACTTGAATGTAACCGTGAAGTCAAAACTGCTGCAAACGCAGTATCCATCGGCCGAGGCGCCCAGATAAGTTTTTCATCGTGGATAGCCAACAGAGGGCATGGGGATCCGTAACGATGGTGAAATGACGACCATAAGGTACGGGCGAAAACTTTTGTATACACCAGACGACAGCGAGGCATTCCTGTTCCGTGATGGTGTAATTCTTCTGAGCGTGCGTCAGTGAACGACTGGCATACGCTATGACTCTTTCTCGAAGCTGAGCATCGCGCTTGAGAAGAACGGAACCAATGCCACACCCACTGGCGTCAGTGGTGTAATGTAGTAGGCGCTGAGTCGTCAAAATGACACAGGACGGGGTCAGAGGTAAGTGAATCTTTCAGAGCTTCAAATGCGGCTTGGCAATCATCCGTTCCATATAAAGGGCACGTTGGTTGCGCAAGAGCTGATGCAGGGGAGACGCAAGGGTGGCAAAGTTGCGTACAAAACGCCGAAAATATGATGCCAGGCCAAGAAAGCTTCGCAGATCTTTTTGTTGAAGGGGTCGAGGGAAATTAATAACGGCAGCTGTTTTGTCCGGATCCGGGCGTATTCCATCTCTGGAGACGACGTTGTTCGAGCACCTTAATACTCTTGCTCGCAAAATGGCATTTTTTTGTGTTAAGTTGAAGTCCCGCGTTGGACAGGCAAGTAAGTACCTCGTCAAGGCGCTCAAGGTGCTGTGAAAATGTGGACGAAAGATAACAACATCGTCCAGATAGCATAAGCAAGTTTTTCATTTTAGGCCACGAAGCACAGTGTCCATCATCCGTTCGAATGTAGCCGGGGCATTGCATAGTCCAAATGGCATTACATTAATTCGTAAAGACCATCGGGGGTGATAAATGCGGTTTTTTCTTTGTCAGCTTCATGCATCGGGATTTGCCAGTACCCCGACCGAAGGTCCAGACTAGAGAAGTACTCGGCCCCCTGTAGACAATCTAAGGCATCATCTATGCGGGGCATAGGGTAGACGTCTTTCTGCGTGATCTTATGAGTGCCCTGCAGTCGACGCAGAACCGTACAGAACCGTCTTTTTTTCTCGACGAGTACCACTGGGGAAGACCAGGAGCTCATCGACGGCCGAATAAAATGGCGTTTGAGCATGTCAGCGACGTTGTCTTCGATGATGATTTTCCGTTCAGACGAGGGACACGCGATATGGCCTGCGGCGGATCACAGCTGACCCATCCGTTTAATTCCGTGCTCGGCTGCAGACGTTTGTGGGAGGCTACATGAGTGTGCGTCGAAAGAGGCTTGGTGCTTCGTTAGGACGTCCAGCAATGACTTTCTCTGATTAGGCGTCAGGTCTTGACTGATAGTGGACGCAAGAGCCGAATTATTATCAAGCGGGCCAAATAAGTTCAGGTTGGAAGGGGGCACGCCACCGGAAACTACTGACGCAGCGGCACGACCGGCAACTGAAGCTCTAGTGGTTCCTTCGGCCAGCAAGATCACCTGATTCGTAGTGTTCAGAGCAGCAAGCACCGCACACCCGCGCGCAAACCGAAACAAGGCAGGTTGGGATGGCGATTCCCTGGTGTAAGAACCGGGTAGAGGGCACCACCACAACATCGCCAGCCTTAATTTCGTTCGAGAAGACCGACATAACTCCCTCACACCAGCTTCCAAAACATGATCACATTTCAGCTTGAGGTGTGTGCTGTGGCGAATCTAGGCAACTGGAATTTTCAGTGTCGACAATACGGATGGCGGGTTCACGGCAGGAAATAACGGCAGAGGCAGAGGAAAGAAAGTCCCATCCGAGGATAAGCTGGTGAGCACATGGTGAAAGAACAGCACATTGAATAGAATGGCGGAGTTCTCCAATTATTACACGCACAGTACAATAAGCAGAGGGCCTGATGTCCTGATTATTTGCGCCATGTAAATAGGGACCGCCATACGGAGTCTTCACCTTTCGAAGACGGGAACACAGATCAGCATCAATCACAGATATACTAGCTCTAGTATCCACTAACGCTTCCACTTCAATTCCTTCAACGAGAACAGATAACAGGTTACACGGAAGTTCGGGAGGAGTTGTAGTCGGTCCACAAAATGCAGTTTTCCCTCCAAAAACTGCATCGTCTAGTTTTCCTGGTGCTAGTTGGGGACATTTGAGTTGGAGACAGGACGGAGAGGCGACAGAGCACGACGGAAGGGTGAAGGGGAACGGCGTCGTGTCGGCGGGAATCGCGAGGGAAGCTTCTGGCGTCATGAACGGGCGAAGCTTGGCGCGGAGGTGGCGAGTACAGGCGCTGACGAGTGGCGTATCCAAAGTAGGCGTCGCGCTCATACGGTGCGTAGCCCCGGCGTTCGTCCAGCTGGCGTCGCCGACAAAACCGCGAAATGTGGCCCTCTGATGCCACAGTATAACACACTGGCCGCTCGCTTACTGGACGCGGTGGTCGCCACGCTGGTAATGGAGGGGGCGACGGCGAAGGCGCAGAAATAGCCGTCAAGTGGCCATGAGTAGTAGGAGGGGAGAATTCGCTCATGGGCTGGGATGGTCTCGTAACAGCTTCGGAGTACGAATGGACGTGCGTAGGAGCTGGACAACAAGGCTGTGGAACGTCGGTCATGCGCGCTAGCTGCTCTTTATTAAGTCACGCAGCCCACAGGCTTGTACGGGAGTGTTCTGGGAGCAGGTAGTGTCACGCTGCTGTAGCTCCTCTCGTATGATTGTTCGGATTAGAGTACGGAGCTCTGAATCCGGAAGGGAGCAAGAACGCGTACAATCATGTTGGAGGCGAATAGACTGCAGGTGGTCCAAACGCTGGCAGATCGTGCGTACATCCGCAATGGTGGTAGGGTTTTGAACCACCAGAGCATTAAAGGCGAAAGGGGCGATCTCTTTCATGATGTGCTGCACTTGGTCTGTTTCGGACATGTGACTGTCAGCCCGACGGCACAGTGCGATGACATCTTCGATGTATGACGCGTACGTCTCGTTCGGGAGCTGCACACGGACTGCCAGTTGCCTTTTGGCTTCATCCGACCGGTTCGAGGACGTCCCAAAAATACGACGCAGCTCTGAGACAAAGTAGGCCCAATCAGACATGTCTTTCTCATTATTGCGGAACCAGGTCTTCGCCGCTTCGATCAGAGAAAATGAGACGATCTGAAGTTTGAATCTGTCGTCCCGTCGGTTGAATGCGCTTACCCGGTTGAACTGATCAAGCCAGTCTTCAACATCGTCGCCGCGGAGACCAGAGAAAAACGGAGGTTCGCGCTCACGGTCGGTTTGAGGGCAAAAACTGGCTGGACCGGGGGCCCGCAGCGGTGCTGCCCGACTGGCTGCCTCTCGTGCTGCATGGGGGTGGTGGGCAGAAGCAACCTCCGAACCTGAACGGAGCTCCAGTGGTGCGACTGCGAGAGGTAGACAGCGGGACGAAAAGCACCCTCCACCACTTGAGAGAGACGGGTTGTTCCTTGAGGCCGCGTTTATTAGCTACTGACTCCGACCGTTCCGAGGAGGCCGAACCCACGATGAAGATGATATCCGCAGATGATGATCACGATGGGCGGCTAGCTGTGAGTGATTGAGGAGCATACCCCTTGGTGACCAGAATGGATGATGATGATGCCAGGTTCGCGGGGAACAGTCAATGCACATCCCTGATGCTCCCAATATAAATATATATATATATATATATATATATATATTATATATATATATATATATATCTATATATATATTGTACACAAAATGTCAGGACTGCTTCACTGTACGGGCCAATCCTCCCCGCCAGCTGCACGGCCGATGAAGAAGGGAACGAAGCACTTCTTTTGGGCGAAATCGATGTTTGCTGCACACTCTCCAGTGAACCACCGCCAGTACTGTGAATAAACCCTACTTCGCCTCTTACTCGCCTGCTTATCCCCGTAACCGTCTTGGTGGAGGAGCAGGATAGTCCCAGCCGACAACGGCGTCACTGGATCTTCGTCGAAGCCGTCGCATAGCTGGCCTCTCGCCCGTCCGAGAAGACATGGCCCCTCCGACTCAAGGCAACTCTTCGGCGACACCTCCCAACGGCTGGCAGCAGCAACGACAGCCGCGGAAGTTTGAAGGGAAACCGGAAGAAGATGTCGACGAATGGCTCACCCATTACGAATGATTGAGCAAGTACAACCGCTGGAACGCTGCGGACCGGCTTGCGAACGTCGTTTTCTCCTTGGACAAGACAACGTTGACGTGGTTTGAAAACCACGAGGAAGGCCTTTGGTGATTCGGAAGCGAAAAAGAAGAAGGCCGAGCAGACACTCCTTCAGAGAGCGCAGGTTTTCGGGTAACATGCACGACCTACATAGAGGAGATACTGAAGTTGTGCCGGGTCGTCGACGCTAGGATGCCGGAGGACGACAGAGTTGGGCATATACTAAGGGCATTGCGGAAGAAGTTTTTAATTTCCTCATCAGTAACAACAACCTGAACACCATCCATGACGTAATCCAACACTGTCGCAGGTTGGAAGCGCTCAAGATGATTCGGATAACGCCAAAGTTTGTTCGACTACCCAACGTCACAACGGTCGCCAGCGTGAACGTCAACTCGTTTGTCGACCTTGCGTCGACCGTACGGCAAATAGTCCGTCAAGAGCTGCTCCGACACAGTGACATTGCCCGTCCCTGGACCCCATCTCACAACAGCGACTCACGGCACGAGGCACCTCCGAATTCCTGCTTTTCACCGACGCACGTAGAATCGTTACGACCATCTGTCAACGTGGCCGACTTCGTTGACGAATGGCGAGGTGACATGTATACTAGCCCGAGACGAGATCGCTACTATCAATCACGAGGCCGTTTCCATCGCCCACAGGACGCCTACCACCCAGACGAGTATCGGCGTGCAAGCCCTTCCAGCCGCCAATTCCCATCCGGGTGGTTCGACTCCCCTCGCGAGCCACCTGTTTGTTACCGATGTGGGGTCGCTGGTCATATCTCGCGGTTTTGTCGGCGTCGCAGCCCTGTATCAAGCGCGGGCCCGCGGTTTACCTGGCCTAGGGGTAGTAATTATAACCCTGGCAACCGTTGGTCGCCATCATTTCCACCCACTGGCGACAACCACAACCAGAATATAATTGTCCCCGCAACGGCTCTCCCGCCTCCTACAAGAGTTTGACGCCACCACCCCTACGCCAACGCCACTCTCCATCGCCTCGGCGGCGCCCCTTGTCACCGCCACCGGGAAACTAGCCGGCACGGCAGATGTGGGTGAGGTCGCCGGAAAGTCTCTAGTAAACATACCTCTGCCCGTCTCTATGGTCAAGAACAAATTGGAAGTGTTTATTGATAGTGTAAAGAAGATGGCTTTAGTTGACACTGGAGCAACAGTTTCCGTTATGAGTAGGGTTTTTAAGGAGCGTATTGGGCCTAAAGTGATGTTGAGCTGGGACCATGGTGCCATATTTGGAGTTGTTGGGGTGAGTCATTATGCCCCATCGGTATTTGTGCGGTGCACGTTTTCCCTAGCCAGAAAACACCTACAGGCTGAATTGGAAGTGCTTCCGAGGTCCACACGTGATGTCATTCTCGGTATCGACTTAATCCGTGAATGTGGCGCTATGGTAGACTGTGCGACGGGCGAGCTCTCCATAAACAGCATGTTCCATTCAGTACTGGCGGCGGAGCCCTTCTCTCTGCGAAGAACGCATTCTGGTTGCATCCTAAGACACGTTCCTGCTCGCCCGCTCAACGTCTCTTGTTCCCGTGTGGCCCGCGGTGCTGGTGAGCCTACCTTTTGCGCTATAGCTGAGCCCATTGCATCAAACTGCATCAAGAAAGATGTTTTCTTACCGCATTCTTTGATTTTGGTAAGCGGTTGGCGCAGTCTTTTATGGGCCGTAACTGCTCAGCGGCTGGTACTGTTTTGCCGCGGGGAATGAAACTATCGGAGTTTGGAAAAGATGTGAGAGTATCCCTGGCAGCAGTGACCGAAGAAAATTGTAATTCCGGTGGGAGCTCGGCTACTCTCGACGGACCATTCCTGCAAATGATAAGCAAGGGTCTTTCTTCTACGGAGAGGGAGGCACTAGCTCATGTCCTCTAGAGACATGCATCGGTGTTTGACTTCTCGCAAAGAGACGCCAAGATCGAAATTCCGTCGTGCCGCTCGCGAAACACCATCGATACCCGAAACCTCCCGGCCAGTGCGACAGAAACCTTACCGGGTTTCTTCGAGCGAGAGAATTAATATTGCGCACCAGCTCAACAAAATACTACAAAAGGGTGTTGTGCACGAATCAGCTGGTCCGTGGGCAGCACCGGTGATTCTCGCAAATAAGGATTTGGAGATTTTGTGATGATTACAGGCGCCTGAACGCAATCACAAAGAATGACGTCTACCCACTGCCACGAATAGACGACGTCATCGACTGCCTCCACTCTGCTTCGTATTTGTTGTCAATCGACCCTAAGATCTGGTTACTGGAAAATTCCGATGGATCCAGCCCACAAAGAAAAAACGGCTTTGTTACCCCCGACGGACTGTTCGAATTCAACGTCATGCCGTTCGGCCTCTGTAATGCTCCTGCTACATTTGAGAGGTTCATGGACACAATTCTGCGAAGCTTGAAGTGGTAGAGTTGCTTGTGCTACCTCGACGACGTGGTAATTTTCGGCCGTACTATTGAAGAGCATAACGCACGCCTTGACACTGTCCTGAACTGCCTAGGAAAGGCCGGTTTGTGTTGAATTAGAAAAGTGCCACTTGGGTGAGCGCCAAACACTAGTTTTTGGCCACCTAGTTACAAACATGGCGGTAGACCTGACCCGGAGAAGATCGCAGCCGTCCGCCATTTCCAAGCCGCCCCAGTCTGTGCGTGACCTTCAAAGTTTCTTGGGGTTATGCTCCTATTTCCGCCAGTTCGTGCCTAAATTTGCAGAGCTGGCTGCTCCTCTGTCCTATCTTTTACGCAAGAATGTGCCTTTCAACTGGACGCCAGCGTGCGAGGACTCATTTTCCCAACTTAAGTTTTTGCTCACTTCTGGCCCAATACTTCGCCACTTCGACCCATCGGCTTCGACCGAAGTGCATACGGATGCCAGCAGCATAGGCCACGGAGCAGTACTCGCGCAGGGGCATCATGGGGCCCAACATGTCATCCCCATGCCAGCCGCACACTCAGCAAGTCAGAAAGAAACTATACTGTGACCGAGCAGTAATGTTTGGCGGTTATCTTAGGTGTGCAGAAGTTTCGCACTTACATTTACGGACGTCCTTTTACGATTGTCACGGATCATCATTCTCTGTGTTGGTTGGTTGGACTACGTGATCTATCCGGGTGGCTCGCCCGCTGGTCTCTCAGACTCCAAGACTACGACTTCGTTATATCCTACAAAAGCGGCCGACGGTCACACCGACGCTGATTTGCTCTTTCCCGGCTACAACTTTCAACGACTGCGTGTAACGCCAACAATTTTGACAACTACCTCGCACCAATATCTGGGGAATTTCCCAAACGTTGAAAACTTTCGTCGAGAGCAAGAGAACGATTCCAAGCTGGCCCCATTCTTCGTCCGTGCTCGTGCATCCGCCCCCTTCTAATCGCTTTACTCTTCGGATAGCCCTGCTTTACAAGGCAAACTACGGAGCACCTGGTGCGCGGTTTCTTTTTGTTGTACCAGAGAGTCTGCGCTCTGGCGTACTGCGTGCTATGCACGATGATTTGATGTCTGGACGCCTTGGTTACGCTAGGACATTACACTGTGCCCAATAGCGATTTTACTGGCCCATGCATGCGGCGCACGACTGAAAAATACGTCGCCAACCTGTCCAGAATGCCAGCGTCACAAGCGTCCTGCCGCCATACCTGCCGGTCTGGTTCATTCCTGTGCAACCACCCACTGCTCCTTTCGAGCTGGTTGGGGTTGACCCTTGTAGGCCTACTTGCACGAACGCCTGGCGGCAACCGCTGGATTATCGTCAGTGTTGACTATCTGACGCGTTATCCGGAAACCGCCGCTGTTCCAACTGCTTCAGCTACCTCTGTGTCTGTATTCCTGCTGCATGCCCTTATTCTTCACCACGCCGCCCCTCGTGTGCTTATCAGCGATCGTGGCCGCCAATTTATTGCGGATGTCGTGGAGGAATTACTTCGGCTTTGTACATCGCAGTTCCGGCATGCTACCCTGTACCATCCACAGACGAATGGATTGGTTTAACGCACGATTCGCACACTCATCAACATGATCTCGACGTGCATCTCCTCCGACCATAGATACTGGGATGAAGTACTACCATTCATCACCTACGCTTACAACACCGCCCAGCACGAAACCACCCGCTGCAGTCCCTTCTACATCGTCTACGCCCGCTCAGCTAGGATGCCTATTGACACCATTCTACATTTTTCCTTGCACAACGCGGCATTCATTGCCAAAACCCTTTGCCTGGCTGAACAATCCCGCCAATTAGCCCGTCTACGTATACACTGTCTTCGCAGGGCCGTTCTAAGGACGGATACGACGCTCGCCCCCGCAGTATTGTATTTTGTAAAGGTGATCTGGTGTTGCTATGGGCACCTTCAAGGAAAGGCGGTTTTTGTACCAAGTTTTTGTCGTGTAACACTGGCCCGTTTGTTGTTGTGGCTCGTGTCAGCGATGTCACCTACGTCATTTCCCGTCTCACTGCGACGGGAAGCCAGGCAAAGCATGTGGTACGCCTTAAAACATACAACCCGCGTGCTGCTGAATGACACTGCCTGGGGTTTCGTCTGCGGAGGGGGAAATGTTACACAAATGTCAGGACTGCTTCACTGTACGGGCGAATCCTCCCCGCCAGCTGCACGGCCGATGAAGAAGGGAACGAAGGGCTTCTTTTGGGCGGAATCGATGTTTGCTGCACGCTCTCCAGTGAACCACCACCAGTACTGTGAATAACCCCTACTTCGCCTCTTACTCGCCTGCTTATCGCCGTAACAATATATATATATATATATATATATATATATATATATATATATATTTAAATATATAGAGAGAATAAGGTTTGGCAGTGAAGAAAACCTCGGAAAGCAAAGGAGGGAATGCGTTACGTCATAGAAACAGACGAAGAATTTTTGGAGTCAGAAAAAAATTGGCGACAAAATGCCCGCCGGGTGCGCACCAGACCGGTGTTCTGGAGGTCGTGGGTGCGGATCCCACCTGGCGGGCATTTTTTATCCACTTTCTTTCTTTCTTTCCAAATACTTTATCTGTTTCAATGACCTACACCATCCTCCCCTTTGCTTTCCGAGGTTTTCTTGACTGGCAACTCTTATTTCTGTATATGTATATATATAAATGCGGGATGAGGGATTCCGTAAAGACACATTTGAGGGTTGCAGTCCCTGTTGCATCGTGCTATCTGGCGCTTTTGACCATGCATTTATACTGCCGAATTCCGTATGATTGCCCTTTTTAACACAGGTATAAATAATTGAAAATACAAGTCGTGAAAAAAATCCGCCTAATTTTTACGGAATCTGGACTCGAACCCACAACCTCCGCATACCGCGTGCGGTGCACTACCAATTGTGCTATTTCGTGACGGATTCCATCTCGAACTTTAAGCGGGGATTTATATTTCGGACGATTCACAGGCCGTCCAACTAGCGCCGCCCAACGACCACCGCGGAAGACGTAGTGCGTGCTTTTCCCAGCGACCGCCACGAGGACATGGTCGGATAGTCCTGGGATAGCCAATGGCATTTCATATTCCTGCAGCCAGAACCTTTCTAATGCAATTTGCAGAGCAGAGATGTACGGGACGAGAAATTCCGTAAAGACACATAGCAAGGCTGCAGTCCTTCTTGCCAGTGCTATTAGCGCTTTTGACAATGTTTTATAGTGTCGAATTTGGTATGATTGCGCTTTTTTGACAGAGGTATAAACAATAGAAAATACAAGTCTAGGTAAAATCAGAACTTTTTCTGGAAGCGTGACTCGAACCCACAACCTCCCCATAACGCGTGTGGTACACTAACAATTGTGCTATTCCCTGAGTGCTTCCCTGTCGGCTTTAGATCGGGGGTTTATATTTAGGACTGCGCACAGGCCGGTCAACTAGCCCCCCCTGTCGACCACCGCGGGGGACTTGGAACGTGCTTTTCCCAGCGACCGCCACGAAGAATTGGTCGGAACGTATGGGATGGCTAATGGCATTTCAGATTGCTGCAGCCGGAACCCTCGTAATGCATTTAGCAGAGCAGAGACGTACGGAACGAGACATTCCGTAACGACATATGTCAAGGTAGCAGTCCTTCTTGGCAGTGCTATTTGGCGCCTTTGACAAGGTTTTTGTAGTGCGGAATTCGGTATGATTGCCCTTTGACACAGATATAAATAATTTGAAAATAACAGTCGAGAAAAAATAGCCCAGTTCTCCAGAAGTGGGATCCAGCCCACAACATCCTCACAATGCGTGCAGTGCATTACCAATTGTGCTAATCCGTGATGGCTTCCCTCTCGACTTTAGAGCGGGGGTTTATACTTAGGACTTCCAAGAGGCTGGTCAACGAGCGCCACCCCTCGGCCACCGCCGGATAAGTATAATGTAGAAATGGGAGAAGGGGGAAAGGGGGAAAACATAACAAGAAATAAGAGTCACGGGGAATGAACACGAGAAAAAAGAACAAAAGAGCAAGGTAATTCCACATATCCCTGGGGGAACAGGGCTGAAAGAGGGGCAAAAATAAGATATTTCCTCGTAAGCATTCGACATGGGTAAAAAAATCACTGTGACGCTAAACGAATATGAGTAAACAAGAACTGAAGTAAAAGAAAAAAGAAGAAAGAGAAGGAAAAAAATTAAAAATATAATCCTCCTTTCCCCCCTCGGCAACTGGGGGAGAGAGGGGTTCAAACAGGATGCGCCTTTGCACGCATTTGGCATGGGCATAGAAAATAGATAACAAAGAAATCACAGTCACCTGATACGAACATGAGGACTGAGTACGAGCAAAAACAAATTAACAAGGTAATTCGTATATTCAGTGTCTCATTGCCCCTGGAGTTCGCCTGACATGTATGTCATGAGCGTGTACCAGCTTTCTGTTATCTTTCTTTTCATGACTTGTTTGACCCTGTCATTTCTTTTTTTTCATTTTGGCCGGTTTTTTTCTGCCCTGTGCATACGAATGTACACTCATTTCCTGTCGAAACTGCCTGTGTGACTTCTTTTCGGTAAGCCACACTTACCTCCCACCAACAAAAAGCAAAGTGTAGTATTCCCATGTTCCAATCACCTGACTGTGATTCTTAAAACGGCTGTGTCGGGCCATATGTGCGCCACATGCGTGCATGGGCATATCTTCTTTTGGCCCCCTGCAAAACTACCCTTCTCCCCACTTCGTTTTCGCGTCAGGCCGGAATTTATCGGATATGCGATTGGGTCATCATCCCCAAAATGTTGCCTACCCTCTCCTAGTCTGTTAGGTGCGAGCTAGGAATACATTGCAAGCAAATATTAAAAGAAGTACAAACAAGGAAACAGAACTTGCTCAGTTCGCCAGAGCGCTTTGTTAAACGGCCCTAACAAAAGAGATTTCACGCTGCTGACGCTTGTTGCATTCTGCCATTTTGCCACTGAGCCCCAATAATATGAAAAAGCATGGTAGCGCAAAACCAGGGATACGTTACGGCGGTTGAAATGAACAATGTTCCATGAAATTGCGCTCGGAAGTGCACCGGTAAGCAGATGTGTGGCACGCGGCAGCAGACGAGCCTGCGGTCCACCAGAGTATGAATTTTATGCGCGATAGTCGCCTGTCACATTACCATTTTTGGGCGGTTCTTGAGAAGTCCTTGCCACAAAGTGTATCAGTTTAAAGCTCTACCCCTAACTTCAACTTCCTGCTCTCAGCACCACCGTTGAACCTGCGAGTTGCAGAGCCCGGTAATCGTTCCAGCAGCTTCATCGGCGTTTTAAATTTATTTCTCGCTGAAAAATCTTTTTTTCTCACGCTAGGTTGATCACAGGAAGAAGGCAGTCGCGCCGGGTTATGCTAGAGAGCAAACCGTAAAACATTGCGAATATCGCGCTCAAGTCGCTTCTGTGAACGCGGAGGCATGGGATCCCCAGGTTTCTACCATAAATACTTCGATTGCAGCCGAATACTGTTGGTGCAGCCGCCCGGCGATAGACTTGCTGTGAACGTGCGAAACCTTCGCTGGTCAAACAATCAAAATGCGCCGGTGAAGAAGCAGCAGCCAGCTAACGCCACCGCAAGATGGCGCACCCTCCGCTGAAACCGAAAGTGCAAATTTTCTGAAAACTTTGGGATCCACGTATAATACGAGGCCAAATTCTAAATAGTAAAATTTGGGAAAAAACCTCGTATTATACGCGGGTTTTTACGGTATCTTCTTTTGGCCCACCTCCAAAACTACCCTTCTCCCCACTTCAGTTTTCGCGTCAGGCCCGAGGATTTGTCAGGATCTTGCGATTGGGTCATCATCCCCAAAATGTTGCCTACCCTCTCCTAGTCTGTTAGGTGCGAGCTAGGAATACATTGAGCTGGACAAATATATAAAAGAAGTACAAACAAGGAAACAGAACTTGCTCAGTTCGCCAGAGCGCTTTGTTAAACGGCCCTAACAAAAGAGATTTCACGCTGCTGACGCTTGTTGCATTCTGCCATTTTGCCACTGAGCCCCAATAATATGAAAAAGCATGGTAGCGCAAAACCAGGGATACGTTACGGCGGTTGAAATGAACAATGTTCCATGAAATTGCGCTCGGAAGTGCACCGGTAAGCAGATGTGTGGCACGCGGCAGCAGACGAGCCTGCGGTCCACCAGAGTATGAATTTTATGCGCGATAGTCGCCTGTCACATTACCTTTGTGGGCGGTTCTTGACAAGTCCTTGCCACAAGTGTATCAGTTTAAGCTGTACCCCTAACTTCAACTTCCTGCTCTCAGCACCACCGTTGAACCTGCGAGTTGCAGAGCCGGGTAATCGTGTCCAGCAGCTTCATCGGCGTTTTAAATTTATTTCTCGCTGAAAAAATCTTTTTCTCTCACGCTAGGTTGATCACATGAAGAAGGCAGTCGCGCCGGGTTTGCTAGAGAGCAAACCGTAAACATTGCGAATATCGCGCTCAAGTCGCTTCTCTGAACGCTGAAGGCTATGGGATCCCACCATGTTTGTACTACCCAGAGTACCACCCGGAAGTTGTTTTGGCCACCTGCCGTGGAGCGAGGCCTGGCCCGGCGGCGGCATCAGCTTGAAGCATCGACAAGATTGCACGACCACACCAGGAAACTAAACATCGGGTCGTAAGTTACGAGGTTGGTAAAACAACGATTCCGTTAAGATGGGTCGCATATTCCGCTGACAGCGCCTTTCTAGACTTTTCTAGACTCGTACAAGACGATAGATGTTCATTTCAGGTGTTGAAATAAGAACATGTGTCATTGCCGCACGCCTATGGAGACTGCGGTCAGCCCTCGTAATTGTTACTGGTTTGCAGAAGCATAAATGGTTAGGCAGCCAATAGAACAGCGGACTAGCTAGGAAGGGCGATTTTTTATACTACATACATATGATGTAGGCAGAAACCCGCTGGATTGCATGTGGTGGGGTGCGATAGTGCTCCTGGCCATTTTTTGGGTTGCCCATATTTTCGTAGCACAATTCCATCTCAGGTCTAGTGGGTTATATTGATATTTTGAAGTCGGCCTTAATATTATCAGAATTAATTGTCCCCAATAGGTAGGGCTCTGGGCTTTTGCATCGATACCAAAAACCTCCGAAGACCACTCGCCGGTAAACGTTTGTACACTTCGTATGTATCAGACAAGCAGTGACCTGAACGCCACCGCCGCACAAATGACGACCTAAATTTGAACTTCAGGATATCCGGTTAGTTATAGGAAACGCTGGCAATGCACACTTTTTCGCGGTAGTAACAGAAGGCCATCAGTCCTACCAGGAGGCTCGTCTGCCTTCTCATTTACCCTTATATGAGTGAGCCCAACCGGTTTTCTTTAATCTTTCAGATGTCTGAAATAAGTAATTAATAAAACCCTTCTGTATTGGAGAGTGCGGCCTGAGCCGTGGCCAGTTCTTTCCTGTTAATCACTGAGGATTTTCGTTCTACCTCTTGCTAGCGCCATCGTTCAAACCGCATTTTTCTATGCTTCCATTTCTAAATGGAAAGCAGAGCGCGTCCATATCCGACCTGAATTCTCGGAAGATATGCTAGCGAGAATTGGTGAATCGTTAAGGTTGTATAGAAGACACGTACTTATTTTTTCTTTACCTATTCTTGCCTGTCTACGTATATGTGTGCGTATGTCTATAAAACCTATGAGACTAAAAGTTGCTCAGATCATTCTGATATATGGGTGTTTAGCTAACATTTCACCTATGATTTCATATATGATTTGGCGTGTTCCGCGGCTAAAGGAAGCAAACCCATGGTGAGACCAGAAAAGGGGAGGGCAACGTACAAAGGCACAGCTGCAAGAGGGGGCATGGATAAAAAAAAGTGAAAGGTGTGCGGCCGGCGCCGTGGGGACATTATCGGACAACGCAAAAGGCTTTTTTTTTTCTGGGCACATTTGGCGCTCCTCCTCGTCTTACTCCGGCGCTAACTCTAAAAATTGTGGTACTCTTTGTATATCCTTGAATTCTTCTACACTGGCATGCTTACCACGCTTTGACTACGTCGGGCTCGTTGGAAGCTCATTAGAGGGTATTTTTCTAATAACTCAAAATAATATTGACGTCATCTATACTGCGCACTAATAAGGCGTCCCCAATTGAAGAGGCATTTCTTTACAACAAAAATGCGTCGCTTCCTTTTAGGTGCGGAGTATCTTAGGATCGCACAATGTCCATCCGCGCCAGTGCGCATAGCAGTTACAATCGCAAAAAAATTCCACAGGCACGGGCAGGATTCGAGAATGTGTATGGTAGATCAGAGCAATTTTGAGTCAGTCATCTTACCATTTGGGGTACGACCATCAATTAGTACCCGGGAGTCAAACGGCTTCGTCGCCTGTAACGGTGCGCAGTACCATAGAACCTCCCAATGTCCGTCCGCGTCCATCCGTGCGCACACCACCATCAAACGAAAATGAAGCGGAATTCGATTTGAGTCGTAAAATGCAGTTCCATTTAGGGAATAATCCAGGTGTAACTCACTCTTCAAACCGAATGACGGTGGGGCGCAAATCGCATGTCACTCGGTGCGCGGCTTGGATGTCATTTCGAGTCCCCGTACTCCGCTTCCTCACCATCATCCACCGAGCGGAGATGCTGCCATTTTTGTTGTTAATTCACATATTTTCTAAAACATTGTTAGGCGCCTATATGGTTAGCAAAATCTTTTTCTCTGTGTTTTTTTTTTGCTCACAAACGCAAATTTTTTTTATACCTGCCAGTAAAAATGCGCAAAATTGATCACTGGGGTTCTAATATCACATGAATCTTATCTAACAATAGTTGCCATACACTTCCGTTGTTTCTGAGAACACCAGCCATTTTCCTACTTGAATGGTATCTCATATAAGTAACTAGTCCACGAGTACTAAATTTGTGGGCGGTTCCATCATGCATGAAATAATTTGAACAGCGGATGTGTCTGAGCAATCACTAATGGTTCGCGTACTGCAAACGACACATAAAGAATATTAACTCCCTCCATTAGTACTGAAATGCGTCGCTTTTGAAGATATCTTACCCGTGCTGATTGGAACAATTATTTGTTTTGCTTACATCCTAAGTAGGCTGTTCTTTTGAAACTATTCTTAAACCGGGGGAAGATGGCGTTTTGTGTTTTCTTTTGCTTGACTGCACGACTATTTTTTGTGCATCAAAATGCCGCCAATCTTCCCTTGGCGCAAAATTTATCTCAGATTGAGGCCATCGTAGAAAAGCCAGCGATGATGGCATAAATGCTCCAATTGTTCAATGAGGTTGCCCTTGCACAAATGCGGGCTTGAATCAAGTGCAATATTGATTAAAATGCGCCTGAGCAATCATACATGTAGTACAATTACTTTCCAACACCTATAATATTTTATAGAGTCTCAATAATGTTTATTACGCTCACAAACACATGATTTCTAAAGCCATTTAAAACTATGTAAAAATTTAATGAATGTTGGATCCTCCGCCAGCCTCGGCTGCAAAATCGCACGCTGATGCAGACTACCTCTCTGTTTGAAAAACCTTGCAGAATACTCCCTTCAGGGTTTGTTGAACTCTGTTGGTATATTTCGTTTTGCTGAATTACAAGCAGCCGCCACTTGACATGCGGCGTAGACATGCAGCCTAGGAATAACATTATTCTTTGTGCTATACCGATGGGAAAGGGGACCCCGAGCTTCTGGTACGATGAGTATAATCTGTTTTTTTAAAGCCAATCATCTTTCCTGGTGTAATCCAACGTAAAAATATTTGTCGCGCTCATGCTCGCTCTCGCCCCGTCCTTCGTGCTGTTGACCCGAGCGCCAAGTCTTCACTTTCCCAAACGATGGCACGCCAGCATTGCGAACTCAGGATAACTGGATTGTACTCATTAAAACTGCATTGAGTACGAGAGACGGAGCGTATGCGTAAGATGAGAACTAGAGGAGTGGATCGGGAGGGAGATGGGGGCGGATGAACAAAGGCGGTACGTTAAATGCAGACAAAAACCTCTCTGTTTGATGACACCTTGCAGAAAGATCCCTTCAGGGTTTGTTTAATTTTTTTTTCATTTGGCTAAAAATTACCAAGACTTCAACTTGATTTTGGGGCTAAATTAGTAGGAATAACATTATTCCATTGTGATCCGATGGGAAATGAGGACCCCGAGCTTTGGGAAAACAAATGGGTGTAATCTGACATTATCGTAAACCCAATCTCTTTCCTGGTGTTCAACGAAAAATGTTTGTCGGCTCATGCTCGTCTCGCCCCGTCCTTACGTGCTGTTGCCGAGCTCCAAGAGGTTAAACTTTCCCAAACGATCAGCGGGCTTTGGGAAACCCGGATAACGGGATTGTACTCATTAAGGACAAGCATGAGAGGGGAGAGGCGGGAGCAAATGTGTAAAAATTTGGAGAATTAAAAAGGAATGGATTGGGAGGGAGATGGGGGCCGGGTTTTAAAGGGGCGGGGGAAGAGGGCGGCTGCGGGTGGCAAAAAATTTGGGGCAGATAACTCGAAGTTTGGGGGTATTGGACATTTTGGTCGCGACCGAAAGGAAAATCATGGGAGGCCTTTGTTTTTTCATTGGGTAGAAGGCTTGAGATATGATTCAACGTTTGATGTTGAAATGTATGCTCAGGCCTAAGATTGCATAACATGAAATTAAACCTCACAAACTTTCGCGACGTCATAGATTGGGGAGGATGTATGGTATTTTTTTGGTATAAAAGCCCAGATGCCGGGTGGTGTTATCAACCCACTCAATCTGTTAAAATGGTCCTTTTTACGGTAGTGTTCCGAACAAGAAGCCCAAGTAACTTATCGAGTCATGCAGCGTAAGCGTAGCTGGCTAAAAAATATATGTTTAAACTATTTCGGCTGACGTACTTAGAGATGGGCAAAACGGCTCACTTCAGTCAGCGGCTCAGGACTGCTCAGTTCACTGAAGTGAACCGGTTCATTTCAACGGTTCAGCGGTTCATTTAGGTTTGTAACCTGTGACATGCATGCATAATCTAAATTATTGCTTAATTGATATTGAGACATATATTTTGTAACAGCAACCGGTGTATTTGTACTGAAAAGACTTGGCCTCACCATTATTGCAACTGTTTTTATGGGTCAGTGGTATTTCAGGATCACTCTCGATCGATATATAAAGAAAAACAATGCACTTTTTTGTCAACTTTATTACCTCGCAAAAGTGATCTCTACTAGTGGGCTGTGACGCCAGCAAACATGATTCTGGAAAATACGATGCAAGAAACTAATTTTAATATAGTTGTTTGTGAACAACACTTTGTTCAGTTTATTCCAAGCGAAACGGGTCCGCTTTTTGGAAGCAATAAGAGATGACGCGAAAGTTGCGCACAAGACCCAGCTTGCTCAGCCGCAACTTTTTCTTTCCTCCATTGTCGGCCGTACGCCTCTAATAACTCTACCGGAAAGTGCCGACACGACTCGCCCAGAGCCATGCTCAGCACGATTTTCTCATCGGGCCGAGAAGTCGATGACCGGCGGTTCTTAGGAGGCCGCTCTGCCCAGGAACTGCCGGAAGCCGAGCATCGCCGCTGAACTGAGCAGCTCAGAAAATCCGGCTCGTTCCTGATTCGGACAACAGCTGAACGACCAAATGTAACTGAGGTGAATATTATGGACACAGGAGCTTATTTTCCCAATATTTTGAAAATACAAACGCAGTTCGTTCACTGCTGCCATTGCGGCCTCCCGATCTGTCATTCACCGCCGCCGCCGCGGTCTCTCAACCGCGCTATGGCGCCTCAGAAGATCCACTTTGCGAAGAGCGGCTCTCGAAAAGACCGGGTCAGAAGAACAAAAGAACGGCTCAAAGAACCGGCTCTTCTTACTCGGACTCTCTGCTCACACGACAGGAGGCGCTGGAGGAATTTGGAAAATAGCTCCACCGAACAACTCCCCCGGCCGGGCAGGGCAGTCGCTTCTTGCGCCGATAATAGATGGCGCAAAACTCGCCCCGAAGAGCCGGGTCCTTTGAGTCGTTCTTCGGCTCTTGGGCTCGGTAACTGAGTGAAGAGCCGGAAGAGCCGACGAACGGGTCAAAACTGCATCCTGCGTCTCCTGACTCGAATTGCCTGCTCCCACGACAGGGGGCGCTGGAGGAATTTGGAAAACTAGCCCCAGCTGGCCCGGCAGTGGAGTTGCTTTCTCGCGCCGGCAATAGCTGGCGCAAGAGCTTTGACCCGGCTCTTCGGCTCGTTGCCCCCAAGGTTGTTGCTGCAGGAAAAAAAAATTTGGGGGACGGGGTTTTTAACCCAAAATGGGGGAAACGTCACAAGCGGGTTCCCTTTTTGAAGGGCCGCCCCAAAGGGATTTAAGGAAATAAGGGAGAAAAGGGGGCGGTCCCCCGTCACCGAAGTTTGAGACAAATGATAAAGACAATCTCAAAAAAAAATAAGAACACTCTATGTTTATTTTTATTTTTTTCCCTTCACAATTGTGTTTTATTTTTGAAAGTATTACCTAACGAACCCAAAAAAGAGATAGCATGCGTTCCCGATAATTGTCAATTGAAGACCGTGTAATAAAACGAGCAAGGCCTTGCCTTAAAACTGAGGGTACATTCTGTTCCCACGAATTTTTGTGTTTTTGTTCGTCCAAGCATCAAGGCCAGCACACTGGGCCTCATTGCGCTTTCGTAAGAGAACCGTCGAGGAACACATTAAGTGCTCACTCTGCGTGGAGCGGCTTAAAGCGCCTCGCTTATAGCCTGCCATGCGGTGATCTTCAATTTGGACGGGGGGTATATTATCCAGACTTAGTTCCTGGAATTCGTTGTGCACTGGAAAGAGCGGCCAATATTCGCAAAACTTGCGATATGCTACAAAAACACCTATTGCACTGTTTGTGAGGTCGATGCTACCAACTGCACTGGAAAACAGCTTTTTACCACAACGGCTCAACGGATTGTCATCCAGGGCGTGGTTGAGCTCCGGCTGGGGAAGTTCAGCCGACCTTGTTTCACAAATTTTGTTCCGGAGAAGACGGCAAGAGTGGCAAGAGAAAAGGATTGCGGAAACCGCTCAGAATAGTGCTGAAATGTGACTACTGTGCTCATTTTTCAGGAAGTGTATGGTTTTGGAACGAAAATGAACTTCTGAAAAAAGAATCCAAAGTGAAAATAGTGCAACTGGCGCCATAAGTTCTGAAAAATACGTGCGGCATTGTGTTAAACTGGTTGTGTATTAAATAAGTAGCCTGCAAAAGCAAAGTGTCCTTTTTGAGTAGTAGTGAGAGGCATGTAGCACTCATATGCACTCGCAATAAAGAATTCCAATTTATTCGCAAGGAGGGGCCAAATCATCTGCTAATTAGCGGAAGACCACACATCTTGGTGCTCAATTTTTCATTGTCCGAGCTAGAAAATTTCACACCGCAAGACAAAACTCCTTCATGAGGATTTCAACAGAAAGTCATTATATTGTTTACTATACAAAAAGCTGAAGACCAAATAATTTGGTTTATCTATGAACCCAGGACTTAAATTCCAATAAATCCCACGCGAGTATGAACTGTACACTTGTTGCAGCCTCCGTTGTCAGTACGTGAGACAATGTTATTTCTTTCCCACACTTCATATCAGAGCACGGACTAAATGGCGCGGCACCGTAACCATCTCCAAGGGAAAGCCGTAAAAGCCCCGCCCCGCTTAACACGCTGAATCAAAAAAAACATTACAGGGGACCGAAACTGCTACTTATCCCCTCCCGTAATTACCGAAATCAGTTACCGAAGTCTGATTAAACACGAATTCCCCGCCTGACGGCTGCTACTAGCGCTCAATCACGCATTGCCAGCGTAGCCGCCGCTCCCCGCAACAGTGCGTAAAAGCGCCCCTAGCGGCCTCACGCGAAACGAGACTCGGCGCAAGCGCTCCCATAGAACGCCGCTGGCTTGGCAGGTTCGAAGTATAGTTGGTCGTGCGGCTAGACTCGCTCTTCGAAAAGAACGGCTCAAAAGATCCGGATCACTCCTGAGGGGCGCATCTCTAATCGTACATCAAATAAATTGCGCCGAGTTCTTATCGCATAATTGTGCGTGGGCGTAACTTCGCAGTGCATACTCACGTAGTCAACGTCACACAACAAAAATAGTTTCGTCGAGAATGTTGTGAAAAAGTGGTGATACTAACGAAGCCCCCAATGAGCAGCAGCTTGAACATTGTGCTGCTGAGAAGAATTGCTTATTGCAAGAAAATGCGTTTATGTAAAAATATCGCATGGCATCCCTAAATAAATTTACCCTTAACGTTTTTAGGACACTCTAAACAATAAATTCCCCAAAACACTTCTACGAAAGGGTAGCCACATCTTCCTTTATTGCCTTTCTGTTGAAGAACACTATATTATTACGTATCCAAGCGTTGGATGCATGAAAAAAATGTTGGACTAGAGAACCGACCATTCGGTAAACAAAAGACATATACTGCAGCATGAATTTAAACTTTCCCCTGCCCTGTGTATAAAAGAAAATTTTGGAGTATTTTACACATTTAATAAGTACATTTGCATACCTCTGGTTGGGGGTTGTTGAACAGATGACTGTGTGAGTAGTTCTAGAAATATAGCAGTTCGATAAAAACTGTTTTTCGATAATTCAACCAACCTTGAAACAACACAATGATACTGGTTATTTCTGAAATTGACTGCTATAATCTAACACGCACACGCCCATTGAATCATTATTGTTTGAATGTGTCTTTCACTCGTCTTCATTTGTTCACGAACAGCACAAGCTTTTTTGGTCGCCGCCAAAATTGTGTATACAGGAATGATTTAGCACATCACTAGGTGTCCCTGACGGTGGCAGAACTGCTCTTAAGCAGCCTGCGGCCATCCTCTTACGCGGCGAAGACTAATTCTGATGGCCATGTCTTTGGCAGTCACAGTTTAGAGTTTGTCGTGAAATGTGCGCGTACATTTACTACTACTAAATGCGCGTGAACGTTTTCGACGCAAGACGTGACAGTAATGGGAAGGAAAACATATCACGCTGCCCTTAAAATATTTAATGCACTCGGAAACATGGCCCCTGCAGTTCTCGTTGTTCTGTGGTAGTTTAAGACAACATTCTTCCACAACCCCTGAATGTATATCGGTTTACGACATGAGTTGATCTGCAGAACAGCTCGGATTACGTAGTTCTCTTCCGGGATATGAATGCTCGATGGTTACGGGCTTGTCTTCTGGTCCGGAAGGCACTGATGAAGCTACATGTCTTGTTTCTTTGCACTGTGGCCTCCAAGGAACAGGTCTTGTTCGACCCGACGACCTGAAATAAACAAAATGGTCAGAAGAAACTTCGGAAACTTGCCCTGCATTGCTACACTTCAGTGTAGGTCAGACAAAGCAGGTACTGTATTTTTATTCAAAGCAATGCACTACATTGGTTTACTGAGGCATTGTTTGGCTTGGTGGCTGCGAGCACCGAAAAAGGAAAGGCGCGAGTACACAGCAATTTACATTTCGAAGCCTCATTCCAAACAACAGACTTCTTTACTAGCGATATCTTCTTCTAATCTGTTCATTTCGCCTTCAGTTTGCCCATTTCTGCCATCACCAGAAACTTTCAATCGAGAGGCGGCTTTTGTTTCTGACAAACAATGGCGCTTTTTTAGCTGTTAAGCATGACAAAGGAGTGTTTGTCGTCGTCAAAGCAACTACCTCCCGAGATCACAGGTAGCTACAGCAGTGTCTGTGTCAGTAGACGGTGCTAGGAATAAAACTCTGGTCTTACTAAACAAATGGAAAGCGCGAGTACACGGCAACTAAAGTGTGGAAGCCTCAATCCCCGCAAACACACTCAATTATTTAAAATTTTATTCAGAGATCATCCGTTTTCAAGAAAAGCAAAATGATGGTTGACACTCTTCTATCAAACCATAGATTTTTAAACTAAAGAGCCACTTTGCTGCGGTTTCCATGGTTGTATAGAGCTTACGGAAATTCCAACTCGGCGGATGTACATGTTTTGAGCTGCATATTTTAGTATCATTAACTGTTCTATATAAAATGAATGTATAAACTGCTGCCAAAAAAAATTAAATAAATATTTTTATCATATTTGTTCAATAAACTTTTGTCAAGACTTTTAATTGCATAAAAATACATATGTGAAATTTACCCTTGCGTTTAGCTTATTTAATAAAAGCAGTTATAACTGCTTTTATATTGTTTTTATCGTTTTTTCAGGCGGCACCGGCGTTCCTGTAAATACTAGTTGCCATTCGATTCATGACCACACAACACTTATGTAGCAATAGCACATTGGCCTGTGTTAAGCAGGTTGTTTGATATCCACTTTTAATGAGCACACGTTCAAATCACGTGTTGGTCAGCCTCCTGGTGTGTGCTGTTGCTTCTGTATTGTAGCGAATTCATAGTGTCTCGTGTCTTCACACCCGACTGCAACGGGCACTATTTCCACCGCTGTGGCTTGAGCTCTATTCTTTTGAGTCCCTTTGAAACTGAGTTGGGAGCTCTAGGCGAAGCAGCCTTTGTGTTACGTTGCACCACGCGCTTCATAGAAGGGAGGAAAAACATCGTGAGCATAACTGTGCACCCTATTGAGTTTAAACTGGTTTCTGAACTCCTTCTGTGAGCACCTGTTGACTGTCTGTGGATTTATTTTCGAGTGGCATTTTTCACCACCAAAGACATTGGTGTGCGAAGTGTTGACTGTCCGGAGTACTTGGAAACTGATCATTTGTTTTTGTTTTTAGGCCAGCGCTGTTTCCGTTTGTCGCTGCGCGCTGGTATGCGTTTTTGTAATACATTTTGTTTTCACATGTCGCGTATTCTCATAGCAAGAATGTTGAGGCGGTATTTACTGACTCCCCTGCGCCTGCTGAGGTAAGGCAATCGATAAAGCTGCGCACATACAAACATACTTTGCCGGAGCAACCGAGTCAAATTTTCAAACAAACGCTTGCCGACCCGTTAGGCATAAAGCCTCTTTTAATAAACTTTGAAACTTCAAAGGCCCCGTTTTCTGCGAATAAACGCTCCGGCCGCCAGTAAAAAGCTATAATGGGCTTTAATAAATATTTTCACAGGACCTCATGTATCCAAAATGATAAGCAATATACTGAACCGAGTAAAGTCACCGGTAGAGACAGGCGCATTGCAAAGACATTTTTGCTGGAACAGCATAATACATCATATATAAAGGTGTGAAAGGCGTAGGGTCTTAGGTGATATCCCACTCAGTACGATGTATCCTTGCAAAATCCCATTCGTCATGCGCCTTTTTTCAGCTCGTCTAGAGTAAATCAAGACATTGCTGGGAACTCCATTTTTAGGGTGCGATAAAAAATGTGCTCGATATTAAGTATAGCACCCTTGGCCTTTTCATGCACTTTCACAATACGGCGTGCACCCTCCCCAAAAAGGCGCTCTCCACCGAGTGCATTTAGAGTCGGCTTAGAATTTTACGCGAATATATTGCTGGAAAAGACGTTTTTTGGGTAAATACAAAAAAAAACGATTTTGAGGAGAATCGTAAGCACGTGGCGTGTTTTGGGGTAATATTTTGTCGGACGCTTGCATTTTGACACATTAGGGTTCCCCAAAATTATCTACACTATCGCTATTTTGGCGCGAGGGGAGAGTGGGAATTTGAAAGCCTCATTTGGTTCCCAGATAGCAATTTCGTGTCCCTTGTGCTGTGAGTTTGACGCTTGCAAATAGTGCCTCCGTAGTTGTACTTTGCTTACGGTTAGTTGACTATGGCTTCGGTTATTTGTGCCCTATCTGTGTGTAAAAAAAGATAGTGGCAAATATATGTTACATCGTATGAGGAGAGAAATCTCGTTTGTTGAAAAGTTCAGTAGGCTTGCTCTTTGAATACTTAAAAATCGTTAGTTGTTTAAGGAACACAAATAAAAAGTAGTATGGGAGGTATGCAGGAGATTGCCCGGCATTTACTAGCGATAGCTTGCTGTCTGTAATTTAGTTATGCTGCACGTGCTCATTAGTCCGTCGGAAAACTCCACAGAACAAGTTCACGTACTGAGAATGCGCTACGATGCCGAAAGTGTGGGTTAACAAGCGTGAGAGGAAGAAAAAACTGCCATTTGAGGATTTCTCACGTCGGCTTTGTTTTTTTGCACAGCTAGGTAGGATTTCAAAAGTGAAATATATTTTCGGGTTAATCAAACACAACATTTAAGTTATACAATTGGCAGCGTCCTTCGTTTTTAATCAAATTTTCAAATTTATTTAGAACAGTACAAGAGTTGTTGCATTTCTTCCACTTATATTGAATGTCTTTCTTTAAAAAATACATTGTGGTTCTCCTAACAATAGGCTAGTACCGACCGCCAAGGGGTGGCACCGATTGCTCATGGAGGAAAAGCGGAGCCTCTCTTTGATGCGTGATAAATCCCAGTGGAAACAACCCCCAGCGAATACTCTGCGTGAGAAGTGTAGTGAAGAACGCATTCGCTTTCAGCGTAAAAGCCACGACGCTATCGTAAGCGCCATATCACGCCGTATGCGATGGAGTGAGCTCTGAGTTGTCTTGCATAATCACCTGCGAACCGGTGAGTTTCTGACTGCGGAACACGATAAACATGAAGAGATTTTAGGTCGTATAGCAACACAGAGAGCTTGTGTCGTAGACAAGATGCCTCCCATAAGAATGAATGCTTAGCATAAGAATCAAAGTTCGTAGCCTAATGCCCGCCGATTTCAATACCTAAAAGTATTGTAATTGCAATTTTTTGGTTTACGTTTATTACATCAGCATTGCTAGAAGCGAAATTATCAGAAATCGATGGTCACCCTCCAACCACGCGCATTTCTTTAATACGTCGCGCATAAAAATGTGGTCGCATTTAAATAGTGTTTTGACGTAACATGAAGACCATGTTTATCGACAAATAAACAGAAACTTGCATATTGATTTGGGTCTCCTCAATATTTTTGATTTTGTAAACACAAGCAATATCTCCCAATGAAGAAAACCAGAGGTTCAATTTTGGAGTGTTTTTCAAACATTATTTCTGTGGCGTTTAAC
The DNA here is from genome assembly GCA_013339765.2 of Haemaphysalis longicornis. Classification (NCBI taxonomy): domain Eukaryota; kingdom Metazoa; phylum Arthropoda; class Arachnida; order Ixodida; family Ixodidae; genus Haemaphysalis; species Haemaphysalis longicornis. The sequence continues at coordinate 132,731,809 of CM023452.1, read as the reverse complement.
AGAGAAAACGGCGGTAATATGGTGCAAAGAGTAGTTCGGTACATCTTTCACTCTATGTCAGTTATGCAGCGCTCACCCGTTTTCTATAATGGTTCACGTGTTTTTTTCCGCAAGTGCGGTTTATTGAACCATTGGCATTGTCGTCACAGAAGATCCAAATAAAATATTCAACAGGAAAGGAGAACTTGGTTTAGAATGTGCATATGTCTTACAAAGTCCACTTCAGCAGTGTGGTGCTGTACCATAAACAATAAAAAGTAAGCACCTACAAGAGCTCGGTCTTGGTTACCTGTGGGATTTAAAAAGTATCAGGTGCATTTTTTGCTATATTAAGCTATTCTGCGTTCGCCGATATCTTTGCTCGTTCCAATATCCAGGTAGTAGAAATCAGGCATGTCTTTTTACTTTAACCACCGCAGCAAGAACTGGTCGGTTACTTTAATGCGCTAAACCCCAGCCTAGAAAATCGGTAGAGTATCTTCCTTATTCGCGTCTATAACCAACCCATGTCCGAGCTTGAGTTAACCTGTAGTGCCACTTGTCTAAAGTACACTAAAAGTATGGCAGCGTTTTTTTCGTTTTTTGAGCTGGATATATGGGTTAGTCTCAAAACTGCCCTTTAAGATATGTTCACAAGGGAAGAATTATACGTAGTCTTCTTCCAATTTTCAGTCTTTTTTTTTACAAAGCTTTCTTAACGTTTCCAAACCTACTCCTTCAGGTGTGGCATCGCTCTACTGTTGCCAAGTGCCAGACACTCATCCACTTCTTCCGGTACGTTCACACCGAGTTTGCCAGCGGCAACATCTCGGTGCACACGCGAGCACCACGTTCTTTGAGTCGCACAATGGACTGCTGTGGTTGACTGGCAGAATGTTCTGTAGTCTCGTCAGTGTGCGATGTCCCCGGCTGGAACCGGCGGCAGCTCGTGGCCACCAGGAGTAGGATGATGGCCGCAAACAGCACGAACACCACCTGTTCATTGCGCAATAAAATTGAACGCAGTGTTTTTAAGCACATAAAAATTTACTAAGACAAAGTACCAAACTCTGTGCAGTCCCAAAGGGCTAAGCCCGTGAATAAAATTGATTTCAGCCAATGCTCACTTTTGAGCGCCTAGCTGTTTTCATAGGGGATACAAAAAAACTTTTTAAATCAACTTTTTATTTTCCCATTCGTTTTCCGCACCACGTACACTTCTGCAGGATTGAGAAAATGTCCACGATAAAATGGCAGTATTACTACCGGTTTGTTATACAGAAGACAATGCAGCGGCGCGTAAGACTATCGCATTGGTTTTTTTATGTAGGGGTCGTTTGAATAAGCACCCAAATTATCTGTTTAACCTCTACAACAGGGTTTTCTTTACGGTTCTTCATTTCCTGCATGCCCGAAAAATTTTAGACTGGGCAACAACACCGTATTTTAAACCCCCAATAAAGCAAGCGTTTAAGAATTAAGTACCAAATTGTCAAGCAAAAATAAAGTTATTTTGATCAAAACCAAAAAAATTGCGATACGTGCGCATCGCTGATATTGTGGAAGCATTGCCCGTGTCTTTCAAGTGTAAATATACACTTGTGCTTTCTCCCTGGGAATTTAAAAATGATTGCTTTTTTATCGTGGATGCAAATGGGAAGCCACTTAAGCTTTGTCAATTACCTTTTGAGATAAACCAGTTTTGGTTGCGATGTACGAAATTATAAGAATCCATCCCCTTTTCGCAAGGAGAAAAGGGAGGAACCGCTCGTAACCTCAAACGTGCTCCGTCGCATCTCGGTTGCGCACCCTAAAGCCTACCCGGTCTATGGATTCATGCGCTCTAAACGTACTTGGCGTTGTGTGCGAACGACAGATTCTGGCACTTGTCATCTCTCGTGGGTGAACAAATCAACAAAAAATCTTCTGGCTTTCCAGCACAATATTTAGATATCAAATGTTTCGCGCTAGTTGTCGCATTCAGTGGAGAAATTCGGCTACATTTATTCTTCGCCAAAACAAGTCCGCTAGGCGACTTACGTTTCCTTACTCAGGGGCAAGTTATGCACGAACGCTGACCCCCTGCAGAGAATATTATTACACGCAACACTTATTGTGAATTAGAAGTACTATAATATTAGTAATGCTGTTAGTTACGTAAAAATTTAGCGATTGTTCAAGCGTGTTTCATGATTAGAAGAAGCCGAAATAAGGCGCAAGTTTAAATTGAACCTTATATTGCTGCTTTGCTCGGCTAAGGAACAGAGGTACTTTGAGGTGCGTGGTTTAGGGGAACACTTGTGGGCCACTAAAGAAACTCCATGGGGCATAGCTGGTTTCTACATGGGTGTTTGCAATGTTGATGGGGGGGGATTGAAATCACGGCTATCGCGTCGAGCAGCAACCAGGGAATACCCTGAAATATTTTACTGTGTCAAATAATGAAATTCAAACACTTTAAATCTTCAATAACTGGATCTGAATGATTTTTCACCCGTTTTCAGGTCTGTTCGAACTATGTCCGAACAAGTGATCTTCGGAATACACGTATTGAGAAAATGTCATACAGGCTGCGCAATTAACAGCTAAGAGAAGAGATGTAGATTTGCAGGTACATAAATCCGTACATCTGTTGCATGTCTCTCATCAAGTTACTCTATCCCATATCGAAGAAGGCACATGAGTATTTATTAGTTTAAGCGATACAAATCCCTCACTAGGGAGACAGGTCTCCTGGTTACAGGGCACGGGGGATGAATATTTCAAGCATATCCAGAAACAACCCGTAATTTATGATATTCACAGCAACATCAAAGAACCTCTTCTTAATACAACATAGACGAGGTTTTTTGGTATGAATGAGGGCAATACCGATGAATGTTTAATGAATAAATTCCACAAAGTTGAGCATTCTGAGGGTAGGTCATTCAGAAAAATACAACTGATTTATGGGAACAATGTGCAAACCTTTCTTACTTGTGGAGCGAGGAACCTAATTATTTGTATTTCCTGTTATTATAATATGTCCCCGCATTACAACTTCCTTCTAATTTTGAGGATTATATGTAGTTAGGAAGTAAGAGATTGTAAACCTTGCTGCTTTCCATTTCGATGAAAAAAAAACATGTTGTGAAATAAATGTTCCCCTTAAGAAAGCATCAGAGTTGCGCACCCTAAAACAACCCAAGTTATCTTCTCTTCGATATAAAGAGACCCTGAACTAGACATTTGGATGAGAATCCCCCGTTCTTTGCCCAGAAGCAGTAATCGAATTTTTGGAGGGCTCAAATACCCCCCACTTTGGGTGATTCTCTAAGTGAATGTGCTGCTGCGGAAAACGGCGCGGGTTTCCCCTCCGCCATCTTATGTACTTTTATGACGGAGGCAAGAGGCGGATAACACCGTAAAAACACGCAATTACTCAGTCCCATGGCTGAAGTATATGAACAGGGTAATTGAGTTTAAAATTAAAACAGTGATACTTCTTCCTCGAGCATTTGAACCGTATCCCGCCGCAATTCTATAATTGGCACACATCCAATGCCCTTCAATACCCGTCATGTCAGAATAACGATGGTCATCTTGCGTTCATCTTCTGCTTCGACTAGAAATAAAACAAACGATAAGAACGGAGACCTGATTGATAATGAGGGTGAACGCTCCCACGCCACAGAGGTCATGAGGCGCGCCAAAGTCGAGGGCACCAAATTATTTTGACCACCTAGCGATCTTTAACATTAGGGGAAATTTCGAACAAATGAACTCTTTCGGTTTTTGCCTGCATAATAAGAGCAGCCTCAGCGGTAGACAATACAACCCGGCTTATTGCCCTTAGCACCACAGAACCTTAGACACCCAGCCATTGCGGTTGGTGGACGAGAGACCTAAATGGTGGTTTATATTGCTTAATGCAAAATGAATGGTTCAGCAAGAAGCAAATTCCGTGCCTTTAATTACCTTCTTTGCTTGTTGTCGCGGACCCAGTGTATTTCGATCGAGAGGAACCGCGAGGTAAAGGGTAATGAACATATTGACACTATACCTTCCGTAATCAGGAACAACGTTTTTCACGTCCCCACCTCAAAAGGATGCAGGGACTTTGACATTACTTTATTGAAGTGTTTCAGAATGTCTTGTGTCCTTTGTATTAGAGCAAAAAAATTAAATTTTGTACATGTGTGAAACTTTATGAGCAAAATTCTTCTTTTTTTCTGATGAATTACCATGCGTTTGGCTGATCACAGAGCCTATCTTGAAAAGTGAACGCGTATAATTACGTATTTTTAAGGGGCACTGGCCATTTAGAGGTATTGCACTATTTATTTACCGGACTCAAAAAAAAATTATATTCCCATCTGAGTCACGAAGCGCTAATCGCAGCTGTGACACGTAGTCGCACCCAGTATCCGTGCATATCATTGCTTTCATATCGTTCCTCTTGGAACTTTGATAACACAATTTATATGTGAGTAACTGCCAAGGCTTGCTCGAGATGAACATTTTCGGTTTGTCTGCATGTTTATTAACCTCTATTCGTGCGCTTTTCTGATTGCTGAGTTCCTCCAACCACACAAATAACAAGCACCTCTTACAAGCTGCACTTAGCACAATCAAAACCTAAGAAACTGTTGAAGTTTACCAGATGCAGGTTCACTCATGGTGAGCGACCACGTGCATACAATGGCATATTAGTGTGATTACGCGAAAAACAATCATGATATTCTTTGTCCTGTTATACAAGTGTCTGAGGGTCAGCATATATATGACGTTTGTTTATTTGTTGCCGTAGTTTGCGGTATTACTCGGGTAATTGTTTTCCAACAACGTTGGCCAGAAGCGCAGAATTCTCAGCGTGCTCTTTTGAGCACCTATGGTGGAAATTTCTGTATTTCCATAATCAAGTATTCTACAAAACAAATTGTATTTTTTTTTGAAATATGAAGTATTCGTGTTGGGTTTACTTTCGCTTGCTTAATCTCAATACTGATAACCCCAAACAACGCTGTACCCTCAGAAATGTTGCGCGCTTCGGTGAAATTTCGCGTAATACACACTTCAGAAAAATTAGGGGAATAGGGAATTCATACGGAATAATAAGAACACAAGCGTAACTAATGCAGATTTTTTTGCAAACAAAAGGCTCAGATGATTTTAAGAAACGCAAAGTTTGATAGTTTTTTTGTATCTCTTCTAAATGAAGCCCCTAATACAGCACCATACGCATTTCGTATACTCCGATATCCTGAAAAAATACGGACCGTGATATGGCGTTTATGCGGTTAAACATAGATAAACTGTTGTTTACGCTTTTAACCTTATGCCGTATCCCTATTTATATATCCCTGTTTTTATTCTGGCGATGCATCCTTATAGGTAAAAATTCTTTAATCCTGAAATTTGCTAATAGGGAACGTTTTATGAGAGTAACTGAAGGAGCTTCGTAAAGATACCAATCTATTAAGGCTTTAGGATGTGTATTCGTTTATAAAAGCGAGTGGTAATCATTACGGCCTCCAATGCAACATAAAAACGCTATTCAATGGGACGGTTTCTGGCAACACCGATGTCAAAAAAAAGTGCTGGTATTCTAGCTCAGCCCCAAAATTTTTACTTTTGTTCAGCCATATTGTGCGCATTGGGGATTCCGAATAAGTTTGTCTATTCAGCGTTGAGAGGAAGCAGAATTGTTGCAATGGTTATGTTTATTTAAAATTGAAACTTCAGTAGCCAAAAATGCTAGTCGGTTATTAGCTGACATTCGCAAAGTCTGCATATTTTCCACGCGCTATCGATACATAAAGATTTCGGTGAAGAGATGGGAAGGCAAGTGCCTTTCAGCCTTTTTGCATTTTATAACTCTGGTATGTCACCAGTCCACTTGAGCCTATCCAAGATGTTTGAAGTTTTACCACCGGTATCCTTACAGGGTGCAATGTACCATGCCTATTTTATCTGAGTAGTCAATAATTCCTGGTGAATATCAACATGTCATTTCGCGTTTTCCGACCTCATGGCCTTGTTTGTTACAGTCGTAAATATTGAAACGTTTTTGTGCCATACTTCGTACGTCTGCCACGGTCATTGCGTTTAATAACACGTTGCCTTATATTCACAATGCTATTGCTAATTTTCCATGCATGCTTAGATTAAAAAACGGTCTGCTAAAGCATCATCTGGTCCACTTACGCTGACGTAAACGACGGCGTCAATGGGCTGGTCGAGCCTTGTGTGGTGGGGCCGACGGAGCCCATGACGAAAAGGAAAATTGCTCAGTGGCATCGGCTCTGCACTCGAACGGAACCTGAAAGTGGAAAACCGTATTTAAATATATGCATTTTAACGATTCGTTTGATTAGGAGACATTTTTTTTAGTGCCCTTATCGCGAAAGGCTGTTTTTGTGGCTACAGATTCCCGGCAAGAAAAGCATGTCCTGCTAAAAGCAACGTTACCCGCAACGGGTTTGTGCTACCATAACATGTATATTTGTTGCCTATATTTGTGACAATGTTTTTTTTTTTACTTCTTAAGTGCGGCTGATTGTGGAATTTAGGTGTCTCTGCGTATTGATACTTTATTCGATGAAGCTATTTCGCAAAAAACATTAAGCGTCAGTTTTTCTTCTAGTTGTTTGGCTGCTTGTGAAACAGACTTGTTAAAAGCTTTCCACAGAACTTTTGGCATTTGGCACTGTCTTGACAATAAAAGCCAAAGAGCTAGTGCTAAATAAGAAATATTTAAAGGCAGTTGAACAACATATTTTTAGTTTGGCTGTTTTCCTGAACTGAGGTTTTCAACAGCCGCACAAACTTATTTGTTCGTCTCTCATAATATAGCTATACAAATCATTTTATCAACAGGGCTTTATTTTCCCATTGCAAAATACCCGCTCATTACAGAAAAATCACTCATATGCCCCAAAGCCCAGTTTCTCGATCTTTTTGTGAATCTCACAATGGGTTTCCAACATGATTTTTTGTTGAACATTGAGTATCTCTTCATTTGCTTATTCGTGCTTTTCTTGTTCAACTGTATTCATTTTTCCGTGTTTCGTATCAATTATTCCTATTTGGTTTCTGCCGTTTTCAATCACACAGTTAATAGTTTTTCTAGTCGCATAATTTGTTTGCTGTGCATTTTAAATTTATGCACTTCTTTTTCGGTCATGGTTGCTTGTGTAGGGGGATACAAACCTACCGCGTGCTGTTTCCGTGTTAGTCGCATCTAAGATACGCTCTAGCTATTCCTACAGTAAAAAAATATTACAACATCCATAAATCAGGGATTATAAAACGCATGAGATTTAGTTTAGTCGGCATGTTGGAAACTCGCGACAACTTGACATTTACAGAATGTAACCTACATACTATCATAATCACCTTATAAAAAAAACGGTGAAAAGGGTTGAAGTAGGAGCTATGCACCAAAAGTAATTTATCAAATTGCATCTGCTACTAGTGCAGAGTTCTTTGTAAATGGTATTGCAAATATGGTGAGGGATCACTGCAGATTATCTAAATGAACACCAGCACCGGAAGAGCAATTATCGGTGACATCAGCCTAGTACTTGGGTAACGATTAGGACTTGGGCGCTAACGGAAAATTGGGAGTTCAGAAAGGGTCTGTGCACTGGAAGAATATCGTTTGTAGGACCCAACCATGAAGTTTTTTGGCCACATAAAAAGTCATGTCAAACAAGCAAATTATGGGGCCAACATTCCCATCCCCTCCTTTATACTTGCACCTAACTGTTGGCTCTAAGCCTGTGACTTTTCGCCCAGGGCAAAAGTCTTGTTTACATGTAGCAGCATTTATAGGTTTGTGTGGAACAGTCTCTTTGTATTTTGTTCATTTGCGCAGTCAATTCGTACCATCTAATTCAGTTAGGTTTTAATCCCCACTGCAGCTTTCTGAAGCAATGTCGCATGATTATTCACAAATATTTGTATCAATATTTCTGGGGGTATATATGCGTAATTCCTGTAGGGTATATAAATGTAAAAGTAAGCAATAGATTTCCGCTTGTTCCACCCTTTTAAGCAGGTTCGGTTTCACACACTAGCCTACTCTAATTTGACCGCACCACCTTGAAGGGCAGGCTCATCTTCCGGAGCGGCCGCGTCTGGAACTTTAACTTGTCTATAGTTAACGCACAATTTCCGTGTAGCCAGGGAAGCCGAGACGCCCTATTAGAGGAGCTCTCTTACGTAAATGAAATCAATGGAATGTTAATGGGATATTAGTCGGTCAAGTAATGTCAGAAGAACAGCTGGTGGCTTTACTGGGCTCAGAAGTGAATTATCCATCTGTGATATCAGAAACCTCTCGAAAGTAAGTAGTATCAGGTGGAATTTTTATCCACAGGAAGGTTGCAGGAAAGCGGTAGAATACATCTGTGTTAACAAAATGTTCAACGTCGTTATGATGAAAATAAACAAGCGAAGCACGTTGAAGAGCACAAACATAAGCGGCAACATCTGGCTACGAAGATTAGGCCGTAGATTGCTTTACGAAGTCAAATCATCAATGAATAAGGGAACAACCCATTTCGCAATTGCAATGCGACACTATAACCTAACCCAGACTCGGGCGCTAACCGAGTAGGAGAATAATGTATGAGCAATTTTGTAATAGGCACTCCCAACAGTCAGACACATTCACAGTTTGGATTTGCAAAGAGAAGCAACGTGAAAATAAAGAACACATTCTTCCGCAAACGCAAGAGCTGGAAATGGGAATCGAAAATTTCTGACGGCAAGACAAAAAAAACTTCTTCATTTTCAGCGACAACCCAGGTATTTAGGACAACCCAGCCGTAGAGACGTCAGGAAACCCAGAAGTGGAGGTCCTAAGCAAGACTCGGTACAGTGATCCTAGGATGTGTAGGGGCCAAGTAAGGCTAAATAATCAAAACGTGAATAAGTAAACAACTAAAAAGTAGAAAATTCACGTATCAAGTGAGTCAGAGAACGAACGTAGGAGTTTAAAATATCCGTTCAGGATATTTTGCGCTTTTCGACTGTAAAAACGAGAACAGTGCTGAAACCGTCAATAACAAACTAACTAAAGCAATCACGCAGTCAGCAGCGGCGTTTGGAAAAAGCAGCATGCAAGAAACGAACTGTAAAAATTATCAGCAAAAAAAGCTGCTTATTCAAAGCGTCAGAATGTAAAATAAAATAGAAAGTGGGAAGTAGAAAAGGTGTTCAGGGGCATGAAGAGTGGGAAAGCTGAAAAAGACGATGGCATAACCATGTACCTTCTAAAAGAGGGCGTGTTATGTTACTGGAAAAGCTTGCTAAGCTCTTCCCAGGATGTTTAACGGCATTAAAAATACTCCAAATTTAAACGACGCAAACATAGTCTTAATTTACAAGAACGGAGAAAGCAACCATCTTATGACCTACGGACTCACCAGCCTTTGGTTGATTGCATACAAGCTGTTCACCAAGCTAATAGTTTAACCCTTAATCGACAGCATCGACTTCCAACAACCCTGGAAACCGGCTAGATTTAGGAAAGCATACTGTAAATAGGATCACATCTTTGTCATTAAACAAATAAAATCCAAGCCATTTTACATAATAATTATAGAATATAAAAAAACATTCTATTCAGTAAACACAGCGCCGTGATTGGCGCTTGAAAGGGCCACCAAATAAGACGACGTCCTGCGACAAATATGAGCATAATGCGAGCAGGGTAATCTATCACAGGCATAGTGAAAATTCCCAATCCGAAGGGGGCTCCACCAGGAAGAAACCATCTCCTTAATACTGTTCACAGATTGTGTGGAGTGATTGTTCAGTACGCGTGACCGGGAAAACCTATATTCACGGGTAAATGGGGAACACTTCAATGATTAGAGTTTTTTAGAAGACACACTCTAGCTCGGTGAATCTGCAAAAAACTCAAATAATGATTTAAAAATTCAACCGGCGAGTTTTGCAATGGAGCTAAAGAAAAATATGAATACAGTAAATTAATGACAAAGAAACATGCTGATGCATGCTTTTCAGTGTTGTTCATAAAGCACTGAAAGAAGTGCAATAATACACCTACTTAGCTAGGTGGTCAGTGATCACCCAGACCACAAGTAAGAAATCGGGCGCGGAACCGGATTTGGTCTGGGTAAAGTAGGCCAGCGCTTGCGAATAATAAAATGTAAGCTGCCTGTATCCCTAAAGAAAATTTCATTCAATCTAGGCATGCAGCCGGTGATGACATACGGACAGGAACGTCGGCGTTTTACCCAGCAGCCAGAGAAAAATTAGAACCGCCCAAAGTCCCTGATACGAATTATGACAGGAGAAGCGCTTACGGATTGGAAACGACCAACCTGGATTAGGGAGACAACTCAAGTGGAAGATATATTAGTTAAAATAAGAAAAAAGAAATTGGCTTTCTCTGGCCATTTAGTACGATGCGCTGAGGATAAGTGGACTGCGAGTGCAACATGGTGCAAACCGAGGGGCGCGACAAAATGCATGGGAAGGCTTTTAGCTCTTACGGGGAGACCCAATTGGAGTATTCAGAGGTAGATAATAAACTGGAGCGGCGCAGTGAAGAAGCAGGAGGATGTCAATTGGAGAAGCCTTCGTCCCGCCGTAGTCCTAATACGTTTGCTATTTTTACCAAGTTGTTTGTGGCAAAAGGGAAACGTTTACAACGCGACCAAACCATAATACAATGTGAAAAAATAATTTCACCAATTAGTTGTTTGATGCCATTTCAGCTACTACGGTACTCTGATTTAACGGCCACCAGGGATAGGACGCGCTGATATTCCACCAAGTCGTGCGTTTCAACGCTCACATAACTGATGTATTCAATGATACATTTGTGAATTTTTACTAATGAATTTTTAACAATTGTTGGGGGGTGTTGAACCTTAAATTGAATGGAAAGAAAATTTACCCCTGGGAAGAGTGAGACGACCTCGGTCCAGTACTTCTGAAGCAACTTCTGACCTGTAGCCCTGGTCGGCCAGCTATAACTGGTCTTCGAGGTACACTTTGAATATTGCAGCCTTTAACTGATCGAGGGTTAGAGTGCGGAAAAAATGGTGGCTGTTGCTGTCTAGGAGCCACCGCTGTTGCCGTGTAGTGTGCTTTCTACGTTATTCTCTTGCAGTGTCGCTTAAATAATTTCGGTTTGCATAACGTGCAGTAAGCTAAAATAGGGCGTATGCTTCTCTGTACTTTTCGCCAGGCTAGAGCCTCGTTTAGGGTGGGCGCCTCATGTCATTCCGTAGCTTACAAATGGCGACGGGACGCTCAAGCGCATGCGCGGACAAAACTGTGTCTATCTGGACTTCATGTTACTCATACAAACGCCATAAATCTATGCTTCTTTATCCCCTCCCAGGCTTTAGGATTCAATAACTACGGTCGCCTAGTTCGCCTGCTTAGTTAACCCGGTGTGTTTACTGTCGCAGGGCAGAACGCTACGTCCCCGTGGCAACATTTTCCTATCCGCAAACAAGCGCTGAGCGGTGTAATGCGCAAGCATTCAAGGGACACAGAAGCTGAGCAGCACATCTGTTCTTAAAGAAAATCTGCCCTTCCATATCCCTTCCAGCGTTGATTTCATGGCAGAAGATGCTTTAATGGCTGGGAAAACTACTTTCAAACGTTGAGTAAATATGAATCAAACAGCGACGGCGGTCGCGGTTAGAGTCACGATTAACCAGAAGTAAGAGAGGTAGCGGTAATATATACCGCTATAGAAGCAGCCGAATTTACTTTCACTATGTACGCAGAGCGTATGTAATTTTCGGTAAAAATGAGCCATACTTTCGCAAATCCCCACATTCTTTCAGCAAGGGAAAATGAAGCGAGGTATTCCTTCATGGGCCTGATGATCATTATTCACGCTTTGGTGAAGCGGAGCATACTGTCCTTGTGAAGAGCCTCGTCTGTTGTGGTCTAACCAACCGTTCTTACTCAGCTCGCCAACTTCCACAAGTGGTACCACTGCCCCAAGATGAACTAGTAGCGCCGTCCAGTGGCAGCAGGAGAAGATGTTGCAGACGCCTTATGTTTATTTACTTCTGGTGCAAGTTTTGCATTATATACAGCGGGGGTGGGGGAGTGTCTGGACGGGGTGTACCGGTATTGAGGTTTTTGCTACTTTCCACTTCATTTCAGAAGCTAGGTTAATATGGGGATATTCGTGTTCTTCTTCAGCCAATTAGCAGATATAGAGAAACTGCGGAGAGCGAGAGCTCCATGTGTGCGAGATTTCGGCGCATCTTACTGATACCTAGGAGGTCAAACAGAATCCCCAGCAGATAAATACAGCGCATATTTTCGTCGGTGTAAAGTCGGCGCGTCCAACTCATAATCGAACGATACAGAGAAACTTGTATTTTGACTTCCAAGTCTCTTTAAGCTAGCGGAAAGAGTACTCTCTGAGTGCGGACAAAACAGCAACAAGGGAGTCAACCGCCCGACGTATCCTTGGCAATGTCAGACTTTGAACACTCGAAGGCACCTAGCTATCTCCACATGCTGTCGCCACATATTCCGTCATGTATATCGCTCCTTCGGTTACAGAGCGACATATTCAATGTCCGAAATTTGCCCGACATGTCCCAATTGCTTGAGTCAAATTACATCAAATCACTGCTCCGCTAGGCCATCCTGGAAATTCAGGATGTTCTCTGAAACCACCGTCTATGTGTGGTGGAAGATCGGAAAAGCGTCAAGGATGGAACATTTCGATTCGGAAATCATCAATGCGAGCCCTCAATTTCATCGCGATTCTAAATATTGTGCAAATTGGTTAGAAATACAGTATTTATATTTTCATACTCCTTCGGAAGTGCCAAGCCAAACAGGGTAATGATAGGCAAAATGGACATTTTAGTCACAACACAACTAATAAATTATGCCTTAATTTATGCACTTTCAATATTTGGGAGGCTGGGCAAGAATACCGGTTCAAGTACAGGACTTCTGGGGGAAAACTGTTTTACGTTAAACCATGGCCTCCGCGATCGGCTGCTGGCGGCGCGCCGTTGCTGCGGCCGTCCCATTCGGCGCGGAGCAAGGCGGAGAGGTGTAATTTTGTTAACCCCTATATTCTCGGCGAGGTGGCGGCCTCAGCACAAAAATTTCCTAAAAGTATTCGTTGTTTATTTGGACAATATTTTTATTTATTTTGTTTGTATTTTTGGCGAGCCGATTGTACAGTGGCGTTGCGACAAGGCCACTGTTCAACGCCACCCCGTTACAAAAAGGAAGCCGCTAAGCGTCATCATCATCATTACGAAGAGACGCTCGTCTAGACGACGCTGCCTGCGCTTTGATTTGTAAATCTCCCTTCGTTGTCGCGTTTTCACGCAAGCAAACTTTTAATATGTGGTCTATGTGTTTTGACTGGACCGTACAACTACAGAATTCTTTAACTTAAGTTGTTGAACACCCACGATTGCGTTTTCACGTAGCCTTAGTTGTCGTTTGTTTGAAAGCCTAATGCCATAGCTCAGGGTTCTTTCATGTCTGGCCGAGTGAATGCCAGCGTGCGGTATTCTTTTTTCGCTGTTACAGCATTGTGGCGCGATATCGCTCCGCGAAAATATGCTGTTTTGCATTTTAATGCTCTGGGTATCTATTGTGTGTGTGTGTAGTGTGTGTGCGCGCGCGCGCGGGGTGTGTGTGTGTGTGTGGTGTGTGTGGTGTGTGTGTGTGTGTGTGTGTGGTGTGGTTGTGTGTGTGTGTGTGTGTGTGTGTGTGTGTGTGTGTGTGTGTGTGTGTGTGTGTGAGCGCGCGTGCGGGCGCGCGCCCGAATGAACCATTTTTTTCCGTTTTATTTTAATATTCTTTGATTTCTCAAGTGCCTACTGCAATCTGGGTATCGAAGTATTCGTCGTGAGTGAAAAGGTCACGGTTTCCCGGGATGAGTTTCACACCGCTACCGACTATTCATCTGCATTTTTGTAAAGAATGTTTCTGAATTTGTAGATTTTCTGAGGTAATAATCTACAAATAATTTGTTGGCATGACATATTAAGGGTATTATTTTTTGATGAGCAGTTAAGGTGATCACTAATATATATATGTCTAAGATCGGCGTATGTTGTTTGGGACACTAGTAGTAAACTCACCAAGTCGAGAACTAGCAATCGTACCTCGGGTAAATATTTTTATGACATTCCTTAGACCACGTCCATTTGTATTGGACTGGAAGTCTCTTTGTGCCTTTGTATATGCAAGCATGCATGAAACGGCACCAGCACGTTTACCCTGCCTATTGCGGAAGAAATGCTGATAGCCATTTGGACAGTAAACACTTCTCGCGGTAAATAGTATCGCGGTAAACGTTGTTCCAAACGTTTCAAGTAGTGTTGCATTGTCATTTACTTTATCTGTCAAAGACCCCACGTTTACAGGCGAAAAAAGAGGACGACATAGGTGGTATTTTGGTGTTTACCAATGTTGGATTACGGTCGGTTGAATTGCCATAATGTGGTTCTTGCTCGGAACGCGCGAAACATGGGTTCCCTGGGTTCCAAACATCATGTACGAGATTTTCAGAAATAAATCTGAAAAACATGTCGTTTCGGAACCATGCGTGTAACAAAAAAGGATACTGCTGTGCAACGAATTCACTTACGCATCACCCCGGGAAGTCTACGTAAAAATTTCAAAAGCACCAGTAACTACCCTAATGGCAACAGTAACTACTTCTATCCTTTTCCTGCTTTGGGTGTGCAGTAACTTTTTTATTAAACGTCGCCCACAGGCTGCGAAGCCAGAATTTTTGTCCCTTGTGCTCGCCCGCGCCAGGGAAAGCAAACTTTGGCTACGGGCGCCGCGGTGCCTTGAAAAACGCGACCACGGCCTTTTCAACTTATGCTCTCTCCGGGAGGCTGGGACGGCCAGTGCAATGGCGCGCCGTCGGTAGCCGATCGCGGAGGCTACGATTAAACAATCAATTACGCCCTCCCCTCTGATGGCAGAAAGTTCGGAGGGGTCCTCTGACAGATACCGAGTAACAAACTATGCACCTCGACATTTACGCTCTGTTCATATTATACCTGGAACGGGCACTCTGTACGGTTGGGAAGTACATCTCAATTTAAAAAACACGTACAGGCATTGATTTCAACCACTCCCATTGATTTTTACCTCGAAGCGTTCTCTTATACTTGGAGGACTCGTTAAACCTGGATTGGACGGAGTAGTCGGTGCACATTCTCCAGATGGTACGACTGCGTAAGGTACTTTGTCAACAATCAACAGCATGTCCTTCATTTCTTTTTAGGTATGTCCTAAAGGCACCATCGGTATTAATCCGGCTATAAGACGGCTAGGAAGAATTTAGAGCACAATAAAGAACGACGAAGCCATACCTGAAGGAATAAAAAGATACGGAGCTGCTTTGTGAAATGGCTCTGGAAAGCCAGGGCCCTAAATGTCAGCCCTCTCGAGGGAAGTGTACCCGGGGAGTTCGGGTAGCTCAGCCTTCGAGATTGCGATGGCTTAATAGGGAGAGACCCGGAAAATGCGCTCTCTCCTGAGATTGGGGCTTGCCAGAGAGATAAAAAAAGAAAACCCTCCGCGCACACAGGAAATTTTTCCGGGTGTTCTCTGTACCTCAACGCACTTACTTTGTTTTAGTAGAGAAAATTCTTCAGATTGCCGGCATGGAATAGATCCGAACAAACGCACTTCGAAACACTTTCTAACGCTCCTAAAAGAAAGAAACTTCTTCAGTGGAGAGGTTGGGCGTCTTTATATATATTTATTGCTTTTCAGTATCATGTGCTGGCCATCATTGTCTACGACACTGTTGCGGAAATGTATTTGCGAAACATCAGCCTTCTCCTCTTCCTTAAAAAAATGCTGTGTTTAATAGTAACACTAGTATTTTTCCAGGGTACCTTACAATAAATAATGTATCGTCACAACTATTATACACTAGTTGTCCACAAAATGCCTATTAAGGCGTGCCCAGGCAGTGGTTTACACCCGCGCAAAGCTTTCGTAATCACAGCATATCAACATTTTCGGGGAAATGTTTTTTGGAACATTAATGTGTGTTTAAGGGGTGTTTGGGGACAAAGGCCTACCTTGAATACTCACGAGGTTTTGTGCAGCGCGAGCGTCCTTTTTATGAACTATCAAAATTTTGAACGCAGTAGTTGTCCCTTCAAGTAATTGGGCCCGACTAGCGCGGGTAAAACATTCAAGCGCATGTGGGATGACCACACCAAAAGTTCTGTCAGCTTAAAAGAGTACCTAAGGCAAAAATAGAAATGTAGGCGCTTTACAATTCAATATAGTGACTTCATTTCTGGTAATATATAATAACAAACAAATGTATAACTCTGTTTGATGATAGAAATGAGTAATTAAAATAGGCTGAACATTTCAGTCGGTCTGCCAAAGAAAGCCATATACGTAAGCATAGTTTAGTCGACGGAAATATTGCACCAGCACACGTTACTGTGCTTACCAGTGTATGCAATTATTCACCATAAACACGCACCACTGGCAAAGATCTACGTGATTCTGTTGCGTGTTTTTGCCGTATTCAGGCGATTACCGGGGTTCTTTGCGTTAGGCCAATGTATTCCATACTTTTCATCCCTGTGTGGGTGTACCGCTGTCACACAAGATATTTCATAGATATGTCCCTGGTGATGCCGTTCGCTAATACAGTTGTGATATGCTTACGATTGGATAACGCTATCTCTCAATCTAAGTCTTTGCTGCCTTTCGTTATCCCCAAGAACAGGTTTTTGGGACCTGGGGCTTAGTATCATTATGTGCCCTTTGCAGTCTAAGGGCACTCTCTGTACCTCTTACTAAGGGCCCGAATGGCACTTCACTTAAGTATGCACATATGATATGGAACGCATTCGTCGGTAGCTCAACTTTGCGAGCAATTTAATCTATCTGGCCAATAGTGTCGGGAAGAATTAAAAAAAAAATTGCACACGTCACCCTGAAACCCAATTCTCAAGCAACGGTGTTGTGAATTACCCTGCGATTAGTGTAAGTGTTAGGTTAAAGCCTATAGAGTTATCTTTTCTTACCGTAAATCAAATATCGACTGTTTTTATTTACCTGAAATGAAGCACTAAACCAAAATTCCCCATTGCAAACTTCACCTTGCGTAACAAAAAATTATCCCTGGAGTACACTCGAACAAGGGACTTTCTAGCCTAGAAGTATAAAATTTTTTTGAACAATTTTTTTATTGAAGAGGGGGATTGAAGGCAAGGCTTGCTAAATGCTGATGGATCTCAGTTTTCAGGTGATATTAGCCACGCGTTCATGGTTTTTGGGAATGTTGCAATGTATAACTATAGATATCGCCTGTAATAGTGGCTGCAACTAGATAAACGCCTCTTCCAAAATATTGCTCGCGAACCTCTGTCTTTTTACCTGCTTTCGATGCCAACGCAATACGGCTTTGCTTTGGGAGATGTGCAGCAAAGAGTAGTGCGCATAAATTTAGTGTTTAGACTTTTCTGTGTGGCGCCCTCGAGGAGCGCCACGTACTTAGAAGACAGCTAACACATTCTATCCTTCTGTGTTTATAGTCCTCGTCTCCACCATTTTGCAATAATTTTAACAATTCCAAAGAGCCTTGCAGAATAAGTCTCTTGCAAGGAGATTTAACGTTGCTCTTTTATACTTCCAAAATGGCTGTTTTTATGCTGAATACTATAGAGATGCCCTTAAAGGCATGGCTGCCGTGTAAAAAGAATTTTTCTGTCTGCATTGAATAGGCTGCTTTTGTATAGGGGCCGGGCGAACGTTGTACGGCAGCAGCGTCGCTTCAGTGAACAGCGCCGCCCGTGGCGAACCGCTCGCCCGTGGAATTCTCGTGGCGGTCAACGTCGCGTAGTTGCACATGGCTTTCTGTCACCACTGCTGTGGTGCCGCTTGGAAGCGGAAATAACTGAAAGTAATTTTTTTCAGATCGCGAAATCTTGAAAGCAGAGGCTCCTTTACGAGTCATTCCAGGTAAATGATTCAGGCCTATACTCAGTAATTGCATATTGAACACGACGCTCAATGCGCCAAGCTGAAAGTTAAGATGCAAGGGCAAGTACGTTCTTTCGTGCAACATTTTCATGCAGTATCTTGCCTGCGTGCCGTTTGGTGTATCTAGGAATATTAAGAAGCTGGATGCTCCTGCAAACCCGGCATGTGCAGTTGATCCAAGTATCCTGTTGCGCTGGCCTTTAGCAGTTGAGGACAAGACGCTGTTGTGCACGACCGAAATTTTTGTGGTGCCTTTAAAGATTTCACCCGAAAAAAACACTTATGTGGCATGACGCTACGTAACCTGATTGAACACAATAAATAGTAGGAATTCCACCGAAATACATTTACAACAGCAATCGAAAACCATTTACAGCCTAAATGTGGCGTGACAGTAAAATGCTATTGCTCGTCGCGGAAAAGCATTGCTTTACGCCTGCAATGAGACTTGCAATGTTTGCTGGCTACATGGTTAGCTGTTTTCGAAAAACAAAAATTAAAAACAATTATTGCACGGATAAAGGACGACAGACAAAATGGTGCCAAAAGCCAGGCCTCAGTTTCACAAGTGAATGCTGCCGTCGCGTTTTACAAAGTACCCACCTCCATCGAATGACGATAATTGTTTAACGCAAAGCTTTCGCATGCCGGTTTGCTTGGTTGCCATCTGGGTTTGCGCTAAATCTCGCAGACATTTTGAACTTTGACTAGTTTAGCTTTGAATTTGACAGGCAAACCGTTTGGTCTTTTGAACCCAGCGGCTTTGACTTTCGCCCTTCCTCATTCTATTTAGCACGAAGAACGATTTGCATTAAACCATCATCGTCCTTAGACGGAGGGGTGGATGATATTTTATGTTTATTTTGGAGGTTCATGCACCCCTTTCATAATCCAAACTGCCTCCAGCGTCTTGCAAATGCGTCTGTGCTGGAGGACTCAAGCTCAGGCAACTCAAGCTGGGGAAATTTTGAGGCAACTACGTGCGGCCAATTTCGTTTGCTTTGAAGCAGAAAATGTTCGACATATTCATAGTTGAAAGTATTTTTACGAAGAACAATCTATATTTCCTCTTGGCGCTACCAGTTCAGCGTTTTCAAACTATCTCAGTAACAAATATGAAGTGTACATTTCCGTATGCTCCCGATTATATATTGACGAAATACCTCATAAGCCGGTGCGTTCTAGCCTCAGTTGTTTTGGTGGGCAAGCTAAATAAACAATCATACTTCCAGCCACCCACACCACAATTATGAAAAAATTCGGATTCAGCACAAAAAATCAGAGTGCATCTCCGAGGTTATGCAGGTTTCAGGCATCCGTAAAGGGGCTCTATTTTTTTCGTGGAGAAATGCTGCAAAGTCAGGTGCTGTAGGGCCCCAGCTTCCTGTTGAAGAGAAACGTGCTTGGCGGCCGCCATTGTACCCGTTCAATTTCTACATTTCTTTTGTTTGCTATTGTTTGCATGTTTTGCTATTGCTAGCAATTTCTTTTGGTGTTCAAAAGCATGAAAACAGTTTAAACTGACTCGCCTTTGTTTATTTCGTATGCGGCGCTAGCCTCGCGTACATTGTGAAACAGTCAAGCAGTGAGAATTTAGGGCTAGTCATGTGGTCCTGGACAAAAAAAAAACATTGCCCACTGCCTATGTCCTCGGTAACGGCTCAATGCAGAGCCATCTCCAATGAAAATATACGATTACATAAACCGGAACATCAGCTCCTTCAAGCCGCTCTCGCGTTATTCCAACTTCACCTTGCGAAATTATTTTTTTCAAGGTTACAAACTTCCCAGAAGGGAATATTTTGTAAATAAAGAATATTATACAGAACTATACTGCAGTCATCTTATGTTTATTTCCTCTAAACAATTATTAACAGTTGTGAGTTGCCTACCGGAATTGTGGCGCATATATTTACCTACGGTTACAATTGGACATTTTTTAAGTGGCACAAAACGTTTTTAAACCCAAATGTTTTGGAAATATGTAAATCCTTGTAACAATGAGGCGATCCCGTTGATAGATGACGACTGCAACAAGGTTTCAGGTTTAGATTGTCCTGCACTCCTAAGCGTAACTTTTATAAACACTTTTTTCTCACTACTTGTACTAATGCTAACCAATTTCCAGAGATTCCTGTTTACGAATACTGGCATAGGCTGCCCTTTCGGTAGAATCAGCTGGCATTGTGCATATAATCAACTAGTTAAAAACGTTTTCTTCTGCCAGCATTTACGATAACAATGCTAAGTTTCGAAAACGCACAAGTCAGTAGACTTCGATTTTGGTTGCTAAGCTATTTCAACGATGTTTAGAATCATGATTACTTTATGACAGGGTAGTTCAAGTCTTTACATTTGGTAGTACTGTATCGCCTAGAAATTATCATCCTATATCCCTCACCAGCAACCTGTAAAATTTTGAAAACGTCGTTTTACACTAACTTTGCCCAATTTCTTGAATATAATTCTTTCTTTCAACCCGCCCAACATGAATTTCATAAACACCATTCCTGTGAAACTAAATTCTTATCGTTCACCATAAAATTCATGCCGTTTTCGATGACCGTTTCTCTCCAGAGGGGATATTCTTGGACTTGTCGGAGGCATCTGAGAAGGTAAGTCACCGACTTTTAATTTTAAAGCTTCGTATCCTAAACCTCGACAGTAAAGTACTTAAATCGACAGAACGTTTTTATTTTTTTTTATTTATTGCGTATACCTACAGCGCTGATATGGCAGTATTGTAGGGAGGTTAAAATCTTGATGCATAAAGCAATCACAAAAAAGGGCAATACACAAAATGGCCACATCCCTTAGAAATACAATGGCGGAGCATACTACACAACTGTTACACTTTACATCCCAAAATTATCAATGGAAGTGTGAAAATCAGATGCTGCAACTACTTCCCTGGGAAGAGCATTCCTATCTTCAATCGTTTTAGGAAGAAATGAGTATTTAAAGACATCAATGCGGAACTGATACGGTCTAATTTTTCTTGGGTTATCTCGTCTACCAGTGATGTAATAAGGTTCTTTTAGAGGAGTGTTTTTGTTCATTCCTGTGTTATCACTTAGAGTGTTAAAAATTTTTAACCTCCATTCTTTCCTACGTGCTGCCAAAGTTTCCATCTGTGTCCGTCAAAAATACTCGAGCTTCTGACAGTGAAATCGTAATTGGCTGTGACAAAGCGTGCTGCTCGCTTTTGGACGCGCTCTAACTTATCCATCGCTCTAACTTATCCATATTCTTATTATAAATGGATCCCATGATTGCCAACGTATGCTAGCACAGGCCTAATGTTAGTGACGTACAACGTTTTCCTTCAAACCTGTAGGGACATGCTTAAACTTCCTCTGAAAAAAATACAACATCTGGGACGCTTTCGCCGCAAGTGTGTCCACGTGCGCAGACTAATTCATATTCGGAGAAAATGTGAAACCCAGATATCTAACTTCATCGCACATTTTCAAGGCGGTTTCATTTATGCGGTATGAAGTTAGTAACTTATTTCCCTTATTTGTAAATTTTACATGGTACCACTTCTTTATATTCAATGACATCTTCTATTTATCACACCAACTAGTTAGAGGGTTATTAACCGGTGCCAGTTTGTTTGAGCTAATCATTCCAATTCTTTCCTTGCAATTGAAGCGTGAGGATTTCCTCAGGGTTCAGTTTTATGACCAATAATATTACTGATATATATCGCCACGGCTTATTCATATTCATATTCGATTCATATTCATATTCATATTCGACACCGTATTCATATTCATATTCGATGGCATATTCAACACCGTGTGAACGGTGTTGAATATGCCATCGAATTTCGAAGGCCGAGCGCACTTCGAAGGCGAGTAAGTACTTCGGCCATCGAAGGCCGAGCGTACTTACTCGAAGTTGGAAAAAGAAGCACTGGCGCTGGTCTTCGAAGTCACACGGTTTGAGTACTACTTATATGGACACCGATTTACGTTAGTAACAGACCACAAACACCTTACTGCCTTATTCAATCCAAGTTAACCGATTCCACCAATGGCTTCCGTGAGAATCCAGCGTTGGGCTTTATTACTAAAACAAATCATGACACTGCGTCTGGCGCATTATAACCGAGAGGTTGCTGTGCCAAAAAACCACAACTTCTTCTTCTTCATCACGACACATTGCAAAATCACAAGAACAGATAAAATTGCAATGCGTGCGCCCTATGTCGTCTGCCACTGCTGGTTAAGGAGTCGCGCGTCGGCTGCACGGACGCATGTGTTTTTTATACCCGAGTTCTCGAGGAAACGCTGATATGCGCCCGCCAGATGGCACAACTGACTGAGGAAGACACCAACCTCCGGCAGGTGAGAAAGTACATTGCAGAGGGGTGGTCGTCTTACCTAATGCGGGGTCACGAGCAACTCCAACCGTACTTTAACCGGAGAGCAGAGCTTACCGCAAACGAACATTTGGTGTGTTTGGGATACCGCGTGCATTGTTATATCCATAGCTATTGCAAAACGCATGTCTGAGTCAGCGTGGAAAGCATGGCCCGAACTCTGTTTCGGTACTCGGGACTGGATAGTCACATACAACTGCTGTTTAAATCATGCTGTACATGTGCGCAGGCTTTGACAATGACACAAGCCCAGATATCTTTAGCCTTGCCAGACACCGGCGAAAGAACGAACAGACTACACGCAGAATTTGCCGGTTTAATCGACAGCCAGAGTGTATTGGCTGGGGTGGACGGCGAAACGAAATGAATGCACGCAGTTCTTTTGAAAGTTGCCACAGCGCAATCGACGGTTGATGCGCTAAGGTCAATATTTAGTACGATTTGGCCCGTTAAAAACTGTCTGATCAATAGCCAGATGGTATTGGTTGGGGTGGATGCCAAAACAAAACAAAAAAAAAACCCGCCCGCATCTTCCCATGGGGGGAAATCGAGTAAATGCGTCGCAGAGTGGTGGGGGTATCGCGTGAATGTTGCGTAATTGGGTATGGTTTGGGAATGCTTAATTGTTATTTCGTCTTCATTATTCTTATTTATTGAATGAAGGAGAAGCGAAGGAAAGGAGTGTAAAGTTAAAGTCTGTCTTTATTGCTTGGTGCCGTCAAGCAAAGCGTCAAGTCAAGCGAAAGCCAAGCAAAGACGCCCTTGACTGAAGTCTGAACGCGCGCTCCGCCGCTTATATACACACCGCCCGCGTTCGAGGGAGAGGAGTACGGGGAGAGACGCGCATGCGCACACTTCCGTACACAAGCACGCGAACTTTCCACGCACCCACCATGCCGTTATCATGTGTACACGCCCTGCCGCTGTTACTGTTGAGCGCGACACAGCGCACGGGTAGCTACGACGCATGCGCGCACGGATGCGCTCCCGCCGCACCGCCTCAGCTGTTGTTGAGAGCGACGGAGCGCACGGGGTACACGCGCTCCTCCCTCACCGCCGCACCTGTTGTTGGGAGCGAGGAGAGTACGGGGGAGAGACGTGCACCTGCGTCTTGACGCGACGCGCATGCGCAGTGAGCGTGTGGACGGCGCCGACAACATCGACGAGTGACATCGCGTGCCTAAGAAATGCTCCGCATTTAAAAGGATGGGCAGAGTTCTTATCAACGTTGACACAGCGCAATCGATGGTTAATGGGCTGAGGTCAAATTTGTGCACGTTTTCGCCTTTCAAACATGGTCGTTTCAGATAACGGACCACATTTTCTGTGCGCTGTATTCCGCACATTTATGGCACGAAACACCTAGCAAGAGCCAAAACAGCCCCGTATCACCCACAATCCAACAGATTAGCTGAAAGAGCGGCGTGCAGGCTCAAAGAAGGGCTGAAGAAAAACCATGGAAGGTACCTGAAAACATAAATATCCCGGTTCCCGCTTTTGTATCGCCGAACGTCTGTCAAGGATGGCAAGTCACCTGCGGAGCTGCAACTCGGATATCAGATAAGAACCGACATTGACTCCCTGACGCTGGACAACGACAGAGCAGAAATCCAACTGAGAGCGAGAAAATCTAAATTTTATGCCGGGGCGCCCGTCTGGATGCACAGTTTCGGATTGGGTGGGTGGTGGTTTCCTACATTCGTGGTCAGTCACCAAGGCTCCGGGATATTTATGGTTGATTCTGAACAGGGACTTCCGTGAAAGCATCTGGACCACTGGAAATGTCGGGCTGAAGCACAAGACTGTCGCTCTGAACATGTTAACAAGCGGAAAACCACCGAGAGTAACCCTACCTCCCCGCAGGATGCTTTGATCTTATCTCCCTGTACTACGACCTCAGTGCCCGAGAGCACGCAAGCAGCCGAGGCTGAAGCTGATACGGCAACTTTGCAAAAATTCACATTGCTCCATCAGCCCCCTGACTACTGCGGCTTTTCTCCTGAAAGTGTTACCAGGTTAGGAGAAAAGACATTATACGCAATCATCATCATCACCAATAATTTGAGGAATCATCATAATTTTGATCTTGCTTCGGGAAATAAAACAAGCTTCCATCTTCCCCTGTCGTTCGTGGCTGGTCCTCAATTTATTATTCTCTCGGGAGCGACATAGCAAGGGTGGCTACCAAGAATCGGGTTGCCAACGAGAGGAAGGCCATTAAATAGATTGACACATGAACGTACAAGCTACGAAGCAACAGGAATAGATTCTGGTAATGCAGGAATGCAGCGGGTGGAGTTCAGTTGGAGAAGCCTTTATCCTGCAGTTATCACATATAAGCTGATGGTGACGATGATGATGAATAAAAAAAGGCCATTCCAGATTTCATTTTAATAAGTAGTTCCCAAAATCAGCGAAAAGTTTAATAAATAAGTTGGAAACCGGTAAGCTTACGCGGCTAAAAAATAGAAGCGCTCTCTGGACAACTAGAAAGACTCTGCACACTATCACTGCCAAAACGGCTCGCATGAACCGGACGAACACTTCTTTCCCTGGCGCATAACATGGTAGCATGCGCATGTCTGGCTGCAAAGTCATGTGGTTCGTCTTGTTTTCGTTCACAAATCTGTCCGGAGCATCCTGTACACTTACTGTAGTGTAAGCAAACGCAAGAGATCGTACACTACAATACACCATCTTTGTCCACAACACTTTACTACAGCTCTATTGACATACTGTGAGTGCAATCACCGTTAAAACTACCGCTAACAGTTTTTCTCTTCCGCGCTGTGCAACACGCGGTATCCAAGCAATAGTTAGTAGGAAATGAAAATGTCTGAATTTATTTTGCCTCTGCGCGACACGTCACGTCGAATACAATTTGTATTTCGCTAACGCTAAATGTTAGCTTTTTCTCGGGCGATGCTCGACGTGGGGACGTGCAGCGCTGGTAGAACATCCAATGCCTTTTTTTGTGGATGGGCGGGGGATAGTATTTAGCCACATGAGGTGCAGCTGGCCTATGGGGCATGTCGTGCCGGTGGGCACACGAGTAATGTATGTTACCTTTCGTTTCCCTTTTTCGCGTTTTTTTTAACCACAGTCGCCATGGCCGCGATGGATCTTACGCTCTTTTCACCAGGAGGACAACGCACTTGTCCAAAAAAGGTGGTTGATCTTACTTACGCAAGTAGGGCACACTTTAACCATATCTACTAGTTCAAGTGGAATATTTATTTTCGCCCGTTTCCGTTCATGTATTGAAATAAAACTTCATTGGGTTTGGCTTCACGTCGGCAGACATTTTTGCTTAAGCTATATATATATTCACGTGCAGTCTCCCCTAGGAACGGTGCAGTTTTTAAAAAGCAACCCCTACAGCGCCATTCTGCGTGGAAGCGTGAAAGCATGGAAGCGTCGTCATTCTTCCCCAAAACAATTCCTTTTCAGCGAAGCAAAACCATTCGACGAGAATGTGTTCATTTAATCATGCTAATCAACAAGACAGCGGCGTAGACAGAAGACACCACGCAAATTTCAGCGCATGTCGCGAAATCTTGAAAGGAGAGGCACCTTTACGAGTCATGCCAGGTATATTATTTCCGCCCATACTAAGTAATTGCATATTGCACACGACGCTCAAAGCCCCACGCTGGAAGTGAATGTGAAAGTGCAAGTCAGCTCCTTCGTGAAACGTTTTCATACAGCATGTTGCCTGCGTGTAGTTTGGTGCATCGAGGAATATAGAGCAGCTAAAGGCATCCGCAAATCCGTCATGTGCAGGCAGTCCATGTATGCTCCGGCACTCGCCTTTCGCAGTTGATAACAAGACGTCGTAGTGCACGAGCGGAATGTTCGGGGTGATTTCTAAGATTTCACCCTAAAACAAAACCTCTGTGGCATGACCCTACGTAATTTCATTGAATACGATATAAATTGTTTTAATTTCGACGAGGAATAACAAAATCTTTCAAAAGAACTAAAACCACCTGCAATGTCCCTGTCAAAACGATTTCCTAAGGCTAAACTTCTTGAATACTGGTAGCTGATGTAACAAAATTGACAAAAAGAAAAAATTAGGACATGATATCAAGCCAATCCTCTAGTCAAATTGGGAACCTCCACGTCAGAGAGGCCACCTGGCCTGCTGGCATACTCTACACCGGTAGGCACGTGTACACGCCGGGTGACAGGTGGTACATATCGGACGTGAGCGAAACAAAAGCACCTAACTCACATGCTACTCGGGAAGAAACTCAGGGTAATTTTTAATCTGGTAAATTTTCTGTTTGAAGAATAACATATCTCAATAAGCATGGTTGCATGAGATTCATGAGTTCAATTTTTCTCCGCCTCCACCACAGTATTGCCAGAATTACTGGACCTTTGAACAAAGGAAGACAGTTTCGCACTCTCTTAAAGGTTCTGCAGCGACTTCTTCAAAGCCAGTATTTTAATCTCATTGACCCGAAGAGGAAAATACAGAGTTGAATGTAAACACTAAGTTGAACGCCCTTGTAGCGACCAGCATGCCGAAGAAGTGGATAGTGGAGATTGCGGTTATGATCTCCTAACAGTTGCCACATGCAATAAAGCAGCAGCGAAGGTCGGCTGTCGCCCAGCTCCGCGGTGTTCAGAAGCTGCTCCAACCTGCTGCGCTCCGACTCAGACTTGCATAGGATGATTGCTGCCTTGCGGTGGTCGTACGGCGCAACAGAATATGGGGTATCGAGGATGTCGGCAAGATCGTCCCCGATGCTGCCTTGCAAAGAGGTTACGACGCTGTTGTACTTCGTCTCCTGGCTAGTGATGCGATGTAGAGAAAAGCGCACTTCGCTTTGCGTGAACCATGTTCCCGGGTTCCGAGTCCAAAGTGTAGTGCTATGGCGTATAGGCGTTTCCTAGTGCACAAAGCCAAGCGACGCGTGGCGCCATATATGGGCATGTTTGAAGCTGTCCACGTGCATGTGGTCCTCAATTTAATCGCTCAGAAGCGTTTGGTTTCGTAGTGTAGTAGTTCCGCTTCTGCTAAGCAAACATAATAATCCTGGTTCAAATCCGGTTTCCGTTTTTTTTTTTCATTTTTAAGGGTTTGTCATATTCGAATATTAAACTTTCTTATCACTCACATAATGTATTTGTGACAGATTTAGGCATTGTAAATATGATTTCGGGTATTCTCGTCTCCTTTTGTTCTGTTTCAGGTGCTGCTTTTTGTATGTTTTTGAGGATTTTCCCCTTTTAGGTCGGTTTCGGCTATTTCTTTTGAATATTTTCTACAACATGGTTTTGAAGCATTACAATTCGGTTTTGGGGTTTATTTGTTACGATTCGGGTGGTTTTGTATCCTTTAGATACGTTTATGCTTGCATATAACCCCAATAAGCAAGCTCAGGTTACGGCTGGCTCTACTGACGAGGAAATGAATATACGCTAGTGCTGTGCACAGGTGCGGTTGTGGTGTGAGGAGGCGGAGCTGCTTCATGGTCGCGCGGAGCTGCTTCAAGAATGTTAAGTTTCTACGATGGAAATGAATCGCAGAACGTTATTGGCAAGTGGCCCCTCCACAAGAATATTGAAAATAATTTCAGTTCTCATCGACGATGGCCAACACGTGTGGATGTTCGAATGAGAAAGCAGCCAAATAGATGGACATCATTTTTTATAATAGTGCAAAAAGAAGTAAAGTTCGGCAGACCAAATATTTAGCACTCGAAAATCTTCAAAAAATGGTAATCGAACCCTACATCCACATAAAACTTGAAAAAAGAAACAGGTAAACTGCTCCGCATTTCAATGTTACTGAATTCAGTTGAAGAGGCCATTCATCATTGGAAGAAGTTTTACAACCTGCATCTATAAGTGTCGATGAACTCTGACGAAAGTTTAAAGATACCCTATTACGCTTTATAGAGTTATATGCACTAAATAAAACGAACAGAACACAGGAAAAAAATCCCTGGTATATTCGCGATATATTCACGCAATAGCAAGGTTAAAATATTTGCAAATCCCTAAAAGTAAGTAATAATAAATCAAAGACTGGTCTCATAACCTGCATCACTGACATGGAATTAAAAATAAGACTAAAAAAAAACGAAATATTTCACCAATACCCTTCCTGTTTACGTCAGAAATACGCCGAAATTTTTGTGGTAAAATTAAAAATTCAAAGACGAGCGGAAACTCTGGTGTTCTAAAGATGACGTTTGACGCCTTCTTCGCTCAATGAGTACATTCCAGCAGTTGCCGGACTGATTTCGGCAGTACATCACAAATCACAATTTCCATCAAAAACCATTAAAACTGCCGTTGCTAACTGTGGAAGGCATCCATCATCTGCTTCTCCAACGTGGCCTAACGAAAAATTCAGGGCTAAGGACAACCCAATTTCTAAATGGCAAGGTGTCTGAGTAGAAGAACGAACTCCTGTGACAAATGTGTGCGCACTAATCAAACACATCTACGAACGGTCGAAATGTATACCGATACGTGATTTATGAGATGAAGGAATACTAATACAGAACTTCTTCTTGATCGATGCATGGATTGCGCCGTCTAGAACCGCTATTTTTTCCAGATTATTAGGTATCCGTTTTGACAGATTGGAAGCCAAACTTTACAAAAGCGCCGTGTGTCTAGACATCGTAAAGCTTTTCGGTCGAAAAACGGGTCTAAGCGAAAATCACTTAATTCTTTTACTGAAGGCCATCCGTCAACCTAGAAATGTGTCATTTATAAGGCGTCGCTAAACTCTGCAAAACTTTCCATCGAAACTGTTGTACTAGCATTTCACGAAGAAGTGTACGGGTCTTAATTTATTTTTGATTTTTTCTGTCAGTCTTCCTAAGGACCCTGCCCAAAAACATTTTCCTGGGCTTCCTCAAAATTTGAGCGCACCGTAAAAAAACAGCTACGCATGCTGATCCAGAACGTTTCGCGCTCATTGCAACACGAAACAAAGAGAATATTCTCCGCTAAGAGTTCCGTCCCGACAGATGGTTGCTCCATACTTTTTATTAAGAATAAAGTAAGCGCTCCTCGAGCGCATTAAGACGGACAAAATTTGAACCTGTACACATTAGGTGCCATCGCCCAATCAGCCTTCTAACGAAAGCCCTAACCTATTGACAAATGAAATTCTAGGACCCTCTGCATTTCGCAGATCTTGCGCTTGAACACAGTAAGCTCATCAAGTCCCATCCGCCTAAAAAGTCAGGATAGTGTGCTGGATTTATTCTTTCCTTCTAAAACGGAGTGCAAAACATTTTCCTCGACCCTCGACATTTTCCCGCTCCAACCAGGTACATTAGAAATAGCCTTCTCATTATTCTAAATATTAGGCTCAGGGCAACGCAGAACGATGAAAATACATACCCTGCGCGGAACTTGATAATACGCGTGCATATAGAATCTCTCGAAGCGGGCGTGCCTTTATTAATGAATCTATTTCGTGGACAGTGAGCTCTCTGTGATGGAAGCGTTTTTATTGCATTAAATTTTTTAATCTTCAATGCATGTTTTGAGCAAGTAAATACTTCTACAAGGCAAGAATGTTCGCCTAATTAACTTTAGAGAGGAGTTGCTCAGGCAGCGTCATACTTGAGTATATGTTTTTTAGGAAGTGCTGCTTTTTATGCCCAGACAGCGTATCGGTTTTTTTATCCTTATAAAATATGCTGATTTTTGTAGCCCAATATTTTGGCTGGTGCTTTCGTCACAATGAGTTAGCAACCAATATTTGCGCTTCCTTTTAGACGTTAGACGTCTGTTGAACTGGCGTAGCCCTTGGATTCGTTGGTATTTGTAGGAATATTTGTGTGTATCTGTTCTTTGCACACGGGTAAATTAAACAAGAGAGAAATAGGACGTTATATATTCCCTCCTTAAGTAAGAAAGAGAAAGGTTTATTATTTATTTAATACATACTGCGACCAAACTTCATTTCAAGCAGAAGGACACGGCACAATGCAAAGAGCGATGCAATAAAATATACACAAAAAAACATTGCACAGTTACCCAGTATCGGAAGGACTTATTTCAGTTACTCGGTTCCAGTCTGAACTGGTGCGTGGGAAAACGAACATTTGAACTTGTCCGTTTTTGCGAAGTACGTATATGTATCAACAACTGCAAATTCCCGTATTTTCAAACCTATTGCCTCACAATGCAAGCTTATCCGGTAGTACTGGCCTTTGTAGCGCTTATTCTGGGCATTTTGCTGCGCAGTTTTAAAACAGTGCCCTAATTTACTTCCGTGCAAGACGTAAAGTTTAACTATGTAATGACGTGCTTTACGCCCCTTTACTGGTGGGAAAACGTTTGTGCGCATTCATAATCACTTCACCTATATGTTGTCATTAAAATCGAACGTCAACGTTCTCCATGATTTTCTTTTTAAGATGCTTCGAATGAATATCAATTGACAGTAGAGTTCTTAGTTGCAGATATATTATCAAACCACACGAATTAGGAATTTCAGGTTGATATTCAGCATCTCTAAGCTGCACCTGAACTCTAAAATCCTTGTTACAGCGGCTTCTTTAATAACCGTATAAAACTAACGTCGCCAGATTGCTTCTGAGTTGTGATGCTTTTATTTCGATGTGAACGTGCCCATCATATACAAGTAGTGCAAATGATATACAATTTATTTTATGTCAGTGTGGTATGGGAGCGGTTATATCGCCTGGAACACCACGCTACTACTTTCACGCAACGTATTTATAGGAAATTTGCAACACAGCTTGCATTCATATAATCAAGCAATATGTTGGCGTACTGAAGGGCCTCTCCGAAGCTCGATACGTATAGGAAACGATATTTAACCACTCTCCCCATCCAAATAACTTGTTAATTGCTCCTGATCAGTTATACAATATTGTACGTGTGACATGTGACAGAAACACCCTGGGTACAGGATAGACGTTTTGTAAACAAAAAACATGTTCTTGCTCATGATATTCTCCACCCGTGAGTTGTATACCACTAATCTATTTATCAGTTATTCTTGAGAAGTTCAATGCATGGTGGCTAGAGTGCAAGTTCTGAAATCTATTCTCATATGAGTTGTTGCTTTAGAATTGGTAATTTCAAGAAGAAATTCATTATAAGTTGGAGTGGTCGAGTTTGACCTATTTCAAGTTGATTCTCCCAAACTGCGTATGAGCCCTTTGTCTAGAATTACAAATTTCAGCAGAAGCAACATAGAAAATTTTGAATAAGGCAAAAACACGCCGCAGATGGTGATATAAAGAAAGCTGTGCACATTGACTTAATCGGCACTCTTACGCCTATTTGAGAAGGACCTTTCTTACTGCGCGTTAGAATAAATTCATATGTGCGCATTTCCACAGCAGAACTTATACAGATATTTCAATTTGGATCACGTATTTGTTGCTCATTGGTACGTAGTTTCCATTGCCCTATCAGCTGCCGGCTCTTTTTAGGAAAACCAGGCAATATGTTTTCTATTAAGTGTGGAGATTCAAGAAGGCCGACTTGTCTGGAGGGCAGTAGGGAACTGATTTCTTCGAAAGGAACCAGTCGCTGAATCGTAATAGCTACCGTACCCGGCAAAATCAATCATATTAGCCGGTCTGGTGGTTTCTTTGAAGGAAATGATTCCTGTGTAATATCTCAGTCAAGCAAGTGAACGTTCGCGTTTAATATTTCAAAGACGGGCTAAAGAATCTTGTTGACAGCAAAAACTGGAGGCGTAGGCGCAGGCGTATTATGTACGGTTTTGGTGCACTCGAATATTAGGACCACGTGAAATGGGAACGTATTATTAGAGAATTGTGTTCTAAGCATCGAAACATGAAGATAGCGATATTGAACGGGGTCAACGCGT
The DNA here is from genome assembly GCA_013339765.2 of Haemaphysalis longicornis. Taxonomy (NCBI): domain Eukaryota; kingdom Metazoa; phylum Arthropoda; class Arachnida; order Ixodida; family Ixodidae; genus Haemaphysalis; species Haemaphysalis longicornis. The sequence goes on along the minus strand of CM023452.1, from coordinate 132,699,587 downwards.
AAGTCACACTTGGGCTAACTTTCCTAGGCCCCAAGTTATAATTTTTTTCGTTTGAAAACAGCGCGGAAGACGGGACGGAGCAAGTAATAGACGACACAAGCGCTTGTGTCGTCTATTACTTGCTCCGTCCCGTCTTCCGCGCTGTTTTCAAACGATATGATGTACCAACAAGCCCTTCAGTTCACCCTTCTATAATTTTTTTATCCCAGCTGCGTTTTACTCCAAAGGGGTCTGCCTTTTCGCTCTAGAAATGAAAAATCTCAAATCACTCGAAATAGGCATTGGGGAAGACTTTTTCCCAAGGGTTCAGTATTTCAGAATGAAACTGCGCGAATTCGGAAAAGCAATAACAAATTAGTGCAGCTTACACTATGGGTTTGTAGCAGGAGAATCAGGAAAGCTGGATGCTCCTCGCCCTTCGTCGGAACCGGGATGTTGCACCTCACATGCATTTTTAAACGCTCCGCTGAAACTTCACGATGAGTGTCAGGCCCGCATAGTGTTCTCCGCATCGTTTCACATCTCGCCATCAATATACCGCTTTAGCACGCATCTGAAACCGCGCCGTCGGGCGTCGCGTACTCTGCGTGTATATCGCGAACTTGGGGTCTTTGTCCCCCGCTTCATTCGCGAACGTCCGTGAACTGGCGATTAGAAGAGCACACGCGAGATCACAAAATTAATGCGGAGGTGAGCGTTTTCAAAGGTCTAGTTGGCAGGCGCCGCGCACTCCTCACGAGGCACCCGCTCACATGCGCTCTCTATTTTGTCTTGATTTCTTTTGTGAGCTCCAAGCGTAGCCCAAGTCTACGCGCAGGACGGGACAACGCCGGTGCGCCCTTACGAGGCGCACGCTCACATCGGCTCGGTCTTTTTTTTAATGCTTCACGGCGGAATGCAATATGGCCGAAATAAAAGCTTATGCAGCTCTGCTCTTAAAAATGACGGAGAAAAATACTATTTCAGTTCGAAAAATCTTCCCACAGAACTCCGCATACACCGTTGTGGTTCGTCAGCAAGTGAAATCGTCGGTGTTTCTACAGACATTCAGGCATTCCCTAAATTACACACCGCCAGCAACCCGAGCATTTCCCAAACCATGGCCCTACTTTTCTTAAATCCAGGACGTTTCCACAGCATTTTTTCTATGCCCGATAATATATTTTCATGTGTTGGGCTGACACATTTATAGCGACATTACCCAGGTTTTCGGTTGATATAGCAAGTAAAGATATTAGGCTTCCTTCAACTCGCCACATTTTTTGCAGGGCAGGATAGCTTTTGCGGAGGCGTCCTGCTAATCACGGCTGAAGACTCTTGGTTAGCCGACATATTCACCGTATTCCCTTCTTCAAGGGGCGTGTTACCGTTCGCGTGAAAGTCGCGCCGATTTTCTCGACATAGTTCACGGCACTATAGCCGCAATCTTTAAGCAATAATATATAGCGTACTAATCGGGGTAGTTGATTACGCTAAATAGTCTCTTAGATTGTCTCTGCTTTTATTGCAATAATTAACAACACCAAATTCCACAAATGGTTGGTCCACTAGCGCGGCACAAACACCCATTTCATCTCTACCTAACAAATCAACCTGATGTAACAAACTCGCGCTTTATGATTAGATATGTGGCATTAAAGCAATTCGTTGCTTGGTATCGATCCCGCGGGTAATTAGAACTAAATCCTAGAAAACAAACCTTCAATAGCGCCCACCGAATTGATCAACACTCTACAGTTTTTAACTGTGGCACTTTGGATTGACTTTCACGGTCGCACGATAAACAAGACCTGTTGTAGATTACGTGGGAATTTAAAAGCAATAAAGACAAATTGTGCGTCCAAATTAGTTATCAGCTCCACAACAAATGACTGATGGCTGATTCGGGATGTCAAACAGCTTTGAAATAGAAAAAAAGCGTACGGAATGGCAGCTCTATCAACGATTGTTAATAGTGGCCATGTAGAAAAGGTTTTCAACTTTAACTGGACACGAAATTATTCAGGCAAACCACAGTATTTGTCTGCTACTCTGCCAATTGTAACAAAAACTGACACCCCGAAATTCTGGAATATTATAAACACATACAACAAGATCAGTACCGTTTCTGACAAATAGACCGACATGGGCCGAGTGTGCATCATTTACCGACTAGATTGCAAGATTAGCCCTAACATGCTAATATAACTACAAAGCTCCCTAAATAACTAGACCTACTCAACTTACCTGCTTTCGCTGTACTTGAAACAATCACTAATATCCCCTGCTTGCAAGAAGACTGAAAATCTGCTCACACGTTACCTTCTTTCAATCCGATGACAAGTCTGTTCCTATCAAGTAAAGGCATATCTCGCTAGCCTGAATCATAAGCAAGTTAAGTGAACCTATTCATTCATGCATATTGTCGCCCACCTCAGCGGAAACAACGTCTTGTCCACAACCGACCACCACGGTGGTTTCAGTGTCTATGGCGTTGTGCTGCTGTGCCCAAGGGACGCGGGTTCAATTCCCTGCCGCGGCAGCTGCTTATCTGATAAAGGTGAAAACGCCCGTGTGCTAGAGATTTCTGTGCACGTTAAAGATCCGTAGGTGGTCAAAAATAATCCGGTGCCCTACACGTTGGGCAGTGCTGTACACGTTCCTGAAAAGGAGGACAAGAAAGCTCGTTTCTCCTTCCTTCCCAATTTTGAACGAGTTCCAGTTACAATTTCCTTTATTACGAAAGGAATGCGTTAGAGTTCCACTTCCAACATTGCAACGTGTCGTTACATTAACATTAGATTTCATTTGTTTTTAATTTAAAATTTGGTGTCGGATTCCTGAGGCAAAATCAAAGTACATATTAAAAATCACATATAACCGCGCATATCAAATTGAATATGAACACCACCGGCCAGCAGCTTATCTACAGATAAAGAGAATTCAATAAAATACTCCTAGACGATTATTTTTTAAGGCATCACCGGACAATCTACAGACATGTCTTACTGCGATTTGGTGCTCGTCAATCGCAGGTGCAACACATGTGACGCTTCCCACTTCGGTCTTACAAATGCGAAGTAAGGCTACTGCGCTTCACATATGCAAATAGAGCGTTACTCACTTTCAGGAACGTAATTAAGTTTATTACATAAGACACCACGTCGAAAGGAGCAATACATAGGTAATAATACTGCTGATTTATTACAGTTTATTTAAATACCTACAGGCCCATTTGCAGGGAATTTAGTAAAGGGGTTGCAAAAGTGAAGCTTCGCGGATCATATAGCACAAATTTGCGAGTAAGAAAACATATTAGAACAACTATAGACTACGATGTTCGCAATCCAAGTTTAGGTCGGAAGACGATAACCAGAAAAAAAAATAAAAGCTACAAGCGTCGTCACGCACGAATTCTATGCACAAAAGTATCAAGTATGCCGAATACAATCATGGTAGTAGGAAATGGAAACAACTAAAGATAGCCGAGTATATCGACACGACGCACAAATCAGTTGCGCTGGTTAGAAATCCGCATAAGAGAAAATCACAGCAAAAAAACACGGAGCGTAATCACGTACGTAAAAAACATTTAAAACGATAAAGCATATAAACGGACTGAAGGTGCAAAACTCTAAAGTAAAAGAAACAAGAGCAAGTCAATAAAAAGTATTGAGAAAGCAAGAAAAACACGTGCGTGGTACATAAACTACAGATTATTGGCTCTTCAAGCAGAAAAAAACGTTACGTACATAACAAAAATTATAAATGATATGGCAGATAAGTAAAAAACTGTGGAGTGAATGAAAAATATACAAACAATTTGTAGGGAAAAATTCTTGAATGCATTGTCGCAACCACAATTTTTTTTAACCTCCTTGGTCGCAACCAAGTAGAGTGCCTTGTGTGAACTCAGCAAGAGTTGCACCTGGATGTTGGAGCCAGACATACGAAGCCGTTTTTTAGTTAACACTTCGTTGACAATGATGAAGAGCCGTTCCATGGAAGCATTTGACGGTGATGGAGTGTTGTACTTGAAGAAACGTTGGTTCAGTCCTTTGAAATTTTTGACCTGCGACAGCGGGTAGTCAACTGGCACCAGCAGGTACAGCAATACATGATCCTGTGCATTGCCTGGAAAGGTTTGCGGTCCGAATGAAAAGAAAACCTTGGGCATGAACGAGGGGACAAAATCTGCGCTGGATGGCTCGTCACCGCCGCCAGCTCTGTCGTTACATCGTTGGTCGCCTGGACTCGCATAGAACTCTCTGGAATCGATGATAGTTTAAACTTTGGGAGTATGCAACTGGCGACAACGAGCTCGAGCTTTCTTTTGAGGGTTCCAAACCTGCAATCCTGAACAACTGCCGGTGTTCCAGTCACCCTGTAATCCCGGTGACCCTTCGAGGGACCTCACAGAGAGAGCAACTCCCTCTATAAGGAACCCCTGCCTCGCGCGCACTAATATGGTAACTACCCTTAACAATATACGGTAGTTTCACAAAGTACCTGCAGCGGCGCTCGGACACGGAAACCTTTCCCCTGTAGGGAACAACTCTATCGGCCAGACGCGCCATCCTGGCCTCCCTAGACAAACGGTGAAAGGTGAAAACAATTATCGCGGCTGCGCTATTCATCCCTCGAACGCCCCGTAAGCTCAACCGACATGTAAGCAAGCACAAGCTGCGGATAGGTGCGGGGTTATTGTTCTGCCTTTGACCTTCGAGGAAGCACGTTCCGCTCAAGGCCGGAAAATTTGCCAGCTTATAGGATGAGAAACACACTACCGACTTGAAGATTTTTGTATTCAAGCTTGCATCAAAAACAGCCAATTCCTAGATATTAACGTTCGCAGAAGGAACACCGTTTCTGCCGTTCCATCAGAAACCTAACAAGTTACCGTTTACACTTCCAACGGACCCTTAATTCAACCGCGGCGTTCCTTCGTTCCTTCAAAAAAGGAACTAGTTCCAGGAACGCCGTAATTGGAACGCCGTACCGTACAACACTGAATTGGGGCCCCTATCGCTTATTTACTGTCGGCACTTTAAGTCGGCACTTTAAGTCGGCACTTTAAGTTCGGGCCCCTAACTTAATATTTAAACCCGCCGGCAACTAAATATATTCCGCTGGAGTTAGCTTGTTTACCTGTATTGTGGTTGTTCCCCCCCCGGGCGAGCTGAGTTAGGCGTGAGGGGCGTAAGGAGAAACCCTGGAGGCTTCTTTGTTATTCGCCGTGCTTTTGTGTCCGCCCCGACGAGCTGGACCGGAGACGACGCGCACAACGTGTCGGTCACTCCATTATAGCTGAAAGCGACGTAAGCTCTCGAAGAAGGATTTTCTTGCGAGAATCCCCGAAGCGGAGGGAGCTGAAGGTCGATCAAGATGTCAAACATTGGGTCAGACTTAGGAAGAAGTCACCAGACGTTCAGTCCGGGACAGTTGCGCTGCTCAGAGTTACTGGGCGAAGTTTCAGTTCGTCACTCGTTTGAGCCTGGCGACTCGGCGGCTGGGGTGGGTGAATGGATCAGGCGACCAGGCTTTGTTAGGCGCTCCACGTGTTAACAAAGGAAAGAAATTCTGGTGGCGTGGAGCGCAAACATAGGCGTGCAAGGTATGACAATACTTAAAGACGTGCAGCCCGAGAGCCGATTCCCGTGGTTAGGTCTGCTTTTATTTGGTTTGCTTTCATTTCTGTTATATTTGTGTTTTGCGGAATACCTATGGGTTGCTGTATGAGAGTGAGAAAGGTGGGTCAAGCGACTGTTTTGAACCCACCTAGCTCTGTTTGTCATGGTGACCAATGAGTGGCCTAGTGTGGGCTAATGAATGAGCCATCCTCGCTCTCAAGTTGTGACGTCCCGTTTGTGGGCGGGGTTTTTGTGTAAAACCAAAGAGTTGGATGTTTTGAGGGGGAACGGAGAGAGGACGAACACAGAGAGGAGAGCGGCGAGCTCCCGCTCGACGCCGACCCTGCTCGACCTCTTGTTTACGATCACGAGCCATGAGTTGTAAAGGCGTAATGTAAATAAATTGTAAGTACTGTACACTTGGAGTTTATTTGGAGTAGACCGTCGTCGGCTTTGTGCCGTCGGCCAATGAGCCAGCCAGTCGTCGTTCATCGGATCATTGCATCGATCATCGACGTCGGCGACCGATCCACCTTGTTTCCAGCAAGTGGGTCAGTTCCCAATCAAACAGAAATGTACACAGCCTCGCCTCAAGTTTCGAATAGTGGTCGTCCACTTACCATGCTAGATAGTTATTTTTTTCAGCATATACATTATTTGTACAGCGTTGAGCTTTCCTAAAAGTGAAAATTTAAAGGACCTTTGTTAAATTACAATAAAAAATGTATGTACTTGCATAATTTCGCAAACTTGTGCAGCACTTACATGGGTGCGCATTTATGAATTCGAATTTTAGTATTAGTCCTGAAAACTTGACAAATTTGGCAATTTCACTTCAGATTTATACATCAAATATTTGATTATTGCACATATTATGCACTTGTGGTACTTCATTCCGTCCTCCCTTCAGCTAATTACAGTTTGTACCTACCGCTATTGTTAACGTAAACACGAATCATCAACCACACCTTGCGTTCATGCCTCTAAAAACCTTTTCTGACCTTAAGGGTGCCCACATTTCAAGATAGAATGCCCCTTGTATTCCACCCCGCGAAGCTCATGTCGCTCGCTGACCAACGCAAGGAGTTTTTGTCCTTCTTGATTCCTCGCAAACCAGTTGCACCGCTACTTAATAGCTGCCTTTTGCACCCTCCTATCTGCTGGGAGATTCTGCGTACCTCGCAAAATTAATTTGTACCTAACCCGTTTCATGAACATAGGCAGCAGAGCCAGAAAACCATGCAATAAACGCTGTTTAAAACTGCGTCCCTTCTGCTGTACGCAAAAGTGGTGTTTCGGGTTCGGAAAATCCGAATATTGGAGATTGACAAAGAAAACCACCATAAATGAGCTGCTTAACCAATTGTAATTTCAGCCCTCGGCGTAAATCCAAGAAAAAATAAAAAAAAACGACATATATAACAACAGTAACGGCATGTTTCCCGTAAAGATTTGATATTCCACCAGCTTCACACGCAGCATAATCGCAAAAATACACTCGTCTATTCGCTAGTGGGTGGCCCATTCGAAAAGAAAACTTGGATAAACCTAGCTACGTAATGGTCGGGAAAAAATATTTCCTATAGTTAAACCCAATCATAATTATTGTTAACTGTAGCAATGCAAGGAGTTTTCGCAATAATTCATTTAGCATAGAACTCGTGTGTGTGTGTGCACGAATTTCCTGGTCCTCGTTTAACGCTGTTTGTGCCTCTATTATGTCGAACCAACCAGCGAATTTGAAACTTTGGTTATAGTGTATTTAACGATTATTCACATAAGCGCACACAAAAATATCTAGGTTTTTCCACTTTTCTTTGAAGCCATGAAAACTATTTCGCTAAATTTTATCCACTTAAGTTTTTTGTGGGGGCTTAAAAACTGGGCATTCCACTGGCTGTGGGCATCACCTTTGTTCATCTTGCTTGACCGCACTATGAAATGCTTGTTCATTTCTATATAGCGCTTATTGATTTGAACGGCCCAAAACAACAGCGGATTTCGAACCTAAGCCATTTATGGCGTCAAAAGCTATCAACTGCTACTAATTAAAAGTACCGCCGAAACAAAAACCCTTGTTTAAATCCTGTAAATTACCATGCAATGGCTTTTAGGCTGAATAGAGTGAAAAAATGTGTGGTTGTTACGTACACGGACACGTAAACAGATAGTTTTGCTCCTTGAACCGAGGTTTCATCGGCGTCCCCAATCGTTGAGAGCCAGGACCCATTTTTTTTCTAAGCCTATTGATAATGACCTTTGAAATTTGAGCGCCTTCTCTTGATCTCTCACACAAGCCGTGTGAAAGCATTAATGCAACTACGGAGACAGAGGTTCTTTCCCTCGCCGATAAATTAAGAGCTTGTCTGAAGTCATAGCTTTCATATTTCCATTCTATCGATGTTGAGTGCCTTCTTAAGCAGTAGCTTCCTGAAACAGCGGTGACAGGCATCCACCTTCAAGTCACGTATTGGAGAAGTGACTATTCTATTCCGGGAAACATGCCCGGCCGCCTCCGAAAAGCCCGCTCCTGGCCGTTTATTTCTCTAAATCTGTCTTCTTCCAGACACTATAGGGACATACATTCTTCAAGAACGCTGAACTAAATGGTACTTTTTCGTTTACCATGGCCGAATTATTTGCCTCTGTTTGGAAGTGTGTCTTATATTCCTCGTATTTATCCATCCAAAAAAGATTATAGACAAAGCGTTAAAACAAAAATAAGCAGAAAAAAGATTGACACGCTACGCAGTTTTTTCTGCATTCCACAGAGAGGCGAAACGAACAGCTCTGGGTCGATGCTTTGTGAATATTATACGACAATTCTGCAGCAGTTCACGTGAAAGGAGTACTAAGTGGTGGCAACCCTGAGGGCAGTGATGATATTGCAGCAAAAAGAGTGGTTATTACAAGACATCTAGCACTCTACAAATCTACTGCATGCACGCGGCCAAAGCTTGACGCGCGTGAGTTTGATTTCTTATATCGGATTTTTAAAAACACAGAGCTATGGACCTCATAAGAGGTTGAGTTGCCAACTGAAGGGTCCTGATACACTTGTACAATTGCCTAGAATATTTTGCCACAAGGATTTGCCGTATTGCACTATTCTGACACTATAATACGCTAATATTATGTTGACCGTAAACACCTTGAATTGTTCTTGTAATTCGGGTATCGAGAGTTTGAGGTAGTAAAAAATGATTAAATAGCGCTCAGAAACGTTACACATACAAAAACCACAATGGCAAGTTAGAAGTAGCGTTAACACCACTTATTTTACCTGATATGCAAATAAAGGGCAACATACAATTTTAAATAGCAATGTTAAGTACGCAGTTATAAAAATATTTTAATAATTTTTGATATTTAAAGAAAAGAGTAGAAAATTTAAAAAAAAGATTACCTTTTTGTGTTGATTTTGGTTTCAACAGAAATAAATGCGTCGCATAGGTGGGTGTATTGCGTTACCGTCAAAGGGTGTTCCGGAGTGTAGCAGCTTGTTGGGGGGCAACGCAACTGCAGCAAAATTGCGGACGAAACGGCGGAAGTAAGACGCTAGGCCAAGAAACCTGCGTAGGGATTTTTGTTGTTGTGGCCGTCGGAAATCGATGACAGCAGCAATCTTGTTTGGGTCGGGCCGAATCCCCTCATTGCTGACGACGTGGCCTAAAACCTTTATGCTTCTTGTGGCGAAACGGCACTTCTTGGTGTTCAACTGAAGACCCGCATTCGCGAGGCATGTAAGAACCTCGTCGAGCCGTTTCAAGTGCTCAGTGAAACTTGAAGAAAAAATAACGGTGTCGAACAAATAACAGAGGCATGTTCTCCATTTAAGGCCCCGAAGAACATTCTCGATTATTCTTTCGGAATTCGGCGGAGCGTTGCGTAGTCCGAAAGGCATTTCATTAAATTCATATATTCCATCAGGGGTGGCAAATGCTGTCTTTTCTTTATCGGCCTCGTCCAATGAAATTTGACGATAACCTGAGCGGAGGTAAAGGCTGGAAAAGCATTCCGCTCGCTAAACGCAGTCAAGGGCATCACCGTTGCGAGGCATCGGATATACATCCTTTCGGGTAATTCTATTGAGTGTGCGGCAATCGATACAAAATTGAACGGATCCGTCTTTTTTCTTAACGAGGACCACGGGGGACGACCAAGGGCTGTTTGATGGACGGGTAATTTTGCGTTGGAGCATATCGGCGACATTGTCACTGAGGACTTTTCGTTCGGAAGAAGACACGCGGTACGGACGGCGGCAAACAATACGGGATCATTCATTTTCGATTCGGTGCGTTACGACCGAACTTTGGCCAGGCGTAGTACAATACAAATCAAATAAGGATTTGTGCTTGTTCAGGAGGTCTAGTAAGGAGCCAGTTTGCGCGGGGGAGAGGTCATAGCTGATTGCGGCAGGTAGAGCCGGGTGCAACGGTTTAGAGGGCAAACTTGGGCAGGAGGAAATTGCAGAGAGGGGAACAACACAGAGAGCTTCGGATTCAGCAGCGGTAGCCACAGTGGTGCCTCGACGAAGGAGGACCGGTTCAGGAGTAACGTTCGCGGCAACGAATGCGGCCGACCCACGTAAGAAGCGCACAAGACAGATGGCGATCACGATGCCTCTTCCGAGAAACCGAGCACAGGAAAGGATGAGTACGTCACCATCACGACAGTTGCCACCGCGAACGGAAATTGTGGTCTCACTACCAGGTTTGAGGACGAAATCGGCACTTGCCACTAAGCACTGCTGCTTGACGTCAGGAACACCCGTATAGTCCGTAGCGGTGATCTCGATGTCAGTTTATCGGCAGGAGATGACCGCGGATGCCGTTGATAGTACGTCCAATCCAAGAATGAGTTCATGGGAGCAGCTACGTAGCACCGCACACTGAATATAGTGCGGAATTCCCTCTATCAAAACACGTATTGTACTGTATCGGAATGGCTCGAGCACCTCTCGATTAGCACCGCACAATGAAGGTCCAGTATAAGGGGTAGTCAATTTTCGGAGGCACGAACACAACTTTTCATTATTCACTGATATACTTGCTCCGGTATCAACAAGGGATTCAACACGAAAACCTTCAACTTCCACAGACAATGTATTTCATGGCCTTAATGAAGGAGTTTTCGACTTGTTGACGTGTGCAGTTTCCCCTCCAGAAACTGCAGGCTCTAGTTTTCCGATTGGTTGTCATTGGAGCGGGTCGCGGCTCCAAGAGGTGACAGAGAGCGGCGATATGGTGAGGGTGAGCGTCGCTGTGATGGACGCTCGGGCCGAGGCGGGCCGAGAGAGGTTGGGGACGGCGATGGGCGGCGCAGGGGCGAACCATATGTGCCACGTCGGGACCCGTAAGAAAAGCCAATGTGACGTTCGAATGGTGCAGACCCGCGCCGTTCATCTTGCTGACGTCGTCCACAGAAACAAGATATGTGCCCGCGAATCCTGCAATAATAGCAGACAGGACGGTCACCCGGGAAGGGCTGGCGGCCAGGGTGCATGGTCGTGTAGTATCCCGTGGCATGCTTGCTGCAGATATCCCGGTAAAGTGTTGGTGGCTCAACGGCGCTTCCATTGGTAAGCGCGGTTTGGATGCGATGGAAAATTAGGGCGGCGTGGGAGTCGTAGGACCAGGAGACGTCGAGGGCATACCACCCGCAATAGATGCCAGCTCCTTTTTCACCAGGTCGCGCAGCTGAGGAGCTTCTGTGCGAAAGTGATATCGTGGAGCAGAAAGCGGGTCGCTGAGCGGCTCTCTTCGCGGATGATTTTGCGTATGAGAAACCGTAAGTCCGTATCCCCTTGTGACGACGTAGCCAGAGCAGCCGGTTGCAAACGAACAGCCTGCAATTTGTCCAGGCGCCGGCCGGTTGTGCGCACATCGCTGACGCTCGTCGGATTTTGTACCGCTAGGGCGTTGGACGCGAAAGAAGCGATTCCCTTCAGGATGTGGCGAACCTTGCCGGCCTCTGGCATGCTTGCATCCACGCGGCCGCAGAGAGCAACGACGTCCTGTATGTATGAGGTATACGTCTCGTCAGAGCGGTGAAGCCGAGTGGCCAGCTGCCGTTTCGCCTCGTCCGACCGAGCGGCTGTCGTGCCGGATATCTTGCGCAGCTCCTGGCAAAAGCTGGCCCAGTCGTCGATGCGCTGTGCATTGTTCAGAAACCATGTTTTTGCCACGTCGTCTAACGAAACGGAAACCTGCTACAGCTTCGCCGCGTCATCCCAACCGTTGAAAGCACTGACTCGGGCCTACTCATCCAACCAGTCATCGACGTCTTCACCGCGAAGCCCTGCGAAATGGGGGGGGGGGGGAGGAGGGGTCGCGCTCGCGGCAGGTGTCGGCAAATGCAAGAGGCGCAGGAGTGGAGGCGCAAGCGTGGTTGCTTCCGGCCTCACGGTGCATCTGTGTTCAAGGCAAGCGCCGACCGGAACGGAGCTCCAGCGGTGCGCTTGTAAGGCGTTGAGGACGGGACCGAGGTCAACCTCTACCACGTGGAAGGCCCTTGAGCAACGGGTGAACGGCGACGTCTATTCCGCCATCCAGTGGGTTCCGAACACCGTACCGACAGCGATAATGATGATGCACGAGGGAAGAGGATTGGGTACTGATAATGAGAATGATACTGTTACGGCGAGGAGGGAATGCGGGAGATTGCCCATACTGTATGAACAGTCCCTGGTAGTGTCCAGGCCGTGGGGACGCGACATACGCGATCACAATATACATATGTATAGTATAAGGCCTGGGTTCGGTCCCCTCTCTGGGCGCGTGTTTTTCTTTTTGTCTTTCTCACGTAGTTATTAAAAAAAGTAATGTAACATCACTAACGGTAAAAAATAGTTTAACCATTCCCCTACGCCTTCTTTGGCGTTGTAGACTGCCAGCATTTCTTTCTGTGTTTAAGTATTTTTGTATGTATGTTTATATATACCTGACGAAAGCAAGTCTCTTTGCTGAAACGTTGGCAACAATCGTGCTTTTACCTTGTTCAAAGTTTTCTTTTTTTGTGTTCTCTACCATCTTCAAAAGCTCAATTGCTCCCTATATATATATTTTTTTTTTCAGGCAATATTTAATGTGAATTCAATATTAATGTGAATTCAATATTTAATGTGAAGTTGGTAACCACATATTCATCGATGTTTCTTGCACCAATGCAGCTGTGCTGGTATTACTAATTCGAAGTACTCGAAGAACTCTATGGTTTATTTCCGTCGATGCGACGATCAGCGCGCAGTCACAAGTCGAAGGACGAATGCTTTTATCATCGGCCAAAATTTACTAATTCAACTTTGCATCTATGACCGACAAATTTTGTAAACCAGTATTTTTGCTACAGTGTATACAAACTCCTGATTTCAAACACTCCGAAAATTTCAGAGGTGTTCCTCCTTTTTAAGACGTTTTCTGTGCGTACAAAATTTCTTCAATACATTCTCGGCAGAAAAATTATACCTACATTTTACAGGTTTACCATAATTGTCATTTAAGGGGAATTATCTGCAATTAACTGAATTTTTGCTAAGTGTGAAGTTCAAAATCCACTTTCGTAAATTCCAGAACAAAAAAAAATACAGCGCGCCCTGGTTAACTGAGATAATTTAATAAAGAAGGGTCTGAACATCGCTTCTATTGTCGCATTTGGAATATACTTAGTGTAGTGTTCTTCTGATACCAGTCTGAGGACCACATTGCACAAAAGCGCGCAGCAGGACCCTTCTGTCTGCAAGTGAAAAAATAGTTGCAAGCAGCACTGGAAATGCGATCATGGCTGTTATTCGTTTCGATCGAAGAGGCAATCACGTTGCGGAATACATGCATGCGTCAGCTGCCCCATTCCACCGCAAGGCCACCGGAGACGGCGGCTGGTTCATTCTATTTTTGCCCTAACGCTTAGATGTCCCGATATCGACCGCAGTCGACGAATTCTACCGCACATTCATCGGCTGACACCGTGCCTATCTTCTCTACCCTATTTATTCTCTCGCACAAGCAGACTTGCTTGACCTGGCCGCCATATCCAGATCAACATTTGCGTAAAGTAAGACCTTTTACTGGCGGCACATTTTCGTGCACATTTAGAATACTTCTCCCATGTGCCATTTTCAAAAGTAGGTTGAAATTTCTTAGTAATGCTTTTACATTAGTATGTAACAACCCAAAATATGTTGACTGAAAATCTCGTTCTTATTCGCAGACTTTCCAAGTAATCCAGAAGATATTACGGTTTGATGGAGCAATATTGAGTAATTTTCAACTGCACTTATTCGTCTTGTCAGAGATACTATAATGGTTGATACCGCATTACTCGCCCTTTTTATGGATGTTCTTATACAAAAAGTGACACTTTTGAGCAGCTGTGTGATTAGTGAGGGTAGGCTTCTGTCTTGCTATAAGCCTGCATGTGTCATACGTGTTGGCTTATTTCATCGAGGCAGGTTTGTGTTCTATGATACCGGTACCTAACATATTTAAATAAAAAGGGCAACCCAGCCGGGATTGATGCAAAGATATCACAACTTCGTGCCGTGGAAGAAGCATTAGTGGCTTGTCACTTCCAAGATCATGTATTTACCGAGTCAGCTCCCCCGAAATGAAGAGGGATAACATTGCTGTCAATATTAAACAATACTGCATATGCTTTTCGAAAATGTTCTAGACATTTCTACTCAGAAGCCGCGGCTATCTAAAAAAAGCTTTCTAGACGTAAAAATATTCCTGCTTATGGCTCACAAGCTATGTTGAGATGTATAAAGTTGTAGAAACATATCGTAAACAATTGTTTTCTGAGAATATGTAGTAAGAAGAGTCATAACCGCCATAAAGTGAATCAGCTGAGGCCAATATGCCAGTTCAAAACTGCATAACCGCATATGAGCCGCTACGTTTGCAGAAAAATTTTGAGCAGGAGGAACACGGAGAAGTTGTTAGTAGAGCAAAAGCCGAAGCAAACAGTGACGTGCAGACTCTGGTTTAAAGGAAATCTGTGCACATGGACTCTATTCCGACGCGTATAGCTATTTAAGGTGGACCCAGTGTAGATCATCCTATGGTAAATACATGTTTTTTGCCTTTCAGAGCCGAGCACATGGAGACATTCTGCATTGACTTCGCGATAATTATCGCAGGGAGTTATGTAGCCTGTACTGCTTTACCGGTGTTAGGGCCACTTTGCTAAGACAAACCACAACCTTTTCTAATAAGGTAAAACATTAAGGAATAGTTGTCAGAAGAAGAAGGAGGAATAAAAATAGATTATTTACCAATGTCTGTCAAAAAAATGGTAATCGCTAAGCCAAGAAGGGAAGATAAGTCGTGAGGCAGATAACCACAAACATTTTTGTGTGTACTAAACCACCGTAGAAGCCGTTTAGTGATTATGACAAAGCATTTACTGCGCCCCCAGTACTGCCGTGCTTAGAGAGATAACCAGAAAAATACAAGTTAGTTTTATTAGAAATATTTCGTTGCTTGTAGTGCTCCCAGTGCTTCCTCGGAAACAAACGATGCTTTCTTCATTGATAAATTATTCAAATTATGTTAAAATTTAGATTTTTTAGGCAGATTGAGTGTTTTTTCTGGCGTCTGCATTGATATTAGAGGAGCAGGTCCTGAAGCAAAAACTAGCGCGATGCGGAGGCTTGTTTACCGTTGGTCAAAACAAATGGCGCCATCATACCGCCGCGGGCCGTTTTCTGTCTTTGTTTGTTTTGATCGTCTTTGTACCTGGCTGGATATTGTTAAGGTAGGAAATAATTGTTTTGTGAAACATGACGTTCGCTCGACAAATATAGTTACGTTTGACACCATCGCTAACGCCAATCGACCAGTGTCGTCGGAGACAACGCCAAAGTGCCGCAGTGTTCCGCAGTTAAAACAAGCACAGTGCGCGCAGTGCAACATCAGTACGAATACGTACTTCCATGTTTACGTGTACTTTCGTAACTTCCCCTATTTTCGCGACAATTATTGCTGATATAAAAATAATGCGCCCTAAATGTAAGAGCAAATACCTGGTTAAGCAAGCTTATAATCCCTGCATAGTTTGCGTTCGCTTTTGCCAGGCTCAGCCAATCGCAGACCTGGAACATGTGGCATCATATGTTCTGTTGCGGTAAATGAGCTAGTGGTTCGCATGGCCTTTCCCTTTTTTCCAAATGATCAAGCTTATCTGAGAGAAATGTACGTTAAAGTGGGGTCAGCATGATTTTAACAAGGCAATCGTTTGATTGAACCAAACGTGTTTTGTCTGGGTTACCCCTTGAAAGTGCGTACGTGAATATTGAGTATACAAGCCCCTAGTTTCGGTGTTCTAACATGTATACGGCGGATACACGCCAATTAAACCGCTTCGTTGTAACCTAACAAGACTATTATAAAAACGCCGTCATGCAAGATGGCGCAATCTATCCTGAAAAATTTAGAGCCTATATGGAGGGTGCGCTCAGTTCGAAGAAGTGCGCGAAAACAGTTCACGTGTAAACTGGAAACACAAAAACCACAAATGCTTGAGTACGGTATTTTATCTCTAGTCTTACCAGCCAGAAATTTCACAGTATGCTTCGGCTATTGCGCCCGGAACCGTTTTTGGAAGGCAAGCCGTAAACACCAAACTTCTTGAAGGTTTAAACATATGAAGCCCTTTTTTGCGACACCTGATGGATATAAAACCAGCGCTCTTGCATGGGATGACCTTGACCCTTAGTACACATGCGTGAATTTTTCCCCGCCTGCCGATAGCGTCCGTCGCTGGTACGCGGTGTTTGAGTCGGGTAGAGCGCAGTGCTCTCGTTGGGTTTTTTGTTTTTGGAAGGAAAATGACGGAGCAACTGGAGCAGCGCTGGTGCATCAAATTTTACCAAAAACTAGGCGGCAGCCAAGTGGAAACCATTGCGAAGAGTCAGGCAGCTGTAGGTGACGATGCTATGAGCAGCAAACAGATTAAGGCGTTGTACAACCGGTTTAAAGACGGCCGCACATCGGTGGAGAGCGAGCGACGCCCAGTTCGGCCACCAAAATGCCAAAATGGCCACGTCACTGCCGAAGTGAACGCTGTGGTCATGTGGGACCGTCGTGTTACTTTCCGAGAAATTTCGGAAGAGGTGGTGAGCAGCACTTTTCGTGAACATTCCATTATGAATTTAGATTTGGCCCGAGAGAGAGCTGCAGCGAAATTTGTGCCGAATTTCCTTGTTAAATCTCCCGCTGCGTAGGCGCCATTCTTCATAAGGCCGATGATGAGGCTGAACGAAAGGACATGCAAGCGGGAGCCTGCTACGAGGGAGCACCGAACGTCCCAACGGATGAAATGGGTGGAGACGCCGGGGCTACGCCTGCCGCAGACAAGGAAGACCCAGAGGCTGCTGTGCAAACAGACAACGAAAACACTGGGGATTTTAAGGACAAGAAAGAGAACGCAGACCCAACACCGCGTGAGATCGAGTGCATTTCCTTTCAGACAAAGTGAAGAGAAAACGCTTACTGGAAGTAATGAAAACCCGACGAATTTTAACAAACAAAGGATTACTGAAGGTACTCAGGCACGAATCTGAGTGTTCCATCCCAGCGGGTTTGGGAAAGCCAAGAAACCCAGGCGCGTCACGTCGGCCCCTGCGATCAGGCAGCAAGGCCCCGTGGAGAACCATCCGAACCGTACATTAAGCTGACAAGTAGCAAGAAAATGATCTCGTCAGGTGAGTAGAAACAAACAGAAGGCAACCACAAAGCCGACATGAGAACACCACTGGACTCCCTGTGCAACAGCAACCGTTTCACAAAGATATAAGGACTTGCAAATTGTCGATTTCACCACAATACCTGCACGGCTAAAGAACTGCAGCCTTCTGAGGCAGCTGGACCGACAGACTGGTTGTCTTCCGTTTTACATTGGTGGCCCTTGGCTGTCGTGAGATCTGCACGACGGCGCAGGCAGCGGTGGGGACGAAAGAGGGGATAGCATTCTGTGACCACGTCGCAAATATGGACGTTATGGACCGAAAGAAAATGTTAAGATTGCAGATTTATTGTGCACACATCCATTATCTCGGGCGCGGGAGGATGTTAAATCTCCTGCTGGGTATGCGCCATTCATCGTAATCATCATGAAAAGACCTCTGTAATCAAAGGTACCATCCCCGCTCAAGGCAGCCATGGCCCAGGTATTCCTTGCACCGTTCTTCCGCTATACTGCTTCCGCTGGAGCAAAAGCAACTAAGTGTTGAAGCCTCACAGGACATGATGAATTCCACAAACAGTGACCCCGCCTTCATGAACACGATAATCACTGGTGACGAGATTTGGGAGTACGGGTACAGGCCCTTCGGATCAATGCCAACTCGATCGAAAGGGCGTGCCGGTTATCGTAGCAGGTGTAATGGCAGCGTATGAGGTGGATTGATGATACTGGCAGGCTTTTCACAAAAAATGTACGTTTGTATATTGCCTCTACAGGCATTTGTGACTGTATTGTAGATCACAGCGAAATACTTAGAATGCGATAATCAACCACCATTTTCACGTGTTGAAGTGCCACTGCGAAGTCACTGTTCAAAGCGTTACACCGTAGACTACGTTGTACAGAATATGCCAGCCCGCTCGAAAGAAACAGCCGGCTATAAGTGTTTCAGGGCCATTCTGTTCCGTGATAGTCATGTCGTCACTGTACAGGGGCCTCATAGCATGTGTCGCTGTCGATGCATGGCATAAGTCTACGGTTACTGACAAACTGTCGGGCTTACTCATCATAAACGTCGGGCTTCCTCAAATAAAATGGCTCGTCTCGCTTGTAAGCTAAGGGAATGTTAGGTACACCAAAAATCAATTATTTTGAAAAAGAGAACCAAAATGCTAGTTATTAGTACAAACCGTTTTTCCTCACAAGAAGAACACGGGTCCCTATAGTAGGTATAGATCTGAAAATCATAAGCAAGGTTTAAAGTTCCAAGGGCATGTGGAAGAACGAAGGACATCTTTCTTAGCATGTCTCACAAACATTCCCTATAATGCAGTGTTAGGTATGAGGCACAAGCACAACCGCAGCCACCGTGGTTCATCCCGCTCAGTATTATACGGACATACAAGTTTTGCCGCTGAGCAAAGAAATAGGCCAAGACGTTTTTCCACAGCTCAAAGATGTGAAAGTGCTGGACAAAGGTGAGAAGCTCATATTGTTGCATGTATTCGGGTTTTTTTAATGGAAAGTAGAAACGTATATCAGAGAATCATCTCAAGTGGATAGCGTATGCAGAGAGAGAAGCGTTCATTCTTTCGGTGCGGCGGTTAAACTGTTGGGTTGAACATTTTGAGTAAACCTCAATTTCAACGCGAAGCAATGTCGAAGGGCTGGGGAAGTGATTAAAAGCTGACATGGCGTATTACGTAGGCGTACGTCAATGACAGAAGAAGTTAGAAACCTCTTTTAAGAAGAAAACAAGCTCCAAGCCGTAAAGCGAACTTTGCAAATCGTACATTATTGGATGTGGCTACCACATTAACGGAAAGCCTTATTGGGTGCGTTTGACGTCTGAGGCCACCGAGCTTGCCCTGGTCTCATTTAAATTAAGGTGCCATGACGTAAATAAGATTTCAGACATTCAATGCGACGCAATCGCTAGCGTAGCACCTCAAAATATGTGTAACCTATTTTTAGCGAGGAGTGGAAGGAGGCGCAAAGAGCAGGGGTTGCCTAGGTGCACTCCAGTTGCTCGAGGTGCGGTCCCTTTCACTTCGGAGGAATACCTGCGTGTTTTCCTTTCTACCAATGGAAACACATACCAGGGAGCAGGATGTCAATGTTATTCTATGGGGAAAATCCTGAGGCTGACCCAAAGCATCCCTGTGAGCGCTTGCCCTGGATGTAATAGGGAAAATTTGATTTGAAACATTCACATATACTAGAAAACAGTTTCAACAATTTTAAGGCATAGTTTCCGTTTGCGCACATTTAGAATAAAAGAACTGGTGCAGTTGATGCTACATGCTATATCTCTGCTCCGAATCGCAGCCTATGTTGCAGGCCGGCAGACTCATTTAAACCATCTGATGATATATGGGTAACATACTTGGGGTGCACCCAACATTCATCTGTCCTGGAGCGACCATATCCCCTTACAGTAACCAACGAAGCATCTTCTACAATGCGAAATCTGAAATGAGTTGAATATCCCCAAATTCTCTGAACTACAAAGCAGTTGTAAGGTCAAAGGTACAATATTCTGACTGTGAAAGTTATCGCTGGGGTTCGTAGCAACGGGAAAAGCCCTGTTTATTTAGAGGGAGAAGTTAATCCCGTAATTCTGCTTTCACCGCGAGCGTGCGCTCCAAAAAACCGCACGTTCGTCTCTTAAAGCAAACGTTTGTACCTCTACCAGGCAACTGTTCTTTCGTGGCGTGCGGGACAAGAAACTCCCAACGCGGCTGCGGAGTGGCAGTCCGGTTATCACTCACTGTGCAAAGTGTATATGGCACGGCGAATTTAGCAGCGTTCCCTGCGAGCTCATGCTGCGGGCGCGTCGGCGCGACGCGGCTTTATCATCTGGTTTAGCGACAGTTGTTTTGGGCCTGTTTTGGAGCAGCTTCGCGTCCACTGTGCTCTTCATTCACAAGGCTTGATTAAATTGTTCTACAGCACGTGCTCGGTAACCCGAACATGACGTAATTAAGTAGACTTACGGCAAAGATACGTTCAATCTTGGTTTGCACGGAGATAAAACAAAAGAAGGAGACCACATACACACATCTGGCTGCTATACAAAAACTACCTTTTAGCACTGCTTGCACGAATGGAGTGCTTTTTTCTAAATTGGTCAATATGAATTCTTTATTGTTTTAACAAGTGTTGCAAAAGGCGAAAGGCGCAACTGGTTCTGATAAATAGCGATTATATGAGTTGCCTCAGCTTTTCCACAACTCCCATATTTGCTAAACTTACTTGACTAAATCGGTATCAATGGTAATCAATAAGCTCACTTGCTGAATTTGTCGATGTCCCTGTGTGGTTTGCGCGGTGTTCTAGCCCCTAGTTAGCACATTAGGATGGCTATGTTACACTTTCTCACCCATCGAAGGACCCTCCTCGCCGCTGTTTTTCTGCCGACGCAACTCCGAGTTACAGTGTCGCGTCTGCCGCTCTAGCCCGGTCATGGCCGACGCTTCTGCGTTCGGGACGCCACCCCTGCGAATTCTAGGAAACGGGAGCCAGAGTCTCTGGTATCGCTCTTCGTAGAGCCCGTGTATGAGTCTTTGGGGTCGTTTCCAGCTTTGCTTTCCAACCACATCCACTGCGTGTATTGGAATCCCGTAAGAACCTTTGCGATGAACAAATAAAAAGACATTATTAAATGTTCTTACCTTCAATAGGTGTGAATAGCCTCGATACTTCCTTCTAACGAGGGATCGAATGTCCTTGAGTTTTTTAGCCGATGGTTTCTTCGGCCCCCAATTGTAGTTAGGCGCCAATAGGCCTCTTTTATGAGATGTATTTTTGTCTCCGCGAACAAGGTTAGTGACACCACTGAAGATGTATCTTAGTATCTGCCACTAACAAAACATTTCTTTAAAGACGCCCCATTCATGCTGGTTGCGGAGTTTTATTTCAAGAATACCTTCCAGTATATATACGTGGTACTCTAATACTTTTATACAAAACGGCGTGAAATAACAAGACTCAGCACGCACGTCTAAGCTTGGCGGTAGGGGAAAATGTTAGAACGATGAACAGCGGGCTCTGATCACCTTTAGACGCGGAAGTTTGAATGCATTCTAGGACTCCTGCACTGAAGTCATACGGTTATGGTGCGCGGTCTCGTGCCCAGCCGCCATGTCTAGTACAAGAGCAGAGGTCCCGGAGAATTTTGCATTGACTGGCACACTGGCGGTCAAACTTTGTTCATTTTTAACGAACTTAAGCGCGCTTTATCGGTGTCGCAGTGGCTAAAATAAAAGAAAGCCGAAAAGTTCAAGATTTCTTTTTTCTTCCGTAAACAACGTTGCGAGCTACCCAGCGCGCCGTTGCGCGCGCGTAGATGGTGGCACGTACACTGACTTGGTGCTTTCACACCGCTCCTACTTCTGTGTAGCTCTCTAGCTAATGATTCAAAAACATGACAAATTGCCTATCGCCTCTTGGGGTCGCATGAAAAAAAAAAGCTTTGGCGGCCAATGCAAAAACCATAAATAGATAAACAGTTTTAAGTAGTAAACCGCCCTATCTCGCCACTGCTTGCATACGTACCGCATTCACAGGGAGTCCTGAATTAGTTCGTGGTAATGTGAACTCAGCTCCTTGCTTTGTTAGAATAGCGTCGTCACAGTTCAATATAAGAGACAGAGAAATGCAGGCGACGATGTAAAGATTCTGATTGGGCATTCGCTTCAGCCGCATCACCTTAGCGTGAGACACATGCACGACTAGGGCATGCGATTGGCATGCGACTGGTCATAACGACTGATCGTTCGGACCGGTCTGTTTGCTAATCGGAGGAGACTCACGACGTGCGAGTATTAAGCCAGATGCAATCGTACGGTCTGGGCGACCATCATGCAGCCACAGCCAATGAGAGCCCGAAGGTGTCGTCTTGATGACATCATGGTGAAAGTTTCAAAGCCTCGAGAAGGCGTTAATGGCAGATCTAAGTATTTTGAAGGGAGCAGTGCGGTGCGCGATCCTGCGGCGTCCGCGGTATCCGCCAACCCGCGCGCTCTCCGCCGACAATACAGATACATGTTGGACCCATGTTGCAGCGGTACTGACAGCACGGATCAGCGGAATCGTGGTGCTAAATGTGCCCTTACCGAGTTACTGTGCTTATAAAATGAAATTATATGGTAATGGCACCATTATTCTATGTCAAATTGATAAATGTTCCCTTTTCCTTCTACTGTTTCTCCTGCCGTTTCTGAATCGGTCAGAGTGCGCCTAAACCGGTAGGCAACAATGGAGCGAAAACAGTGGGAGGAGCGGCGCCGACGACGCAGCGCACGCGCACTATGGAGCACACTTCTCAAATTCACGCGTGCGGCTAATCGTGGCGCTCGTCGTAACGATCAGACACATGCCAATCGCATGCGGTAGTCGTGAACCTGTATCGCGCTTTTTAAGGGCGTACGAGCTCCTTTGCCTGCACCATACTCGCCTGCGCAGTAAGCAGCCCCTTACTTCATAGGAGCACTCAGCGCCACGCGGTCGGGTAGTCCATTGGTGTGATGACATATATTGAGAGAACTGTGCCGGAAGTGGACGTTGATAAGAATTTATACGGACACATTCGTGCTTCCTAAAACGTGTTCTTAAGAGTGTTGAAAGCAGCTATAAATCACAGTTGACATCAGGCATCAGTGGCTGAAAAGCTAACAAAATGAACACAGTTAGTGTGAGCGTGTTTCAGAGGCTAGGTAATTAAAATACTTTCGACGTAACTGTCGACGGCGTTCAAACGATGAACGGAACGTTACGGTAAGTCGTTCTGCCGAAATGAAACTCCCGGAAAACTTCATGCGGGGAGGAAATAAACTGGGTGCACTGTTTTTGTTAATACTTTGGTGGGTACGCACCAATCGACACATATCTAAGGCCATAGAATAGGGGTTAACGAACGCCATTCTACGGATTTATGGGGGGGGGGAGAGAAGACGGGGTGAACAATGTTTTATAATTCGGGCTACAAATATTAGTTCTAAGTTTGATCTGGCGTCAGTTTGTTTCTGCTGTAGATAGAGCCGTGTTTTAATTACCATTGCTTTTCAGCATGGTAACTATTTCCTTTGCCCTTTGGTTAGACCAAAAATAGCCAGCGAAGGCTTACCGCTGTCATGACAGTTAGCGGTAAGCACGGGCACTTCGCATACGTTATCCAATCTTGAGGTGCACGCGCGCTGAAATGCGTACAACGTTATGCGATGCGCAAAGCCAGATGAAAATTTTAGTGGCCCTGAAAACGAAGCGGTTCTTGAGAAATGTATAGAGCATCGACAATTGAGGTAAAAAACGCACATGCACGTTTCAGGGAGCCAATGTTCACCGGGGTACTCTTTTTTTAAAACACGTGGTTGGTTTGACGAAACAAAGGGAACAAATTGATATATAGGCTGGGAACATTTATGCGAGGGTTAAATAGAAGAGCTGCACGCAACGACATTGGTCGCCCTCTCGCCCGGCGAAATTCGACGTGCACGAAAGCTGTTGTAAACTATTACAAAAGGTGACCCAATAATGTGTGAAATGTTTCGCGTTGTATCGGTGGGCTTGTCGGTTGCGCTCACGAAGTGTCCCTAGTTAAGGGAACAAAGTACAGTCACTCTTTTTTCTTATTGGTTCGTAGCGCGGGAATGATAATGGGAAGTTCACTATACGTGACATTTGCTTACACGGCGAGTGTTCATCAGCACCACCTATTTGTGGTATATGCATTTTGTTCGGTCAACTCTTTCAGGCTAAGCTTGTCCCCTCTGCTCTGCGGCTGCGCACGACTGACGTCGTTCCAAATGCGAATTAAAGATAACGCGTGTATTATCATTTCAGCAGCAGAAGTGTGTCCGCCGATGCAGTTTTGCTGCATCTTTAGTAGTTTTGTTGAAAAACGAACCGGTCGAAGTTAACAGTGAGGCAGTACGTGCGAAAATCTCGCAACACTGATAAAAGTTAAAACGGACGCCGTTGCTAACTTGCGTGCCTAAGTGTCAATACTCTAATACCTCATTTACCACGCGGAAAACAGGGCGCTACTTCACATCCCTTGACACGTACAGTCGCGTGCGATTTGAAGGTAATCGCGCGAGCTTCGACCGATAAAGGCGATAACGCCCCCGCGCGAAATTTTTCGGTCCGCCTGGGACCTAGTTTATGCATTCTGCTCTCCCTCGGTCGCTGTTCCTTCAAGCAGTCATCATTCCCGCGGCTAGTAAACCACCATTTTCGCTTTGTGGTTATTTTGTGTGGTTTTAATCACGTGTGGGCTTTCTTCTTGGTTATCATGAGCAGTGATAGCACCCATTTTTATAAATGCCCGGTATTTGCCAACAATGTGTTTGTGCGCACCTTTCCAGAAGTGCTGTAAGATAAGACAATTGGGATGTCTTCTCTGGGTGCGCGATAACAAAGGAGGAAGGGGTTACTGGTTTTTCCGCCGGGGTGATGGCCGCTTGAATAAACAGCGACCTAGGGTGAGAAGAAGGCTTAAACAAGGAACCAGGCGCAGTAAAACAAGCCGCGTGGGGGCATTATCATCGTGGTCGGTCGACGCTCGTGCGATTACCTTCAAATCGCACGCGACTTTACCAATATTTCCTGCGGTGTTTGCCCTACTCCACTATCACTCGCACAACTACCGCTTCCCAATGCATACCACAGGTCTATACATCAAGCAATCAATGGGTAACGCTACGCAAAGTTGTACATTTAAATTCCTGGTAATAATCAAAAGCGAACGAAAACACGCAGTTGGGTGAGCGTCCTTCAGCACCTTGTACTTCGTCCCTAACATTGCCCTTCAGCACAGCGTCGTTGAGCACCTTGAAGTAGCGCAAATTCGATACGGACACAACAAGAACATAGACAAATTACACCACTTTCTCCATGTGTTCGCGTCAGGTGTGCGCTACTCCAAGATCTTGAATTTCCACTGCCTGCTAACCGAAATGGGATTCTTACAAAGTGTCATTCGAAACTCGCCGGAGCCCCTCAAACACCAAATATGCAATATTAACGGAGTGCATTTGTTTTATTTTAGAGGCAGACAGTACGTCAAAGCACTACGCCCTGAAGTTTATTGGGCTGAGGGAAAGCCACCGGCTCAAATTGTACTTCATTCATAAGGTCATCGGTTCCCTTAGAAGGGTGTGACTAACTACACCCAATTTGTTTCGACGGTGAAAACACATTTCGCACATTAACGTATCTTTTTTTCTGAACAATAGGGTTACCTATAACAATTCTTACTTTGGTGGTGCGATTCAACCCAATGGTAAGGATATCTGAACCACCGGGATCATGAGCGTTTATCTGCAATGCAAACGCATAGGAAACGCGGTGGCATGTGCTACCCAACGCCTCCTGCCGCCTGGTGCTGCCTAGGCAGCGCCGTGGGCCCAGTCACAACAACAAAAGAAGCCTCACAGGAAGGTCTGCTGGCTTACCGTAGGTATTTGGTTCAACAGACTGTTCGCACGAGCTTAATGTAAGGTTCAGAAAGGCGGGCAAGGACCCCCTACCGCCATTTGAGAGAACTCATTCTCGATAAATTCTACTGGCCAATTAGGCATGACGTAATAATTCATCACGTTACAGGCGTCATAGCTTCAACTTTGTAGAGGTAGTTATCTAAAAGGAAGGAGCGAAGTGACTTAACAGTTGTAGGTATTTCTGCCTACCGAGGGGGGTTCAGGCAACAGCCTCGTCAAAACATTACCGCACAGAACATTGCGAAAGGAACAAGGGGCTTTACTGCAGCAGTAGAAACGAAATATAAATGGCACAGAAGATACAATCAATAACGCACATCCCCAAAGCACTTCAAGGTCCAGAGGCTTACGCACGACGGGACGGACGGCTGACCGCTTGCTGACGTGCGGGCTCCTTGGAAAGTGGCTGGCGGCGGTCGCTTGTCTCTTCCGGCTCGCGGCACTGCCGCCCGGCGACTCCCCCCGATAACAAGCACCGCTGCCCTTATCTAGCGTGCCCAAAACGTGCCACGTCCCCCTCCATCGCACAGTCTTTCCTCCGTGTGTTCACAGATGACAGGAGAGGTGGCGCGCGGCCGTTTGAACCGAACAACGCGAGCGCTCACAGGGGAGAATCCCCACACAGTGTAATCTTTTCTCAGCCTCCTTTGGTCGAAAATTGAGAAAAATATGTGCAATAAATCAGAACTAAACCTTCGTGTGTGCCTCCTGGCTGACAGCTTAAGAGCGTCCGGTAGATCAGTGTGATTCAAAATATGTTAGCAGGGATGCCTTGGCAAATTACACACAAGCAGCACCCATACTCACAGACTTATCTATAGGTAAGATTCAACCAGTTTACAAACCACCTAAGCCTTTGTGGTAATGTACAGAAGTTAGATTTATGCGGAGCTTAGTGAGCACTTCTTTCCTCCTGAATTACCAACATCTGCGGCAAACTACGCCGGCGCGGTGAAGGTTTATGATGTGAGGCTCCGGCTTGAACAAGTGCCAATTGCTTACGTCGTCGTTTTCAATTTGGAAAAGTTGCGCTGCGAGCAAATCTTTACTCTTTATGTATTTCATAGTAGAGACCTCGCGCCGACTCACAGAGTTCTGATCGAGTCAGCACACGTACAAGAATTAGACCAATTTACCGATGATTTGACAGACTTATCGTTCATCAAGACCAGTGAGATTGATGCTGGAATGAATGAAGATGAACTCGGTAAACACGGCCCTGGAATGGCGATACCCGCCGATGCAGCAACGTACAAGGAAGCTTCTCATAGATGACCTAGCCACTCGGAGTCCCATCTTCTAATTACTATGTCACTATATACTGTATCCCGTATATCCGGCGGGGTTCTTGCTAGAACGCTGGATGAATACAGACGTGCCTACTGAAACCCTGCCACTTGGTTGACCTCAGGCCGCCTCCGTCACTTTAGAAGCCTAGATGGTGTGAGATGTTGGGTCTCAAAACAGATGAGTCAGAAGGCCTTACATTAACATGTTTCTTATTGAGAGATCGTCAAATTGAAACCACGGTAGATCAGATAACACTCGAAATATGTGCGGCCACTTATGGCAATATCGGACCAAAATGCTATATAGAAGCATGCTTGGTTGCCCTTATGCGGGCCGGAACATCGCGCCGTGGCACTGTTGCTTTTGTTCTGTACTTAATGCGAGAGGACACTAAGGATTTCTGCCAAATGTGTACGACTATTTCAGGCTACTTGCTTTCGCACAGTGCGGTAGTCAGCCTCCGCAAGGCAACGTTTGTAACTTGTAGTAATGCTACTCAAACATTTATTTCGGCCATTAGGCACCACTTTTTGATGAGACCCATGGCATTAAACCGAAGGAAATACATTGATTAGTCTCAATATCTGATCAGTATGTTGTTAAGTGTTTTTTTTAGTATGTCGGCACTCACAAATATTTTTATTGGCGCAAGTAACGTGGGAGGTTTAATTTTGTTCGTAGCAATATCAATCATAATCAGTTTTATCAGCGGTTGATACCGTCTTTCTTTAACCACTGCGATACTCGTGTATACACACACACACACCCGTATATATATATATATATATATATATATATATATATATTGAGAGGCTCTGGGAGTCGCCAGGCGGGAGTCTTTATTCGTGCGGTCACAGCGCCAGGAAGGCTCAGCAAGAAAGGCGATGTCGCTGACACTGGCCGCCACCGAGATGAAGATGATGCGATGATAATAGGATGCACACCCAGGAGAGGGCGATTGTCCACTTGCTAAAATATAACCTGTACAGCTTCTCACACTTATCCTCCCCCTTCAGGAAAAGCGGTCACCTGGCCGCTGGCTAGGGCGTGTCGGAAG
Source organism: Haemaphysalis longicornis (assembly GCA_013339765.2). NCBI lineage: Eukaryota > Metazoa > Arthropoda > Arachnida > Ixodida > Ixodidae > Haemaphysalis > Haemaphysalis longicornis. Next base: position 132,671,445 of record CM023452.1, on the reverse strand, counting down.
CGATGAACGTATGGGTTTCAGCCGAGAAAACGTGAACAATTTCAGTCCCGCGGCAGCGACGATCGGTGACAGCGTTGTTCGGAGCCACGCGATAATTCACCGGGGACGTTTGCTGAAGCACGGTATAAGGACCGATGAATCGCGAAAGCAGCTTTTTCTGACACCCCAGGTTGGCGTACGGGTGTCCAGAGCAAAACTTGGTCCCCTGGCTGAAAGGAGACACTGCGGTGAGTCTCATCGTAGTGAGACTTGCGGAAATGCTGACTGGCTTCAGTATTCTCCCGGGCCAATTGGCGGCAGTAAGCGACGCGGGCAACGAATTGTGCGGGGACATTCTCCGTGCAGTCAACAGGTGCAAAAAAGAAAGTTGAATCGACAACAGAAGGTGGTGGGCCGCCCATAGACGAGATAATACGGCGAAAAACCAGTGGTGCGTTGAACTGCAGAATTATACGCGTATGTCACAAAAGGCAGAATAGTGTCCCAATTGGTTGTGATCTGGTCGGATGTAGGCAGAAAGCATATCAGAAAGTGTCCGATGAAAGCGCTCAGTCAACCCGTTTGTTTGAGGTGATAACTCGAGGTCGTTTTATTGGACGGTATTGGCGGCACGAAGAACTTCCGCGAGTACTGCTGACAGAAACGTCTTCCCACGGTCGCTTAGAAGAGCGCGTGGTGGACCGTGGCGCAAAAATAGGGAGTGTAAGAAAAAACTCGGCGACCTCTACGGCGCAACCGTTCGGAGAGGGGCGGTTTCAGCATAGCGGGTAAGGTGGATCAACCGCAGTTACTACCCACCGATGACCAGCTGGGGTAACGGGCAACGGGCCGTATAAGTCGATGCCCACAACATCGAATGGTGCTGACGGACAAGGTAGTGGTTGCAGCGGTCCGGCAGGTGCTGTGGTTGGCCGTTTACGGTGCTGGCAGGGCGCGCAGGAAGCGACATATTTGGAAACACTGAGTAGAAAGCCCAGCAGAAGAAACGACTTTTGATTCGGTGGTAGGTCTTGTGAAAGCCTAAATGTCCGGCCGTAGCTCGTCGTGAAAAACGCGCAGTATCTGCTGTTGAAGAGCACGCGGAACGACGGGAACCCACTTGTCACCCGGTAGGGTCGTAATTATAACGATGCAGGATACCATTAAAGAGACGGAACTTCTGCAGCTGACGGACGACGGTAAGCGGCTGTTCGACGGCTCTGCCAAACCGTTTCAGTTCATCCATGAGTTTCCGACAATAATGGTCTGCCCGCTGGAGTGCAACGAAGTCTTCGGGACAGTCGAGCTTCACGACGTCTAAAGGCGCTATTGGCAGGGGTGACTTGAGCCGCAGGAGCTGATGATTCACTTTGTGTCGAGACAGGCGCAACGCGAAAGGGCGTCCGCATCCATATGCTTTTTGCCCAGATTTGTAGGTTACAGTGAAATCATACTCTTGCAGCCGCAGACCCAGCGGCCAAGCCGTCCGTTCAGGTTCTTGAGCGACGAGAGCAACATAAAGCATGGTGGTCAGTGACCACCGTAAAATGACGTCCGTACAGGTATGGCGAAATTTTTGTACTGCCCAGACAACTGCGAGACACTCTTGTTCCGTGATTGTATAATTTCGTTCGGCAGGTGTCAGGGCCCGACTTGCGTAGGCCACAACGTTTTCTACTGAAGATGCGGTGCGCTGCAACAGCACGGCACCGAGGCCATGCCCACTGGCGTCTGTGTGTAGGATAGTCGCCGCCGTTTGGTCATAATGGTGGAGCACCCGTGCAGAAGTGAGAGCGTGCTTTAGATTTTCGAACGCTGCTTCGCAGTCATTATACCATGTGTAAGAGGTGCCAGATGCGAGAAGTTTGTGGAGGGGCGAAGCAAGCGAAGCGAAGTTTCGTATGAAACGCCGGAAATAAGAAGCTAAGCCAAGAAAACTGCGGAGGTCTTTGAGGCGGGTCGGCCGGGGAAAGTGTTGTACGGCGTTAATTTTGTCGGGTTCCGGGCGAATTCCGTCTTTGCTCACTACGTGTCCGAGCACCTTGATGGATTTGCTCGCGAATCGGCATTTCTTTGTGTTTAGTTGGAGCCCGGCGTTGGCAAGGCATGTAAGGACTTCATCGAGGCGGTGTAGGTGGTCAGCAAAAGTAGAGGAAAAAACAACAATGTCGTCTAGATAGCATAGGCAGGTTCTCCATTTAAGGCCGCGAAGGACGGTGTCAATCATTCGCTCAAATGTGGCCGGAGCGTTGCACAGCCCGAATGGCATCACGTTGAATTCGTAAAGACCATCGGGCGTTGCGAAAGCTGTTTTCTCCTTATCGGCTTCATGCATGGGAAACCTGCCAGTATCCAGAGCGAAGATCGAGGCTCGTAAAGTACTCGGCACCTTGCAAAGTGTCCAGGGCATCATCGATGCGGGGCATCGGGTACACGTCTTTACGAGTTATTTTGTTCAGCGCCCGATAGTCGACGCAAAAGCGTACGGAACCGTCCTTTTTTTGCACTAACACAACAGGCGAAGACCACGGACTCGATGAAGGACGAATGATATTCCGCTTGAGCATGTCGTCGACGTTATCATTGTATAACCCTCCGCTCGGATGGATGAAACGCGGATATGGGCGGCGGCGAACAATAGACGATGCATCTGTATCGATGCGATGTTCCGCAGCAGATGTCTTTCCCAGAACAGACGAAAAAATGTCGAAGGAACGCTGGTGTTTCGATAGCAAGACTTGTAATGCTTGCTTCTGGTCTGGTGTAAGATCAGAACTTATTGCTGTGTCGAAAGCAGAGGCTGGGGTTGGCGACTTGAAGGCGTGTTGATCGGTCGAAAGTGTAGACAGTGGGAGCACAGACACTGCCTCATCGTCACAAACGGAAGCGACCGTGGCACCTTGCGGTAGCAAAATTGTTTCGGTAGACGTATTTACTGCAGCAAGGAGAGCTGAACCAGACGAAAAAACGGACGAGGCAGGAAGGTATGACTACGCCTTTCAAAATAAAATTCCCAGCTGGTTCAATCAACACATCACCATCAGTGACTGTGGTTCGAGGAGACGGACAAAACTGTTTTCTTCTCCTGGGCACAAAATAGAATCGGTCCTCGCTACTAAGCGGCGTTGCTGTGGTCTTTCGGAAACACTGGCAATGGAAGTATCGGCGATATGAAGGGTGGGTTGGCGACAGGTGATGACCGCTGAGGCCGACGACAGAAAAATCCCAACCCAAAATGAGTTGATGTGCACATGAGGACAACACTGCGAACTGTATGTGATGACGTATGGAATCGATGAACACACGAGCTGTGCAGAATCCGGAAGGGTCGAATCATAACACCGTTGGCTCCACGAAGAGTCGGACCGTCATAGGGCGTCGTAACCTTGCGTAACCTAGAGCACAAATCTGCATGAATGACGGAAAACACTGGCACCTGTATCAACTAAAGCTTCGCCCAAACTCCTTCTATGAAAACAGTCAATGTATTTGATGGGGACTTAGGGGGACTTGAAGATTTTTCCCGTGACGCAGTTTCCCCCCAGAAAACTGCTGCTTTCAGTTTTCCGAGAGGCGGTCGGCAACGTGAGAGGCAGGGCGGAGAGGAGACGATGACCGGCGGTAAGGCGAAGGTGACCGACGTCGGGGAGAATGTTGCGTGCGGGGCGGGTCATAGGAGTCAGAAGGGGGCGAATAGCGACGGGTAGCTGGTGGAAACAAGGGTTGTCCATAACGGCGTGGGCTGTTATCACGGCGTGCGTTCATAGCGTAACTGTATCGCTCGTCCTGCTGGCGCCGTCGACAAAAACGTGAAATATGGCCCTGGATGCCACAGTAGTAACAAACTGGCCGTGAAGGGCGCCAGACGGAATAAGAATGCGGAGTAGAAGAGACCGTAGAAATGGGAGCCATGTGCGCGCAGGATTGCCCCTCGTGCGTTAGCGGCGTCGACGTTTGCATGGCCGGTGGCAGTGTGGAAGCAGAAGCCGCAGGACATGTGCAGGAGTGCTCAGCCTTGTACGGAGGATCGGACTTAACAGCGGCCAGCTCATCCCTGATGAGATCACGCAGACCGGGAACCAAGCTTTCTTGTGGAGCTGCGAGCACCGTAGTACTCGGAGGCTGGTGGCGGTTATCTGGGAGATTGTGCGAGACGTGTCCTTCAAGCTCCTCGCGAATGATCAGCCGAATCATTGCGCGCAAGTCGAAGTCCTTTGAGAAGCCTTCGCCCCACATGGCTGGCTGCCACCCTCATAGATTGCAGGTCTTCAAGTCGTTTGCATGCGGCTATGACGTCCTGCACGCGTGAATGGTTCTGCAGGGGCAAGTGCCTGAAAAGCAAACGGGGCAATTCCCTTCAGAATATGCCGAACCCGGTCTTCTTCCGACATGCTGCCGTCCACTTGTCGACACAGGGCCAAGACATCCTCGATGTAGGACGTAAAGGTCTCCATGGGATGTTGCACGCGCTCATTGAGTTTTTTGTTGGCAGCTTCAGCGCGCGTGGAGGATGTGCCGAAAATTCGACGCAAGTCAGTGGTAAATTTGTCCCAGATCGGTGAAATCTTCGCCGATGATTAAAAAACCAAGTTTTAGCCACCTTGGTCAGACGGAAGGGCACCTCCGCTAGCTTGTAAGAGTCATCCCATCGATTGAAAGCACTCACGCGGTTGTAGGAGTCGAGCCACTCTTCGACGTCGTCACCGCGGAGGCAGCGAAAGATGGAGGATCGCGCTGGGGGCTGGTGATAGTAAGGTAGGCTGGATCGGGGCTGCAGCGTTGCTGCCCGAGCGGCTGCTCTCGTGCTGCATGGTGCTGGTGGGCAGTAGCAAACGACGACCTGATCGTAGCTCCAGTGGTGGCGGAAGCGAGAGGTAGACTGCGGGATCAAAGCACCTTCCACCACTTGAGAGGCTCTGGGAGTCGCCAGGGCGGGAGTCTTTATTCGGTGCGGTCACAGCGCAGGAAGGCTCAGCAAGAAAGGCGATGTCGATGACACTGCCGCCACCGAGAGTGAAGATGATGCGATGATAATAGGATGCACACCCAGGAAGTGGCGATTGTCCACTTGCTAAATAGAACCTGTACAGCTTCGTTCTCACAAGATATATATATATATATAGTATATATATATATATATATATATATATATAGGAAATGAGGGGCTCAGTTCAGGAATACAGAGAGATAGGTCAGCACTCTACAACGGCAAAGGAGGCATAGGGGTGTGGTTAGGTTCTTTTTCGTTTTCACTACGTTAATGAAGTAAACATTTTTTTAATATACAGAAGAAAGAAAGAAAAAAAACAACTCGCTCCAGAGTGGGGACCGAACCGACGCTTTCGATTACATGTCGAATGCCTTACCAAGTCGGCTATCTGGGCGACTGTGTTCTCCTTCACTTTCTGGGCTATTTATATTTACTAGAATTGTATCTGAAGCTTGAGGGTGGTTGCCAGCGCCACTCTGACTACACGGGGAGAAGGGGACCTTCTTTTCAACTCCCGGGCGTGACTCGAACGTCTACAGCCTCTCATGAGCGGGTATCTGGACCGCCAGATACCCGCTCATGACAGGCTGTAGACGTTCGAGTCACGCCCCGGGGGTTGAAAAGAAGGTCCCCTTCTCCCCGTGTAGTCAGAGTGGCGCTGGTCACCACCCTCAAGCGTCAGATACTATTCGAGTAAATATAAATAGCCCAGAAAGTGAAGGAGAACACAGTCGCCCAGATAGCCGAATTGGTAAGGCATTCGACATGTAATCGAAAGGCGTGGGTTCGGTCCCCACTCTGGGCGCGTGTTTTTCTTTCTTTCTTCTGTATATTAAAAAAATGTTTACTTCATTAACCGTAGTGAAAACGAAAAAGAACCTAACCACACCCCTATGCCTCCTTTGGCGTTGTAGACTGCTGACCTATCTCTCTGTATTTCCTCCACGAGCCCCTCATTTCCCTACTATATTATTCTGCGAAAGCCTAGCGAGGGCTTCGGTTCTGGCAGCCTTGATGCCTAGGTAGCATAAGAGGGCTTACCGCCAGATACCCGCTCATGACAGGCTGTAGACGTTCGAGTCACGCCCCGGGGGTTGAAAAGAAGGGCCCCTTCTCCCCGTGTAGTCAGAGTGGCGCTGGCCACCACCCTCAAGCATCAGATACAATTCTAGTAAATATAAATAGCCCAGAAAGTGAAGGAGAACACAGTCGCCCAGATAGCCGAATTGGTAAGGCATTCGACATGTAATCGAAAGGCGTGGGTTCGGTCCCCACTCTGGGCGCGTGTTTTTCTTTCTTTCTTTCTTCTGTATATTAAAAAAATGTTTACTTCATTAACCGTAGTGAAAGCGAAAAAGAACCTAACCACACCCCTATGCCTCATTTGGCGTTGTAGACGGCTGACCTATCTCTCTGTATTTCCTCAACGAGCCCTCATTTCCTTACTATATTATTCTGCGAAAGCCTAGCGAGGGTTTCGGCTCTGGCAGCCTTGATGCCTAGGTAGCATAAGAGGTCTTACCGCCAGATACCCGCTCATGACAGGCTGTAGACGTTCGACTCACGTCCCGGGGGTTGAAAAGAAGGGCCCCTTCTCCCCGTGTAGTCAGAGTGGCGCTGGCCACCACCCTCAAGCGTCAGATACAATTCTAGTAAATATAAATAGCCCAGAAAGGGAAGGAGAACACAGTCACCCAGATAGCCGAAGTGGTAAGGCATTCGACATGTAATCGATAGGCGTGGGTTCGGTCCCCACTCTGGGCGCTTGTTTTTCTTTCTTTCTTTCTTCTGTATATTAAAAAAATGTTTACTTCATTAACCGTAGTGAAAACGAAAAAGAACCTAACCACACCCCTATGCCTCCTTTGGCGTTGTAGACTGCTGACCTATCTCTCTGTATATATATATATATATATATATATATATATAAATCTAGAGAAAGATAAACTCACAAAGCGCGCAGAAATAGTATAAGTAAAGAGTCGGATACACAGCAAGAACAATAACAAACAATGTTTACTTACGTAGCGGCAATGGGACTTGCCTTCATCAGAGTAAAGTTACATGATTATGGTGTCGCAAACATTGAACACATTTCTTATATAGGTTTGCATAAAACTGTAAGAAGGAATGGAAAATGTTTCGCAAATGGAGAGTGTGCATACAGTCAGGCTACGCCTACGTTACAACATCAACCAAAAAAAAAAAAAAAAAAAAAGGGGGGGGGAGCAAGAGAGAGAAAAAGGGGTCGTGTTAACAATGCAGCGTTCAAGGTTGCACCATGACGGGTCAACGTATGCCGCGCGGGTTGCAAGTTCAGACAATGGGGGAAAATGGTCAACCGCGGTTTGTAAAGAAAGGGAAGAGTATACAGCAAGGTATTCAGTGGCTGGGGAGACTGGTTCTAGGGAAAGCGAAGATGGGTGTGCCCCCGCGGATGAAGAGAATAGATAGGGTGCACAAAAGAGCATTTCACAGAAGCTAGCAATCGAACAGGAAATAGGTAGGGTCACAAAAGGTTAAACATGAATAGATCACAAAGAGTTAAACATTCTTAAGTGGTGGTGGGAACGAGGCCTCCTTCTCCCGGACAAATGGCATTGTTGAGCCGCATTAAGCTAACAAAGCTGCTGTAATTAGGAGAGTTTCTGCGAATTCTGATGGCAAACTCGAGGGTAGGAATAATGAACATAGTTATAAAAATTATGAAGCCGCTAAGTTTATTCGAGGGATAAGCACGTTAATTTTCCGTAACTTTCATTAATTCCAAGTGTGGCTGACCCAAACTTATAAATGAGATAAGATTCCCGAACCTCGCGGTCGTGGTGCGTTTTGAAGGCGGATTCTAAAATCGTTGCTTTAAGATGATCAAATGCATGCCCGGGACTGTTCACATGTCTTGACAGGGGCAAATAAGGGCAGCTTTTTGCATGAGAGCGGTGATTATTGAACCGTATTCGGAAGGGCGTTTCAGTTTGGCCGATATATTGTTGCCTACAAACAGTGCACTCTAGAAGATATACGACATTAGCGGAGTCACAGTTAAAGTTACCTTTTATATTTACGTAGTAGTCTGAAGCCGTGCTGGTGGCGCGCTGTGTAGTGGTCATGTGTGGGCATACTTTACATCGGGGTTTATTGCAGGGCATGCAGCCAGTAGTTGCCGGTCGGTTGATACGAGAGTCGGTTGATACGAGGGTGTATCGGTTGATACACCCAAAATTTAAAGCCAATGTACTATAAAAGGTATATTGATGACATATTCATTATCTGGCAACACGGTGAGGCGGAACTCCTCACCTTCATTGAGGCATTTATTCTAGCCCATCCTAGTATTTCCCTTGCTCATTCCTATTCGGAACACAGTGTAAACTTTCTGGACGTCACCGTTACTACCTTCCAAGGTCGGCTTCAAACTAAACTGTATAGAAAACCGACAGACACGCGGCAGTATTTGCACTTCCGAAGTAGCCATGTCAGACACTGCAAGACAGCAATACCTTACAGCCAAGCCCACCGATTTAGGAGAATTTGCTCAAACCAAGCCGACTTTGACTCAAACTGTCGAGAACTCAAGACCTCCCTCCTGAATAAAAAATACCCGGAAAAAGTTATCGACGACGCTATTGTGCGAGCCAACCAATTAGACCGTAATGAAATCTGTAACAAAAAGCCCCGAACGGGAACCCGCAAACGAACTTAGTTTTAACCCACTCATCCTCCGCTCCAAGAGTGTCAACCGTGCTAAAAAAACATCACAATATCCTAATGCAAGTGACGCTTAAAAGCATATTCCCCGAACCACCACGCGTTGTCTACCGGCGTAATAAGAATTTAGGGGGACTTTCTTACTAACTCTCGTATCAACCGACCGGCAACTACTGGCTGCATGCCCTGCAATAAACCCCGATGTAAAGTATGCCCACACATGACCACTACACAGCGCGCCACCAGCACGGCTTCAGACTACTACGTAAATATAAAAGGTAACTTTAACTGTGACTCCGCTAATGTCGTATATCTTCTAGAGTGCACTGTTTGTAGGCAACAATATATCGGCCAAACTGAAACGCCCTTCCGAATACGGTTCAATAATCACCGCTCTCATGCAAAAAGCTGCCCTTATTTGCCCCTGTCAAGACATGTGAACAGTCCCGGGCATGCATTTGATCATCTTAAAGCAACGATTTTAGAATCCGCCTTCAAAACGCACCACGACCGCGAGGTTCGGGAATCTTATCTCATTTATAAGTTTGGGTCAGCCACACTTGGAATTAATGAAAGTTACGGAAAATTAACGTGCTTATCCCTCGAATAAACTTAGCGGCTTCATAATTTTTATAACTATGTTCATTATTCCTACCCTCGAGTTTGCCCATCAGAATTCGCAGAAACTCTCCTAATACAGCAGCTTTGTTAGCTTAATGCGGCTCAACAATGCCATTTGTCCGGGAGAAGGAGGCCTCGTTCCCACCACCACTTAAGAATGTTTAACTCTTTGTGATCTATTCATGTTTTAACCTTTTGTGACCCTACCTATTTCCTGTTCGATTGCTAGCTTCTGTGAAATGCTCTTTTGTGCACCCCTATCTATTCTCTTCATCCGCGGGGGGCACACCCATCTTCGCTTTCCCTGAACCAGTCTCCCCAGCCACTGAATACCTTGCTGTATACTCTTCCCTTCTTTACAAACCGCGGTTTGACCATTTTCCCCCATTGTCTGAACTTGCAACCCGCGCGGCATACGTTGACCCGTCATGGTGCAACCTTGAAGCGCTGCATTGTTAACACGACCCCTTTTTCTCTCTCTTGCTCCCCCCCCCTTTTTTTTTTTTTTTTGGTTGATGTTGTAACGTAGGCGTAGCCTGACTGTATGCACACTCTCCATTTGCGAAACATTTTCCATTCCTTCTTACAGTTTTATGCAAACCTATATAAGAAATGTGTTTCAATGTTTGCGACACCATAATCATGTAACTTTACTCTGATGAAGGCAAGTCCCATTGCCGCTACGTAAGTAAACATTGTTGTTATTGTTCTTGCTGTGTATCCGACTCTTTACTTATACTATATATATATATATATATTATATATATATATATATATATATATATATTATATATTATATATATAATTTAATTTCAAGCAAAATGGCAGCTCACACGCGTGTCAGCAAAACTAATTCCTACATTGCGCAAAAACTATGCGGCGCAAAAAGCAGCAAGACAACGTTTTTCCTGATTTTGTTTCTGTATTCTACGCTCTAAGCTCTTATCTCGCTATGCTTGAATGTAATGTATGTAGAGTATGTAAACAGTATGTAGAGATTGAGGGATCGCGCTCGAGTTTTTTAGACGTTTTTTTCCAGAGTACTGCAGGGGTCCGCACTCGGTCCCGTTTTATTTAACATTTATATTAATCATTTGGATGAAGGACTTTAATACCAGAGCATTAGTTAAACTGTTTGCGGACGACTGCATTCTTTTCAAAGCGATAAACTCGACGGCAGATCGAAAAGTTAAAAAAAAAACATCAGTACCTTGTAAACTTGGCGTTCTGAGTGGAACATGGTAATTAATCTAGAAAAAACTGCTCATTTGTGTATCACCAACAAAATCAGCAAGTTTCACTTCAAATATGATATAAAAGGGTCACAGATTACACAAGTAGAAGAATATAAATATTTGTGTGTAATCAAGCCTCAGCTGGACAACCCATATAGGAAATGCATGCTCTTTCGCACGTAAAAAACTAGGATTTCTAAAGCATCGATTAGCTAATGCCCCGAGTTCCTTAAAGCTTACAGCTTACAAAACAATGCTAATACCGTCCTTGGAGTACGCCTCCGCAGTATGGGACCCTCACACAAAAAGCAATATACAAAAGATAGAAAAAATTCAGCGCCTGGCAGCCCGTTTTATTTACAGTAGGTATAGACGCCGCGCTTCCGCCTCTGCGATGTGGCAGTTGGCAAATCTTGAACCTCTTGAGGACAGACGATAAGCTGCTCGACTTATCTTACTCCGTCAAATATATTTTTCTAGACGAGAAATAAAGCCAGAAAATTACATGGTAAAAGATTCTTCCAGTCCTTCCCGTCACAAACATAGGTGCAGCATCAGGCCAATCTTCGCAAGAACTAATATATACAAACACTCGTTTTTCCCGAAATCAATCACTCAGTGGAACTTGTTGTCCCGAAACTGTACTCTTCTTTCCGTTCCACCATAAAACGCGCCTTGTTTCCTGACTTTCACTATACTTCTTGGATTTAACAACATGTTTTGTGCCAAAGAGTGTGGTGCTTTGCTTACGTGTTGTGTTGCAGTGGGTGTACTCAGCCCTATAGAAAGGAGTAAAATTTGATAGTCATTTCCATGTTTTTGTAACATTTGATGTATCCTTGTAACAATTTTGTTGTAACTTTGTTGTACCTTTGTTTTACCTTCGAACTTGCTGTACCTTTCCTGCTTGGACGTTTATGGTTGGAGGTATATGATAAATAAATAAATAAAATAAATAATGGGTCGCCAGACAACGATTTCCCGAATGAATAATGCCTGCAGTATAGACACTGGGTGCAAGCAAAAATAGGACAAGGGCCTTACGTCGGACGTAGGCTTTTCTCTCTTGGCGAAAAAAGAAGACTGCTTCATCATACCTTCAAGCTCTCGTATACACTTTTGTGTCCCTACTACATCAAACCTAAATTACTACCCATCCGCCGGTTCCTATAGGAGTATAAAACACCCTACTTCTTGTAGACTTATACTTTTGCAGACAGCCAGTAACCAATGGGGTCACATTTTATTTTTGAAATGGCAGAACTTTTGTTTACAAGGAAGGTTTTCTGTATTGTTCATCACATTTAGGATGCAACACTTCTGCTGTATTGCTCATGAATATTACCGTACAGAGCTCTTCCTACGAAAAATACACGGGCACAAATCGCGTAACTTCACTGCTACAGCTTGTTGTGGAAAAAAGAGATGGGGCAACTGTAATAGTTGGAATAACGATCACTTGATTGCTGTGCTTCTTTGTAAGGCACTGTACATTCTGCTGTACTGCATGTAAACCCTTGCGCTAGGGGCTTCCCCGTGTGAAAGCTTTATCTACCACCCAATTCTGCAAAAAAGTATACATTCTTGTGATTCTTTTTTCGGGAAAAGATAAAGGCCGCTACAGCGGAGAATTGAAAACACGTGTTATCCGATAGAATTCCACCCTGAAACATAACGTATAACGTATAAATCCAATACCGATTCCTTCCCTTAGATGGTGCACCGCCCATGTAAAAACGTAGATATGCATTTCGGAGCCATTTTTAATACGGAACAGTATTACGTTAAAAACACTGGTCTCACTTTAATATTTCAACGACCAGAGGAAGTAAAAAAGAATGGTCCACCTTCATTTCTTGTATGTCGAGTATGCGGAAAACATTTGGTGCTGATTGGATGCTACAATTTCGAGAGAGAAAAAAAAGCTGTGTGAAGAATTTAACTTCGGACAAATCACTTGACTCCGTTGTTTTCAGAAAGGAAACCTGAATTAGTTGTAGCTGACTGCGTAACTCCTCTTATGAGTTATATATTTACGGAACGTTCTACCAAAGTTTGAACCGTCTGTCCTTTGTAGCAGCCAATGCTGTACAACTGCGCTATGCACTCAAGTCGGTCCAAGTAAAACTCATTTTGCTGGCGTCGTTATTGCTGCCTTTTCCATAGAACATGCCACCAAGCTGTACTGGCTTGGAGTCTAACGTGCATTTGTAGAACAGAAAATGCCAGTGACAGCGAAACGAATCGTTTTATCAAGAAAAGGTCCCCATCAGCAGAGCATAACTGATATTCAAGCTAAGTTGCGGCATTTTCGAGACCTCTTGTATGTGTATTTCGCCCTTTGAAACACAGGAACCGAAGCAAAAAAATAGACGCACACATCCCGAAGAAGAAAGAAGTCGGGTTCATATCACCGCAAACAGCAAAAGAACGCAACAGAAGAAAGAGACGCACATATGATGTTTCAGCAAGAACGTTGTTACTGAGTATCATCAGGTTTTCGACTTCAAAGCACTCAGGCGTAAGCGTCCCGAAGAACGTTTCCGTATATAGCGTAAGCTTCATATCCAAGGCATAAAGCGAGAATCTTAGCAGCTGCTTTTATTGGGCAAATGCTCAAGCTTTATAGCTGTGCACCATTGTACAGGGACAGCTTCAACGGCCGTTGCGCTAGAGGATTCTTTTCACGTGAGAGTTTCGGGTATACTTCCTGGTTCAGAAAGAATATAAAATTTTTGTGGGAGACGGGGAACAAATTCTCCCACGTCTTGCGAAAAGCGTCATGTCAAGTGTTTTACATTCCTACCATTTAGGTGACCGCGAGATCACAAAACATTTGACAGCAACATTATCCGCGTCCCAGAGAAACATTGATGTTTCGTTCATTGCCATTTACCAAAGAAGCTCGTTGACCACCTTTCGCGTAGGTATATATCGCGGCTTTTCATCATCATCATCATCATCATCATGACCAGCCTATCAACGCCCACTGCAGGGCAAAGGCCTCTCCCATTATTCTCCAATTACCTCAGTCCTGTGCCAATTGTGACCAATTTATCCCCGCAAACTTCTTGATCTCATCTGTCCATCTAACTTTCTGCCGCCCCCTGCAATGCTTGCCATCTCTAGGGATCCACTCTGTTACCCTTAATGACCAGCGGTTGTCTTGCCTACGCAATACATGCCCTGCCCACGTCCATTTCTTCTTCTTAATTTCTACTAATATGTCTTTAACACCAGTTTGCTCCCTGACCCACTCCGCTCTCTTCTTGTCCCTTAATGTTACACCTATCATTTTCCGCTCCATTGCTCGCTGAGTCATTCTTAATTAAAGTTGAACCCTCTTAGTGAGCTGTTAGTCAACTATGAATAGGTAGAAGATTCCTAGATGGGATCTAACAGTACCTACTGTACATAGCGGCTCACACCTTTCAGACGGGACGAGTGAACACTTTATATAAGCAGCAGAGTACCCAATGAACAATGCTGGTATTTTAAATGATTTTATTTCAAACCTAGTCGACACACTTTTTCTACGCCCGACAAGCGCTACAGAAGTGTAGCGCTTGTCGGGCGTAAGTATAAAAAGTAAGTAAAAGTAAGTGTAAAAGTAAAAGTAAGTGTAAGTATAAAAAAACTAGAGAATAGCACAGCTGCATCAATCGATGACATCGCCCAAGAACAAATCGCTTTGTGTCAACGCTCATTAGTGAAGTTCTAGCACTCTCAATAAAACTAACATTACTACAGGTATCTTTCCTGACGCATTAAAAGTCGCACTTGTGACTCCGGTGTAGAAAGGTTGGAACGAGAAGGAAAACGATCTTGCAAATTACAGAACAATTTCGCTTTTACAGGCCGTCTTTGTTAGGTTATCCAATTTTTTTGCGCACTATAATATTACCATCAACACCCGAAGGGTTCCAAAACGTGCGGTCAACCGAGCAGGCGCTCCTTCATATAAAAGATGACATAATTAAAATCATTGAAGACATGAACCTAACATTGGGGTTATATTTAGGGCCCAGGAAAGCATTCGATTTGATTTCGCCGCACGTTAAAGATCCCCAGGTGGTCAAACTTTATCCGGAGCCCTTCACTACGGCGCGCCTCATGCATTCGTTGCTCGGCGCGTTAAACATTTCAATCACTCAATCAAGCATGCGATTTAAGGAACGAAACCACACAATATTGTTGAATGAATTAGGAAACTATAGAATCAGATGCGGAACCAACAAATTGATAAAAATTTACGTAAACAGCAAAAACAAATTGCACGCCTTGGCTATGCTTGGTCAGGTTTTCTAACAATTCAGCGCGGGTGGGCTCTGTGGCTGTGCCTTCCCACGTTCCACTAACCCGTTCGTCTTCGCAATGCAGGCGCTCGCCCCTATCATCGTTCAGTTGCTGGTTCCTGCTCTGCTGGCTGCCCTGATCGGATGTTCCAGCATACCGCGAGTGACTCAGCACCAGAATGATGCGTCCTTTTCATGCGGGCTGCAAACGCTTTACATGTCCTGCTGCGCCGCCGGCAGTGAATGGAATCACAGGCATCAACATCGTATCACCGCTGTCATCGACCAGTTCAACGACAACAGCTACAAATTATGAGCAACCACCTGTACAGCTTTGTGTCCTCTGCGGCTGTGTCATCGCACGGTCCACTGACTCGTTCGTCTTCGTAATCCAGGTTAGTGTATCACATGACGTGTTCAGAAAAAAAATAGCTAATATTTTTGGTACTGCCACCGAACCCACATTGCTGTTGTGCCCTTGCCATTCGATGTGTTGTGTGAATGTCGCTCGTGCTCTCTTGCTTCTGTCGGGGGACGTGGAGTCCACCCCGGCCCTAACTCTCTCTCTTTCAACTCTCCACCTAAACGCTCTTTCCTCATTAACGTTATTCTTTTAGGAATTGCAAGATTTATCTGCAGGCCAGTCTACACTGCTCGCCGAAGTGCAAGGACTTACGCATCGGTACTATGAACGAACAAAGCCATGACAGATCTAACTAAACGTATTGCGGACCTTGAATTTCTCTACAAAGGTCTTGTAACGGTTGGGAAGGATATCGAAACAATTAATGGTAACAATTAATGGTATCTGCGACATGGAGGAGCGGGTTGACGACGCTGAAAATTGTTCCAAAAAACGCAACTCCATCCATTACAGCCTCCCTGACTGAAACACGTCCGAAGAATTTGCATATTCCGAGGAAATAATTATTAACCACTGCCGCGACCTTCCAAACTTGAGTCTTGACCCCAAACTAATTGAACGAGCTCAATGCCTTTTTAGGCACCGGAATGATAATTAGCGGCCTAAATTAGCCACGTTCACTCTCTTAAAAATGAAACAGGAAATTGTCTCGAATGGTCATAAACAGAAAGGCACGAACTACAGCGTCGGGGAAGATATTTTCCAATCCGTTCGCCAAGCCCGAAAGCACCTCGCCGCACTTACCCGTGCCAATTCCGAACCCTTCTGTCGGTTGTAGAAGACTTTGTACCTTGGTAAAAAAGATACATTTTCAACGAAACATCCCAAACTGTATACAAAATTTCATAGCAATCGCCCCACCGTTCAACAAAGAAATTACACAATCTTCCCGTATCAAAACCCTGCGTAGTATGAGAAGTACCCATGGGGTCAATTCAAGTGCCCACTAGCTTTCAGCTCGTCGTTTCTGTGAGGTTGAGGTACGTAGCTACCGATGTACTTACCGTTTGGTTTTCATGGTAACAACCACACTTCTCACTTACCGGAACTACGAGATGGCAAACTGCTTTGACCCCATGGCTGTTTCGCATACTACTCAGGGTTCTCGTGCGGCAAGATGGTGTGATTATATTGGAGGGGGGTGTAAGAGGGGAGAGGCATTAAAGAGACAGAGACACGTTGTACGTGGTTTGAGATTGTCTTTATTTAAACATTATCATCATCGTGTTCAACGTAGGTGACGTCGAGCTGTGGTTGGCGCTCCGCTTTGATTATGACCGCCTTATGGTCTGTGAAATGTAAAGTCTAGGGCTGTTGTTCTGGATAAACCCTAAAGGTGCTGAAGATCAGCTCGATGCACCTTTCCCGGATGGTTGTGGGCAGCTTGTAATCACGGCCCGCCGAAACTCGCTGACGCACGCCGCTGTCGACGACGATGAAACGCCGAAGGCGCGTGAAGCGTGCTCGTCTCGTGCCGGCCCAGGAAGACACCGGCAACACTGTCGCTCCAGGAGCCCTTAAAGGGGAAGCGTTCTCGTCTCATGCCGACCAAGGAAGACACTGGCAACACTGTCGCTCCAGGCAGGAAGCCGAGCATACGCAGTGGGGGTGTGGATGGCGCAACAACAACAAGGGAGGAACACAGCCCCGACCATGAGATGCTTCGCATCTAAAACAAAACGTTTTAATGTTAGAACCCCCCGTACTAGCCTTTCCTTCTGAGTAATCTTCACTAATATACGTAGCTTCCTTCCAAAACGCGACACTGTATTAAACCATGAATCCACATCGGACAGCAACATACTAGTTCTTACAGAGACGTTGTTGACGGATGACGTCATATTATAGTAAGGTTCTAGCCACATTGCAAGATTTTATAGTTTTCCAGAAGGACAGGAAACAAACACGTGGTGGTGCGTACTCATTGCTGTCCATGAGTCGTTATCCAGTTCAATGACGAAAACGTCATGCGTGACCTTCTGGCAACTCCGCGCGCGCAGAAACACACGACCTCTCGTTTGAGTTCATCCTTTCTTTTACTTTGGAACAACTCAGCCGCTGCGGCGTGACACCGTATTTATCGAGCTGTTCGCGTCATGCGATGTTGATGGAAGTATAAAACTTCTCCCGTAAAGGAGATTGTGGCTGCAATAGACCGGGTTTACGCTGCAGCCAACAATGCATCAGGAGGACAGAACAAGGGATATTTAAGAGAACGCTGACCACTATCGTGAAAGCAGAGGATAAACTTCAGAACGATGCCAGCCGATTCCCCCCGTACAGACCCAGATTTAAAGAGGCAGCTCAAGCCGAACTGAAAAAGGCGCTCCCACTCCGGGTGATGCGAGCAAGGAGCTCCAATCTGCCTGTAAGCTGACCAATCCTGCTGGAAAAGGACGAGGAAGATGCCTTGCCGACTGGAATGGAAGGCTTTAAGTGCAGCGATAGGTGGATTTTGCACTTTACGGAGCCCACGGTGTCGCCTTTAACACCGTGTGTGCGAAGAATCAAAAGCCAGTGATGAAGATGTTTCTGCTAACTGGATGTGGACGCGACTACGATGCCTACCACAAAAACAAGCACCACCACACAGTTTTAATGCCTACGAAATGGTTCTCCTTTTCAAGGGCCTGCTCGTTCATTCCCTGTGCCGCATAGGTGAAGGATTCACCGCCGGCTTGCTCAGAAAAGAAAGAAAACCTGTTATGGTTCCCGCAATTATATACTGTGGCGAACTTCCCCATCTTTTTGTGTTAGGAAAATCTAAGCGACTGAGGTGTCTCGAAGGCATTGGAACAGTCACACATGCCGCAACTCACGTGCTTGGATGAAGCAAGATTTGTCCGACGACTTCCTGCCGAAGCTCGACTTGAAATTTAAGCGGGCGAATAGGGATTTTCTGTCAATTGTTAAGTACCGATTGCTGGGCGCTACTACAGAAAATTCACAAAGGGGCTATCACGTGCGTTTAGATGGCATACAGGAGGTTGTTACTCAAAATGATGCTAATAACCATGGAGTGCATCTTGTCAGATGGCATCACACTGCTTTCATCGCTAGAGTTTATTCGAGTGCATAGATAGAAGTGAAAACGACATTATTGAATTCTTACAATCATGCATTCGCATTATCTAATTGCATCAGTGATAGTACGCCCTACCGCCTGGGGAATGATAATGCCGAAACAAGTTTCGAGGTTTGAGTACTTAAAGCACATAACGTTGTGGTTACCACTATCACTAATAATAAAGCTGCACAAGCAGCCTTTGAGTGTGCAAAGAGAGCCCCCTTGACAATATTGTGAAAGAGGTGTTGCCAGCACACTGCAGCAGTGACCTTGATGAAGAGCCAAAGCAGAAGGAGGGGATCCACCCATGAAATCTGACCCGGGCTTTCAGTACAGTTCTGGGATCGCTAATATTAACCAGTGTTGTAACCATTCGCAGTGACATGGTTGCCCTTGCTGCTCTTGAAAACTGTGTTTCGAACACTCATGTAATGAAAAAGCAACCATCCATTAGTTTTTTTAGGGTGAATAGCACTATAGCATTGTGTCTGAATTTTATTTTATTGAATACAGGTGAATATTTCATTGATTGGGTTTTTGACAGACTGCCCCGAGCCATATTTATAGGAGCTTCTGATAATTAAAATGAAATTCTGGGTCCCTTGGGGCTTGAATTATCACAAGTGTACTGTATGTTGTTCGCAATAAGGGGGCCGTTGAGGGAATAAAAAAAGCAAGGTCAGACGTATACAACGCCAAGACCGGCAAAAGGAATATGAGAATTGTGAGTGTTGTTTAGTGCGATTTTACTACGATACATTTTCAATGTTACTAAACACAGGGGAAAAAAAACAGAACCATGCCCCTAGGCCTCCCTTGGGGTGGTAGAGCGCTGACCTTGTTGTCATTGTCAAGGAGTCAGGGCTTTTACCGAAACTGTTAGCTAAATATTTAAATGTTTAAGGTGAACTTTACGTTCTACTGCTTTCGTGCAATTGAACTTCCTATAACTTGCATGGTGCCCAATTCAGCTAAAATGCTCAGAGGCCTTTGGAAAAAAAATAAAGCTTTTGAGGTGTAATGCACCAAAGCTAAAGATGCGCTTAGAGGACTGCCATAATCAGGGCTTTTTATTATATATGATCACCCAGAGGTCATCACCTGCTTTAACAACTCAATGCAGGGAAATTTTGGTTGTTCGCAGGAATATGACCCGCGTAACTTAGCAGAGCGGCACAATGCCTTACACAATAGGTCACTGCTGAAAGTAGAAGAAGTTTCGAGACATGTTAATGTACTCTGCAATTAGAGCGGCCTCACCACGTGTTACGTCATGGTTTCAAGCGGTTAGGCAGCTTTGTGGCTGACTGGATTTAACAATTGTTGGGGACACACGCTTGCCCATTCTGTGCCCGTGGCTGGGAATAGCCTAAGTAATCTATTTAGGTTAAACGAACCAGGGCGGACAAGGATTGCTATGGCACAAAAAATTCAACGAAAACATGTTATCTTATCTCACGACACTTTAGCCTAACAACGGAAGATGAGAGAACAATTTTGGATGTGCGGCTTTCTATCGCCAGCTGAGGGCATTTTTTTCCTGCTCGTTTAAACGATTTGTTCTTTTCTTTCCTTTACTAACGGGAGAGCTACCAGAATTATATCCTCCTTTACTAATGGGAGAGCTGCCAGAATTATATCCGAAGATGTGCGGTAGTTTCATGACACTGCTTTTCATTCTTCGGGATAATCTCTTGGGTAATTTATTACGTATTTTGTGCTTTTTTTGTGTAAGTGTAGTAAAACAAATATTTCGGCCAATAAACAGCTACCTATTGATGCGCCCCGTAGGGCAGAAAGTTAGATTATACATTTTGTCAATTAACAATTTATAATAGATTTATAAAAGTTAAAGCCGCCTCCTATTAGGCCCCTAGATAATAAACACAAGTTATCAAAGCAATTCAAAACGAAGCTTGCTATGTTCATAGTTTGTGCTCGATTAAGATTTCTATCGCAATTAATAGGTTCTATCCTTCAATTTCTGAAAAACTCGATCGCTGTTTTCCGATCTGGTTTCCGCACAAAATCATAAAAAAACATTCTGATTGTAATTCAGACACCCCTAATGAGAAAATTTGCATTCGTTTGAAAGGGGCTTTTATTCTCTGAGCACTTATCATGGACAGGTCGAAAAGAACGGCTCCCAATACAACGAATCTTTTGAATCGCTAATGCGAGCTGTATTGTCGTTGAGCAAGGACCCAAGATCGGACAAAGGCCGTAAGCCAAGCCAAGCTTTTGTCTCCTGGCACAAACGGAATATTGTCTAACGATAGCATCAAGCAATAGTTTACGCTTTTTCTCAGTAGTCCTTGAAACCGGAATTGCTACCCAGGACGTTTTTTTAGAAATAAAAAAAACACTGAGTTTCTTTTATTTGGAAAAACTCCAGCTGGCCAGTACCCATTAGGAGCCGTATTACATTTTGTCCCGACAATCATTTTAACCTATGAATACCGTGGTTTCGTACAAATTACCAATCATTCTTTGTTGTATTGTGTACGGATGCCACAAAAAGCGCAATTCTTGCGAGAAATGGGCCCTGAACCCTACACCTCGAAGTATTTGGTTTTTTGAAAGACAAGAACAACCTGGTGAAATATCGGAACTGGTACGGAAGTACATTCAAAATAATTTTGCGTTCTTGTTCTAGATATTTTATTATACGGGCTGTATAGAAACCCCCCGAACCAGGAAGAAATGAGGGCATCTTTTTCGTCTTTTTTGTGATAGCTAATGTACGGCCAAGCAAATTGTTGCTGCTCTTACTTTATGTTAACACAGCGTGACAAATGATGCAATTTCAATTTTCTTTTCGCGCCATCAGTTAAATGCGCTACCACTGCACTATCTGCTCTCGTTGCTAGTGCTGGACCATATTTTTTCGTTGTAGGGTTCGGGACGGGATTGCTGAGGTCTAGGGAGCTTTATGTGTTAAAGTGTCCAGTTCACAAAATTGAAGAAACTGTGAATAGGAAACCTAGGCACTGTAGAAAAGTGCGAACGAAGATACAAGGACTAGGATGACACGTGAGTAGAATATGTCCTGTTACACGCTCACATAATTACTCAGGAAAAGTTGTAGCATGTGCCAGCATGGTCCGTAACGTAATTTGCGCCGGAATACGAAAACACAAAACTGAAGGAAGCCCCCTTCCTTGTCAGCCTTTATCGACCTGTATCTTGCGCTGTTTTAATTATGGATCCTTACAGATTCGCCCAACTTAGCACTATTGAAGGAACAGGCGCAATTACGGTATAGATGAACTACTTTGCGGCCAAAGACAAAAAATGGAAAGCGGTGAATGTGGTTCAAAATGATGTAGCAGAATGTAGATCACCAAGCGGGCAGGCGTGAGTGGCCTGCCGACGGTCTCTTTCTACCGCATGAGATTAACGGCCAATCCACAAACCGGAGGTATTGGGCATTTATTTTTGCAATATTTTTATGATGAAATGATGAAGGGGGCAACGCAGCGTGGGTCTGTCATCCCAGCCTACGACGACGAAGAAGATCTGTGGGGGCGCCCTGCCTACGCAGGCTCTGGTTTTGTCGCCAAGTAAGTAAGCTGTAAATAGATCGTTCATGATTCTTCGCTATGGTTCCAGTAGCCTGTGCTGTCGCCCTGTTACATTTTGGTGGAATGTACTCGTCCTGGCCCCAGTTTCGCACCTCATCGGCCTCGTCGCAATCATTGAGATGGCGTGACTCGCGTCTGGAGACCCACCCCCCCGCTACCAGCACCAGATGACGTCCCCAGCCCCGCATTCCGAGCACGTGATGAGCGGATCCAGAACCGCGATGACCCGATGACGTGACAAGGCAACGATGACGTGTCCCCAGCCCAGTATTCCGACGTTGTTCCGGATACCTGAGACGTTTCGTCGATGCCTTGACCAGGTCGTGTCGTGGGACCAGCCATCGCCCACACCATCATCACCCTATGTGGCGGCAAGGGCTTCATTGTACATTGTGATCTCATTTTTCATCCTCCCCACATCGCCTACCACGACGGCATCGACCGGGACGGTCGCTTTCAACCGGGGGCCCCTGTAACTAGAAGGCGATGAGAGGGCAACGGAGCGTGGCTCTGTCATCCCAGCCTATGACGACGATCTGTTGAGGTGCGCTGCCTGTGCGGGCTATGGCCTGGTCGTCATGTAAAGAAGCTGTAAATAGATCGTTCATCGTTCTTCGCCAAGGTCCGCGTAGTCTGTGCTGCCGCCATGTTACAATAGTTTTCGCATCCTTTATCTACGAAGGAGGTAAAGCCTCCCCCCTTTCTTCCTAACACGTTAGCAAAGGATAATGATGTCACTTCACACCCAGACTTCAGATTTGGGACGGGTCGGCTGGGAATAGAGGCAGAATACCGGTTGGGTGTGGTACCAACCTCTCCAGGGTCAAGAACATCCGAAGTATTTACATCGGCCTCCATTCTATAGGCACTATTCCGAAAGATTCAGCTTGAATCTAATCTATAGAAATATTTTCGCCAGTCAGAGGTGGTAGCATTCAAAAGTACTGTAGCCCGAAACCTTTGAATGCGGTTTGCCCTTGGAGTGCACCCATGCAAGGGTACTTTGAGGGAAAATCTTTGTACCCAAGTGTTCTCGTGCACTTTTCTTGACAAATTACATTTTAAATCACAGCCTGAAACACCGGTTATTCGAAATCCGCTCATCAAACGTTTCTTTCAGTGTAGACTCTGGTGGTTATCTTTGAAAAAATAAGGAATACTGATGTTCACCTAATTGTACATACAAATGAGAAGAACTTTGGTAGATATAATATTGGTTTAAAAGTGAGCAGACACACGTCAAAGCTACGTGCTAATGGCCTATTTCTTAGTCTTCATGCAGGCAGCCTATTTCTGCTGTCAGCCACGGTCCATTCTTGCTATATCACCGCCTTTGGATCGAGCGGAACTGTACTGATCGAGTGTGCAGCACACAGACCAATCCGGCGCAACGAGTGAGGATGTGACGTCGTTACTCATCAAAAGCACTTTCTATACTTCCTGCAATGAAGATGATGAACTAGGTAAACAGGGACCAAAAACAACCAACCTCGCCAGGCAGCAGATTATGCTGAAGACCTTTGGAGACGGGCTCTTGTTCTGTGGAGCCGGAGTGAAATCACAGCATGGTTGCCTTACGATTGGATTAGTCTTTAATATCTCCTCGGCTCAATGGCTGGCACAATGTATGAGGACACGAGTGTGGCCAGTCAGTCCCCGAGATGGCTACCTCCAAATCATGGGCAGTAATGATTCCGTTACCAAAATTGAAACAAGCTACCTTGTCTTCGGAGGTCTGAGAATAGAATATAATTCAGGTAACCATGGCAATCTATGGCAATCTCGGGGCAGTGTGTTTCTTGGTTGCTTCGCTTACTTTTTTGCTGTCTTTCTGTAACTGAGGTTACAACCACTCGCTCTTTTATTGAAAAATCTCTGCTTCTACGTTGATCCTGTTAGCTCCTTGCGCGACGTGGCCGCTGGCAAAACTATTGTATTTGGGAAAATCATGCGTAAAGGTACTAAAATGCTTTTGGGGGGAAACAATTACTTTTTTGTATAGCCTCGTTGGTAAAACATATTATGGATAGATGGTATTCTAAGCAATATATTCGTAGTTTACTGTGTTAATACTCCCCACCTATATATGTTCGGAGAATAAGATAATATTTAAGTGATTCGTGAGGAAGATTGCGATCTTTCTGCTGTCTGGCAGATCAAGGATGTAATGGGTAATGCATTGGAGCTTTACTTCCATGGCTGAAAGGCTCTCATTCTTCCTCTCCTATTCAGTTAGTCAGTTAAATATGAGCGAGAATACATATGTCCTCAATTAGAGATAAATTCACAAAACCTATTCTTTAGTCTGGATATTCTCTGCTGTAGGTTTCTTTTTTCCTAACTACAATTACAGATTCTAAAATGCTGATTTTTCTCAAATGGGCAATTCTAGCAGTGTAATAAGTTGGTAGACAGCCGAGATAGTACAAATGCTTAACGCCGAATGGGGCTTTTGCCTGCTGGCGCAAGTGGACCATTGTCCATTCATGCCATCAGTTTGTTAAGTACGCTTTTGTATCTGCTCTATTAAAACCTATAGGTGGTATTCCTTGAAATTTTAGCTGTCAATTTCTTCGCTTGGCAGCACTGGAAACGGCCAGACATGGGCTATGCGCCACCAACATGGCACGACTTGGGCCACTGCCGCCGCAAGCCGAAGAAAAAACCGCTGGCATGCGTCATCTGCTCCGTTTCAACCCGATTCTCTACGGTGGAGTCAACAGAGATGGTTTTAATCCCACTCACATTCGAATCGAGACAATACCTTGCGCTCCTTGAGGTAGAGTGCGCAACCTGCAACATAGTGAAGTGCTTAGCACGGACATGTACCGCCATCCCGCGGAGCCACACGTAACGAGTGACGGTGCCCTCACACGTTTGCACGCATGCGAGCCTGACCAGTGAATGTTTACATGTTTACAGGGCCGTCCACTCTGGATGCGAAGACTGCGCAGCGTGCCTGCGCCCAGCGGAGCGCCAGTGCCCAATTGGCGGCCGCACATCGAAGCTAAGCAGCGCCGGCGCACAGGGGCTTGGAAGTTTGGCTTCGTGTCATCTGCTAGCGCGGGAGTGCGCCGTGCCTGCTTTGCCGTCAAGCAAGACCAACTCTAGGCATGCTTGTATCGTCTTTGCACACCATGGTGGCGTTTCGAAAAAGCACTTTTTTCTCACTGCGGCGCATTCTGTAGCTCCTGCGTACGAAAAGTGACCGCTTACTCTTTTTCATTTCCGTTGTTCTAGTTAAATGCAGGCATTGTTGCAAACTTCATGGTTATATTTCTTTGGTTTAATGGGAGACGATGCAGAGGAAAGCTCCGAATAAATTTTGCCACCAGGATTCATTTATTGTGCACTGGTATAAAGCACAAATTGGTCACAATTCTATTTACAGAAACGGGATGTGATCTCGCGACTTTGGTCTCGATGTGTGTCGGTCATCTGCATATATACGAATATCGCGCATCTTTGAGATGGTTTGAGATCGACCAGCCAGTGCGTCACGCACCCAGCATTATCGTCCTACCTTCCGGCCGAGTCCTGGACGGGTTCAACTCTAGTCTGCTACATTATATAGCATACGTCATCAGTTCTGCTTCGTACCAGACTAGTTATTGGGAGACAGCTGCCCTTCCCTTTGTTGCCACCTCCTACGTATCCTCTCTGATACGGCCCGTACTTCCTCGCTTAGAGCCTAGGTGTTTAATGATGCTGCGGTCACCTGTTCCATGCTACCCAATTGTGAAACGGCTTCTCTGTTCTTAAGGTGCAGAACGTCTGCATTGTTCTCTTTACCTTCCTGCACACATGGCCTAGCCAAACTCCACGAGCAGAAAAATCCCGAAAACATTCAATACGTTTTCAATGCCGTTACTAATGCAAGCAATGCCGTACATATAAACCAACAATTGCGTTGTGAACCGAAAATATTCTGATTTCGTTTCACATTTACGATATTTCCTGTCTGTTTTCCTGGGTTCATTGATTGCATTCGAAGTCGCATCGAGACATCTGCGAGCGCCTTCAAGCTAAACCAAGCATACGAACACTCCGATCAAAAAAAAAATTACGGAAGCTTGTACTCACACGCATGACTCCAATGGCGAAGCTGTTGCAGGTGAGCACTGCGGGACACATTTAAGTTCAAGATCAATGTTTCTTTGCAGAGTTGCAGTGATAGTAATCGTCGTCATATGCATCTAGCAGGTCATCGCCTTGAATGGTGGATATAGAGTCATCCTCTGCACTGTGTTCTTCCAGGAGCTCTTCATCATCGACTCGAGGGAGTGGTGGCGGGATCTGCAAGTCCTTTTGGGAAGGATTGACGCACTCGTAGCCATCTCTCCCATTATCGATAATGGCTTCCAGAGACAGTAGCGGTCGCGGTGATATCTTCCAAGCAGGGTGTCATTCTCTCTTCAACATTAGCACTGCAGTTTTTTGACATGCGCGGTAGCGGTTGACGACAGCGGTTGAGGTTCTTTTTTTGCAAAAGCCACTGCTCGAGGCGGGGACAGGGTGGTTTCCGCGAGGCACGGGCTTACGATTGCTCGGCATTTTCTCGCTCCTCGAAGGTTTTGCCAGCTTTTTTTCACCTACGGGGACGCTCGGCGGTCACCGCGAAGCACGCGCCGAGCGCTCGGAATTATTTTAGTTTTTTTTTCTCCAATTGCGAAATTACGGCCTTTACAAACAGGTAAAAAAGCGGCCCGGTGGGCATATCCGGTCATATGCACATCTTATTTACAGAGCTCACGCAGAAAAGAAAGCTTTGTTTCGTGATCCTCTTTACGTCTAGGGGGCAGTGAAATCCTTCGAAAACCGGTAGGACTTCCCTTAGGCACCCACGGTGGCTCAGTTGTTAGGGTGCGAGGCTATACATTGCCTGGATAGCAATGTTGGATCCCAGTAGCAGGCGCCACTTTTCTAAAGATGCGAAATCAAGAACGCCGTCTTTCTCAGCGGTATCAGTGCATTATAAATTCCCTCGGGTGGTTATCGGGAGCCCTTCTCCAGAGCATCTTCGCAGCAAGAGACGGTTTGCGGCGTTAAACCCTATAACCCCCGCCAAAACAGTCCGTAAATGCATTGAACGATAAATGCATTTACCTGGACCCGCAGAACTGTAAAGAGGCAGTGCTCAGCTGTACTACGCAGAAACTACACAACGCTGCGCAGTGAGGGAACTGCGCTTTCCCGCAACGTAGTCGCGGTGGGCTATGACACAATAAGCATGCCGACCGTTATGCCGGGTTCAGACTATTTCCGCAACTGTCGTCATATCTTTAAAGAATGACGCCGTTTCAAGTCTCAGCAACCGAACGGCGTGACACGCCGTTTTTTTTTTTACGTCCATAGCTCACGATATGGCTGTTATGTCGGTAGTATGAACGTAGCCTTAGTCTGTGCGAGACTACCGAATTAGGGCCACATGGTGCGCTATGGACGTAAAAAAAACGGCGTTTCACGTAGGTCGGTTGGCTAAGACCTCATATGACGTCATTATTTAAAGAAATTATGAAAGTTGCGACAAAAGACTCAACCCCACCTTACGTACGGTTTATATCAGCACAGCGCACTCCCGCGCAAGCAGACGACATGAAGCCCCGCCTCAAAGCCCCTATGGGCCTGAGGCGCTCAGCTTCGATGCGTGGGCGCGGCTTATGCGATGGCGGTGCGCCAAGCACGGCCACTCTGTGCCGCGTTCGGAATAGGAGTAGACAGCCGTGTGACTCCCACGTGTTAATTTTTGGGAGTGTATCAAAAGGACTGTGTCTAGTTTAACTGCTTTTCCCTCGAGCCAATGTTTATCTTGTTGCGCACCATACAATTTTTCCGCACAAACGCTTACAGTAAGCGACGTTTGTGCATCACTTAATCAAATCACCGTCTCAGGCAGGCGGAGAAAAGCTTCGTTTTATTAAAAATATAGCCCTCTTTGGAAACAAACATCTTAGCAAAGCGACACACTTTTTTCCAACTATGCGCTGCAGCACCATAGTAGGCTGTTAACAGTTTTAAGCAAAAATTGAGAATATTTGCAACAGCTTCGGGATGTTCGCCAGACATGTTTACGCGTAGCACTGCATGTAACTACCGCAGTAGAAAGTTCCTGAGCAGGCCGGAAGAGTTTCACATCAAAGCATCAAAAGAAGTGGGGATAACACCCTGACCAACCTTTCAATGCACGGATGATCACGCTTCCAATCTCTAGATTCCAGTTTAGAAGTAGCGGAACACTGCCGCTGCGCTGAACAATTCTTTTCACGTCCCATTTTGCGAGGGTAGTCTTTGTTCTGGTAAAACAGGCGCTATTCAAGTTTTACCCAAAAACAGACCGTCGCGCACTTTGCGGAAACTCGGATGGCAAGTGTGATATATGACACCATAGAGGTGCCATTGATATCCTGAGACATTGTGTGCTTGCATTCCTTTCTACGGAGAGAATGTTTGCATTCTTTTCAACGGAGAGACAGCATCAATCCTCTATTATGAACCCGTTACCAGTGAGACGCGGCATCCAGTTTACCCGCTCCTTCGTCCTCTTACCCTGTAGATAAACGAAAAGTCTTTATGTGTTTGTACACGCCATTTCTAACTGAGTGGCCATATCAAGCTATCAAACTACGCGCCAGCACACTACTCTTGCTTGAATAGCTAGTTTGCTATTCCGGAATGCGTTATTTATTTATTTGCGATCATTGGGACGTACAGCTTTCAGTTAAATTGTTACCTTAAATTATTTAAGATGAACTTTTCGCGCCGTTTAATGAGGCACTAATTAGTTCAGACGTTATGCTAGCCTTTCGAACAAGCCCGGTATTCCCGATTACATATCGCAGCATCTCTTATCCCGGTTGGCATGATTTGCGACATGTTAAAAACACTGTTCTTAGTGGTTTTTATTCTGTAGAAAAAATCTTCGGTAAGCCCACGTTTTTGCTGCTGTGGCCGCTGGTGATGGTAGTCTTATCGCGATCTCACCGTCATGAATCGAAGGCATCAAGTTGCGCGGTCGAGGCCTCTGTTTCTTGAAATATGGTTGGAGCTATAGGAGCTATAGCGTATCTTATTATTATCCTACAACTGCTTTGGGTAGGATGCATAAATTCAGGTTTTATCAAATCAAATTCAAATCCCAGGCATTGAGTCAAAGCCTGCATAAAAGCAGCAGTTCCAATGGGCTTCAAAAATAAAATGTTTCGGACTGTCGACTCAACACATACCAGTCATACTGCAAGGGAATAAACAAGCAGCGATTTACTGCCAAAAAACACAGGCACTGTAAAAGTGTTTTCTCTATTATTCAAATAGAAATACACACTTAAAAAAACATTTGCCCATATTACCAAGGAAAAATGCTGGGTCACGACTCGTTAAATAAAAAATCGGTTCATAAAAACTGATCCTTAGGCCAGTCGTTAAATAGGTAATCTTCAGGAAGAGCACGGAAGATTGTTTGATTGACCTGCTAGATATGCTCAGAATGGGCAGAAATTATGAGAGAGGTGGTTTAAAATGAGCGGTGAAATAGTTAAAAAGTTGCAGGCATTGGACCATTGGAAGTTGCTGTTTGGCAATCTCCGCTGAACGTCCTCTTGTGACAAACGAAATTCCGTGCTGGATTGTCCATGGATATGTTTTGAACATCTGCCTGACCCTCCCATCATTTATTCATTCCTCCTGCAAAATTTACACATGATAACAACATAAAGACATGCCCAAACACGTTTAAAACGTTCCGTGATTGTGACAAATATTGCCATTCAGGAACCGAAATAGATTGTTTTTTTACACTTTCTTGATCTAAGTATGTTTTAAAATATTGTGCCTTGCCTGATCAACTTTACGGTGTCCGGCATACTCGTAAATTTTTTATGGACACTGTGCAAAAATTGAGTAGGCTTTTCTGGGCTATCCCGAGCTGTCCTTTTTGTTTATTATTTCTGTCGGTGTTGAAACACAATTCCCTTGCTTAGCCTCTCTGAAAATGTAATTGTACGATCTACACAGACAAAAGTTAAAAAAAATCGCGACTGAATCCCTTTCAAAGTACAAATTGTATAGCGGATATGTCATCTATGAATTGTAAGCAATGTTAGGCACACGCTCATATGTGAAAAGACAATATTCGCACTGTTTTTTGTTTTATATCGTAATTCGCAAGGTCTAAGAAGAGTGTCGCTTAAACAGCATTATTTAATAGCAGTCAGCAATCATATTAGATATGGTCTAAGCCGCAGCATACCTACATGACAAGACAACTTTTAATCACTACAAGGATGGCTTGCAACGGTAGCCTAAATGTATTTCAACAGACGAAAGCAATACACTCCTTCTTCATAACGATAATAAGTGTAACTTCTTACAACACCACCTGCCTGCTGCTTACTCAACTACAATGAAAGTTTTGAATTCTCTCCCAATAAATAACAAATATCTGTCTTTTGTTATTTGTTGTCGGTGTACTCTTCTGTTTCTGTTCCGTTTTGTACCGAAGAGCACATAATAGGATGCTTCACCACAAACCATAGCCTCCCTATTGTTAACTTAATCTATACAAAAGACTGTTCGACATATATATTTTCTCCTATAAATCGTACACTATGCTTTCAATAAATAATAAAAATGTGCCTTCTGTTCTTTTGCGACCTACCAGTAGACCTACCGGTCACTACTAGTGAAGCCATATCAAACTTGTTTTTAGAAGAACGCAACCTAACTTTACAAAAAAATCGTTTGTAACTCCCAATAAAAGTAACGGTGTGCTTAAAATATTACTTTTATTTATTTCTTAATGTGGCTTTGTTATATTATAGCTTCGTTATCCCTTAGTTGCACAGGCCATAATAAGACGGTTATAATATTACTGCCAGCGGCTTTATTGTAAACACACATCGTCCCTTGCCGCCTGCCACATATTTTGTAATAAATTACTACTCGCTCCGTCTTATAGCGCCCCGCATTTAGGCGTTGTCTGAAATGCGGGCTCCCTAACAGTTTATAACTAAGGGCAAAATGCTGTGTTACAATTCGTACGGAAATTTCGGCTCATCTGAATTAATAAACTTCACGTCACCCTATATGCCGTTATCACCCCTGCGAGCAAAGCTGTAGACAAGGCGATTTGGTAATTCATAGTGGTCAAACGTAGCCCAGAAATGTAGCGTTCTGCCATGTGTACACTTTTCATCCCGTGTGTTTCTTCTACGCTAAATTTAGCCCCTGCGAGTCTCGGTCATCCATGTTTTTTTTTGTTAAGAGCCAATAACAATCCGCAGAACTGCGTGACCCCCCTCGGCCTATGCTAAAATAATTGCTGCTTTATTTACTTACTTTTAGTACCCGGCCCACCATGAAATTAATTTCTCGTGGCTGTGCTACTAGCAGTTGCATCATGTGAAGGAATAGCTACACTCTAAACTGTAAACGTTAAATACATCACGGGGTTCATTAGGTGTGTATAAACCACTCGGGAAGAACTGCTTTACATGGGAACAGCGCCCATTTTTAAATTCCTGAAGGCTGCCGCGGGTGGGTGGGGTATCGAGGTTAGAAAAACGCCACTTTATGGTAGAACACCGAAGGTTTGTATAGTTAACCGGTGCGTTTTGGGTCTGCAGTATCAGGTTTGTCGTGCAATCAATGTCGATCTCGGGTTCGTAATTGCACTTGGTAAATTTGTTGTGGTCTATTGTTGGTCATTTCAAGCAGTTGCTTCAACCAAAATACCACTCGGTGAACAGCAAGCCGCCGGTAGCATGATACCCAATGTCGGGAATGCAGCTAAATATTTAAAATATCCCAAGCGTACTTCGAAGATTGCGGGCTTCAGTCTTACCAAGAACATAGTTTTCTCCACTTTAGGAGTTTGCCACAATACCTACTTCAGACAACAAAAAAGTACCGTACTCCATCATATATAGCTTGATTTTATGAATGTTGCGCTCCCTCGCTCATCACAATAAACGACGTCGTGAGAACCGACATTTCAACGCCGTCTGGCAGTTTTTTGCAGTACTTCCCAAAGGGTGCAGCAGATAGTTTCAACTGTAATGTACGTAGGGACATAAACTGCTTTAACGGTGCTGGCCATCACCGCACTCAACTGCGGCCTTAGCAGCCTGGGCGAGAAACTCTTCTACAGTGTCTTGATGGTCCGCGTGATGTCTCATTTCCGAGAAGGAGCGGCATCGTTTCTTATCTTGTTTCATTTCCGCTTCGCAACTCCCCCAGCTTGGAAAATGAGACAGCCCAATATTTTTGATGCTGGAAGCATGTCTGAAGTAAGACATGGGGATGTTCATATTGCAGCGCAGAAATCACCGTTTTTATAATCTTTAAGCGTCCATAAAATCGTTTACAGAAAAATAAAGAGGCATTTAATCTTTTAAAGCCCAGAAAGATACAAGGCCATCATGATTCTCAAACGAGACCCAAGCTGCATCCAACAAATATCAGCAGCGTTTGTCCGCCATGCAATCTCTTAACATCTGCATCCATCGAGTTACCAACATTACTCCATATGCTATGGCAACCTGTGAAACATTGCTGCTTCCCATGAGTGCTGACGCACAACGGGTGACCATTTTTCGTCTCCAATAGCAAACGTCGTTGGGCTAGCTCTGCTTAATTAGTCGTTCTCGCAGCAAAACAAACTCAGCCAACACACCGGGTGTTCGTGGAATGTGACCACCGGGGATGATTTATGGGATTGTCGGGGACGTAGGAGCCCCCACATGCACCAAAATGTTTTATGTTAACTATATCGCGTGAGTAGAGAATTCCAGTCCGCACTACATGTGATATGCAAGGAGCTGTGAAAAGAAGGAGTAATGTAAAATCAGTGAAAGGAAATCGCTTTATGTTCACGACGCCATAGGGTATACTGCGGTGTTGTACCTTAAGGAAATCTTAGTGAATTGCAGTGGTTTTCAGAAACATCCTATGTGATCAAAAATATAGACGGGCGCAGAACATTCTAGGGGACTGCTAAGCAGCACGTACTCTTCCTCAGCGAAGGAAATAGGCGGGCATCTAATACACCAATATCTTTCCGACCAAAAAATATATCGTCTCTTGTGTGCCCCCTCGTCCGTTTAGCTTTCCGTGGGTTTGCTTCACTGCCAACCTTATTTTCTGTCCTATTTTGCTGTCCGTCTTTTGCGCGTGTCTGTGTACTACATGGTTATACGTGTGCCTCTGTTCTGGCACTCTTGGTGCCAAAGGGAGCTTAACAGATGTTCAAGTGGTCGACCATCTCGACATGTCGTAGACACTCGAGTATGGGGGGTTAAAAAGAAGGTCCCATTAAGAGCATCCGAGTTGGGGCTGGCTTTTCCACCCCCAAGTGCAGAAAACCCAAAATAATTAACGGTAAATACGAGATAGCGTGGGGAAACACCCCCCCGGTAAAACTATAGTTATCTACACCAGACCGATAAATTCTAGAGGGTCGTGGCTAAGGGTCGCTGCTGGCGGGCAGTTTTCCCCCCCTTTCTTTCCCACTTTAAAGATTCCTCATGGTCTTTCTGTGACCCTCCACTACCGCGCCTCTTGCTTTCAGGGGGTTAACCTTGACTCACACTCATACATAGAGAGAAACGATATATATACAAATGGTATCCTTGTTTATTTCTATTGGTTATTTATATATATGGCTTGTCCTAAGTATATTTATACAATAACATATATATATATATTGTAGGTTTGGAAAAATGGTGGGCTCGTTAGAAAAATACAGAAAGAAATGCCGGCAGTCTACAACGCCAAAGAAGACATAGGGGAAGGTTAGACAATTTTTTTTACCGTTAGTGACGTTACATTATTATTAATTTTTTTATTAATTACGTGAGAAAGAAAGAAAGAAAAACACGCGCCCAGAGTGGGGACCGAACCCACGCCTTTCGATTAGATCTCGAATGCCTTACCAATTCGGCTATCTGGGCGACTGTGTTCTGCTTCACTTTCTGGGTATTTAAATTTACTACAACTGTATCTGACGCTTGAGGGTGGTAGCCAGCGCCACTCAGACCACACGGGGAGAAGGGGACCTTCTTTTTCAACCCCCGGGGCGTGACGCGAACGTCTACAGCCTGTCATGAGCGGTCAACTGGCGGGAAACCCTCTTATGCTACCTTGGCATCAAGGCTGCCAGAACCCAGGCCCTCGCTAAGCTTTCACGCAATAATAGGGTTTGGAAAATGAGGGGCCAGTTAGGAAATACAGAAAGAAATGCCGGCAGTCTACAACGCCAAAGAAGACATAGGGGAAGGTTAGACAATTTTTTTACCGTTAGTGACTTTACATTTTAATTAATTTTTTTATTAATTACGTGAGAAAGAAAGAAAGAAAGACACGCGCCCAGAGTGGGGACCGAACCCACGCCTTTCGATTAGATCTCGAATGCCTTACCAATTCGGCTATCTGGGCGACTGTGTTCTGCTTCACTTTCTGGGGTATTATATTACTACAACTGTATCTGACGCTTGAGGGTGGTAGCCAGCGCCACTCAGACCACACGGGGAGAAGGGGACCTTCTTTTTCAACCCCCGGGGCGTGACGCGAACGTCTACAGCCTGTCATGAGCGGTCAACTGGCGGGAAACCCTCTTATGCTACCTTGGCATCAAGGCTGCCAGAACCAGGCTGCCAGAACCAGAAGGCTGCCAGGTCCCCACTCTGGGCGCGTGTTTTCTTTCTTTCTTCTCACGTAATAATAAAAAATTAATAATAATGTAACGTCACTAACGGTAGAAAAATTGTCTAACCTTCCCTATGTCTTCGTTGGCGTTGTAGACTGCCGGCATTTCTTTCTGTATTTCCTAACGAGCCCCTCATTTTCCAAACCCTATTATTGCGCGAAAGCTTAGAGAGGGCCTAGGTTCTGGCAGCCTTGATGCCAAGGTAGCATAAGAGGGTTTCCGCCAGTTGACCGCTAATGACAGGCTGTAGACGTTCGCGTCACGCCCGGGGGTTGAAAAAGAGGTCCCCTTCTCCCGTGTGGTCTGAGTGGCGCTGGCTACCACCCTCAAGCGTCAGATACAGTTGTAGTAAATATAATACCAGAAAGTGAAGCAGAACACAGTCGCCCAGATAGCCGAATGGTAAGGCATTCGAGATCTAATCGAAAGGCGTGGGTTCGGTCCCCACTCTGGGCGCGTGTTTTTCTTTCTTCTTTCTCACGTAATTAATAAAAAAAATTAATAATAATGTAACGTCACTAACGGTAAAAAAATTGTCTAACCTTCCCCTATGTCTTCTTTGGCGTTGTAGACTGCCGGCATTTCTTTCTGTATTTCCTAACGAGCCCTCATTTTCCAAACCCTATTATTGCGCGAAAGCTTAGCGAGGGCCTAGGTTCTGGCAGCCTTGATGCCAAGGTAGCATAAGAGGGTTTCCCGCCAGTTGACGCTCATGACAGGCTGTAGACGTTCGCGTCACGCCCGGGGGTTGAAAAGAAGGTCCCCTTCTCCCGTGTGGTCTGAGTGGCGTGGCTACCACCTCAAGCGTCAGATACAGTTGTAGTAAATATAAATACCCCAGAAAGTGAAGCAGAACCAGTCGCCCAGATAGCCGAATTGGTAAGGCATTCGAGATCTAATCGAAAGGCGTGGGTTCGGTCCCACTCTGGGCGCGTGTTTTCTTTCTTTCTTCTCACGTAATTATAAAAAAAATTAATAATAATGTAACGTCACTAACGGTAAAAAAATTGTCTAACCTTCCCCTATGTCTTCTTTGGCGTTGTAGACTGCCGGCATTTCTTTCTGTATATATATATATATATATATAATATATATATATATATATAATATATATATAATATATATATATATATATATATATATATATAGAAGAAAAACTTCGAACAAGGTAAAAGCACGATTGTGGCCTACGTGTCAGCAAAGAGAACTTGCTTTCTCAGGGAAGCAAGTTCTTGCCATGAGGAAAGCAAGTTCTCTTTGCTGAAACGTAGGCCACAATCGTGCTTTTACCTTGTTCGAAGGTTTGCTTCTCTTGTGTTCTCTACCATCTTCAAAGTTCTACTACTCCTTATATATGTATATATATATATATATATATATATATATATATATATATCGAATCAGAATAGGAAATTAGGGGCTAGTTGAAAATAAGACAGAAATAAGGGTTGGCAGTCAAAAAACCTCCGTAAGCAAAGTGGAGGATATTGTAGGTCATTGAAACAGATAAAGAATTTCAAAGAAAGAAAGTGGAGAAAAAATGCCCGCCAGGTGTGATCCGGTCGCACGACCCCCAGAACACCGGTCTGGTGCGATAGCCCCTACGCTACCGGCGGGGCTATTTTTCCCCTCCACTATCTGGGGTGGAGGGAAAAAATTACATTGACATAAATACCCGAATGTGGAGGGGAAAAATAGCCCCGCCGGTAGCGTAGTGGTTATCGCACGAGACCGGTATTCTGGGGGTCGTGGGTTCGGATCCCACCTGGCGGGCATTTTTTCCACTTCTTTCTTTCGAAATTGTTTATCTCTTTCAATAACCTACCATATCCTCCACTTTGCTTTCCGAGCTTTTCTTGACTACCAACCCTTATTTCTTGTATACATCATATATATATATATATATATATATAATTATATATATATATATGATTATATATATTATATTTATATAATATATATATTTGTGGTGTTTATGTGTGCTTGTATGGGAGGTGTACGCGGGCGTATCGAATTAGAAGTGTGATGTGCACTTGTGCCCAACAGTTACTTTCGAATTATCGAGATGACGTTAAAGACATTTCTCATTATCCCCGTTCCAACCGTCACTCTTCTGCAGTCATCGTAGAATACAAAAAAGGGACCAAGATTGACATTTTTATATTGTTTTTGCGATGAAGTGACCCAAAGCAATGTGCGTATTTTCGCAAAGAACGCTTGTGTGGCGTAAACGAAGGATTGCTATAAATAACAGGGCCCGTTCATTCGACGAAAGGCAAAGCTAAAAAGCAAGGTCCCACTTGTCGCTCCATTAACTCCCTTATTGCACGACTTACGACGAACTGCTGGCAAGCAGCCAAGTGAGAAGGACCCGACGTCTGCTTCAAATTTTCCGGAACTGATTTCGGGCTAAAACAAATCGAATCGCGAGGCAAAGCGTTTCCGGGCGACATGTAATGAAGTGGGCTGTGTTTTCTTTACTCAAGAATGATCTTGGCCTTAAAGAGGCGTAACCATGACGAGGGTTAGGCAGCATACAAATCTGCACAATTACATATTGTTAAAATTTATGTACTCAAGTTGCTTTACAAAGTATCTTGCTTACGGGAAGCACAAGTCGCCCAGTCAATGCTGGAGAG
Organism: Haemaphysalis longicornis; assembly: GCA_013339765.2. Classification (NCBI taxonomy): domain Eukaryota; kingdom Metazoa; phylum Arthropoda; class Arachnida; order Ixodida; family Ixodidae; genus Haemaphysalis; species Haemaphysalis longicornis. Next base: position 132,634,203 of record CM023452.1, on the reverse strand, counting down.
CTTATAAAGCGGTCGGTATTTTTTTATTGCGCCGCCCGAATTAGGCAGAAATATAATTCACCGTTACCTCGAAATCTGTTGGGTTGATGATGTTGCTAGAGCTTTACACGCGAATCAAGAAATAGCCATGGTTTGGAGACTGGAAAAATTTTGGCGCAAAGCGAGTTCTGAGTTTGCCTTGGTCTGGAGGAAAATATAATACCAAATCGCTTACAGCCTGCCTTAACAAATAGCATTGTGTCTGAGTAAATTATCGCGGTGACTTTAAGTCAATAGGTGTTGCGTTAAAGCCCTGTTTGCGTAACATTCATAGAGTGTGCGAAACGTTACGGTGGGCTGTGTGTTTAACCGGTTAAGGTATAAATTTGGTACAATGAAGACTTTAGTTAGCAACACAACTCTCCCAACTCAGCGCTTTAGTTCCAGTTGCAGTTTTTGCGACTACATAAGCGATAGACCCTCAACTTCAGCGGAAATTGTGTAATTGTCACAATCCAGTCCTAGCTGGAGGACAGCTCAGCACTCAATATTTGAAGAAAGCGATCGTACGAGTCGGCGCAACGCTGAAGCATTTACTGCGGGCCGAAAAATTTTAAATTTGGGCGGGGAGGTGGTTGAGCGGTTCGCGGCGAAATTTTAATACCGAAGGCGGGGGGGGGGGGGGAGGGGGGGGGCGAATGGCAAAACAAAAGCAACTCCGCCTCCTAACAAACAATGACAGCCGATAATCGTTCGTTCGGGTACAAATTAACCAGCAACTACGTGCAGCTTTGATATCTGTTGTGGTCTGAAATACCGGCCATTTTGCAATTCAAGATGAACAACACGGGAACCTATAGGGTGTACGACCTGACTTTAAGACTTTGTAATTTTATTTGTGTAAATCCCTTCCTTTGGCTTTTTATATTCGTTTTCTTGTATTTTAGCTTTTTCATCTTTTCATGTTTATCGTTTTAATTTTCTGGTGGTCCTGGCCTCTCCAGGAATGAAAACCTTCGCCAGCCCATAGCTTGCTTCCGGGCGAATACTGCAGAATCCCGACGACTACTGTACTCAACACGAAGGTTTGAGCGGTCCATACGTGAGCGTTTTTTTTTTCTTTTTCAGACTATAACTTGGCATTGATCGTTAGAGTTACCAAAACTCTTTTATCCGCCCCTCGCTCAGATTCAATAACAGCTACGGTCCCACAAAACTACCCAGTAGGAGAAAGGACGTACATATATTTTAGCCCACTTTAGTAACCCTTCAAACGGGATAAAGTTCACCAAAATTAATTTTCAATAAACGGAAAGACATCGTCATAATATTTTAACTCACCGCTTTACGTAAGAAAAGCGACGTATCTGGAACAAAGATAAGGCAAATAACTAGAACTTTATTACAATTCCAAGTTAACGATACCGTACGGATGAATACAACCAGCGACGTACCCCTGCAATTTTCTCTAGAAGATAGAAGCAATTTGAGCAACATTGATTGATGTACTCACGGCTTAGTGATGACAATTCAGAAGCCCGGAGCTGCCGCAGCTTCAGTCATGTCTTGATATTTCCACGTTGCAGTTCCAGTGCTCCAGTCGCGTATAGTAGCCGGGTGAATCAAATCAAGGAAGCAACAACATCGAAGCACCGTATCCTTCAGAGACACTGCATCAGTTATTTAAGGAGGAAAAGCTGCCTGACGGTCGCTTTTTCGCAAAACCTCCCGAGTCACACAGTTCTCCTCAGTCCGTTGCGGACTGCACTGGCATCAAAATCTAACGACGGAGCAATACTACGATGAAAGAGTCGCACACGATTTCGCAAGAAAGCTTGAGTTGGAAATATATCATGTGTAACCACGGCGCGCCTAATACAAGCCCTATGAACGACACAGCGCTTTTGTCAATCGTAAGTACCGGCCAGAGCACTCTCCGGAAACTCGGGCCGTCGCGTGGAGAATAGCGTCGCCGCCCTCCTTTCACGACCGCGCACGGAGGTTCGGCCGCACCGCTGAACCCGCGCCTCCCGAATAGCCTCGCTGCGGCCGCTGCGCCGGCGTCGGAACGCCAAGAGGCGAACGCGCGGAGGCGACAGGTGGCGCGAAGATCGCGGAAAGAGAGATAAAGGGGAGGACATGGAAAAGGGGGATGTGGAGTAAGAGGGTGGAGGAGCGCGATCGAAGCCAGAGGCCGGGACATTTTTGGCGCAGGGATTTGTTCGCGTCGGATCTCGCAGTTCGCGTTCCGGCTTGGAGCGTGTCCCCGACTGGCTCGATCGCTCTTAAGGTAAAAACGAATCGATAGACGCACGTCATTCGCGAGGGCATCGAATGGCGCTGACACAAATAGGAAATGGGGACGGTGTTACGAAGATACGGCTGCAGCCGCCACAATGTCTTTGTGCATGTGTGTGTGTAAGCAGCCGGAACGGTGGTGCAGACTGTACTCTTTTTTTCTTCTTCTTTTTCCCTATTCCCGTAAACAAGAAAGAAGCAGAGCTGAAGGAAATATTTTTTTTTGATCATCACTAGTGATGACCACTCTGAACTAAATTTTGCAGAGAAATTTTGTTGCATACTCAAGTTTTTCCCCATTTCTTCAGTCGAAAATAATGACATCGTGATAACTTTAGGGTTCCCTACCTTATTCTTACGATGAAAACATGCGCTCGTATTATTTCTCGCTCGGTTTTCTCGCCCAGTTCTGCAGATGAGATCAAGTTTGTGTTACCAGTTAATTGTTGCGAGGTGTATGATATAGTTTGCATAAAACAGGAGAAACCGACCACATTTATTCATTTTCCGTCCTGCTCGCTTCATTTTGTCTTTTTTTTTGGTCTCTCCCTTTTCTTCCCTAGTATATTCGCATCCCTCGTCCCTCCGAGGGGCAACAGTTCAGCTGGATGTATTTTGAATATTTAAATTTTCACTGTATTTCGGCCACCCACGTAACCCATTTTACACGATGGGAAAACGTATGTGCGCGCCCAATTGATCGCGCAGCGAGTGGTAACGTCATGCTTTGGTACACGCATTCGCAAGGAATGCTGATTTTATGCCCGCGGAACACCGAATCCGTGTTACCAGCCAACAGGACGTTGCCTGGACGTAGCGATGGTATATGCAACTTCCTGCGTTGCATAACAGCATTGGCAGTGAGCTGAAAAATTCCTGCTTACTTTACTGTAAGGTTACGCGGCTATGAAAACGCTTGTTTTTAGCCAACGGAGCCAAGCAGTGCACGTGTGATGGTAAATTCAACTGTAGCCGTTCAAAAACAATATCGGTTTGCCTTGGTGATCGGGCAGATGTAGAACGCAGACAAAAATGGCCCCGTAGCTGATCCTTTCGTTGCAATGTCGACAAAAGACTGTGGTCGAATGACGCACCAGGCAAGTAAATGACTGCCTTCTCTTTCCCGCTCATCTCTCATGCTGTTCCCCTCCCGTCTCGTCAATCCGAAGACAACACGCTAGATGTTTGCTGAAGTTAATTTAAATTTCCCGCGTTCCAATTCTCCAAGTCGGGTGTCTCGATGCCAGTGCCGCCGTACGGTAGACACCCATAAAATGAGGCATCCTTCTCAATTATCAGAGAACCACGCTGCCGAACTCATCGAGCGTTCCAAGGGGAACATGGATCTCATCTTGTGGGACCTTTCGTAGGTATTGCGGTGTGATTTCTTAATTAAATGGCACCAGGAGGTAGCGAAGGGCAACAGCAGGCGACGGTTTCCTGCCGTTGATGTAGTGTTTCATTTCCTATCGCAAACAGCATGCATCGAAGAGTTTTAAATAAAGGGAGACTTCAAATATCACTTATGTGAACACCTTCGACAGAACTCTGTCTGGTTGGGTTAAACGTAACAGAGGCAAATACACCAACCAAGGGCGTTTATTCAAAGCGGTCCCAACGTTTCGGAGCCAACTCGTCCCCTTCATCAGGGGTGACTATGTGCAATTGAGAAGCAGCGTTTATATAGGTGTCTTCTTCTTTTTCATTTTTCTTACTGGATTCTTGCCCTTGCGCGTCGGAGGCCGTGGGCGTAGATGGTGGGAAGGGCTACGGGGGATCTATTCAGGCCTTGACGGTTCCCTTGTATGTGCCAGGACTCAAGCAGTAATCTTTGTGAGTAATTGGGTTCGGTGCCAACCACCTGCGCGCCGTCAAAGTTAATCCTGTGGTAGCTTTTTCGCAGTGTTTGGCCAATGCACTGCGCTAAGTGTCGGACTTGCGAACGTCGTTTTTGTGTTGGCGGAGGCGTTCCGGGAAGTTCATGGTCTCCCCAACATAACTAGCGGGGCATTGTGCGCAAGCAATTTTGCAGACGACCCCTTGGGATTTTTCTTTTGGCGGCCGCTCTTTAGGTCGAGGTATGAGCCGTCCAAGGGTTGACACTGGCTTGTGGGAGATGACGATGCCTTCCTTGCGAAGAATGCGGGATAATGTTACACGCGTTCCTTTAACATAGGGGACGGAAATACGGGTGGGTCGGCGTGCGGAGGGGGGGGGGGGGGGGGCAGACGGCGGAGACAGGAGAGGGGTTGTTGACCGGCGGCGTCGGAATTTCCTTGGTTGCAGCCCGGCTGAGGGACACGGCGTTTGACGCGTCGTATGAAGCTGCTCGTGTATCCATTTTTCTTCAGTTCAGCGATGGGACGGTTGGGTTGGGACCGCTTTGAATAAACGCCATTGGTTAGTGTATTTGCCTCTCTTAAATATCACTCATGTAATGATTTTCTCCCTGGTACTTGCGTAATGTCCTGTTCTGGCTCATCAATGTCGACAAGTATGAACATTGACACCCTACTTAGATGTTTAGATTTGGCTGTGGGCATATATGACCATTGCGCAGCTTTTGTTTCACTTTGGCCGGCCGGCAGGCTGAATCGAGTCGCAGACAAGCAGAGAGGCAGACAGATCAAAATCTCTGCCTTGAAGCAGCCCAAGAAAGACTACCGTCTTCATTATGCTTGCGACGACGTTCAAACGTTTGTGGCTGAAGTAACAGTTTATTTACAAGGCTGTGCGGAGTACCCTAGCTGAGCTTGGTATCCGAGCTGCGAATCCGCCAAAGCACGTCGTTTTAGGTGCAGAGTACCTTAGGACTGCACAATGCCCGTCCGCGTCCATGCGCATACCATTTACCACCGCAAAAAATTCGCAAAGGCACCGGTAGGTCTCGAGCCTGCATCTCGTAGAACAAGCAGAGTTAGTGTCAGTCGTCTTACCCATCGGGGGACGACCATGACTTAGTAACGGAGAGTCAAATGCCTCACTCCCTCGCCTGCAACGGTGCGGAGTACCTTAGGACCTCCCAAAGTCCGTCCGCCTCTATCCTTGCGAAGACCACTGCCAAGCAAAAATCAAGCGAAATTCGATTTGAGCCGTGAGTTGCAGTTTTACTGAGGGAATAATCAAGGTGCAACTCACGGCTCAAATCGTATGAAGGTCGGTGCGCAAATCGGATGTCACTCGTTGCGCAACTTGGATGTCATTTTGAGTCCCCGTACGCCGCCTCCTCGCCATCATCCACGGAGTGCAGATGCTGACATTTTATTCTCCTCGTCGCCCCAATGTCCCCGCCCGTGGCCTGTGATTTAGCCCATGCCATATACTTAGCACGTCATTCAATCTTTTCAGTAGCTTTACAATTCTTTCTCCACAGACGAAAACCCCCTAATGAGTGACTCAGAAGCACGAGGGTATAAATCTTTAACCGGGGGACAACATGCACAAGTCGGGTCTTGCTTGAACTGCACCCATTTCATTTGTTGTGAGACTTGAGATGACGTAGGTCACGTCGCGTACTCGATGGAAATAAAATTGCCCTAAAAGGATAGCACGACAGAAGAAGACACACCACACAGCGCCGACTAACAAACTGAGTTGGTTTCGACGCTCATATACTACGATCAAAAAGACGCGTGGAACCAAGGGAAATTTAAAATACAAAACTAAAATGGCAAAAAAAAAATTTTAAAAATAAAAACACGCACACTTTCCCCATGACACACATGCCGTCTCGAACAGATTCAACCCCACCAAGAAACCCGGTTTCTTTGCCCAACAACGATAGCGAAGCAACACTAAAGCAAGCATCACCCGCGCGAACAATATCACAGGCCTTTGTTAGTTCTCGCGTAAGCGAGTCATGGCTGCTAGCGACCATCTTAATTTTTTCAAAAAATGGAGCCCACTTTTATTCACGGCAATGAATGCCAAGATTCCCGCATATCGAGTACTAACATTATTCTTGTGCTCACGGAGTGTGCCATTATACATCTGCCAGCTTGGCCGATATACTTTTTTGCAGGGCAACGAAATCAAGTAAACCACTCTCTCGGTGCAGGCAATGAACTTACTTTGGTTCTTGGTGCGGCCCCATTCCCTTCTTTTCGAGTGCAGTCGACCTGGCGACAAATCTTTTGAAGCTTTTTTGGTGCAGAAAAAACTCCATTTGTCTCTGCACGTCGAGCGATAAGCTTGAGTTAGTAGCTCAGCTGATGGATGTAAGAAATCAGTGCCATTTTATATTTGTCCTCGTAATTCTCACCACCTGCTCCCTCGTCATGTCTCACTCTGCCAGCTTAGCATCTTGAAGACCTTTTCGGCAACTGACACAATTAGGTGTACGGGGTACCCGGAACTCGAAAATCGCTCAGCTTGCTGAGCCAGGCTAGCCGTCATCATTATCGGGCATGAGTTTTATAAAGGCATACCTAACGCATAGGGTAACAATGCATCTCTTGAACAGCTTGGAGTGGGAAGACCTAAACGGAAGAACGGGTTTGATCGCCCAGGGAGCGTAAGACCAGAAGACATGGTTCCTGGTGAAATGTGGGCCAGTTCTCAAAACCTGAAGAGGGATTTCGTGGGGTAACTAGCTAGTAATAAGCAAAGGCTTCAAGGTGCTCACTAAAAAGCGAAATGACACGTTCTGCGGGGGCATCCACGCTCTGGGCCACACAGTCTACAACAACCAGGTAAGTGTCGACGCATCGGATTAATTTCCACACTTTTGAATCATCCAGGTGTTCGTTGATTTTTCTGTTCAATATTGCGAGGTACAAGTCTCTAAGTACTGATGCCATATTATGACCTAATGATAATGCCCTTCTTCTTTTCACAATAATACGTTTTCAGAGGAACGGCCTAAAGGAACGGAGGAGCGGTTGTATTATTGTGTGTGTGTGACAACCGTATTTATAAGCAAGCGGGAGCAAACTATGGTTAGTTGTTTGTCAGCGCTCGTCTGTGCCCTCCTTTCTTAGTCTTCGTTTTTTACGCTGTTATGTGTGGTCTTATATTTGCATAATGGCTTGTTCTTGCTAAACAATGTAGACAAGTATGAACATTGACACCAGACTCAGACGTTTAGATAAGGCAGTGGGTATTGTGGAAGGCTACAGTGTAGATTTTGTTTCGCTAGGGCCGGGTGGCTGAATGAAGTCACAGACAGACAGACATACAGACAGACGTATCAATTTTTTTTTGTGTTTAAGTAGACCAATAGAGACTATGGTTTAAAAAAAAACACCGCGGCTTGCGAAACCCAATTTGTATATAATGTAAACTTTGAACCTTTGGATTTGTGACCCCAGCAGACTACATTTACTCCGCCTTGATCAGCACAGTTCCGTTCAAGACTACCTCGATAGAATAAATATCCGCAATATCTTCAAACCCCGCACACAAATTACACCATTCTCTCGGTGTAAGACGAACGCACGCGTCCCTCATTCTCAATGACGAGTCATGATTGACGCATTTGTAAACGAGCAAAGTTGCCTAATAATAGTTTATGTCGAAGGCCAGGTAATATATTGCATGGGTTTCGACATAATACAGTCTTTTTGGTGAGTTGTGGTTCCTGTTTTCTTCTGGCATTTTTTTCTTTCACGATAGCTCCACATTTAGAGGCCACCAAGTAACCAATAGGCTTTGTGTTAACCAGTGAACAGACTGCTGGCACTAACACCCGGCATATATTTTGTTATGCCAAGGCAAATACTACTGAAATTTCTGCCCATATTTACAAGAATTTAATTGTCTTCAAGACACTTCCGGAACCACTTCCAACAGAGCCACTCTGGTTAAACTACAAAAAGAAGCTTCTGGAACTACGCGATCGTAACCTGCCACCCGAACGTTATGTAAAAGCCGTAAAAAGGAGAGCCATGATTTAAAAGACGATCACACGTTTTAGTTGAAAAACTGAAAATAGCGCACAGCAGTTACTCGTGCTATAAGTCAACCCGAAACCTTTGTAATCTAAGGAAAGTTGGTCGCAATTTGAAGGTGATGAAAGAGAATCGAGATCTGCTTGTCTTCACTGCTTTTCATCAGGAATTCGTCAATATGAAGTGACACTATGGAAACATGTGAGAGGGAGCAATCAGGCTATGTTTCAAATCCTGCTCCAGGACAAAATTGTATCATTATTGATAGGTATGCTGAAAAAGATGGTGAGCTTTTATTTTGTATTTTATCTCTGTTTTTTGCCGTCTCAGGTATGCAAGCAAATACGTGTCATTCATCTTTACCTTCTGCGGGCCAGCCACAGATTGACGATGTAGTATTTGACAGCTACGGATTGGAAATCCAACCAACCCTCCTGTATATATCAATAGCGTTCGGGCCTGATAGACCGCCCAACGCTCTCTTGAAATCCTGAGCTCACATACTGTCGGGGTCAGTAGTGATAATATTTTAAAATTGACTGCGTGGTTGTTTCCTTAAGAGTGATCAAAAACTGGCTTACCGAATCGGGACCTCAACAGGCTAGTTACAATTGTCTTCCTATATTATGAACAGCTGCTCCCTGCAAAATTTTTGGACATGTTTGTGGTAGTCCATAATGAAGCACTCTTAAGCCACTTCCTTGTTAAACAAACGTCTTCGTGGCTTCTGAAAGAACCATTCCTTTGTTACTCAGTTAACTTAACGTGCTCATGGAGTAGCAGACAAAGTGGAACCACGGAACCAGTGTTGACGGCATTTTTTCTAGGTATACGGAAAGCGTTTGTTCTGGTGCTACAAAACTGACTATTGAAAAAAAAATACCTGAATAAAAAATAACCTTCAAGTTACGGAATAGAGAGCAAGTAGTTAAATTCAAGGTAGCAGTACGTCAGAGTGAACAGTAAAGGCAAAACATTTACTAGTGTGACGGAAGAGTTCTCTCAGGGGTAAGTACGTCGATCGTTGTGTTGTATTGTATATAATGTCATTTTTATGAAAGGAAATTGATCCACGAAAATGTTTGTATATGACTGCGTTGTTTATGGAACAATGAACAGCGAAATTATTCGGCTTGCAGCTGAAGAAGGTTTGCACCGCCCATATCTAGGTGCCTAAAGTGGATTGTGCTACACGATTCGGGTACAATAGTGTTTGTGACGCTGTGAGGAAGGAAAACACTCATTATCTAGCGATAAATCATTTTTTGCGAATTTGTGAATGTAAGATTTGTTATTATGGAGGAGATCGCGTTTTTTCGCCGGCGTTAGTGTGCATAATTGCTTGTACGTATTAAATAATAAGAAATCCCCACAGCACGTACCCTCAATAACACTCTTTGCTGCAAATATAAGGATTTAATAAACAAAAAAATATTACAAAAAGCCAAGGTTAATTGTTCTGCACCTACTTAAGACGTAACTAACGATATAGAACCTGTTCAAGGTTGTTGGATGCGCTGCCACAAATCACGCAATAGCACGAGCGCCAAGTCAAAATTTCCATAACCTTACTTCATGAACGCTTGCGCCTAGAAAGTTTGTTTTTGTCTCAAATCATACTGAAACACCTGAAACGAAACTTTTTAAAGTCCGGCCAGTAAAGTAACAAGTGCACAACGCGTTGTTGATTGAAAAGAATAATCATAAAATTGTGCTGGGGAACGGGCGCATCTCATATCGATATATATATATATATATATATATGTATATAAATCTATATATATATATATATATATATATATATATATATATATATATATATATATATATATATATATATATATTATATTATATTGTAATTAAACCACGTCCGATTTCTAGGACGCCTTGTTTTTTCTGCCAGAACGCGCTCCCCGCTTCTTCTTCCTTCGCTTCCAGTCGGCCGCCGTCCTCCTTTGTTTGGTAGTAGATTGGCCGGTGACTCCCCGGAGGTTTTCCTTTGCGATGTTTCACATCTCTACACTCGGCCACACTGCGAAGACGCCCCTCAGCAAATTGTTGGTGTGGGTCCTGGGCTCTCGCGGCTCTGTTAATCTTGTCCTTTCGAGTTGTGCAAGTGGTACATTGTCCTTTGTTGACGAAGAATCTATGATGACGTCCAGAAAAATGTCCTGTGCGCTGAACAGGCGCGTCTTACGGTCCTTGCTGTAGGTGTCGGTCAGGTTGGTTTTGCCTCTATTGTATATTTGGTCATTGCTTTTTTTTTTTGAAAAGCGACTCTGCATTAGCTTGAGCGTCCTTGCGTCTCGCAGGTTCGTCCTGGTCTGCTTCAAAAACTGTCGCTGAAATGTGCTCGTCGGTGACAGCTGCATTCTTGTGTGCTTCACGCCTTTCGTCACCCGTTTGAAGGCTTGGTGCAGCGTCGTTGCTGATTCCCGGTGGCATTTCTTTGCATTCCTCCTCCTCGGGCAGAACTGAGAGGTCAGCTTGTTCCTTAGCAGAGATCTCAGAAGCATGAGGGAATCAGTTGCTTGGGGTTTGGTTCTCGATTGTCGTTTTTCCCGCCGCTGAGGATCAGATGAGCTCCCTGGGATAGTTCGTATCACACGGCGAAGGTGGCTCACATGAGAGAAAGGCCGGCATCAGCGGAGAGGAAACCGCAGGCAGGTCATCCGCTTGGTACGGAGACTCGGCACACGGGGCTCCTTCTTCAGGCCAATTGTGGTCACCTTGCTGGTTGCCTCCTGCTTCACCGCCTTATCACGCAGTTCAGGGCCAGGGCCAGGAGTTTCCGCCAGGGTCTGCGTCGAGGCTTGCAGGTAAGGCTCCTGTACCGGCAGCGGTGCTCCCTGGTGCAGTCGCACAGCGAGACGGACAAAGGCTTGTGGGCTCAAATCCGGTGGTGGCACAGTCAAGACTGCAGCTAGAATGGGGTCGGCCAGACCATCTATGACGTACCGCCTCGAAACAGAAGACGCCCAGGCGAAGTCGGAGCCTGCGAGAAGGCGGTGCTTGTCGTAGATGTAGACCGCGAAGTTCTCGCTAGGGCCTTGCCGTCGGGCACGCATTTTCATTAAGCGAGAGTCGTAGTTTGCTGACAATCCACTGAACGCCGTGACTAATGCCCCGCTCCAGCTTTCCCAAGTGCGATGAGAGTGGCCTTCGTAAAGGGGTTACGCTCGGGCAGCGTCGCGCAGGCGTTCTTGTGCGACGAACAGTTTGTTGTGATCGGGTCAGGCGTGATGGGTAGCAAGGGCGTCGATAAGATTTACCCAAGAAAAAAGTGCTTCCCGCACTCTAGCTTTACGCTGTACGGTAAACAGGGAAAGGCGAGAGTCGAGGGCCAGGGCACTCATCGATTTCCAGGCAAGGCACGAGGGAGCCGTACACGTGGCGCAGCCGCATATCCGGGAGTCCAGAAAGCCTACGCAGCAGTCGGAGTCAAATCCATCATCAGGCCTGGGAAGACCAAGGCAGCAGCAAGAGTGCGCACACGCAAGGCGGATCTGAAAGAGGAGGTGGCCATAGTCCTGGCCATCGCCGACTCCGAGTGCACGACCGTACTCAGCGACTCCAGAATGGCAGCGCGCAACTACGCCAGGAGAAGAGTGAGCAGCGAAGTCGCTCGGATACTGAGAGCGATACAGATCGACAGCAGCAGCGTGGCGATCAAATGGTTCCCAGCACACACGGGCGAAGACGTATCGGAAAAAACTAAACTTTTAAAGAAGGGCGATGACCCCGCGCCGGCGCCGGTGCCCGCGGAGGCCGCAGACGCGGCCGCGGAGACGCAAGCGCTATCTCTCGCCCCCGCCGGGGATCCTCCCGTGGCGAAGTGCGAGGAGGTGGCGCCGCTCGTCAGCACCCCAGCAAAGAAAGAACTGAAACTAAAGCGTGGCAAACTGTTCGCATGGCGACGCAGTGAAACATCCCCCTCGCGAGAGCACGATCAAATGCAGAGCATTTCCGGGGGCGCACGACGTTAAGTAGTTTGCGTTACGTTAATGTTGTTGCACTTGTGGCAACTGCTGACGAGAGGGCGCTCGTCAGCAGTAATTTGAATGAGTCAACGATATAAGGCGCGTTCGTAGCGTCCCATTCTGTGTCGGCTTTGTGGCGCAGTGGGTAGAGCACCATGTACATTGCGTTACGCCCGCAGGGTCGAGGGATCGAAACCATGCTCCAGATAGTATTTCCTTTTATATAGTGTAGGGGGAAGGGTGCGGACAACGACGGTGCGGACTACGACGGGACAATGCGGGTGACATCGTAGGTTATTGAAATGCTGTGCATTTAACAGCATCGTCCTGGAACCCTCGGAAGACGGGGACGCCCGTGTGGGCGGGCGATGCGAACGATCTGGGAATGGTCTCGCGGAGCTGCTGACACATTTCGTTGAGGGCCTGGGCAGTCCAAAAAGGGTGGCTAGCGTTCGCAGCAGGGGTCGTCATCGGAGAGGTTGCTCACTTACCAAGGAGAATCCAAAGAGCAGAAATCACGACGCGAACGGCGATCGCAGCGGCGAGTCAAGGAGACGTCGGCCGCTGGGGAAGGCCGCGCCCAAGGCTGGCTCGCCTGGGGGCTGCACGTTGCTCGCGTTCGCGCTCGTGGCAGGACTACGGCTCCACCGATGAGCTCGGGCAGCAGGGCTGGAAAGCGTGCGAGGCCTTGGCCGCTGCTGAGGGCCGTCCCTGCGGCTGGATCACCACGAGGGATAGCAGGTCCGGAGGCTGGGCCGCCTCGGGGCTAGAAAACTTGTCGACTGCGGCACTTGTAATGAAACCACGTTCGATTCCTAGGACGCCATGTTTATTCTGCCAGAACGCGCTCCCCAATTCTTCCTTCGCCTCCAGTCGGCCGCCGTCCTCCTTTGTTTGGTAGTGGATTGGCCGGTGACCTTCCCCTGAGGTTTTCCTTCGCCATGTTTCACTACAATATATCATATCATATATATATATATATATATATATATATATGTATATATATATATATATACTATTTAGAAGTGAAGGGCTCGTTAGGAAATTGCAGAAAGAAATGTCGGCAGTCTACAATGCCAAAGGGGGCATCGTGGAATGGTTAAACTATTTTTTGACCTTTAGTGAAGTTATATTTGTTTTATTAATTTAAGTAGAAAGAAAGAAAGAAAAACACGCCCCCAGAGCTTCGACTAAACCCACGCCTTTCGATTAGATCTCGAATGCCTTACCAATTTTGTCCCTTCTCCCCGTATAGTCAGAGTGGCGCTGGCTACCACCCTCAAGCGTCAGATACAGTTCTAGTAAATATAAATACCGCAGAAAGTGAAGGAGAACACAGTCGCTTAGATAGCCGAATTGGTAAGGCATTCGAGATCTAATCGAAAGGCGTGGGTTCGGTCCCCACTCTGGGCGCGTGTTTTTCTTTCTTGTTTCTTTCTTACGTTTGTTTAAAAAATTTAACTTAACTAATCGTAGTAAAAAAACGAGCCTAACAACACCCCTATGCCTTCTTTGGCGTTGTAGACTGCCGACCTATCTTTCAGTAAGTCCTCAACGAGCCCCTAATTTCCTAACTATATATATATATATATATATATATATATATATATATATATATATATATATACGGATATATATATATATATATATATATATATTATATATATATATATATATATATATATATATATATATATAGCGAATCAGAATAAGAAATGAGGGGCTCGTTGAAAGTAACACAGAAATAAGGGTTGGCAGTCGAGAAAACCTCGGAAAGCAAAGGGGAGGATGTGGTAGATCATTGAAACAGATTAAGAATTTGGAAAGAAAGAAAGAAAGTGAAGAAAAAATGCCCGCCAGGTGGGATCCGAACCCACGACCTTCAGAATACCGGTCTGGTGCGATAACCACTGCGCTACCGGCGGGGCGATTTTCCCATTCACTTTCTGGGGTATTTATGTTAGGTATGTTTGTTTCCTGTGCTTGGGGGTGGTAGCCAGCGCCATTCGGACTAATCGGGGTGAAGGGGACCTTCTTTTTAACCCCCGGGTCGTGACTGGAGTGTCTACGACATGTCCAGAGTGGTCGACCAGCTTTGAACCCTCTTAAGCTCCCTTTGGCCACAAGACTGCCAGAACAGAGGCCCTCGCTATGCATGTAGCGAATCAGAATAGGAAATCAGGGGCTCGTTGAAAGTAACACAGAAATAAGGGTTGGCAGTCGAGAAAACCTCGGAAAGCAAAGGGGAGGATGTGGTAGATCATTGAAACAGATTAAGAATTTGGAAAGAAGAAAGAAAGTGAAGAAAAAATGCCCGCCAGGTGGGATCCGAACCCACGACCTCCAGAATACCGGTCTGGTGCGATAACCGCTACGCTACCGGCGGGGCGATTTTCCCATTCACTTTCTGGGGTATTTATGCTAGGTATGTTTGTTTCCTGTGCTTGGGGGTGGTAGCCAGCGCCATTCGGACTAATCGGGTGAAGGGGACCTTCTTTTTAACCCCCGGGTCGTGACTGGAGTGTCTACGACATGTCGAGAGTGGTCGACCAGCTTTGAACCCTCTTAAGCTCCCTTTGGAACCAAGACTGCCAGAACAGAGGCCCTCGCTATGCATGTAGCGAATCAGAATAGGAAATAAGGAAATATATATATATATATATCTCTCTCTCTCTCTATATATATATATATATATATATATATATATATATATATATATATAATATATATAGATAGGGTTTGGAAATGAGGGGCTCGTTAGGAAATACAGAAAGAAATGCCGGCAGTCTACAACGCCAAAGAAGGCATAGGGGAATATATATATATATATATATTTATATGTATATCAAAGTTGCAGTCCTTATTGCCAGTGGTGTTTGGCGTTTTAACACTGTGTTATAGTGCCGAATGAGGTATGATTGCCTTTTTTTTCTTTTTTGCAGGAATAAATAACTGAAAATTCAAGTCGAGAAAAAATGCGCCGTTTTTTTCCGGGAGCGGGAATCGAACCCACTACCTCCGCATAACGCGTGCGGTGCTCTACCATTGAGCTAGTTCTTGGCGACCCCTCTCTCGACTATACCGCGGGGTTTTGTATTTACGACTGCTCAGAGCCCGGTCAACTAGCGCCGCCCCTCGACCACCGAGGGAAGACGTAGAACGTCTTTTCCCAGCGGCCGCACGTAAGACGTGGTCGGAAGTCGGGGATAGCCAAAGGCATTTCAGACTGCTGAAGCCAGAACCCTCGTAATGCATTTTGCAGAACAGAGACGTACGGGACGAGGGATTCCGTAAGGACACATATCAAAGTTGCAGTCCTTATTGACAGTGCTGTTTGGTGTTTTAACAGTGTTTTACAGTGCCGAATGAGGTATAATTGCCTTTTTTTTGCAGGAAGAAATAATTGAAAATTCTAGTCGAGAAAAATTTATATATATTTATATATATATATGTATATATATAAATATATATATTATATATATATATATATATTATAAATATATATATATAGATATATATGTATATATATATATATTATATATATATATATATATATATATATATATATATATATATATATAGGGAGCAATAAAATTTAGAAGATTATAGAGAACACTAGAAAACTTGGAGCAAACTGGAAACCACAATTGTTGCCAACGTTTAAGCAAAGAGACTTGCCTTCATCAGGCCCTGATGAAGGCAAATCTCTGCTGAAACCTTGGCAACCATTCGCGGTTTCTATTTTGTTCCAAGTTTTCTTTTCTGAGATATATATATATATATTTATATAGAGTACGTAAAATGTAAATAGACTGGAAAATATATGACGAAGTTTAGCGCTTTTGAAAAAAATAACATTGCAGCAGCTTGCAGAAGCGGCTAAAGCCTGGCGAGAAAGACGGCGGTTGACACCTCTCCTTACATCGGGTACTCAGCTGTTCTATCATCGTCACCAGCACCCTCCCACTCAGGCGACTGCAGCACGAAGGCCTCTCCGATCGACCTCCAACCGCTCCTGTCCCGCGCCGCTCGAGTCAATTTGTACGAATTTGTTCGCTCGAATCAATTTCCATATTTTTACGGCCCAGCCCTTGGCGCCCGTTCCTGGGCTAAAGAGCGCCCCCGTCTTCGTTGTAGCCGAACGAACCATGGCAAGACCGAAGAGTTAAAGAAATCAGAGGTGGCTTCGCGTAGCGGCGGGAGAAGCTTCTCCTAAAGTGTGCCGGGGAGTAGAGGGTTGTATGCTGTGCACGCGCGGCACGCTCCACTGCGCGACTCTTGGCTTCAACGTCAGAAGAGCGGGCGCGTGACGATGATGGGCGTTCGCTTCCTGAGACACAGCTCGCGGCCCCTTCCTGACACGCTCTTCGCGCCACCGAGGCTGAGGCTCACCATTGCTGCCGTGGTGTGAACGCACGAGTGACTGCTCTCTCAGCGCACTCAAGCTCTCAGGAGTGAGTGCCGAACTGCGTACAAGGCAACCGGCCGTGCGCTTAGTAATCCGCCGAAGCTAAACGAGGTGCCATAGCGCAGAACCAACACCGGCGACGCCCAACAATGAGTGAGTGCTGAATAACCAGCGAGGCAACAAGGTGCAGGTGTTTGTCAGCCACTGCAAAATACCATGAAAAAAATATGTACAAAAGGGCACAAAAATCGAATTAGTGGTGGTGTTATCGCTTGCGGTCTTTACTCCTAGAATAAGTAATTTTCCTTCCTTCTTTACTTTGCCTTCCTTCTTTACTCCATTAATTTTTTTATTTGAGCTAACACATCTTCTGCTCTAGCTTGTTTTCTTATCAGGTAGCTCGTTTTCTATCTGTAAGAGGTACTCCGATCGTTTTTCGTTCCATTGTCGGTTGACCCAACTTACGTTTGCTATCAACTTGTTCCCGCCAAGTTTCTGCTCCATATTTCATCACCTCACATTTATTTATAAACTTGCCACTCAAACTTCTCTATGAATGGTACAGGATCACGTTGTCTGCAAAAATTCACTAATGTCCGAATGTGTACCGCGTTAGCACGTGCTATGACGCATTGCAAATGACGAAGCCTGCTTGCTATGCTCCCGGAATCCGATGGCCGATCAATGGCATGGATGCCTCTTTTACAACGCGAGAAATTCTGTTTCGATTCCAGGCATATCAAGCGTCATTCGCTTTGTTCAAATTGGATGCACATGTCATTGTTCCCACCCTATATTGACCCGTGCCCCTCACCCCTTTTCGTTGGCCCAGTGGTTAGGTCCATGGTGTCACGGCTGAAATGTCCTTGGTTGGGTATCAGTGTCCTCCCTAAACACATTTTTTATGAGCCTTGGGGAAGTGTCGGAGCGACGGCTGGATTGGCGTCCGGCTAAGCAACTATGCTGGCAATATTGTGCCTGGAACGGAACACAGAAAAACCGCTTTGTTCTCCTCAAAGTCAGCTAATTAATCTTGTTCTAAATTTCCGTTTACATTATACCGTTATATTATTAAACTATTTTTGGCTCGGAAAGAGGTATTATGTCACGATTAATCCCTCTATACTTGAACCATGATTTATTTTGTTGCATTCACGCTGACATGCTGCCTAAGCAAGAAAGTTAGACGGCCTGGTTGGGCAAAGGAAGTTCTAAACTGTTTGCGTTTTTTTTTATTAACTTTCAATAAAACAGTGTCGTTACTACGAGGCTAAAATTCACAAAATTATACCGTTTTTGCTATCTTTGATATGATTGTTGTGGGCAAAAAAAAAAGCGTTAGCAGGACGTCGGAATAAGTGCTTCTTTTTGAATATTCCACGTTATCGGGTGGCTTTAAAGGAAGGATCTCGTTTCTTCTCAGAACAGCGTTTCCAAACGCCGAAGATGTAACAGGGGTCTGCTTGATGACGTCGAAATAAAATTGAAACATTACCGTTCATTAGGGAAATGCCTCACTCTCACGTTAAAAGCGAAGAGTGAGGCAACACCCTAGTGAGGCGACATCTACACAGTAGTTGTCGTCATCGACGTAACAAAAACCGTTCAAAATGGCCGCTCTCTTAAGAGAAAACAAATTGGGCTCGCGTGGTATTTTAGCACGGGTAGCAAGA
Organism: Haemaphysalis longicornis; assembly: GCA_013339765.2. Taxonomy (NCBI): domain Eukaryota; kingdom Metazoa; phylum Arthropoda; class Arachnida; order Ixodida; family Ixodidae; genus Haemaphysalis; species Haemaphysalis longicornis. The sequence goes on along the minus strand of CM023452.1, from coordinate 132,615,977 downwards.
GCGGCAGCTGCAGATGCGCTAACCACGGCGCTAACACGGCCTGCTGCCGGAATGAAAAAGAAACTAACCTGATTGATGGGTGCGCTTGGGCATTGAACACGAGAACACGTAGGTTGAACCGCTACATGCGGAGGAGAGTGCTCCCGGAGAGGAAGCTGCCCCGTTTATTCCACGTGTCGGCACGTCCGAGTTGTTCGCTTTAAAAAGATGAATAAAGGGAAGCGAAGAAAAAAGTGGCAGTGGAAGTAAAAAAGGCGCGTTCCAAACTTCGCACAAAGTCGCCGTCTGTTCCGGCACGTGCGGTATGATAAACAAACCAAAAAGAACAGAACACCCGCAGGCTGTGTTGCAAGCAGGGAGCACGCGGGAATTGCAAAAACGGGAAATTTGAATCGCTCGGGCCATACCCCCATTCTATACATCAAAATAGGAGTAAGACAGGGCGACGAACACCGTGATGGGTGGTAGCAGTTAGTGGATAACGGCGCCAAAACCCATTATGGCTAATCACTGCTCTGCAGCTTCGACAGTTTTCACGCTGAGTGGAACGGCTTCCATTTTTTTCTTCGCTTCCCCTTCTTCGTCTTTTTGAACCGAATTACTCCGACGGGCAGAATAGCTGGAATCAATGGGGCAGCTTCATCATGGGGACAACTCTCCTCTGCATGCACCCATTCAATCTACCTGTCGTCGCGTTTACTGCCACAGGGCACACATCAATCAGGTTAATTTCTATTTCATTCCGTCAGCCGGTTGGGTTAGCGCAGGGCTTACCGCACCTGCAGCTGCCGCTCTGGCTACCCGGGTTCAAATACCACGCGAACCCAATTAATTTTCCTTAACAGGGGCTGCCGTTTTGGTACCCTTTGTGCTGACGAAGATGACGACATACAACGACTTTTCCCATGTTATGTGACACCGGGGCTTTCGCACTAATTAAACCAAATATTTTAAATTTTCTTTGCATAACCTGGCTCTTGTTATATAATGGACGCTTGTCAACGCTGTTCCGAAAAGGTACAGGTTCATTTCTTTGAAAGCATCTGTAAACGGGAAATTTTCAAAAGGAAACCTTTCCGACGTAGAGAAAAGGCTTTTTTAAAAAGGCCCATAACAATGATCTTCAAGATAGCCACGAGGATAGACATTTTGTAATATTTACAGTCTCGCCGGTAGTTTCGAGAGCCTTTAATTGAAATTTGACTAAAAGAAAGTAAAACGCACTCAGTTTTAAATTAGTTTGCCATATCAGCATGTCGCACATTTCTTGCCTAAACAGTTTACTTGAATGAATGCGAAACAAGAATTGTTTGTTTAAAATAGAAGGATTACGGGTACCATTACATCTCTTTCCGAGCCCCAAATAGGTAATACAGATAATTTTAATATTCACATGGAAATTTGGAACAAAGATTACAAAGTGGCGTTGACAAACATCAACAAATATTTCTGTGCGTCCTATTCCACACACGATATTCCGAGGACCTTTGCATATCGTGCGGAAAGGCATTCGTCGCACCAGACCCCCCGAAGCCACAAAAAAATTGATTAGGAAGGTCCTGGATAACGAACCCGGGACATGTAAGCCGTGACACCATGAACCCAATTACTGCGCCACCCGGATGGCCCTAGTGGTAGGGGTTAGCAGCGGTTGGGAACAATGATATGCGCAGCCAATCGGAACGAAAACAAAAATTCTTCTGTGGCTCTAAGTCGAACCTGGATCCCTCGCCTCATAAAACAGGCGTCTATCTCATTGGTCTGTCACTGTATTATAGCAGTATAGCATTTCGTTTGCGCTCGTAGCGCGGGAGTTGGCTTGGACCTTCGCCGCGGGTCCTAGCTCGTGCTAACGCCGTCAACTTTGGGAGAGACGTAGAAAGCCTGCGCACCAAACGGTGTGGGCCTGCCAGTCACGGAGAACTTTCAGCAGCAAGTTTGGCAATTAAAATCAGTTGATGATATGTGGGCTGTTAAGAAGGCGGAAACAAGTTGGAAGGAAACTTAAGTCGGTTCAACAAACAATGGAAGAAAAAAATTACACCATCTTCCCGTAGGGGAACCCTGAGTAGTATGCGATGCAGCCATGGGGCCGACTCAAGTCCCCATTAGTTTTATGTCCGTCGTTTCCGTTAGGTTGAGGTACGTAGGTACCGTTAAGTTTACCGTTTGGCTTCCATGGTTACTACAACACTTTTCACTTACCGCAACTACAAAATAGGAAATTGCGTTGACCCCATGGCTGCTTCGAATACTACTCGGGCTCACCTACGGGAAAATGTTGCTATTTTGTTGGAGGGTGGTTGGGGGTGTCAGAGTGCAGATGCATTAGAGAGAGAGAGAGAGAGAGAGACATTGTACGTGGTATCAGTTTGTCTTTATTTAGGCATTATCATCATCATGTTCAACGTAGGCGACGACGAGCTGTGTTTGGCGTTCCGCTTTGATTATGACCGCCTTATAGTCTGTGAAATGCAAAGTGAAGGGCTGTTGTAGTGGATGAACACTAAAGTTGGTGAAGATGAGGTCGATGCACGTTCCCCGGATGGTTGTGGGCTGCTTGTAATCACAGGCCGCCGAGAATCACTGACGCACGCCGCGGCCGACGACGATGAAACGTCGAAGGCGCGTGAAGCGTACTTGCCTCGTGCCGGCCGAGGTAGACACCGGCAACACTGTCACTCTAGGAGCCCTTAAAAGGGAAGCGTGCTCGTATCGTGCCGGCCCACGAAGACACCAGCAACACTGTCGCTCCAGGACCTATTAAAGTGTAAGACAACACCAGGCATTCGGCAAGCCGAGCATGCGCAATGGGGGCGTGGATGGTGCAACAACAACGACAAGGGAGGGACATAGCGGCGACCATTAGATGCTTCGAATACAAAAATATAGGTGTAACACTTACAGACGGGAAGAGCTTCCTGATAAAAGAAGCTAGAGATGAACATATCATTGTTCAGATAAAGAAGAAGGTGTGGAGTTGACCTCGCAACGTAATTCGGCGAAATGCCAAACATTGGACCTACAGGCGGATTGAGTGGACACAGAGAGGTAGGTCTTGATAAGGAGGGGGGCCTAATTTGTTAATGTAGGGAAAAAATTGTTTGGCGATTACGATATTGCGCAATGCAATATTTGGGCACAGCTGTATAGCTCCTGTTGACTGAAAAATTTGTTGAGGCAATTAATTACAGACGGACTCATATCTACGGTTTAGAAAATTTGTCTTTTCAGTGCCTGTAAAAACAATTCCACTGGTTGCCTGCCTCATTGATCAGCACTCACTCTTGGTTCTGGCATCAGCGGTGCTCAGTTTCCGCTGTGGCATCTCGTTCAGAAGTAGCAGAAAACGAAGCGCATGGCCGGTTGCCTTGCCCGCAGTTCAGCACTGACTCGTGATAGCTGCAGTTCGCTAAGGAAGCGCTCCCTCGTGGGTTCTCTCGACACAGCTAAGGTGAGCCTCTGTGTCGGCTGCGCGAAGTTCGTCTCAGCAAGGATCCTCGAACTTTGTCTCAGGAAGCAAACGCACATCTTAGTCGCCGCCATGCCCTTCTCACATTTTTTGCCTAGTGTCACGCAGTCGAGCGCCTCTTGTGGGCACAGAATATTGGCCCTTCCGCCCCGCACACTTTCAGAGAAGCGTCTTGCGCCGTCACGCGAACCGCCCTCCCTCCGAATTTCGCGACAGCCCCCTGCGTTGCTTTCTTTCACCCTTCGTTCTAACCGTTGTTCGCCAGGGCATAACGACGACTGCGACGTGGCTCACTCCAGGAACGTGTGCCAAAGGCCTGCGACGCAAAAAAATTAAAGGCGTTTCTCTCAACGTAGAGTGCGTAGCAGTGATTCGCCATAATAAGCCTCCTGCGCTGCCCAGGAGGCGGTGCGCAAGGGTCTTCCGGGCAGTACTTGGGGGTAGTACAAAGCTGCGCGGGTCCCTTAGCATCCCGTGTTGACAAAAGCAACATGCGCTTGATGCTCCCGATTTTTTTGCGACGTGGTCACCAGCCCATCCCCGACGTGTTAGATCTCTTCCGGCGAACAACTTGGCATTAGGGGAAAAAGCATTGCAGCGCTGACGAAAGCGCCGGGACGGTGACGGCGCTATGCCACTCGCAGGTTCACCGATCGATGGTCGTATGAAGTATATTTTGAAGTGAAACTTATAGTTTAAACTCATACTCTAAGTGACACCTTATTTTCCAAAAAAAAAAAAAAAGCAGCCGATCAAAAAAGAAGGGTGTAGCAATCCGCAATGATGGTGCTTTAAAAAGCCACCAAGTCCGGCGGACCGCAGGCGCGTATGCTGCGGTGCGTCGCTCTTTTGCGTACCTGTGCACTATACGTGCACTTTTATTAAACAGTGCTCGTTTACGTCGCCGTTACGAATACATGGTGCAGCGTTAGCTTGACGTTTTGGTGCGTGTCTCAGTTGCAAAATGGAGCGAGTGTCAGAAGCAGAAATCTGTTTTGCGATTACGAAATTAGTGGCTGTAAAACAAAGTATTCGGGCGCACTTAGAGGCCGTTCGCTTGGTTGCTGTCACTTTACTTAATTACGCTCTTGCATCAAATATTCCCAGTTCGCACTAAATAGGCTATAATGAGGGTCAGCCATGTTTTGAAGTCTAGGGCGCAGTTGCATGCAGCCGACACGGCAGAGGGCAGGACCGCAAATCGGGTGGGAGAGGAAGGGAGGCTTTGAAAGCAAAAAGAAAACACAGAGCGAATTGCCAGTAATATATGACAACAATCTGGAGAAGGGTGAAGATCGGGGACAATTTAAGTGGAAGCCAGCAATTCTCTGTTCTTGTCTCGGTGTCTAACTCCATTTGAGGACAAAACTGGCGTGTCGTCGTTCCCATTGTTAGCGACGACCCCTGGACTAACACATAACCAACAGAGTAAGTGATGATCGTATGTAAATATTCGGGGACGCGCGCCATCTATGCTGCTGAGTTATGTTATGTAAATATAGAAGTACACATCCCTGCAGGCAGCTGGCGTGTGATTTGGTGCTTGTTTTGCGTCCTTTAATCGCGCTGGATTTAGTTTATTTGAGGCTAATGCCTCACCTACTCTCTGGTATACATGTATTATGCCGTTCGTAAATCATGCGGCATAAAACGTTACGCAAGAATCATTTAATTTGCGAAAATACAAAACAAAATTTCCACTGTTTTCAAGGTGGTGCCAGGCCAGCAGTGCCACTTGAGTCGGCTGCGCAATTCTTGTGATCGCTTGCATGGTCCCGCTGAAGCAGCCTTTTGCAGTTCCCTCATGCTATAGGATGAGCAGCGTTCCGTGTTTGTGCCACTCGTGAACTTTCGTTTGTCGACCGCACGCAAGAAGAAAGAACGGTAATTGTCGTCAGGAAGTTAGACCATTCGACCAGGCGATACTGTCCCACGCTGCGAAGACCGCGACAGCTCGCTCAGAAGAAAGCCGATAAATCGGCTTGTTTTTGCAGATTTTAATTTGTTCAGCATCCGCAACTAGTCTAAGGGCTAATTCATGCAGTTTGTAGGCATTTAAACGCGCCACAAAACGCTTAAACTAAGTACAAGCAACGTTCACTCTGGTTTGTATTTGGAAACAAATGGGGGGCGGCGAGGGCCGTCTGGCTTTGTACTACCCAGACGTGTGGGACACGAAGGGAGGCTGCATACCGCAAAACTCCAGCGAAGGACCACTATTGGCTGTGGCGCCGTTATTCGATCACTTCCAACAACCATCACGCTGCCCTGTTTCACTCCTATCTTGATGAATTAAAAGAGGTTTGTCCTAAGCAATTCAAATTTCCCGCCTTCGCAGTACTCGCCCCCCCCCCCCCCCCTACATTTGGAGGAGCGCTGGAGGGAGTTCTGTTCCCTTTGTGCTTGCTTTCTTATCCCGCAGCATGCCGCCGGCTCCGCACTGTACAGTTTGGAAGGCGTCATTTTTTAACTGCGAACGAAGCAGTATACATTCAACCCCCCCCCCCCTTTTTTTTTTTTTCATTCCGGTGATGTCGCTTCACTCTTGCCGCTCCGGCGCTACTCCTCGCAACCGCCGACCTCGCTTTCACAGCGTTATTCACCTCACCCATTGAACTGCGTGCACACGCCACCACAGATGCCTGTTTCACAAGCTCCGCAATCGTCTCATGACGGCGGTAGCGCCATTATCTGGCGTTAAGAACGCAGCTTGCCTGCTTTCAGCAATGATGTGAGCCCATAATTCTTCTTCAGCATGAATGGCTTTCGCGTACGACATTTCGCCAGTTAATGTTGCCCCTAAGCACGCGCCCGTCAGTGGTTGCCCGTTTATGTGCGCACTGGTTGGGGAAGAAGGAGGTGATCGTGCATGCACAGCTGGGCCGCTACCCATGACATACGCATTGTGCTGGCGGGAAGTTTAAAGGTAGTTTTAAAGAAGATAGACTTTTTTGGACTACTTACGCGCTGAAATTTTGGTTTGTCTGTATGGCTGTCTGTGTGTCTGTGACTCAATTCAGTCACCCCGGCAAAGTGAAATTGAAGCTTCGCTATACTTTTATATCCCCACAGCCGAGTCTAAACGTCTATGACCGGTGGCAATGTGCATACTTCTCCACATTGCATAACAAGAACAGGATATTACGCAAACATACGGCAGAAAATCAATACATAAGTTGCATTTGCAGAGTTCCTTTATCAAAAATTTATGTGTGCTTGTTTTTTGCGATAGCAAATGAAATACTGCATCAATTGCGAAAACCATTGCCTGGTGCTGCCCACGCTCCTGGCGGCATTTAGGCAATCAAATGGCAACCGCAGCCAAAGGTTCCACTAGATAGGTTCCCCGTTCCGCATGAAGCTCCCGTGGAGTAGGGCAACGTGGTTCTAAAGACGTTGTAGTAGGGTGCCTAGATTCACGCGCGTGTCCAGCGTACGGCACCGCTGGCATCGACGCACCCAACGTGGAGTGAATGCGGTTAAACGCGGTAAATTTAAAATTTTGCTTGACCAAACCTCTAGAATACGAGACGTAAGAGGAGCAAACATTCACCATCTTCCGCGGTCTTGCCGTGGTCTCCAAAGTTCCCGACAGGAAGTACTAAATAGCGTAGGACTCAACCCACGCTGGCCGCAAGACTGCAGACGCTATGGGCCATATCACCAGAGCCTTTAAGACGTCCTCATTTAAAACGTCCTGTTTCCGGATATTTGGGCTCACTGCCTCTCCTCCCCCCCATTTTATGCTGCAGCGCAAACTTTTGTAGTTAAAAAAAAAAACAGCGTGATAGACGCCAGTCGACTGTCGTATTTCGTCAAGATTTGCAACGAAAGGAGCATATACGTGTCCAGCAACGGTTTGAGAGTGGAGGGAATAGGTGGGAGGTGCGGGGCCTTCTCGGGCTCTTATATGTTTCACGCGCTCCAGGATTACATTTCTGTGGTGCTGGCAGGAGTTTTAAACAAGTACGTCCGCCACACTAACGCGAACTGTTCCCTGTCCTCAGAGTTCGAGGGGAATAGGTTGGTGTATTACGTCGTGAGTATGATGCTACGATAACGGAAGGAAAGAGACAGGTAAATGTTTGCCCGCTGGAAGACCGCTTGAGTATTCCGAAGTTTCATTGGGATAAGTACTAATTGCTCAAAAGCAAATTACAAATAACCGTGTTTTGTTTCGTGCATTTCGTGGACTGCGTCCAGCTTAGCAGATCATGTTTCTTCACAGAGTTGAAAGGCACTAATTTTTTTCTTGCTCTGCTAGTTTTTCTCGCGTAATATTATAAAATCAAACTAAACCAGAGTTTCTAACTAAATAAAGGCGGGCGGTGCGTGTTAGTAACGTATATTTTGAATCAACTGGTCTTAGTTTTCTTTGCGCTAAACAACAGGTGAGATGTATGACAAGTGCCAGCGGTTCAGGAATTTCGAACCATGACGACTTTATAAGCCGCTGTGTTTTCGAAGCCTGTTTACGACCCCGCTACGACGGCACGCCGTGCTCCTCTGGGGTTCGTTATCGCGTTACGCCACCTGATTCTGGCTTCACTTCTGGGTGCTTCACATCTCAGAGCGTTATGCGTTAGGCGTTACAGCAAACTACAATGTCAGGTGCGGCCACTATAATGTTCTGCGCTTGAAGACGGAGACACTATGTAGTAGATGGTAAATCGGATAATCGCAAGCTTTCGCCTTCAAATCACCCAAGCAGACTTTATTTTGCTACAACAATTGGGGAACTTGACAATCAACATTTGTGTGGGGACTCAACTACGCCACTGAGGTGTGTCCTGCTTCCAGGTCACCTCTGCGCGTACGCCGACGTCCGAATTCATACACTGGCTACGTTATAGCACCCCGTTAGAGAATTTGTAGGCGCTTATGCGGTATTTTCTTCTCAATTTCCCCTCTGGGTCTCCCGAATACTAGTGTCTGTAGTCTTTTATAGATAACTTGGGCCAGGCTAGGATATAGGCTCTGTAGGCTGCTTGGAAGCCAACAAGAATAGAAAAAGAGTGTGCCAACATGACTGCCACGCCATGGTTCTGGGGCATTGCTGCTTAAAATAAACACGTGGTGCCACCTAGTAGGGGAGGTGGCGTTTTTTCCAAAGAACAAAATAAACATATACATCAGTTCGTTTGGCGGGCCAATTAGAACAACACGGCAATAATATAGAAGTATTCACGATGTTGTAGTACCTTCATTCTTGTTATATCAATATAAATATCCCGCTTGCCGGTTGTGCGGGAATACGACCTAAAATATTTTATAAAGCGCCACTTCTTAATAAAAGCCGACGAGAGTACACGGATAAGCTGCTTGCGATGCCGACGTGGACAAAGCAAATACTTAGTCCCCGAACAAAAGAGAAAGAAGTACAGAACTCTGTGCATTTGCGTACCTGCACGCTAGTTGCGTACATGGGTACCCTCATCACTGCGAAAAATGGTTTGGTTCATGGTTTGCTGATTGTTGTATACATTTTGCACACCAAGAACAACAGCGGCATGTGTTAAGCAGGCTACCGTACACAAACGTTTACATTTTATTTTTGCACATTTGAAGTACAGCTGCCAACATGAAAATTGTCTTTAGAACGTTAGTAAAGTCCACGCAGAGCATGAAAATGGGATATTCGCAACCACAATTATCAGAAAAGTCCGAAACTCACACGGCATCAATTTATTACGGGATGATTTGCAACCCCGCCCGTCTTGGCACACTAACAGAAATAAATCAAACATGAAATCATCGCCGTGTATAGAGGTACGCCCGGCATAAGCAATGACCAAAATAACAAATATTTTCACAGTTTTTTCTCCCTAAATTGCAGTTTTGTTCGATTTTGGCGGAGGACGAGAGAGGTATGGAGGGGAATTTACGTCCGACGTATTCTATGCACCGTTCAAAATTCGTCACGTCCGCAGAAACGAGAAATTATCATTAACTAATTTATTCCACGAAATGAAAATAAAATTAACGCTTGACGTAAGGTCAACTAAAAAAGGGAAACAGATACGGATGACTCAGACCCCAGTAAATTGCGCCCAATGTCATCTACGCAACGTTATCGCAACGACAGAATCGTACTCAACGCTTGGCGTGTTGATGTCGGCACATCATTTTTTTTTTGGCTCAATAGTGCCCAATTTCACAATCTTCATATTTGCTTTCGCATTATTTACAGCTCTGGCAGAGCGCAAAATAAAGCCGCGGACAGCATGCCTCGTTTGTTCTTTGAAGCTAGTGTGCTCATTGAACCGCGCCCTATGTTCGCCATTTACAAGGTGAATAGTGTTAATAAATAATTAGAACGATTTAAAATGTATTTATAAGCCTTCTTTAGGTTAAATGCGCTCAAAATACCTAAATAAAGAGAGGTAAGAGCCAGTGCGACTCTTGGGACAACTGACCTGTGGGAATACGTAAAATTCACGGTTCATTACAAGGTATGCCATCTTCTTTGTATCAGGGCAGGAATGTCACGATTTCCTCATCTTCTCTTGCAAGTCTCCGCTAGGGGTATTATATACGGATGGCTAAAAGGTGGCTTTGTAGCGTTCTTAGTATTGAAAAGTGGCTGAAGATTGAGCTTCCGCTACAACCTTCCTCTCTTTTCGCCGTTGTGTACTTTTGAATTTTTTTCTTGATTGTCAGATGAGTACTGTTTTTCGACGTTGTACAACTGCCAGGTAGAACCTACATAGTTTGTAGCTGTGAAGATATCACAGGGATGCAGACATGTCTCCAGTGGTGCAGTTTTGTCCTGAACCACCGCGGAGACATTTCTGTTATTTATTAAAATTTGTGGCGACCAGCACAACTCTTGAATAAAAGCGTTGAAAATGTGCCTTTTGCGATTATGACAGAGTATATGGTCGGTGAAGTTATATTCGTTGAGCACGTTCTTTCTCAAAGTAACTCCCTTTAAAATGTATATCAGAGTAATAAACCGCATTTTTTGCCTGCCCATTTCTTGCAGTGCGCAGCTTACGTGCCTAACAACAACAACAACAAAAAAACGAGTGCGTAAATAGGATACAACGAATGGGGATTCCCAAAGGGATTTGGAATTGTTATCTATTAACCCGCTTATAGATGCGACGCATCTCTTTGACTCGCCTTGTCACTCCATCCATCCGCAGTCCGCACGCCTCTTCCCCATTCTCCTCGCCACGCCAGCTGCGCGGTAACGCCGTTCTCACCGCAGGTCCTTCTTGCGTTAGCGCTCGCTCCTCTCGCCATGCCAGCTGTGAGTCAGCGCGCGTTAGCGCTCGGTTAACACATCCGCATGCGCTACTCTTTCTCATTCCCCTCACCGTTAAAGCGCGGTACATAGAAACACGAGAACTGCGCCGCTCCGCTCAGTCGCTCCACCGCCGCCGCTCCGATGACATCCGATGACCACCGATGATTTAAATGGAGACTCACAGGTCTGCTACCGCAATGGTCGGCGCAAGCGTAACAAGCACCGCCCAGATGCGTCGCATCACCCCATGGTTTCACCCCGCGGAAAGGTGTGGTCCATTTTTTCTTGGACTGCGCAGCTTAAGTACCCCAAAAAATGGGGTACAGAAGACAATGACGGGGTATTACCCGGGGGATTTGGAATCGTTACCCATTATACCAGTTTATTCAAGGAATATAGCAGTTTTCACACAATCGTGGCAACTGGTACATCATGCCATCTCCAGCATACCACAAAATCGCTTGCGCAATTACCGCTACACACGCTTCCGTTTCTGCAGGGATTATCCATAACATTAGCCCTATGATCTCTACAGCTGGGTAGTTTATTGTATATCTAGGTTTGCCTAGTTCTTGCCATCCGCAGCTTACGTACCCAACAAAAAAAAAGGAGGTGTGTGAATATAAGACAACGACTGGGCATTACCCGAGGGATTTGGAATCTTTATCCATTCAGTCACTTAGTTCAAGTCATATGCAATTTTCATACGACAGACGCAACTGGTACCCCATGCCTCCCTAGCATACCACAACATCGCTTGCGCAATTACGCCTACAGACGTTCCAATTTGTGCGGCAATTATCCATTGAATTGCTTCAGACGAAGGTTCTGTATATACAGCGTTGTAGCTGCCATTTAAAAAAAATTAATGATCTGAATTCCGGCGAACATCGGTTACACCGCGTTGTAGGCAAGACGCGGGAACGACGTTTTTCGTCTAGCTTGGCCGCAGTGATGCAAGCTTGAACTTCAATTTTCATCACTTCGCGTAACTGAAATCTTCGTTCGGGGTTTTTGTTCCTCTTTACTCTCGCAAGTTATTTTCGGCGAGGACTCATGACAGCCATTTCAGGGAGATTGGGTTAACCGCAAGCTCCCAAGAATGTTCTCGAGGTAAAAATTCAAGGAAACAACTTTTTTTATCTGAAGTGTAAAGTGGCGCACCCGACGGAAGTCAATCGCTGCGCATTATACAAGAGAAACTATGGAATATCCAATATTAGATCAATACAAATGCCCAAAGACGTACTGTGTTTCTCGCAAGCGTGAGGAGACGTTTCTCGTACGCCTTTTGCACACCATTACAAACGTGCATCGGGTCCTGCCCGTCTCAGTTGTGCACTTTGCTCGCTTTGGCAGCAGCATTTGTTGCCTGTGTCTATTTAATTTTCCAGTGCTACATATATTTCGTAGCCGCAGTTCCAATTCCTTCGTCCCTCGCTACGCATCGGCCCTCCTCTCGCGTCGCACGCCATTTCAACACGTACAAACGGCGAGCGGCCGGCGTCAAGAAGCCTGAAAACGGCAGCACAGGGCTGTGGCAACGGTGCAGAGGCAGCGCAACCGCAGCCAATGCTAGCGCCTTCAATCCCCTTTGTCCGAGTCTCGTCGTTCTTGTTCATTTAGGTCGCTCTGCTGCCATGTAGGGGCGGCGTTATACTTCTGTTACATGCCCATCCTATTTCTCTCTCAAATACGGGGGATGAACGCGCCGAAGCTGGACATGAGCTATGGGGTACGCTGTAATGAAAGGCTCATGGTTAATTCTGACCTGTTATTTGCCGCGGTGAATTAGTGGCTAAGGAAGGAGAAAACGTGGCGCAAGCTAGACGTGCACGAAGAAAACAAGGTAAGACCTATTCAGGTGTCTGTATTTGTCTTACCTTGTTTTCTTCACCCACGTCTAGTTTGCGCCACGTTTAATTCTATCTTCAAGTATGTACCATCTAGATCAGCAACAAGATTTGTTAAATCAGTGGCTGAGGCTTTGTGCTGCTGCGCACGAGGTCGCGGGTTCGATTCCCTACATCAGCGGCCGCTTTTCTGATGAAGGCCAAAAGCAAAAACGCCCGTGTGCACGAGATTTCGCCGCATGTAAAGATCCTCATGTGTTTCGCCGCATGTAAAGATCCTCATCCTGAGCCCTCCACTACGGCACGCTGCATCACCTGCGTTGCGTCGGCGCGTTAAACCCTAGAATCAAATCAATAAATTCCGTGTCATAAAATCAACACCCCTTAAAATCTACGCCATAAAATCAACACCCGGGCCATTTCGTTTTTCGCCTGCATCAGAATAGCATCTATAACGCCAGGATAGAACACGCGTCATTGAGATCAGCGTGCCCGCTGTTTTAACTATTGATGGAACAAGGAGGATCCTACTGCTCACTCAATACTAATGTTGGCCAACGTGGTTTCGCGAATGTTCAGACGACTACATAAAAGGAATGGGGCTCCGTGAGTAATATATACAGACAAATGAAATAAAAGCACTAAGCGTTTACATTGCACAGAACATCTGGGTCATCGTGAGTCTGAGTTCTGCTCTCAGCCGGTACGCGAATGGGATCGTCGCATAGCATACCAGGGTAACGTGCAATACATTGCACCTTTTACCGACGGCTGGAAGCGATGGGTGAAGCAGCCCCAGCATGAGAGGGAAAGCCACACAAAAAATATAAACCGCAATAACGCAATATTCTGGTGAAAATATAATCTTAATGGCCTAACATGTACACCTCACGGCTTTCTTATTTTCTAAAGAACTGTTATTTATTCTACGCCAGTTTCTTCATCTGAAAGTCGCTTATCAATTTCGAGCAACTAAAGACATAACTATCGCATTTTTGTAGAATATTGTTGCGTTGTGTGCGAAGGCACTTTCGTCATCCTATAAAACTTCTCTTTTAGTTAAGGGCTAAATCGCACTAAAGAAACAGCTTTACAAAAGCAACGAATACACAAAAAAATGCTTTCAAAAGTGAAATTTGCAGCCTACCGCTCCATTCTTTGTACAGTATTGCCAAGGCGTTCACAGAAAACGTGGAAGAGTGTAATCCCACCCCGGAAAAATTGATTCTGACACGGACGTGATCCTTCAAGCGAGCGAAGCTGTCACTGTCAGCAGCAAAGTTTCAGCCGCTTTCAACTACATATCGTACCCTCCGGTTCAATGCACAGGAATTTCTCCGCTCTCACTATGTATTTTTCTTTTATTCACGTGTTCCTGTCAGATCATTTTTCTGAGCTTTCTTTTTTTTGTAATGAGAAGCGGTCACAAAATTGCTGCGAATACAGCGAAGAAAATAAAACAGTGTGTAAAACAGGCAATTTTCTACCAGACACAAATACATGTCTCTTGTTCGATTTAATAATGCACGGAGAACACGGAAAGCGACTCAGCTGCGGCAGGACTTAGGTTATGGTGTACCCTGAAGCGTAAACGTAAACGCGTCAGGAACGAGATGCTGCCAGCACCAGCTGCTGGAAGTTTAGAAGCGTGAAATATTTTGCGGAAACTACATTCTTCTTTTCCTTGTATAACGAAGGTGTCCTGTTGTGACGTGGTTGGCTGCTTAAAAAAAACCGAGTAACCATGGAAGAAGAAATACCGTGGGCTTGTGCTCTCTGTAAAATAGAAAACATTCTTAGCTTCGTTGAGAAAAGCTTAGTGAATTGAACATTGATACAAACTGAAGCCTAGCGTATCCTGAAGAAAAAAACCCCGGACAAAACGGAAACAAATCAACGCAGTTTTTTAGATGACTTTCTACATTCTGTTTTGTGAAAGGGGCCATGAAGAGAAAATACATCTTTGTTTAATTTGAAAAAACTAGAATTCACTATCTTACTCAGCTCCACTGCAGCCACAAAAGATGTTCTTTAACAAAAAAAAGCAAGTATTTAAAACTTTCAAATTTTGCGCCACAGTGACGTGTTATGAGCAAGAATGACGTCATACGGGCCAACAATAAAACATAATTTTCAGTGCCTTAACTGATCGTTAGCATTCAAGTGGTGCGGTCAAATAAAACTAGAGGCCCCATTACAGACGTTCAGTCATGTGTCGTCGCGACAGGTCAGCTAGGCGGACCCCAATCGCACAAACAAGGTTCCATAACGTCATAGAACAGTTGCGGGAAATTGGTTAGGGGGTCGCGACTGCTTTACACGTTTTCTTCAATATCTCGGTAATTGGTTCGAAGATTGCGATGATATTGGTGTCATTACTATCGGGGACTCAGCAGTTTTTCTAATTAACCCAACTTGTATTTTGTCTTTATGGCTCATTGAAAGCAAGAAGTTTACGCTCTACTCGTGTAGCAACGTAACTTCGACCTCTTCCGGTAATTTCATTTCTTTACACTCCCGTCACCGTGCCCGCGATATGCCCTCCCTGCAGGTGTCAAACATTAGCAATTCTCCCATCCTCGCCGCGATCTTCAAAGTAATTTATGAGCAAGAAAAGAAGTTTAAGTAGCACGAAAATGTCTGTCTTTCAAAATTTTAGAGGCATGGTAAGACAGCCATAAACTTTTTTCCTCTGACCACTGTGCAGCAAAATGTTGCAGCTCTAATAGGGATACTTATGAATTACTTTGAGGTACGAAAGCACAGTTTTCTTTTCTTTTCTTACCCCAAGAGATGAACACATACAATTCAGCATTCATAAACGCCCTAAGCTACGCCACTGAAGCGTTTGCTCGGACCATTTTTGCCGCCACGTGTACTGAGCCATGAAGGTACAGTTACAAATCAACGATCGCAGTGTGCACTTCAGTGATATTTGCTACTTCCTCATGGGGTGAATATTTCGACGTCACCGCGCTTTTGTCGCCTGTCCTACTTTCCTTTGTATGCAAAGCATACTTTCGGAAATGTAAGAAGTACGGTTTAAAGGGCGCCTAAAAAGAACACAACGTAAAAAAGAAATCAACTATTTCAGAGAGATTGTGTGTACCACTAACTCCTACGTATGTTCCGGAATATGTTCCCCCGCGAGAAAATCCTGAGCGGCATCCTTCTGTATTAAGGGAAAGAATTCATATTGTTTGGGTGGAGGGGATACGTTGAACAAAAAAAAACCACGGTTACGACATCACCTGGGAGATCTGTCAAGTTACAAAACGAAAGATTGCGGCGCTAGCCTTGTAAAAACTGAGAATAGTTAGTGAAGAGGGCCATAGCGTGGCGAGGGCACCTAGGCATACGGCCGGCGCTTCTTTATTTAGTACGTCCCGCACGCGGAAGTTCGCCAGTTCGGGAGCAGTAGCCGCCATTTCGGATGTATTTGTACTGCGGTGACCATGGCTCTTATTTTGTCGGCGCATTGTGGCGGCGCCCCTGCATTATCACGCCATTAATGTTTGACCCCCTTGAGATTGTCCTCGTGTCCAGCTCCATTACCCCAGTCTTTGTGAGATTCTTGCCAAAACGTAGCAAAGTTTGAAGGAAATTAGAGCAAGTCTTGATTGAAGGGTGGTTTGCTAGAAGTGATTAAGGTATTCAAAGTTATGTAAGTGGAGCTCATGGCTTCTAAGTTCAGCTGTGTAAACTGAATTCTACTTACATGTACTAGAAGGGAGTTTTCAGTTAAATAATTTAAGCAAATGTCTCAGTTCGAAGTTAAGCGTTGTGGACACTATCCTTAAGGCCTGATTTTTGTTCGTTTTTATTGGCGTAGGTAACGTTTTTTTAGGATGACAACAGGGTGCAGTTTAAAAGTTGTCGGCAGAGCAGTTTCATTCATTTTTCTGTATTTAAATTCACAAGTAAGACTACACCGCAGCCGCGCATATTGTCGCGCAGTATGAAGATAATGCAAACGGTATTTCTGTTAACCAACGCTCGAAGCCTAATCACTGTGCCATTTGGACGTTACGCAATTCTTCTTTGAAGATTTATCTAATATTCGTTTGCGTGCAAAAAATTACCTGCAAGAAATCGGCTATTGCAGCAACTTTCGCCGGGGCTGCCTTTTGGCTTTTCGAACTTTCTGGGGACGATAATTGGTTACCCAGTGAAGTGTTGAGCATAAATACTTCAATGTTTAAATATACATGTGTAAACAGAAGGAAAGGCAAGCAGTGTAGAATGCAAGGAAGGCACACGGGAGTACTCATTTTTATATATATATTTTTAAATCATATTACGACGAGTACTGTTAACTACCGTTTCTTATTTTGGTAGGAAAGAAGTAGAGGAAAAAAATTAGAAGTGGCTTAGCTCGGATATGCCAGGTTATACGTAGCTTGAGCTAAGGATCAGCTGATTATTCTTATCTTTCCAGATCCTCTCTGATCGGCTTGATCATCATGCTTACTGCTGCTTAAATGGCACACACACGGTATACCCAATATGTGATACATGCATATTTATCAAGCAGCTCCGCGCCAGCGTCACCAATCGGCCCAGAGCTAAGCTGGTTCCACAGGAGTACGCCGGTGTTGCTGCGACGTACGAGCCATCGCTTGCACACCGGACCACCCCTCGCATGATCGTCAAGTGGGAGGGGCCGCCACGTGCGGAACGGAGGTTGGCGAAGACACTGAGCGCGAGGGTTGTTTGAGAAACGCCGGGCAGCGAGGAACGTTGTGTGCGCCGGGTGACGTCACTACTCCTCGCGTATGAGTAGCCCGGCTCTCCTGGAGCCACGCAAAACTGCTCAACCTCGGCCAGTGTAGCTCACGCTATAAAACGCGCTTCTATATGTCTACCTACCCACGCGTCTGCCCACGCCTCCTAGTTACACGTCGTATGCGTTACCAATGTGGCCATTTTTGCGAGGGCATTAAAAGCCACATTCTGAGGCCTTACGATTAGTGCGATTCGACCTTACACTTCATCGTCCCACCCAGTCTTGATACTACGTTTTGTGAGCTACTCTCGATTGCTTCCTTTTAACATAAATATCCTTCAGAATGGAGGGTAGTTAGTATGGCTTCAACGTCTTCTTGGTATGGTTAATAATCGATGAACGCATATTACTTGGGAGCGCGTCAAATCGCGCTGATATAGCACAAGTATGGAACGGCTACGCTAGGCAGAGGCTCCCGCTGCCCAATTTACGTTTTACGTGTGTACGCAGCCGCAAACATGCCCTGACACTATTCTTTTTTTACAGCTTGTTTCGTAGTATATATGAACATAGAAGTAGTGATGGGTTAGAAAATGACATTATTGCGTCAACACAGTGGACGGTTACTTTGACAAAATACTCACAGCGAAGCCTCAGGATTCATTTCAGCGATGTTAAATAATTATAAAGCACGTGCGTTTCCTGTTAGAATATAATATTCTCACGTCACATTTCCTCGAGTTAAGGAACCCGGTTATGCGGAGGAGTTCTTCGTCTATGTGTTTCTTGCTGGAGATTTGATTACTGCTAATTGCATAATGACGCCAAACATGTAAAAAAAAACGCACCGACCAAATTTGGACTTTTCAATTCCTGATCGATCCCTCTCCCCCATTTTCCTCCGGTCTCTTCCTGCTCTCCGTAATATATTCGCGTCTCACATCATCACGAGGGGCCAGCCGCTCACCTGGATGCACGTTAATTTTTTCATTTACCCATTTCTTTTTACAAGCAACCCGACACGCTGCACACGATGAGAGCATAAAAGCGGAGCATAATCTCCTTCGCAGCCAATTGTAACGTCAGGCAGGTTTATACTCTACAGCGGATGCGTGCACCCGCGTTCCCAGCATTTGTAAGCCGCAGGGAATCCAGACTTTGTGATCACACGTACGTGCCTTCACTGTGAATGGGAACATCGAAGCTGACTAATGAATGCTGGAAAACCGTGTCGTTGCTACCACGAAACTGCGCGTGTTCAGTCAGCTTAGATAAGCAACACGCATTGGATGGTCATTACAATAATAACGTTTTCTAAAAGCAATACAAACTTCCCTTGCAAAGTTTGGACACATGCACGGAAAGAAAAAATGCAGCAAAATTTCTCTGTTTTAAATTCCAATCATTCAAATTTATAGATAACTTGAACTGCACGTTTGGGTTCACCCAAATCAACATACCAGTTTATGTATAAAGAAGCCCCTTAATTCAAACCCGAGTAGGTTTTCCGTGGAGAATTTGCACTACAGGCCTCTGTGTCGGTACCTATAGATCCTGGCACACGGCTTGAGTAACGAACCCGGTGCCAACACAAAAAGCTTCGTACAACGCAAAAGATACAATGAAGAAAAACAAACCTAAACTCCACATGGAGGACGTTTAGAGAGATGCATTCTTTGCGAACTACGTCGACGAAGAGGAAGTGGTGCGTGTGGTGCACCGACCGAGGAAGAAATCATTCCTGGTCTCCGAAGCGCAGAAGCTCTGGTTCCGATTACCACAAAGAGGACTATAACGACGCACTATGCAGCCGTCCGCTTGAGAGTCACTGCCAGATGAAATGCCGTCCGTGTCTTCTTTATTTCTGAAGCAGACGTTGGAGAAGCTTTCTGGTACATTAGTCCCCTTCCGCTTGGCATGCTTTGGTCATGGTTGTTTTTTTTCTTTAAAAAAGCTTAGAGAACACTTGACAATTCACACAAGTGTCGCAGACAGCGGATGAACGTAGCTACACATACAGCATTGTTTGATGTTAGGTGCATACAACAGCAATCGCCAAGTCGTCCTCTTAGCATTCGCGTGAGTCGCAAGCGCCATGTTTGCGCGCCATTAGGTTGCAGCACGAGACGGCGGTGCTCCTGGGGGAAAAGAAATCGATCATTACGGCAAGGAAAAATGCCGGCCGAAGCTGTCATCGCTCTAACACAAACCAAATGCCTAGTTTATATGAAATATCTAATTGTTCGGTTTCTTTCAAACGCAAAGTTTTGCTGGCCTATGAAAAAAACCCGGAATATCTTCTCTCCCATTCATTTACAGTAAAGGCCCTGCTGAAAATATGGCAACGATATCCGTACAACATAAATGGTATCATGAGCACTTCAACGACATACCTTCGATATCACAGAGATTTCAACGACATGTCGAGGGGAAGCTTTGTGTCATTGACAGTGTAAGGATTTCAACGACTCATAGTTGTCCTCTAACATCGTAATGTTCCGATGTTGCAAAGACTTCCACGACATGTCAAATAGGTGTTACGACATGTCTATGATATCGGAATGCTTTCTACGACATGTCGATGTGCTCCAACATCGTAAAGGTCTGATACCGCATAGAGTGGAACGGCATGTCGAAAAAAGATCGACAACGTGTTTACGATATAACGATTTCACCGATGAGTCGTATACTTTCTGCAGTATGTCTTCATGGTAGTCTTACGATGCGTGACATAACGCACAGATCAGCCCAGTGTGCCCGGTGGTTTCTGTACCTCATTGCATATAACATATATTGTGCCTTGTCAGCACTGCAAGTATGCAAAGTACAAGGTACAGTACAAAAAAGTACGGTACAAACGCTGACACTTTCCACTCTGAGTTTACTTACACAAATATTAAATTCTTGTTTGACCTGTTGTTTTGTCAATGTTTCTACAGGATGCATAATTCGGACTTGGTCATTCAGTTCTTTCGTAATTGCACCTGTCCACACTACAAAATATCTGCTGCTTCATTACCACGTGCTAAACATTTGTGTCCAAATATCACTAAACAGTTAAAAATTTAATTTAAGAATGTCAACGCTTCAAAAAAGAATGTTTTGCTACTAAACAAACATTCCAAATAAAGCAAAACGTGACTGTAGAGCATTGTTTTTAGCCCTACTCAGTATTCAAAGAAGGCAGTATTACGTTCGGTAATTTTCAAAACCCTCATTTTCGATGTCACCCAATTTGTCAAAAATGATCCATCTTGTTATATAGGCGGTCAAAGTTCGGGTCAGAAGTAGAAGACGAATTAACTACTTGTGGACTTTTGACCTCTGCTTTCGGTTTGTTTTGTGAAGTTTAGCCTTGAAAATGCTAAAAAATATTAAAATCAACGTCCAAACATTACGTAACGTCCACTTTTGTCTTGCCCACAGTGATATCTACGATGACTTGTGCTCATTAAACAAACTCCCAATGTCCCGTCAAGTTTGCAACAATGAGAGTTGACTATGTGCAAAGTAGTGTGATTGAATACTGCATTTTTTTGCTATATTAACAAAAGTAAAGATACTCAGCAACCGCAGTTTTTATGTTCTTGGATAACCTTATTTGCTCTTCGCAATGAGGGCTTCGTAGTAAATTGCAGTGCTTAAGGTCCTATCGCCGTCTTTTTTGTTCTTGGGTATGTGCTCATCTGTGCTTGTCAGCAACTGCGTACAGTCTGCGTGTAAATGGCACGATACAATTCCCCCTCCCCACTCTCTTTATTTTTTCCTGTTGCATCTCTTATGCATTGTTATTTTCATTGTTTTATTCGCACACACAGTCTGACCACCCGGTGGTGTGCATGGTTAGACAGAAAGGTGGATGTGTTTATTGGGAACCTTCTCTTTTGCGGTATTGCTGTGCCCGTTGACAACTGCGCACATAGTTCTGGTGAATGGCGCCGTAGATTCCCCACACCTCTTTGTTTCTCTCGTATTTCTTGAAAGTAATTTCTGGGTACAATGTCTTTTGGGAGTGTTGCTGTGCTTGCTGCACACTGTGTTAGCCTTGCTTCACAATTTCGATGGTTTTGACATCCTTTTGTTTCTTAGTCATATAGTATGTGTGTGTTAGGTTTTAATTCATGCCCTCTCCCTCTACGTCTTCAACCTGTTACCCCTATACCCCCTACAAACACACCAGCATGCATTTGCATGTCTGCCCGAGGGCACGAACTGGTACTCGGACTATTTGGACGACTGTTCAGCCAACCATTCACTAACCCTAGATTAGACTAGACGATGTAAACACGCAGCACTTTACCCTTTTGCAAAATGAACTGACCGCATCATTAGGTTGCATTTAAGCATGGAACGTAAAAACACAGTGATTTCTACTAATAGCATTTTTGATTAACTCCACCGGTGCACACCGGGGCGCACAGATGGGCCTTTTCATCCTCGATAAAATGAACCGTGCACCATCTGTACTTCATAACGGTGCCACACCATCGCGGGGCAGTTTTTTGTTGCCTCGCCGCATACCGAGGGAGTCGACGCACCTGCGGTGTGGAATAACAAGATACATTGCCAACAACGCCGGAGAAGCGCCTTCCTCTGCCGTCTGCTGCAGCGACGGTAGTGACGGCGCATCGATGCACAAGTGTGAAGGTGGACGGAGCTGTACGTTCTTGCTGACAAGGATGACGTGCTTGCGAATTCCTTGGCCAACGCTGCGACAGGCTCCGAACGCCGGCAACAATGGGCGGAGATTGTAAACGAAGACGCAAACTTCGTGAACTGCGAAGACGGCTGCAAGAATTGCCCGTCAGTTGGAGATTTGCATTTACTTCGTCCGATTGACTTATCATGAACCGTCACTGGGCTGCCCGGACGATGAAGACCTACATGCTCTGCTGTAGCGGAATGGTGGACTGAAACAGGCGCTCGTATTATGGCTCTAACGAAGATGAGAAACAACTTGTATGTAGCTGTTTAGTGGAAGCGGTGAAAGTGCGTTGTCGTTCATGTGGGACGGATATGGGGTGCATGTACACATAAACATTGCCCGTGAATACATATCACTTTCTAGTAGCGCTGTGCCACGTTATGCTGCTGTATTGCCACTTGTGAACTTTTTTACGGGTTGCTTTCTTAGATTAAGAGACGGCGCTTGGGTAGAACCGCTCAGTTTGCCCTCGATCAACTCTCCGTGCCGGTTCGTACCGTTACCGGGCCCTGTGCATTGCACGGTTTTCTGGGGCAACCCCGGTGCATGCCTAATGAGGACGTTATACGTCGACAACAGACCAAAACTAAAAAAACACCATTAATCATTTGTAGTGAAATCGACATGTTTTGTTCCTTCACGGAATGTTATTATGGGGCTTACTGTAAGATGCACAAATTGAGTTTAAACAGTGGTTTATCCAGACTTTCATTTTTGGGGGGTTGTCGAAATCCTCCTCGTGGGGTGTTGGGGGATTTGGGGAGGGGAGTGAGGGGGGGTGGAAGATATCCCTGAATTCAATCTGTAAGATATTCCAGTAGCAATTAGAGTATTTCAAAACAGCTGCTGATTGGACATGCCTAATCTATAAAATCACTGGGGTAACGCTACAAGCTGTTAAACATAACAGGATAGCGCTATCCATACCTTTAGCTTTTTCTAGTGAAACGTAGAATGTACCGCAAAATTTACCATTGTAAAATATTTGTTTCTGTATAACGGCACGTTGCGCCGTATCCTCCAAAACAGTGTATGACAGATGCTACACGTACACGTTTGTGTCCTGACTTTCCACACGGACTTTTCCCTTCAAAAAGTAACAGTCATAAGTGCAGTCACGGTGCAGTGGTGGCGTACAGGTAGAGCCTAACGTGCAGAGTGACCGTGGTTTGAATCCCGGTGCCGGACAATTTCCACCAAATTTACAACAAAAATCCGTGTATCGATGGAATTGCAGAAATGGGCTTGGGATGCGACCTTAGCCCGGCGACCATCACCGGCAAAGCACTCCCTCACCAAAGCAGGATTGGCCACCCTGGTGTAGTAACAGCCACAACCTCCCATGAATACACCAATTAACCCACGGCCCTCAGTCTCCGGTGGCTGCGAAGCAACTGACCTCGGCGGCAGTCAGACGTGTGACGCTGCAGAGGGTGCTCGGAATACCTGGACCCGGACAGGCCGCCATTGAAATCGGAACCTAGCAACGTTTAACAGGAGAACCTTATCTAGTGAAGTGAGCCTATAGGTGTTGTTCGAGGAATTAAAGAGCATCAAATGGGATTTCATAGGGCTTAGTGAGGTTAGCAGAACAGGCGAAGCCTTCACTGTGCTGAAAAATGGACACGTTCAATGTTACCCTGGTCTAGAGGACAGAAGAGAACTGGGTGTGGGATTTATAGTCATTAAAGGGCATAGCTGGCAACATAGAAGAATACTATAGCATTAATGAAAGGGCAGCATGTCTTGTAATTAGGCTCAATAAGAGGTACAAGCTCAAGGTGTTACAGGGCTATGCCCCCACATCCAGCCTTGACGACGAGGTAGTGGAACGCTTCCATGAAGTTGTGGAATCGGCACTGGCTAAAGTAAAAACACAGGATACCGTAGTTATGGGAGATTTCAATGCTAAAGTAGGCAAGCATCAGGCTGGAGACAAGGCAGTTGGGAACTATGGTCTGAGGTGTAGAAATAGCAGGGGGAACCTACTTGTTTACTTTGCAGAACGCAATAACCTACTCATAATGAATACCTTCTGTAAACGGGAGAGCCGCAAGTGGACGTGGAGAAGCCCGAATGGGGAAAATAAAAATGAAATAGACTGCATATTAGGCGATAACCCTGGTGTCGTGAAGGATGTGGAAGTGCGCGGAAGGGTAAGGTGTAGTGACCATCGTATGGCAAAATCTCGAATTAAGCTAAATTTGAGGAGCGACCACAACTAGCTAGTGCGATGGAAGCCGATTAACGAGCTAAGAGTAAGGGGTAAAGTAGAAGAATTCGGGATCGCGCAGCAGAACCGATATTCAGCACTTACAGAGGAAGCAGAGCCTACGACACAGAAAGCCATTGAAAACCTAACACGCATTATCACGGAGCGTGCAGTACAAGTCGGGGGCGCGATGGCTAGCCAGGATACTAGCAAACTTTCACAGGAGACAAAAGATCTAATTGGAAACGGCAAACCATGAAAATCTCCACCCCAGCTCATAGAATAGAACTAACTCAGCTTTCGAAGTTAATCAATAAGTGCAAGACAGCTGACACACGGAAGAATAATATGGAGAGGATCGAATACGCTGTAAAAAACGGAGGTAGTCTGAAAGCAGCGAGGAGGCGTCTTGGCGTGGGGAAAAATCGGATGTATGCACTTAAAGACAAGCAAGGCAATGTCATCACAAACAGCGATAAAATAGCAACAGTGGGCGAGGAGTTTTATATGGATTTTTACAGTAGCCGGGACATCCAGGATAATGCCGAACCAGAAAGTAGTTCAGAGGAGATAGACATCCCCCCAGTAACAACCGAAGAAGCAAGGAATGCTTTGAAAGAAAATGAAGGTGGCAAAGCACCTGGTGAGAATCAGATAACACTGGACCTCTTGAAGAATGGCGCTGAAATTGTACCCGAAAAACTGGCAAACCTGCATACGCAATGCCTAATGACCGCTGCTGTACCCAAATCTTCAAGAACGCGTACATCATCCTAATTCATAAGAAAGGGCACTTGCAGGACTTAAACAATGACAGGCCGATCTGTCAGTCGTCTGCAAGGTGCTTAACAAGGTTTTCGCTAACAGAATTTCAGCAACCTTACATTCTACTCAACCTAAAGAACAAGCAGGGTTCTGTAAAGGCTATTCAACAATGGACCACATTCAAACGATCAATTAGGTGATAGAGAAGCGCGCTCAGTATACTAAACCCCTATATATAGCCTTCAAAACTTATGAGAAAGCATTTTACCCGGTCGAAACCGGGCGAAACTCAGCAGTCATTCAGGCATTATGGAACCACGGGGTAGATGAGCATTATGTAAGAATACTAGAGGATATCTACAATGGGTCCACAGCTACCATCATCATCCAGAAGGAGAGGAGTAAATTACCTATAAGGAAGGGAGCCAGACAAGGAGATACAATCTCTCGAATTTTATTCAGAGCATGTTTACAAGATGTATTCTGATCGTTGGGTTGGGAACAGGTGGGAGTAAGGGTTAATGAAAAATATCTCAGTAGCCTCAGATTTTCTGATGACGTTGCCTTGCTAATTAACTCGGAGGACGAATTTCAAAGCATGGTTTCCGCACTTTACGAACAGAGTGGAACCGTGGGCCTGAAAATAATATGCAGAAAACCAAAGTAATGATCAATCACCTCCTGAGAGCAGAGCGGTTGGGGATAGGTGGCGAGGCACTAGAACTGGTCAGCTAATACATATTCTTAGGGCAAGTTGTGACCCCGGATCCCAAACATGAGGCAGAGAAATATAGAAGGATGCGGATAAGGTGGATTGCATACGGAAGACATTCTCAGATAATGAATGGCAGCCTACCATTGTCCCTTAAGAAAAAAGTGTAAGACAACTGCATGTTACCGGTACTCAGCTACGGCGCAGAAACTTGGAGGCTCACTAATAGGGTTCAACTTAAATTGAGGGCGACTCAACGAGCAATGCAGCAGAAGATGATAGGTATAACATTAAGGGACAAGAAGAGAGCGGAGTGGATCAGGGAACAAACGGGTGTTAATGACATATTAGTAGAAATTAGGAAGAAGTGGACGGGGGCAGGGAATGTAAAGGGAAGGCAAGATAACCGTTGGTCATTAAGGGTAACAGACTTGTCCCCTAGAGAAGGCAAGCACTGAAGGGGGCGGCAGAAAGTTAGATGGGCAGATCAGGTCAAGAAGTTTGCGGGGATAAATTGGTCGAGTAGCACAGGACAGGGTAATGGATTATGGTAGTTGCCCTGCAGAGGGTACATAGGCTGGTAATGATGGGAGATGTACAGTTAGAGCCCTACCAAACAGCGATTTCAACATATGCCTTGCTCATCGAAGGCAAGCACAGTTATGGCTGCTGTGATATGATGGTGCATGATGCATAGTTAACGTTAGAAGCCCTACCAAACAGCGATTTCAACATATGCCTTGCCTCATACGAAGGCAAGCACAGTTTATTGTTGTTTTACACAACGGGTTTGCTCTCAGCAATTGTCGTATTAGCGTGATTTGGCTTGTCTGCAAGATCGGTGCGTGACAAACACGCGTTACCAATTTTGCGGCGTATTTCATTTTATTCATGGCTACTGTGGCTTGCGTGGAAGAGATCGGGGATCTTCTGCGATAGCTTTCCTTGGGTTAAATACGGAAGTTTTGGCTAAATCGCTTGTAGCACTAGCATAGTTGGCCTTGTCACCAAGATCGGTGACAGAGAAACAAGCGCTATAACCGCCGAAATGTCTAAAATACGGCCAAAACAAGACACAAACAACAATATCCGTTGACACGTAAGTAAGTATACCAGATGCTTAGACGCCGCGAACAAGCTGGTCAGATATCACAGCGGTTTAAGTTCGGGCTTCATTTTCACTCAGTTTAATTAACTTCAGTTTCAGTTTACTGAGTTTCAGTTCACTCGGCTTCAGTTTTGAGAGTCGTTGGTTGGAATCTCGGCTAAGTCTGTCTTTGTGTTTTTATCGCTGTGGGGAATTTAATAGTTCTTTTTTACAATGGTAAGCGCTTGTTTTTTGCTTTCAATCACGTCGATATTGGCGACCACCTTGATATCCCGTGTGGCATTAAAGCATAAAGTCAATTTGTTGATTTTCTTTAACTAAAAAAAAAGAAACCGCAGTGAATTAACCGGAATAGAGGACGTTTAAACTACTTTAACATCACTGTACACATTTCAGGGTTTTCATTATATGTAATGTACTTCTGCGAGTAAAAAGTTCAATTTGGAGATGAAAACTTTTTGTAGCTTTCAGAAACGGAAAGATTATTACCAGTATTCCCGTACTAACACGACTTTCGTCAAACATAGAGGTGCTGCTATTGCAGCCTGGGAACTATGTCTCACATCACATGTGCCTTTGAGAGGATCCCGCGTTTGTGCGGTGCGTGGAGTTTCTGGCGGGTTTTCTTCAGTTTTATCTGCGGATGTCCAACTGAAATCATACTTATAGATGAGTTATTGGGTGATGCCCGTCCTTTCAACCTACGCAGCTCTTGAACACCCGGGCACGGAAAGAACGATTATCGCCCCCCCCCCCCCGCCTCAAAAGACTGCGCGTCAAAAGTGGATGGCATTGCTTCCTAATAAACTATATTGGTGTTCGAAAAGTGAAGACGACAGTGAAGAAGGATTTTTGGTACAAAACATGGTTTCTGCTAGGATAAGTAGGGGTGTTTTATAAATCTGTACTTGCTTGGAACAGGTTTTAGTGTTTATGGGTGAGCGGTTCACTAAACCCCCGTCTCATTTTCTCTGCAATCCTAGGGGACTTGTATACTTGGTGGAGGAACTGGATTTACCTGTCCACAGTTTCCGCGGCAGTCTGCATCAAATTACGCGGCATCTAGACCTCCCACGCGGTACAGAAAGTCTGTTCAACGACAGGCCCGTCTATGGCCGCTTTCTGGCATGTCCGGCCAGCATCCAGGTTCTGGTAGCCACTGTTAAACCATTAAACAGCCAATATTTGGCTATCAGCCCTTCCTTACTTCTCCGGCCGCCCATGTTCATACACACCGCGGCAGGTACTTGGCTGCGAGATATACAGTTTCCTTTAGGTGGCTGAGGTTCAGAAGAAGAACGGCTGACGGACCACCGTAGGGAATCCGCTTTTTCTTTCGGGAAACGGTATTCAGCCGAAGCGCGGCAAGTGACCTGCCACAGAATATTTGCATTGGTGCGGTAGTTGGTGTTCGAAAGAAAACCGGCGTGAGTGCGGCTTCCGTGCATTCGCTCTCTCTAGGTACGGTGAACCGATGGTCCGGCGGCAGGATATTTGTTTTCTTCGGGAAACCGGTGTAATTAAGGAGAACGGCCTGCGTACAGCCTCAGAATGTACGTTTTTCACTCGGGTAGCCGTCTTCGGCCGGATCACGGCAAGCGAACGGCCGCAGCCTAATTGGCAACCGGTGCTTGGCTGGAGACCAGCGGACGTCAAGTCCCAGGTTCTCCGTCGTAACTTCGGTACGTGGCGTACAGCCGAACAACGGAACACGTCCGGGCGCCGACAACCCATGCACTTTGAAAACTGGCGTTTCGAAAAAGCCGTTAGGGAGCCGCGCGATGCAGACGCGTTTTTCATTCGCTCAGTGTTTCTACCCTTTAAATGAACGAACTTCGTTTGTAAAGAAGTAATGAGGGGTACTACGTGAACCGTCATGTTGCATGGTCTCACTGGGGATTACCAGTTAACCTTTTAGGCCATTGGAATACCATTTGCTGCGGAAAGAAGGCTGTGCAGCACCAACAAGTCAGCTAAGCCTCACCAGTCGCAGCGCTACCGCGCCTCGCCCGCCGGCCTCGTCGACGCATCAGCTCGAGCCTATTCGCCCCCTCGAGAGATGGAGAGCATTACAGACATCGACGTGACTTAGTTGTCCAGCTCGAGATGGCCCTGGTTCGCCGAAATTAACTGGCCTACAAGGAACCAGAGCAAGCGGCCACCACGCAGGAGCTCAAGAGGCGTCATATCAGGAACTCCCCACCAAAGAAAGGCAAGAGGCGCAAAAGTGCAAGTTACCGCCAATTCGTCTGCTTATAAGGCGGCAAGAAACAGTGTCGCAATACGTTTTTCGTACTAAATATATCAGAGGCTAAGCCTGTGCATTTGCAGGGTTAACTTGGTGCCCTGTACTGTTTTTCGATCTGATTTTTTGACTGCATATTTAAAAACAAGCTTTATCTTATATTCGTGATACCAACAGAGCCCTGTAAATGATGAAGCCTGGATTTTAAATTAGGTGCGGTGTGTGATGCCGAGCTCAGCTCAACTTGGATAAACATTGCTATGGTTTTAGAAAGTGCGCATGAGCGACCAAAAGACAAGTCTACTTATATGTGCGTACTCACTCCAGTAAATGTTAGTTCAGAGTTTGCGCTTGTCCCGTCCTTTCCTCATGTATTTTTCGCGCTAAGTCCACGTTTCTTCACCAAAATGAGCTAACTCGACCAACAACGAGCTCTTCCAAAATTGCCGGTTTGTGCTGCTGACAGAGCGACTGAGTCATCTGCTTGCGCTGCATGCAGTGGTCGTCCACCGGCCTCAGTACAGTTAACGTGCTGTGGATGAACTACAATGCCCGTAGCGTTGGTGAACTTCCGGCAGCTTTATACCGGCTAGAGTCCGACGACCGCATCTCGGCTGACCTCCGGTGGCCGTACTTCAGCCGCACAAGGGTGGCTTTCGAATGGCCGGAGCCCTACGGAGGCAATTATGAACGTTATGAATTACGGAGGCTGTATGAACGTAAGCCGGTCGACCGGCCGACGGAGGCTGGCTATTGCATAGCCTTGGGAGTACGGCCGTATACGGCCAAAAGGCCCACATTTGGACACGGGCCGTACATGTCTGCCGGAGAAAGGCCGGATGAAAAATCACTGGCCAAAGTACATCGGCTAGAGTTAGGCCAAACGGTCCTGTGCTTTTTGTTTATGTCCACGTCCATTTGTTTATGTCCACGTCGAATACCCTTATTCCCATTCGCATTAACGCCCTGTTTTTTCAGTGTTTGTATGCAAGGAAAACTGCACGTGGTCCACGTTTAAACCAAAAACCCTTTTTCTGCAATTCCTCGTTTTCTTTTTGTGTATTTTTGTTTTGCGGTTTATGAGCGCATATTTCGCTAACGCTAAAGCACCAATTTTCTGCAGGTTTGGTAGAAAGCTCTGTATCGAACGAAAATACAGAGCGGAAATTTACGCAAGACATGTTCAGGAATAAGATATATATGTGTGAATCTTTAAAATGCGTGAGGACATGCTCTGTATCATTGGCGAACACTAGGCTTGCTACCATGCACAGAAGCATTGAAAATGGCCTTTTAGGATTGTGCTTCGCATCGTTTTAACAATGCTTTTCATTCTAGAACTCAAAGCCACGCTATTTTATCATTTTAGCAGAGTCATTACCCTATTATGTCGTCGTTTTTGTCCGGCCATACAGGAATTTTTTCACCGTCTGTTGCAATTCACCTGTCTTCCGGCTACGCCGCCGTGAAGTGATGTCATACCACATTTTACGAAGCGTCCTAGCAGGGACGGGAGACGCCGAAAACCCAGACGGCTCGCCAGTCAGACGTACGAAACAAGGCAAATAGAACGCTACCTGACCCAATGCCACTTCCGGTGGTTGGCTAGGAATGACGCTCCACTCTCCGAACGCTTTATATCGTTCTCTTTGATTTCGCCATGCGTTAGCAGGAAAAAAAGTGTAACATTTACTAACATTCTTGAAGTACTGCTACGCAACACTAATTTCAGCTTCCGAGGAAGTACCTTTGTGCAGACATATGCACAAGCCCGCCAGCATGACGTGTTTGAGAACAAACGCAGGAAACTCTAGGAAAGGAGGATCTATAAAATCAGTTGCACATGACTGCGTAGTGTCGGAGCTAGGCACTCGACCTGTAGGCGGACGAATTCACATGTAACATTCGGCACACACGTGAAGCATTGGGAATCTTTTTCTGACAATTATATGCCACCACTGTTGCCTCAAGTGAGGCAGAAGAGGGAGTTCTATCAGAACTCTCCGCCATAAAGCACTACCACCTACTGGACATTGAAGGAAACGGTTTAAGGGTGATTACAACCGGGGTTCGTTTTTTTTTTCAGAACAAACGCAGACCTTCGTTTGAAACGTGCATGCTAGTTTTGAGCGAATAACACGTAAGCAATAAAATTGTATTAACAAAGAGTATTATGTCTTTTGGCTGGAAAAATGACGTCGCAAAAGTCTACTACCGACTACTTGATTTAAAGGTGGAACAATTTTCACAAATAAAAGATTTTAAAAACCACATGAATATAAAAATGGAGTTCTGAAGCATAAAATCTCATCCTACCTCTTTACGGTGCTCACAAGCTGCCAGGGTACTGAAGCAACAGACATGCAAAATGTGTACTCTCATCTCGGCAAAGTGTGCTCCAGGTGTACGTGATCTTAGTAGCGATGACGGCTTGGTCAACTGCCTCGTTTGAGCAGCTTCCAGAGAAAAATCCCATATTTATTGGCTTGTTTGTTATTCAGAGACCCCGATATTTCTTTCCTTTGTTTATTCTTCGAGTGTACGTTTTTTTTTTCACTTCGAGTATTGTGGAAAAAGGATCCCACAAAAAAACGGCCAGCGGAGCACACGAACTGAAATTAGTTCTGTAAAATATGTGAACCTTTTGACAGCGCACAAACATGTCCTGAAAGTTCTAAAGTCAAAACTCGAAAGCCCATTTAGCTGCTGGCTACACTCACTGTGTGAATGTACTTTCCCAAGCGTAACCGAGAACCTTACTTTACGTAATCTTCCAGCGTCTCTCTCTAGATTTTCCCGCAAAATTTCTCACCCAATCGTACTTTTTCCTGTGGCTACATCTGCAGCTATCTGGCACGAGCGCGGCCACAGCGCGGTTATTAAAGTCCCCCAGAAAAAAGACTAACTGAGGCCGCCTCTAGTAAACAATCCAGCATCTTTTCACATAGCAAGTAGCCACGTCTCCAAGCTAAACTAAGGTAGCCACGCCATCAGTAACAATCCAAGAAGAACTAGAGGGCTACTAATCGTCATGGCACCAGCCTGAGTTGCCAAACGCCAGGCCACAAACTAATAGTTTGTAAAATTCATTGCTTTTCGCGCACAAACATGTTTCGATTTTCTCAAAGTACAAAACCGGAACTTTATGTCTACATCAGTACTCGAAGCGGAAAATTCTTAAACAATTCACGTCCTCTAAGATTCCCGCAATTTCTGACCACATCACAAAAATTGCACACTATGCAAATATATTTCACTAAGCTTGCCTTAATGGTCAACAATGGTCATGCGAGTATTAAAGTTACCAACAAAATAACTGCGTTTTTGCGCCGTCTTTATGCTAAACATTGCTCAGATCCTTCACAACCAATAGAGCGTTTCAACGCTCAAATGAACTGTCGAGGCTTACCCATCAGAAAATATAAAGGAGCAAACCAAAGCAATGCAATAAAGTTGGCGTCATAATTTTCCCTGTTGCAGTGATGCCACCCTTAGCGAAAAGTAATATGTTTGAAATACTTACGAGTATTGTTTTCGCGCACGTAAAATATGCTTCGTATTTTCAAGATATATCAAAAGCCCGTAACTTTTTTAAAATTATAATAAATATAGACAGTACATTTCTGGAAAAGCGGGGAAAATGAAGTGCTTATAAATACGTCCTGTTTAGATTGAAAATACAGAGAACCGCTCCAATATATGCCTAAGGTATACATAATATGTTGGAAACGCATTTTATTTAAGCAAAACAACTATGAAGTAAATGCGCTGTAAATAGAATAAAAAGACACTTCCCTAAATAAATTTACAACAGTCCTCACAAATACCTTATAACATGCTCAAGCTCGCGAACGTACATCTAATATGTTCTAAATATATTCCACGTGCATTTGATGTTTGTAGAAGGAACATGTAGAACTACGTCATAAATACAACAAAAACAAGAAATAAAATTTATTTAAGGTATATCAAAATACCTTTCCAAATACTTTGGAATAAACAAAAGGCGAAATTTATGGAGTTATCTCTTACAAGTAAAGCCTATCGAAAATTCCCGCCAAATACATTTCAAATGAATAAAAACACTCATACTTTTGTCATCAATGCTGTTAAGTTAATTTGAGAAACTCAGGGAGAGACTTCCGCTTGCAGCGCTCTCTAAGAATGGCATGCAAATAAAATTCGGCGGATTACATGAAAGCTCTGCATACAAATAAGAAAGCGACTGCGTGTTACTGCATTTGCTAAGCAAAAAAACCTTATTAATAACTAGGTTAGCAAAAAAATGACATTTCGGAAGTTTTGTGACCACACTATCGCTGTATCAGGGGTCAAACATATATCTTTTTCTCAAAAATAGTGGCACGAGATAACAAAACATTTCCTATGCTTGCTAGTGTGAGCAGCTCGGCACCTCTCACATGAAGTGTGTATTAAACTTTCTAGAGTGTAGGAGGGGCTGCGAGGCTGACACCGATGCACCGCTAAATTGCTCAGGGCAGATAGCGGTCGGGTGCATTGTAGCGTGTGAAGATTGATGCGGCTGGTGCGGTGTTTTCGTGCTAGATTTGTTGCGCGCGGTTCCTCTATTTGAAGAAGGCGCCTGTGTAAACTAGTGGAATCCCTTCTTAGGGCGATGGTGGGCTCTTCCGCAGCATTTTGTTGCCAAAATAGGGTGGATATCTTTCCACTAGGCGTGCTTCGCTCGCTCTGTCTCCCACGCGTATTTTTCCGAATGCGAATGCATTCGCGAGTAGTACAAAGTCTTTCCTTTTCTCCTTGCTGTACCGTAGAGACACTGTGAAACAACGTTGTACATTCCAAGTTTCCCGAAAACGTCGCTTGTGCAGTGCAAAGGTGGGCGCTGTGAGGCGATATGTTTGGACCACGAAGAAGAAATACGCCTACGTTTTAGTGCACTTTGAAGCAGACTGCTTCAATAGGACATGAAAAACAACGAGACATCGATCTCGAAGCATCCCTATTATGTTTGCAGCCCCTCCAGCGCACCTATAAAAGCCGGTGAGTATACTCTTTGTACAAGTGAGCGCCCTGTTTCTCGAAAGTAATCGATGTAGCGCCAGCTCCGCGTCTCTGGGATTTTACGTTTGGTGCGTTTACTTGTGCACTGTGCTCTAAATGCAAGATTTGTGACGTTGTTACGACATGCTTCTCTTTAGGTAGGAGAAACAAAACTGGCTGCTCTAGCGAGTAGAAAAAGCCTTTCCCTGAGGCGCCTGGTACTGATGGAGTTACCGAAGTCTCCCCCTGCAAAATTCCCCCACGAAGAAGTGGTACAGGCAAAAAGTACATGAATCGTCGAAAGAGGAACGGCAGCTAAAAAAGAATTGAGACATTGCACAGGAAGAAACGGAGACTTTCAATACAAATTAGTGCTCTTCAAGGTTTGATTGACCAGCTAAAGAAGCAGAACATCATATCGGAGGATGGGTTGGAAAGTTTCCAAGCAAAATTTTCTCTAGATATCCCGAAGCTTTCCATGTGAGTTATTTAGAAGATGAACAAATACGGTCAGGATTGCAGCGTTTGTACGGACGCCGCAGTATAATTCGGCAAGGGCTAATGATTATGTGCGAGCGAAGTTCCACTATGGTCTGCCATACCAGCGCTAATGGTACAAGGCGTTAAATTGTGTTCCTGGCTTCACCTAGGAATCATATAAATTTATCAATAACATAGTGCAAACAGAGAGACCAGCCACTTATTACAGTCATAATGGTTGATGGCATGAAACATGTCCAAATTTCGGGCAATACATTTTTCGGTTACGCTGACTTGGCCATAAAACTGCCAGATGAAAGCCTTACCGAACAACAGATGGCAGTGTTTCTATGCTGGTGGCCTTCAATATGCGGCCGGCTGAAGGCGACATGCATTTTTTTTTGCTGATTCTCTCTCTGGATCCGAAAGAGCCCTGCTGACGAACGAGTGTACATCGCCCGTGACTTCAGTAGGCGTTGTAGCAGCATGACTTGCATTTGATTTACACCTCTAAACTCTTCTGTGGCTAGTTGTCTTTGTGCAGACATCTGCTGCAATTCACCAGTGTTTAACACCTCCATTCAAGTGCTGAGAAAGGATACTGGCAAGGATGCTAGTAAGGATGCTGAAAACGCGGTGACAGATGTAAAAGAATTACGTGAGCTTCTAAAGATGTTTGAGGTCTTTAAAAGGATTTTCGTGCTAAGATGCGCGAACTTAAAGACGGTATATCCTTCTGCACTGATATTTGTAATGACGCCAAGGACACGGCCACAGATAATTAAGAACCTGAGGCAGGAAATGCAAGAGCTGCTCAGCCAGATCATAGAGCTGAGAGCGAACAAAAGCCTATCCGAAAGATGTGATCAACTGGAGCAATATCAGCGCCTGAACAATCTCGAGGTAAACGGAGCGCCCGCGGAAAGCGACCCCGTGACCGTTGTGCAAAAAAATAGGAGAGGAAGCGGGTAAGAGCATAGAAGCTACTGACTTGGATATTTGTCACTGGGTTAGCACCCCAAAGCGGGACGTGAAAAACGTAATTGTGCGTTTTGTTCGACCAAGGAAGCGCAATGGCGTGATGGCAAATTGCAGAAAAAAGAGAGCAGTTTGCTCTATCCTTGGATTCGGGCAAAAATCGCCGCTTTTTGTGAACGAACATCTGACCAAAAAAAAAATCTTTGCTCTCGGCTGCCATTAAAAAAATTAAAAGAAGTAGGGTGAAAATTTGCATGGACAACTACTGGAAGGGTCCTGGTGCGAAAGGACGAAGACGCGCCTGTGATTCACCTAGCTCATGAAGGAAACCTGGCCCTAATCCGCAACTAAATTGGTAGCATGAAAATGACAATTGCTACAAGATTTCGCTCTGATTTACTTAGTGACTCTTGCAAGTATAACTTTAGTTCGAAATTCCACTCTAAAATATCGTCTACTAAGCATTCGTTCTCCATACTAAATGTAAACTGTAGAAGTATAAGCAAAACTGGTGATATAATTACCATTTCCTTGCAGTCAGTATCAATAGATTTTGACGTAATAGCTTTCTCTGAAACCTGGAAAAGGGATAAAGCCGATGCACCTTATTTTCATGGCTACCATTTCGAACTTCTCTGTTGAAAATAAAAGAAAGGTGGAGGGCTCGCTATTGATTTAAAGATACTCTAAGCTATAAGTTAGTAGAAAATTTTTACTCTTATCAATCAAGACATTGAAATCTTGACAATGCGTTTTGGAAGGATCGCAACCTGTCTGGTGTACAAGGCACCGCAAGGACATCAAACCAAGTTTCTGCTGTTTGTATACAAAACTCTAGCATGGGTCACTTTCTGCAATGCTCGACACATGAATATTGGTGACATCAATATCGATATGAAGTCGGGTAACCAGTACAGCCACGAATTTAATACAGTTCTATCATCTTATTGGTTTACAAATAATATAACATTACCTACTAGGCTCTCCAATCTAACTGCCACTTTCCTTAATATTTGTACTATAAATGTAAGCTCGGATAGCGTCACAAACGGAATAATTTCGTATGTGTTTAGTGCCCACCTTCAGGTATTCTGTGTTCTTCGGTCAGCACGTAATCAAAGTAAAGTCCGAACTCGGACCCGCCTTGGACGAAAAAGAATACGGAGGCCCAAGAACACTTTTATAGAATAATAGAAGTGCATGACTGGAGCTACGGTTATAACAAAACCGATCCTGATGATGCATATCATACGTTTCTCGGGTCCTTGCGTACAAGCTACAATGAAGCTTTCTGTTTACAGAGGCTCTCCAACCGGACCCTTAAATGTTGCCGAAACGCATGGATAACCACTAGACCCATACGAGACAATAAATATAAAAAAGGTTATTTCATGACTTTGTAGAATCACGAGATCCTGCAGCTAGAAGCACCAAAAATACCGTAATAAGCTGACAGCGGACCTGAAAAAGGCAAACAAAGATTATTGTCAAAACACCTTGGAGAGGATCTACGTTAACCA
Source organism: Haemaphysalis longicornis (assembly GCA_013339765.2). NCBI lineage: Eukaryota > Metazoa > Arthropoda > Arachnida > Ixodida > Ixodidae > Haemaphysalis > Haemaphysalis longicornis. Next base: position 132,578,927 of record CM023452.1, on the reverse strand, counting down.
ACGCATAATCTCTGAGGTAGTGAACGCTCTGACTGGCAAAAGTACAAGTTTTCGATGTTTCGAAGAATTAACAGTAAGCGATGAAGCCCTTGCAGGAATGACATTAGCCGAGGCTTCAACGCCCACTTTATAAAAACATGCTTGCACAAAAGACCTAGCATTAGCGCAGACAACGCGTTAACTGATGGCCTCGGTGTGCCTTATTCCATCTTTGTGCGACCAACAGACGCAGTTGAGATTGGAAACTTAATCCGCAACTAAAATCAATGTAGCATCTGGCATTGATGAAATACAGCCCACTGAGTTAAAGCTTATGTCACCATTGATATGCGAAGCTTTATCCATTGCTACAAATCTCACCTTGACCACAGACATTTTTCCCAGACAGTAAAATTTGCCGAAGTCACTGCTATATTCAAAGGTGGTGAACTTAACAAGCAGTATCCAACTCTGTATAAAATATTCGAAGGCATAATCCCATGAGAGACTCACTTCTGTTTTCGACACGCATCAAATAATATCAACCAACCAATACGGCTTCCAAAAGCATAGGTCAACTGAGCAAGCTCTGGCATATATCAAGAAAAAGATAATCTTAAATATGGAAAACAGAAAATACACACTCGGTCTTTTCTTAAATATCCAAAAGGCATTTTATTCAGGACATTTTGATTTTCTGTTAAAATATTATCTAGCCTCTGGATTCGTGAGATTGCATTACAAATTCTGGAAATCTACTTGCATGATCGATATCAAATAGTTGGCATCAATGACGTATTATCCGCCGAAATGAAATTGAAACAAGGTGTCCAACAAGGATCCCTACTTGTCCCGGTATTACGTCTTGTGTACATAAATGATATTGTTAATATGCTAGGTTCTTTTGATATTGTTATGTATGCAGATGACACGGATATTTTTGTTTTCTCATCAAACAGATTAACATTTCTGGAATTAATTGTAAACGAATATTTAGCGCAGATTTAAAACTGGTTACAACAAAGCAAGCTCCGATTAAATGCCAGAAAACAACCTATATAATTTTAGCCCAATCAATGAGCCTTTAAACGAAGATATAAATCTCAAATACGAAAGTCATGTTAGTGCACGGGTACATGAACAAAAGTTCCTTGGTGTTTGCTTCCAATAACAGTTAAACTGGTCAGTACACGTAAATGATTTAGTTACGGCTCTGGCACGACCAGTTGGATGCCTTTATAAGATATCACACCTAATCCCGCTATGGCTAAAAAGAAACATGTAATAGTTTCTATTGTATTCAAAACTAACGTACGGAATCTCGGTGTGGGGAACAACCTCAAAAAACAATTACAATAAGCTTGTTGTCCTGCAAAAAAAGGTATTACGGTTTCGAAAAGTTTCAAGGGAAATTCCCAGGCTTCTAAACTTCACCTTTGTTTTCAAAACACTGAACACTTAGAGCTGACAAGCTGCATTACTTTAGACGTGTCCAGATGGTACACAAAAACAAGTTACATGTAGATGGTGACGCAGAAAACCGTCATTACTGTAGACGGTGTCAAAGAAGACGTACAACTAAAACTAGGAATAACTACGGCAAACAATCGGCCACTTATCAAGTACCGCTTGTCTTGAGCATCCTAGAGGATAATTTAAAATTTAACACTAGTGCAACCGTATTCAAGACTGAAACCAAGGTAATATTTATAGAAAAGAAAGTGAGATATGCTTATCACTAGGCGTGTCCAATTATGAGAATTTAAACTATACTGTGTGAAGACGTGATTTTTTATAGACATAACGAACAATCAGTCAAGAATTTTGTCGTGTTCTATTGTATTAGTTGCTAACAGGTATTGCAGAAAGAACGTTTTATGTATAATGTAAAACTTGGATTCTCAGTATAAGATATGTACGATTTTTTGTATTTTAATTGATTGACCTATTTTTTTCTCTCTGTATTGCTTGATCTTATTGCTAAGCACGCATATTTGATTTGAACATGACCTCTGCTGTGAACTTCTCTGTTGTGAACTCTAGATTGTAAGGAGCCTTTTTCAGACACTCAATGCCTTTAGCTCCTTCCCCGCCAGCAGGCAGTGTAACAACGTCTGCTGAAATAATAAAAATATAATAAAGAAATTTGATTATAGAAAGTATTTGTGATTCTATATTCCTGTCCCATGATGTCACATTATAAAGCTTGTACGTACCTGCTCAGGATCGGAAAGCCATCTCACTGATATTTTAGGGTGAAACGGGAAGCCAACACTGAAGCCAACGGCTGGCATTGCTACTGGGGTTTACCTTGCATGTATTGCTTTAAGCACGTTTAAGAAAACACTGCTAAACCCTCTTGCTAGCGCTATTTAGAGCCGTTATAGAAGTTGGATGGTTTTCTTCTACCAAAAAAAATTATGGGAGGCAGTTCAACTTATCAGAAAATTTGAACCACATTGGTGATGTTGTGTTAGCCAACTTTCCATTTCCAAGTTATAGTACATATTTGTATTATATGGGCAACTGCGCAGTTCAAAAATGTTTTATGCGATTGCCAACGTGTCATGGGGGAACAAAGCTGCGCAAAATAGTCTAATTTGGGAGCAATTACAGGCTTCGCAGAGTTTAGATGCGCTCAACGGTAGAACTCCTTGGTTTCTTATTCTGGCGAGGAAGCTCAATGTAATGAACCTTTTCGCCAGAGTTGGAGGTCTGCATATGACCCGTGCACCCAGTTTGCCCATGGTTCTGCAAGAATTATCTTGCAAACAGCCGTAAAATTAGTCCTTTTTGTATGGTCTAGTAAAGTAGAATTACTAGGAAACTGATTAAATGTTTCTACAATTTGTATCCTCGGAGGGAAATATCTGATGTGTGGAATCGGAACTGGACACTCGTGGTTAATTGTTGGTGTATAGTGTTCGGCCGTGCCAAATACGATCTCGATGCTGCTACAAGTTTCCTTTCTAAAAGCATATTGACGGATAAACCAGCAAAGTTTACTGCCCATGTGAAATTATACAGCTTTGCGGAAATTAGAACTGCAGGTGAATAAAGAGCTCGTCATCGCATCTGCAGTCTTTTTTGGGCGTCGTGAGAAGCGAAGTGGGCAACGAGGTTACGATTCCATGCTATCGGTGGATGCCAGAGTTTAGCCGTATTCAAGAATTACGCGAAGTCTGTCCGTATTGTCTGGCAGGTTGGAAGGGCCTGGATTAGTAGACATTTTTTTACATATTTTAAAGAAGTAGCGTCAGTTGCAGGTACACATGACTTTTATTTGCAATATGTGTGCAGTGTTTTTTGTAAAAATTTGAGGATGTAAAGGCTTATACTTGTACAACTAGTTTTACCTGTGGAAAAAGACCGTGGTAAACGAAGAATCAAAGTATTAGAGTTGTATTTTTTGTTAATATTTATTGAGCAAAAAAAGGTATCTGCTTTTGGAGTTAAAAATATGTATTTTATTTACGCGTGCCAGCAAGCGTGTGTGTGTATTTGTATGCATGGGCGCGTGCGCGTACGCATGTATATGTGCGCACATACAGACATCCGTCGACTCTAAAGAACAAAAAAAAACCGGGGGAGCTGTTGGGCTGTAAACGTAGTTAAGCATAGTTGCTATGGTGTCCAAAATGTGGAAATGTGTTTGAACAGAAGATAATAAATTCAATAAATCAAAGAAATAAAGAAAAGGTAAAACATGAGCAAGTGAAGTAGACATTCTGTTTTCTTTTTCTCAATAGAACTCCCAGACAATGCAAAAGGAGCCGTATAGAGGCGGCGCAACGTACGGGTGCTCAGAATAAATTGGATCATTTACTTCATAGACGAGTTAAATTGCCGCTTTATATGAAACTCGCTACTCCACCTGGATGTGGTAACTTTATATTGGCGAGAAATTATTACAGCAGGAACATACGTGCACTGATCACGGCTATTTATCTAAAATGTTCAGTATGCCTACGTCCTTCTCGATCAGGACAACCCGAAATATAATCCTCACAGGCGACAAACCTTTAAAACAGGTTTTCAGCCATCATCGAGCCTCTTCGCGGTGGTTATCGGCGAAAGACAAATACAGTCACGATTTCGCTCATGCTTGCGTTAAACGAAGCTTCTTCATTGCATTAATGACCAGGGTTCTTCGTATGTCCCCATTTCAGCTAAATTTCTTGTTCTTTCCTACTTACTCTCTCGATAGATTCCGGCAGCTCCTTTGGAAACTCATCTTGGGTTGCCGCCGCGTGACACCAAAGCAGTGACGGTTTCAGCACTAGCTCTTCTCGGCCTGTTTTTCTCACTGGAAGACAAAAAACGAGCAACTGGGAGCTTTTGTTCATGTAGGGGTTTTTCTAAAAAAATTACAAAAAAATTCTTTGTACTATTTTGTACATTTATCTATTACCGTGGTATGTTCAGAGCAATCCAACTGTGGACCCGTCAGTATTTGTCTTATTTTTATTAAAGCGCTTAATATTATGCTATTCCAATGCACTACATAAAAAGCGGCATGCGCTCAAACAGAACAAACTTGTAAAAAACAGCCGGCACTTCTGTTGTTTGCTTTACACATCATGAAAAAAAAAAGATTTCATTTTGTACGTTGTGGTGCCAACGACTGAGTACTCTGCTATTTTATTGGCTTCCTTTATTTGTTTACTTGACATTGGTCGCTTGATTGATTCAATGTTTGTGGGTTTCAATGGGCCGACGCTTCACAGGCGATTAGGCGAGTGTTAGTGGATGGCTCGGGATTGATTTTGACCACCTGGGTATCTTTACGTGCGCTGAAATCTCGAGCACACTGGCGTTTTCTATTTTGCCTCCATCAGGAAAGCGGCTGCTGCAGGCGGCAATCAAACCCGCCTCCTCGTGCTCAGCCGCACAACGCCGTAGCCACTGCGTCACTGCGGCAGGTGACACTGATCGGGCACAAAGCTTCATTGGGGACCACTTCAGAGCCATTTTTTAACGTTCATTTTTCATAGTGCATTCCGTGTTCGCAAATGAATCATCGATCCTAGCGCGTGCCTCGAAGTGCTGTTTTCACCTTCAGCAGCATGCGTAGACACGACGAGAAGGAGTGCGTTTGCCCCACGTTATCGATTGTCGGCCGCTGTGTGCCTTGACCCGTCGGCTGCACTTCGATCGAATCAACGTATTCGCTCGGCTGCCTCAGGCCATTTCGACACCATCACATTTGTCTTATGACAGCAGAGTAAACATAGCACCCCGCGGAAAGGCGGGATATAAGCGCGAAAGTGACTGCGTTTCTTAAGCTGGAGACTTCTGTTACTTGGATACTGCATTATTCTCACCTTCACTGTTATAATGCAGATATCCACCCCAATCGTACCATAAATGTGTTGTGGACTGTGCAACTATCATGTTTCTTTAGCAGAAATAATAAAAAGCGGGTATGGTAAGAGAAATCCCTGCGGCGCAAAAAATTCTTTGTGTCAATGTTTGTCTTCACTCTGCAATAAAGCAGGAATCAGACTCCTGTGGCTCATTTTTACTTTCTCCGTTTTCGGTGCCGTCAAACAAAAATGCTGATTGCAAAATGCTTTTTCTTGTAGTTGTCCCAAATAACAATACCTGGTCTTCTGCAAGAGGACCTTTTTAAAACATACACAAAACCATATATTTAGGTGCCATCCACACAGGGCTTATCCAACTGTCAGCTATAGTTAGAACAGCATTGACTCATTTTTACAGTGAAGCTGTTAGCCCCTAGTTGGTCGGACTGTTTTACATCGTAAGAAACTTCAGTAGAACCAAGTAGTAGTCCAGGCCTAACCAGGCCGAGCACATGCGTCGCGCTGATCAGGCCGACATGATACCTCTTAGCATTGGTTTACGGAAGACAAAAAAAAAAACAAAAAAAACAAGCCTCCAAACCGCATTATGGATGATAAGCGCCTGTGAACTATAGAACCCCTCCCTCCAATGGGTTCCTGGCAACGACTACGTTTGCAGATTCGGTTTAAAGACTACGAGGACAATAGTTCAGCTCACAAGCTAGCTGCAGCACTGTGGAGGCTACATTGTTATCAATAGTGCGCCCACTGAGGACCGCCTAATCCGCCGTGAAGGGGGTCCTGAAAGGACACTCCCTTCTCCCCTCTCGGCAGTGGCACCGCACGGCTCCGGCGCCTTTTGTCGCTTCCTTCTCGGTGAGTTAGGGCGCCCTGAGGGGACACAATGTAGCCTCCACAGTGCTGCAGCTAGCTTGTGAGATGAACTATAGTGTCACTAGATAGAGAAGTTCCTGGACAAGTGCTCGCGTCAGGATACGCGGGACACAGCATGTTTCCCCAGAGAAAGTGAGCGGAAGCGACAAGCCCACCGAGACAACGAGAAACATTTCATACGCTCCCCCTTCATCAATTGTAATGGTTAAAACAGCTTCCCTGGTCAAGCGCTTTCGGAGGGAGGTATGACGACCTTTTTGTGTTTAAATACACTCTCAGCCGAACAATGTTACACGTAAAGATGACTGTAGCGCAACTCTTCAAAACCTCTCAATGGACTGACGAAGCATGCAATTTTTTTTTCCAGCCAGCAATGTATTATACAGAGATAACCTGTTCTGCTTCTAAAAGCTTCCACTTGGCACAAAAAAGCGCACTTACCCGAGCAGTCGGTCGACAAATTCTCGGTCGGACAGAAAAGTACGATTTCCAAGGAAAACGGTAGCACTGCAGAATAAGGCTAGTTCTATTCGGTACTGATGTGTGCTGACATGTTCATTAGGCCGAAATAAATTTTTAAACAATTACAACCGTTATGACACGACAAGCTCTATGCTGTGTTGAAACGCGTGTTCTTTGTTGCCAAAACTTACTCTCGAAATTCTTTTGCACAAAGTAACAACTATATAGTCGCATTATGCTAGTCAATATGTTCCTCCTGTAAATGGATGACTCATACGAAAGAAAACTCACAGTAACCAAGATATAATCGTATGGCTCAATTTGAGAACTAGACATTATTCTTATATTGTAATATGTTACCTGACCTTACCGAAGTTCGTTTGGTTGCTTAAACTGTTTACAATCACAGAATTCATGGCCGTACAATACAGCTGTAAACGTCCCATGTTTAAAAGGTTCCTGTGCATGCCCTACCGCTTGCTCTACATCTAAGGAAGTGCAACCTTGGCGAATAAATATTATCCTAGAACTTTCGTTCGGGTATATTGTGCACACTTTACGAATTATTGTATTGGAGATCACTCTTATCGTGGTGCTCGTAGAGCATATATTAAAACCAATGACAGCAAGCCTAGTTAGCACGAGCGTAAAAAACAGGCTCCTCCTTATTTCGGGCGTCTCTCGGGAAAGGTGCCGTGTGCTCCATTTGCAAAACGAACCGAGTGAAATATTTCGAATGTTGCGTGAGTCTTTATACATGGTCGAGGGATTGAATACTACTTTAATAACTAATTTAAGAGGGCGTCGGATTAGTGACACACTTCCGCCTACTGATGTGTGTAAATCTGCAATGTTCGATTTCCTTTCAAGCAACGCATTCGTGTTGTTGTTATTCCACCTCTGTCGTGGTTATGTCTTATCTTCAGTTCTGGCCAAAAAAACTTTATAACCAGACCCACATATGTTCGATGTCCACTCTTATTGCCACATTTGGTATAGGGGAAGCTGGGGGGGGGGGGGGTAGAAGAGACAGCGTGCACATTCATTTCTGCTCGCTATGAGCCATTTTCGAAATTCCTTCCACGACGCTTCGGCGGGCGACTAGGTTTCTCACTACTCTTGGGTAGACGCTCCAGGTTCTATTGCTGCAGAAACACCAAAGACATTTAAAAAGTGTCGAGAGGTCGAATTTAGCCGACACATTCAATGGATTTCCAAAACTCTTGTGACACAAACACTTGTACCCTGTGTAGCGTAGACAACCTTTTTGCGCTCTCGAAAATGCCTGTACGGGGACACCAAACTGTATCAATTTCCATGGTCATTAAAACACACTTCACAGCTTCCTAGACTATAAAAAAGGGTAACACGTTTTACGGCCTGCTCTTTGTTTAGGGCGTGCACACTCAATGAACCTCCACAGAAAAGACTGCTGTAAACAGGATAAAATAACTGTTCAGTAGCCGCGCGCTTTCGCCTCCTTCATTTTTATTCCACTCAGTGCAAGAAATAGTGTAGTTTCCATCCGACAGGGGCACTGACATCTCAAACACACCAAAGCATTTGTTCCCAAATAATCGCCGTTGACATTTCAGGATACGCAAACACTAGCCGTAGATTTAGCCGGTACAATATTGGCCACAGTGAGTTGTTAAATTCACTGCAAAAAAGCCGAAAAATGGGTCGAATTCAGGCGCATGCTCTAGTACACGACTTATTGAGGAAGTTATCGAAATGCATTTATTGTGCATAGCTATACCGCAATGGTAGAAGCAGTTTAACACATACAGTGTGGCTGGAAATTGTAAGGAGACTAGAGCACACTCTTCAGATACGCTGATCTCAATTGCTTCTAATAGTGTTGACGCTCTCTCTTCACGACCGCGCGGAGGTTCGGAAGCTCTTAGTTCCTTTATAAACCTGCCCTATAAAACACATGCCGAAACTCTATGCCACACCAGTCAACTCGCGCATCACACATCGTAAAACAGATGATGCTCCGCCCGCATCGAAGTGCCAAGCTGCGAAGGCGAAGAGAGGGCAGGTGGAAAAAGATTGCGGAGAAACAAAGAAAATGAAAGGAGGGAGAATTTGGAAACATAGATTCAGAGAAAGGGATGGAGCGATCGATGCCAGAGTGTGGTGCATTTTTGTCGAAGGGATTTGTCTGCGCCGGAGAGTATCTCCTCATACTACGCGTTCATGCCTTAAGCGTGGCTGCGACTAGCCTGCTATTTCGCATGGGATAACGATTCAATTTGGGACGTTATTTAAAAGCTATCATACAGTCTTTGAAACAAAATTTGCATGGCGTTGCCCAAAGTAGCATGCGGCTGCCATTAATCTGTTCTTCTGTAAGCCCCTTGCGCGAAGAGGCAAATTTTCGCGATTTTTTTTATTTCGTTGCGCACATGTTTAAGGGTGCAAGGAACAATGCCAAGGCGAAGCAACAAAATGTTTTCAAAAATGTCTACTGCCAACCATTTTGAACGAATTCAGGCCGTGAAAAAAACGTGACTTTACCTCCCTTAGACGAAAATATTTGGAAATTGTCAGCATCAGCCCTAACCTTACTCTTATGGCCACAAAATGGCGTGATAACTTGGGATTCTCTCGAGGAGCGAAAAATCAGCTCTAGCCAAAATTTGTCACCCACATATGCCACTTAGTTAAGTGTCGCTGACTTTTTTTTGTTGCCGCATTTGGTGTTGCTGGCTTATGATGTCGTAAAACATAGGTGAAAACAAGAAGCCATATTTCGGCCTTCTCACAGTTTCCGCTTTTAAATCGCTGTTTCCTTCTTCTGTGGCCCGGACCACAGTATTAGTCAACTGTCAGTATACACGTTAGGGACCCTATTGTTGTTCCTTACCACATGCTACACAGAGTCGATCTTACTTTAGGTCGATCTCTTGGACGCGTTGAGGTTGTTTGTATCTGAACGTTGCAGTTGTAGGGCCCAAGAAGAAAAAAACACAACTAAATTTGCTGCGAGAGTACTGAGCTTCACCACCTCACTAGCTCAATTCCATACGCAGAATCTGTTTGTATCAAAACATGAAAATTATAAACAAAATTCATACTGCGTGCTACATCGACGTGATATGGGCAGGGATGACTTCAGATGAGCTAGTACTAAAACAATTTTCAGTCTGCTGAGATCACGTTAGCATTCAAGTGATGCCTTCAAACAGAACTAGAGGCCCCACTACACTCGTGCCGCCATGTGTCGATCGGTTAGATCGGCGGCAGCCAATCACACACAAAAATCTCTGACGTTTTACAAAAGTAGTCAGAAAGTGGCTACGCTGCCGTCACTGCTTGACATGTTTTATTTAATATCTCTGTTGCTTCTTGGAAGTTTGCAATAAAGTTGGCAGATTTGTTACCGGAACAAATCAATATTTCTAATGAACGAAACAGTATTTTGCGTTCATCGCGCATTAAAACGCAGCGTCGGGCCGTCTCTACTCCATATGGGTGGAGTGGAGTACTCCCCTCCCACACACACACACACACACACACACACACACACACACACACACACACACACACACACACACACACACACACCACACACACACACACACACACACACACACCACACACCACCACACGCACGCGCACGCACACACACACACACACACGCACGCACGCACCAGCATACACGCATGCACGCACGCACGCACGCACGCACCTATATAGGCATATTTCAGCGAGCATCCCATTTCCTATTCTGATTAGCTACATGCATAGCGAGGGCATCTGTTCTGGCAGTCTTGGTGCCCTAAAGAGCTTACAGGTGTTTTCCAAGTTTCTTGACGGCCAACCCTTATTTCCGTCTTGTTTTACGAGCCCCTCATTTTCTATTATGATATATATATTTACATATAATATTCCATATGGGCCACTCTGCTGCAACTACATCACTCGCTCGCCAAATGGGTGAAAGTCTTTTAGGTGGCAAGTTGGTTAAACATTCCGGACCAAGGTAAATTCGCAAAATGCACAGAATGACCACATAGGCACGACAGCCAACACTACTTGTCTCTCGTCGACTTTCTTCATTTGTCTGTATTTTTGCACTTGCAGTTTTAGTACACGAAATGGGAAGCTCGACTAAGCGCACATCGTATTTGTACTAATGTACACATCAGGCGAGTGCATTAGAGCCTTCGTAACAAATGATGACACGACGCGAGACAACTCGTGCCTTCAGCCAATAAATAACATCCTGGGCGGGCGCGGTGTGCAAGGCAGAGAATAGAAAACCTTAATCTTTCGCACCCCCACTTTCGCCGTCAATGAGAAATTGGCTGACAGGTTTCTGCCATTACCTCCCATTGTACGATTGTGCGACGCGCTCTTAGCCAATTCAGCGATGTATTGCTTGACTGATGGCCATGCAATTAATAATCATGCAGAAATTATACTGGTGACCTTTAGAAGTAAACCGCGAAGGTATAATCATTCCACAAATAACAAATGAATGGGAACCTATGCACGTTCTACTACTTTGAAGTTCACTATGCCCCAAATAAATTAGGGCATGAAAAGGGTGCAACTTGTATAGCCAGTCGATTTACATTTGGTGTGAGTGATGTGTCGTGTTTGGGCGGCGTTTCTACCGCTCATTGGCATTCCATTTATTTTCTGCGCAATATGCAACTGTCTGGCGCAGCCACCAAACAGTAGATGTACAAATCACGCAGGCGAAGCTGATGGATGTAGTTACTGCGCTAGAATTATCGGGCTCGTTGAAATACATGACATGTATCGATTAATTTTGGTAGCGAAAGAAAGTTCCACTGCAATAACGAAACGTCATGAATCATTTTTCCTGATAGTCGGACCGAAAGCTTTTCTTTCTAATAATTTTGTGAAAGAAGCCTAAGACTTTAGCGAAAGACTTTTATCTTTGTTATTTTACCCTGCAACAAGGGTGAAAAAACGTGGCTCTTTCAGATTGACCGGTAATTAGCTAGACATTAGCTAGACAGTTGGCATGACTATTGCATTCCAATTCCATTCCGAGGAATTAAAACTTGTGGTGACTCCATTCCTTTGAATCCCTCGTAATGACTGAAGTTAGCCCATTCCCACTCCTGGAATGGACAGGCCGTTGAATTTTATTCCGTTAATTCCTCAATGCTATATCTAGTTAACGAGGAATTCAACAGGAATCGGACGTTGTCATACATGTTGAAAACTGCAAATGTATGCAAATTGTACCAGTCGTCACCAAAGCTGTGAGGTGGTAGCAGGTTGGTTACATATTTCGTGCAGAACAACTACCTAATGCAAAAAATCACCGTGCCTTCTTCGTGAAAGTTGAGAGAAGCGTGAAAGATAAAAGTTCGTCTAACTTTAGCTGAAAGTGCGTCTAACCGAACATCAAACCATCGCACGCCCTAACCGCAAGCGAAGAAGGAACCCATGCATCGATTTATCACGCACTAAGTGAACGCAACTACGTACGGTTTAAATGTACACCGTTCCATGGTTAATGAAATAAAGGGTTACTATTTTACTCCTTCTTCATGATTTATGTGTGTGTAGTCTTATTCCAAACCTTTCGCTTTTGCGATTTTAAAATAACCATTTTGAAACAATGCAAGCCCAGTTTAATGAAAAGAGAGAGACACAAAGACCAAATTGGCGGTCCCCGGTTTGACGCACGCGCCATGTGCCTAGAGACTTTATTACAGCTTTTCGGTCGACCGACTGGTTTAAGGGGAACGGAGTGGGTTTCTTGGCAGAATTGGATCGGTCCCACTAAAAAGCTTTAGCTTTAAAAAGGGGCAGTGTCACACTGCCCCTTTTTGCATATTAAGTAGCGGGATCCCATTAGATATTATAGTATTTGATAACAGCATGTTTTAACTGTTTGTTCTGACAAGAGGCTAGATAAAGCAGCTATTCGGTTGATCTCTGCATTTTACGTTTTGTTGCACACTCTCTCGCGTGCTATCTTGCCATCTGCTTTGCGTGCCGTCATACCAGCGTAGTTAGTATACTGTGGACAACTCACAGGCGTGTGGCGCAGAGCTTGCTCACATGCACATGCCTTCGAAATGCTTACTTGATAGATTTCAACTGAATTTACAACATTGTGCACTAATAGCAACGGAAGAGACGGTAATACAGCGGCACGGAACACCGTTAACAGTTTTTGCATACACCGTAGAAAAGTTCCTACCACTCCCATTGGACCTCCATTACACTTGTTTAGTGCCCTGTCACTACATCAGAGAAATCCGTTCAATACCGGACATTATTTATGACCCCCTCATTTAAAGTGCAAGAACCATATCGCGATTGGAGCTTTGTCAAAATAAAGAAGTACGGTAAGGCCGTTTGTTTCCATGAACGCGCAAACAATATGCACGATGACTTGATCAGAATTTTGATATGAGACGTTCCTACCTAAACAGTGGCGATGCTCTAACTTTCAAGCCAACGACTAAGGCTTCAGTAATCAGGTACGTTTGTTTCTAGGTGCAAAGACCACGAGCAAAGAAACGCAGCAACCAAACCACTGAGTCGTTTGGCAGAACAGGAGGAGATGGCTGCACATTCAGATTGAACTAAACCATGGTGTCGCACTGCTGAGAGCTGTCAAAGCACTCGCGAAGAAGGGCGCTATTGGAGCCGCAACTTTTACAAACACACACCTTTTGGCAGCTGGGTGTTCTGCATTGTCTTATACAGCACGAGGACGCGGGTTCGATTCCCGTGAGCGGAGGCCGCTTTTCTGATGGAGGCGGAAGGAAAAAATGCCCGTGTGCTCGAGTTTTCAGCGCACGTTAAGATGCCCAGGTGATCAACATTATTCCGGGGCGCTCCACTACGGCACGGCTAAGAAGCGTCGCCCCATTAAACCCCACAATCAATCAATAAATCAATCAATCAATCAATCAATCAATCAATCAATCAATCAATCAATCAATCAATCAATCAATCATTGTATTGAGTTATACAGGGTGTCCCAGCTATCATGCACCAAGATTTAAAAAAGAGAAATAGCGTAACTCGAAGAAAACCTAGTGCATAATGTTTGCAGTACTGTGAAGAAGCGGAGAGTAATTTTTCGTTAATGAGACTTAATTAATTTGTTGTAATTAATTATCTAACTCGAGAAATACTGCCCTGATCACTAAAGTGTCAATGAGGCACTTGTAGGTAACCACGAGGGGCATCTAACTGCGCTATTTTCAGAGACGAACTAATTGCGTACTCATTTATTCTGACTGATAAAGGAAACCCGTGAAATATGAAAAATACCACGTGACGACGCTTACGCGCGCAATGTAAAGCAGCGTCCCCAAACAAAGCTGATTGAAAGAAACTGTTCGCGTGTTACCCGCCCGAAGAGTCTGCGCATCACCTTGATAATAGCATGCATGGAAGGAGCAGCAGCAGCAAGATTCGTGGGACGCATGTGCAGATAAGGAACATACTCGGTCGCGATTTCGTCTTTATTTCTTTTGTCCATTTCATTCTGGCTAACTCAGAGGCAGCCTGTTTAAAGGCGTTGGTTATGGTGCGCGCGGAGGCGCCGTCACGTGGTATTTTTCATATTTCGCGGGTTTCCTTTATCAGTCAGAATAAATGTGTACGCAATTAGTTAATCGCTGAAAATACCGCAGTTAGATGCCCCTTGTGGTTACCTACAAGTGCCTCATTGACACTTTAGTGATTAGGACAGTATTTCTCGAGTTAGATAATTAATTACAATTAGTTAATTAAGTCTCATTAACGAAAACATTACTCTCTGCTTCTTCACAGTACTGCAAACATTATGCACTAGGTTTTCTTCGACTTACGCCTTCACTCTTTTTTTAAATCTTGGTGCATGATAGCTGGGACACCCTGTATAACAACAGAAGTAATCGTATGTTTCAGTTGCCCACTACGAGAGCGTGGACGTAGAAAGTTCAGTAACACAAACGAAGTTCGCTTCTTTCGCTTATGGCGCGTGCCGGTCACAAAAATTCCTCACCCACAATTTTCTTTTTTTCTTCCTTGGTTTTTACTTGCTAGAGCCCCGAGTCCCCGTTGAACACACGGACATGTGGTCAACAGGTTGGCGCCGTATTCCCGCGAGATTGCTACCAGGTCGGCTTACAAGCTACAAGGCACGCAGGGTGCGGTGTGTGTGAGGAGAACGCCAAGCTGACTCGTTGTTTCATGTTTCAAGCGCGAACTTTTTATATTGTTAGCTCCAAGATTTCACAGCATCTGCTTGCGGTGAGAAACAGCGCGGCTTCAGATAACGTGGAGAATAGCTATGCCTCTACGCCTCATAAAGCGTAAGCTATGACTCAAAAAGCCTGCGAAAGCACGAAGAGCCGACCTAAAGGAGCCACCGGCCAGGTGCGATTGCGGGACTCGAAGGTCATTTTCACAGGTGCTGTGGCAGGCTGCACGGATTCAGTTACTCTAGATGCCGGGTATGCATTATCGTTTTCTTCGCCACTGCTCTCTTTGAGATATACCGACGTAGTCGTCGACACAGACAAATTAAGAAGCCGGGGGCTCCATCGATGGCAACACCGTCGTCTGAAAATCAACATTCCATTCTTATTGCATTCCAAACATAAGTCGACATATACCATACCCATTCCATTCATCCAAGTGTTGTCCTCATTCCATTCCTATTCCGTTCCGGCATCTCGAAAACTTGGAAATAATCCGGATCATTCCAATTCTGGAATGGTAACTCCGCAACACTGCTCCGTTCCAATACAATATCGAATTCACAGTTAGTTTCGTTTGAAGTTCTGCAGTGGGTAAAGGGTTTCGGTATACGACAACCGTTTCAAAGCCTTTTTCGGGCGTTTTGAAAAGAATATCTGGTTCCATGGGTGGCACTTTATTATCCTGTCTCTAATTGATTTTAATATGCGTTATTTACTAAAGTATACTTCCTGTTACGACTCAACCCGCCGTTCCGCTTCAAGCTCTGTGCAGCACCCTCGGCGGTCTCGCGAAGCCTCCACTACTTGCACCTTTCGAGGAGAAGCCTCCCTGTTGGTGTTTCACGCTTGGAGTCGACGGATCCAAACACGCCGCTACATCTCTCGGAAAGCCCGGATCTCTGTCGCACCTCTGTCTCTGCGTAATTTAAATTTCGGCGGTGGCATGCTTCGATTTTCCCGAATGACGCGGAAGCTGTTGCGGAGACCTCCTCTCTACCCTCTCTCGGACTAAGCGGAAGCCGTTACTACACAGAACGCTTGTTTGACCGTTGGCGCTTTCGGTATAAATAAGACCCCCCAAGCACTGTAGTTCATTCGTGTTCGATCAGTGAATCAATACTGTCACTATGTTTGAGTCATGCACTCTAACCTCGCCCGTCGGGGCATTGTTCTTGCCTGACTTCGGCTCATCTCTCGCCATACAGTAAACAAGTGAAGTTCGCCTTCGTCTTCTGGTCTTCTTCAAAGTAGAAACATTGGCTGGATGCTCGCTTCACCAGGCTTTTTAACCACGCATACAGGCTGTGTGTTACAACAGCGGTGAGATGGGGCATTTTTCTGCGAGTTGCAAGAAGGGCGAACTCGTTTTTCATGTTCAACACACAGTGAGGACAGCAGGCAGATTCTGGAGCCGGACGTACGTGAGCTCATCGAAAACGGTAAACCATGGCGAGTTCTTCGAGACTACGCGGCGACGGTGCACATGATCCAACCGTCGTACGTCGGACTGGATCATCTGACGGGACGGAGTGTTTGGGTGAAGCAGGCCGTAGAAGCACAAAGCGTGCTCCTGCCGATTGCTAAGGACAGCATCGGAGGTCCGTTTGGTGAACTTGTCATGCAGGCAGCAGTATCCCCACAACTTATTCCAGAATACAGGCACCTATTTTCGAACAGGTCGGATCACCTGTTACGCGACAAGGGGTACGAAACTGCCGAGGAAAGAATCAGCTGAGATCGCTGCGAAGAGCTCAAGTATAGACAGTGTCGCCACCTCTGAGACTAATGGCGAGACTCAGAAAGATAGCCACAGCCGGACTGGGCGCGACTGGGCCGTGATATAGCGAGGATAGTGCATTTCCGGAGGCTCACCACAGACGGCGGCGTGAGTGCACACTCTGTAAAGCCCCTACTGTGAGCGGATGTGTCAGCGTCGTGTTCTAAGTGCTCAGGTTTACGGGAGGCCTTGAAAAATGGCAGCCGACTTAAACTCGCGCAGTTTGCAAGCTAACGACGTTCCGAAGGAAAGCCTAAACCGTGACGTTAGCGAAAGGAGGCAAGACGAGTCCGTTGAAATGAATGGTGTTTCTCCGGACGCGAGTTCAGAACCGAGCAACCTTCTGGTACAGCCTGCAGTCGAGACAATTGATCGGTTTTCACGGTGCAGCTAAGCGTATCGAGGGCGCCACAAGTGAGCGAGCCGTTAGCGTTCCGCCTCCAACTCAGATACTCGATGTCGACAACAGTGTCGCCTGGGGTTTAGCCGTCTTCAGAGATGGAGTCGCACGTATCTAGATTGGCTTTGAGAGACGGCAACGAGAACGAAAACACCCTCTTGTGTTCGCTTACCGACAGCGTTGCAAAAAAGTGTGCAAGAGCTTTTACGGGTACCTGCCCAGTATCAGCGCCTCAAGCACACTCTGCGCCGGGTCTCAGCGGACCTCGGAGCGGCCGAGAACGAAAGCGCACACCTTGCTCGAGCAGTGAAATTCGGGGCAGTTTTCTTCGCGTGCTCAAGATTCGTCTCGGAAGAACGCCGATGTCCTCTTGACCGGTCGCACCAGCTATCATAGAACGGGCGCACCTAAGGTTCGATTCTAAAAGGGTAAAACTCCGTCCAATGAGGAATGCTCCAATCGCAGCTGTCTGCGCGAGAACTGGCCAGTAGACGCATTACTTTCTCTATCTCATTGTTTTCCTGAAGTAGGTTTTGCCTTCTGTGATTACGTTTTTTTGTGTGGGTAACATTTCAATTCACGCGAAATGTCACCTTTCAAGTTTATGTTCTTGGTTAAAGTACAGCTGTGCTAAAATGTAACTAGCGTAGTTAGTTATTCACGTATTTTATCCCAACTAAAAGCCTGGTAGAGCTTCAGTGTGGATTTGTCTTCGCCCTGGCCGGCAATGCGGTTCTGTATTTTTGTGTGGTTGTTTTCCTTGCTTGACCAAGCCAGAGTTCTTCGGGAGCCAGTATTCGTCCAGTCACCGTACTGGTAAAGCTCCAACGCGGTGTCGTACAGCCCAGCCCTGGAGTCGAGCGTGTGGCGAGCACTTCTCGTCGAAAGCACTCTTCCGGACAACAGTTGAAGACCCTTATCCATCCGAATCTCGGAGCACTAGCGGAGGAGCTGTTACAAATCAGCCTGCCGCTTTGCTTCAAGTTTTGTGTAGCCCTCCTCGGCAGTGTGGCGAAGCGTTAACTACGTGCGTCTTTCGAGTAGAAGCCTCCCTGTCGGTCACTCACGCCCGCAGACGACAGATCCAAGCACACCACTACATGCCTGGGAAAGTCTTGATCGCGGTCGCCTCTATCGCTGCGTAATTCAAACTTCAGCGTTGGCAGACGAGGCATGCTTCGACTTGTCCTTAGGACGCGGAAGCCGTTGTGGAGACCTGCTCTGTACCCTCTCTTGGATTCAGAGTGCGCCACTAATACTGACCACTCACGATATCTGGAAACAGCGTTGTGTGTGTCTGTACCGTTCATGTAATTTGCACAATATCGGAAACGCTTGTTTCACTGTTTGCGCTTATAGTATAAGTAAGCCCCCCCCCCCCCCCCCCGCAATCGCTGTAGTTCATTCCTGTTTGAGCAGTGAATCAATGCTGTCACTCTGCTCGAGTCCTGTACTGTAACATCGCCCGTCAGGATATGGTTCTTGCCTTGCTTCGGCTCATCTCTCGCCATGCAGTAAACAAGTTTGCCTTTGGCTTCTGGTATTCTTCGAGGCAGCAACATTGGCTGGCCGCTCTCTTCAACACAATACCACACGCATGCCAGAGGCGACAGAGCTCGGTTCGGGTATGCCTTCCCGTATGCAACATTCCCAATAATGTACTGCTTCCTTTAAACGTATGAGGGCAGGAACATAATACACATTAACGACGCCATTTTCTCTTTGCCTTCACCCCCAGCCGACCAGCACTCAATGTAGGCGAGTGGAAGCAGAGGTCGGCGGAATCCCTCATCAGTCCACTCACTCAGACTCATTTGGTCTCAAACTCAAACGTGAGTTTGAGTTTGAGTGAGCGCGAGGCTAGCGTGACATGGTGAGTTTGAGTTTGAGTGAGTTTGAGCCCGACTGAGTTTGATTACGCCTGAGACCGATTGAGTTCTGGGTCCATTTCGAGTTTTGAGTACATTTTGAGTTTCAGTACATTTTGAGTTCAGAGTACATTCGGAGTTTGAGTACATCTTGATTTTGGGTACATTTTGAGTTCTTAGTACATTTTGAGTTTTGAGTCCGAATGAGTTGTGAGTTTTGCGCTCACTGTGAGTTTGAGTTTGAGTGAGCGCATATGTGCTGCTAAGCAATGGGTCTGAGTTTGAGTGGTGATTCGAAAAAAAAATTCTGAGTCAGTTTGAATGAGGATCGCCGGCTTTTCCGAGGTATGAGTGGAAGTGATTACGTCATATCGCCGCATTTTATTGTTTTATTCGGTGTATAAACGAGCTTTGTAAGATTTCTGAAGCTTTGAGCAGCTGACGATGACCTATTAGATGATAACAATGTCGCAGAACCTTTTTTCTGGATATTTTAGATCGAAAAGCGTGTGACATCGCAGAGAGCAGAGTGGGCTATTTTCCTATTCTTACCAACATGAACTGGCACTGACCATGTGTACCACTGACGCATAAAACAAATTGTACACTTTTTTCCAAATGTCTGCATTCTATTTCGCCCACAAGAATCCAGTAAATTTTGTTATTAGCAAGTGCAGCGTGCACTTGGGGATTTAGGTGTTTAACATTTACAGTTGACACTTAAACGCGTACGGAGTCAGTCAGCAAAGTCTCACAATGTATTTGAATAGAAAGCTAAAACCAACATTTTAAAACTCGTTCAAATGACTTGCTTGATTGCCACAAAATTACAAGTTGGGCAAGCACTACACTCTAAGAAGTCGGGAAGTGCTCGGCACTCTGTCTAGGAGCAAAAGCTTTTGTCCCATTTTTCACTCCCTTTTGAAGCATTGGGCCACTCTTCCCAGGAGTGGCGCGTGGCCGTCAAAACGTGAGGCGAAATACTCCTCCTGGGATTTACTTGCTGTTTTGTAGGTGGTGTACTTGAACCCTGTATGGGAATTGCAATACCATCTCCAAGGCAGCGTTCTGTCAGTCCATTTAGGCATGAATAAGCTCTATTGGCTTCACCGTTACCGGCTACTGCAGAAAGCTACTCTGGCTCTCACTTGGAAACATTCCGTTACGCCCCAACAGTGTTCTGCTATTTGGCGCGCGGAAGCGTGTTTTCGCTCCGCCTGCTACTACCCCTGTTCCTCACGATGCAACTGGAGACAGTTACAACCAAACAAAACCGTACAAGCATTTTGAAACATGAAAAAGAAGGGAAAATGAGCTCAGACTTTATTTTCTAGGAAAATATCACAATAATCTGTTTATTCCGCAACTTCAAATAAAATGCATTTAATTTGGAATACAATATCAGAGCATAAAAAACGGTTCCTACTCCACATCCACTCAGAAGGAGACTTAGCTCCTATTTAAAAAACATTCAAGAAACCTTCACAAATAATAAAGCAGCAAAGCAACTGAAAACACTGAAACTACGAACATTCAATTAAGACAATAAAAAACGACATTAACACCCACCAATAAAAAGGTACTGACATTAGCACGATGATGATGATGGTTGGTGTTTATTGGCGCAAGGCCAACGAGAGCAAAGAGCGCCACGGAAGAAGTTATTTAATTAGGAGGAGTGATTACCACAAAAAGGCAGGTATAAAACGTGTAAATCGGACATAGAAAAATTAATTAAACATAAAGGTGATGGCTGGTGTATAGGGCCAGATTTGATTATGCGTGATAGTAAGTGAGGTTTAAAAAACCTAAGGTCTGACAAATACTTAAATAACGCGCTTCACGAAACCATGGCCTCGTCACCCAGAAACAACGATGGATGTAGGGGAATACGTTGTCTGTAGAGTTTTCTGAAGTGTTTGTGTCGTGTTGTGTCGAGTGGCTTGCATTTAATTAGTATGTGAACTACGGATACGGCCTCTCCGCACCTGCTGCACTGGGGTGTTAAAGATCCCGTGAGCAGATACGAGGGCGTTGTATGGGTGTGCCCTATCCGTAGCGTAGCCAAGGCGACTTCCGTGTGTCTGTTGAGTGTATCAGTGGTGTACCGTCCAAAGCCTTGTTTATTATGTGTTGTTTGCTATCAGTCTGTTCATTCCACTATGCTTTCCATTTGACTTTGTCGACTTTGTGGCTTATGGACACTGTGTGGCAGTATTGTTATATCTAATATAAATATAAATACACAAATATAAATATAAATGCAGATGAATTGATGTCAGGTGTTCTTACGAGTGATATTAGTGATCATCTATCCATTTTTTGTCTTATTCCAAAACTGAACTCGCACGCTTGTAATACAAATGAAACGCCTGTTACTTTTAGGGTGATTACCAACGACACAATTGAGACTTTCCAAGAAATGGTGTCCACGGATGATTGGGGCGGGTTTTCCAAACTTGAAAAATTGTAATTTACTATACGATTCCTTTTTGAGCAAAATAACTGAAATTTACGATTGTGCATTCCCAACGGCTACTATAAAGAAATGCAAGAAGGCGAGAAAAATCATGGATAACCCGCGAGCTTTTACAAAGAATAAAATCTCGAAATGCGCTTTCTAACAAGTTTATTGTGAGCAGGGACCTGTGTGTTTTAAAGTAATATAAAAAAGTTAAGAATAAATAATATGCTGATATTAAGAAATCACGAATCCGGTATTATACTGACCGATTTGCAGACGTATCCAACGATCCTCGGAGAAATTTGCGTATTGTGAAAGATTTACTAAGGAAAACACACACCAATATTCCTGTTGAAATGAAAGTAGGTGAACAAGTTGTCACTGGAAAGGCACTTTCTAATAAATTTAACCGACATTTTTTGTCTTTTGGAGCAGCTGACCCAGTTACTGCTAAACAGCCTGATTAATGTATGAACAGTAACCTTGTTAATTCTATTTTTCTTCACCCCGCAACACCAACGGAAATCGTTGGCATTATAAGTAAGCTTAAGAATAATTGTTCCTGTGGATTTGATGGTATTTAGGCTGCACCCATAAAAGCTGTAGCGAACATTATAGCTTATGTAGTCTGTAATCTAACAAACGTTATTTTATCCACTGGAATTTTCCCCGATAAAATGAAAGTGGCGAGAGTCTCTGTTTTATATAAGGCAGGTGCCGTTGATTGCATTAGGAATTATAGGCCGATATCTGTACTCCCTCTTTTTTCGAAAATAGTAGAAAAAGTCATTAATTCCCGTATTACAAGTCACTTAAAAAAATATAATCTTATATCAGCTAATCAGTATGGGTTTCACAAAAACAAATCAACGGAGATTGCTCTGTTAAATATTAGAGAAAACCTTGTAGACAACATAGAGAAAGAGTTGTACACTCTAGGTATTTTTTTAGACTTTAGTAAAGCGTTTGATTCGATTAAACATGAAATCCTATACGCTAAGTTTTATATTACGGCATAAGAGGTCTTGCACTCGAGTTGATACGGAGTTAGTTATCTTATCGGAAACAGTATGTATTATTTCATAACATGTCTTCAGATACTGAATATATAAAATTTGGCGTCCCACAGGGGTCAATATTAGGACCGATATTATTGATTCTATACATAAATGACATAGTTAATATCCCCACACACCAGAAATTGTGCTTTACGCAGATGACACAAATGTCTTTTCATCCCGGAACATATCATCTCTTGTTTCCTTAACAAATTCATAACTCGAAAGCCTATCCCAATGGCTCCGTTCCAATCAGCATCACCTGAACATTAATAAAACGAAGTATATATTATTTTGTTCTATTAACAGAACTTTTACTCTTACTAATGTAACTACTTTTGAATCTAAGCCTTCGGAACGAGTCTCTGACCGTAAGTTTCTAGGTGTAGTATTTCATGAACATCTTCGTTGGGTATGTCATATCAGTTCTATAAAACGTAAAATTGCGCAGCACATTCGCATGTTAAGTAAATTTAGAGCCCTTTTGCCTACGAGAATAAAAAAACAACTTTATTTTGCCTATGTGCACGCACGGTCACATTATTAATTACTTGTATGGGGAGTTGCGTCAAAATCACTCATGGTTGGCTTTTATCGCATGTAAAAGAAGGGTCTGCGGTTTATTCATAATCTCTCAAACTATACCAATACATATACATACTTTCAACAAGATTGCATACTCGATGTTCAGTCATTGTATAATCAACGGCTGGCTGAAACGATTTTTCTAGAGTTCAATACTAACACAGAGCTTTTTCTTTTTAATTTCACTAACACTGAAGTGGCATATAATTTCCGGCATAAAAACTTTATTAAAGCACGAACTAGAACTAATTATGGCACTGAAACACTTAAATGGCAAATTCCTAATCTTTTGAACAATCACCCTGTACTATTTGACAGAGTTGAACACACTTTCTCAGTATACGCTTTTAAACGGAAAACCAAAATGTATTTTCTCCATGATGTGTAAGATTTTTCTTGTAGATCTATTGACTTTATGATTTTTACGCTATATTACTTTTTCTGTGCAAAAACGAAGAGTGGGCACGATAATTTTATTTCTATTAGATTTTGTTACGCAAGAAAAGCGTCTAATTCTCTTTAGTTATGTATTCTTAGTATGCTTGATTTTGGCACATGTTGCTGTTGTCACACCAGAAGTGTGCATGGTTGTTGTATGTATTTTGGCATGTATAGCTGCTTCAGCTGTCGCTTGTGCTGTCAGGTGCTAGGGGCCTAGTCAGGCGAGTATTTCAGCCGTCTTTGGCGGCAGCTGCTGCACCTGGGGCGACTGCAATGCCTCAATCGCCTTTTGCCTCAGCACCTTTGCAATTTTATTGTCAGAAGTTCAATAAACAATACTGTGGCCCTGAGTACGGCAACAGCGGCCTTCTGATCAGCACCCTCGTTTCCAGCAATGCCAGCGTGGCCTGGAACCCACAGCACAACACCAGAACAAGTTTTGGGCTTATATAGACACGACAGTGTTGAAAAGCGTACTGACAATTCTTTTTTGCGTGGCTTGTTTTATGCCAATGCGAGAAGAACGCCAAAGGAATCTGTATATATGATGATCTTTGAGATTTTGTTTTAAAGAATGTGTTGTGCAATGAGCAAGATTCCATGTGCTTCAGCTGAGTAAATTGTTGTGATAGTACTGATGGTTCTGCATGCATAAAAGTTTGGCCCATGAGCAGCGCAAGACACTTTGGTTGCAGTTTTTGATGCGTCACTATAAAACTCTGCACATTGATACTTATATGGCAGGAAAAAGAAGTGCTGCATAATTGCAGTTTGTAGTAGTCATCATCACCAGCCTATCTACGCCCACTGCAGGGCAAAGGCCTCTCCCATTATTCTCCAATTACCTCGGTCCTGTGCCAACTGTGACCAATTTATCCCGGCAAACTTCTTGATCTCATCTGCCCATCTAACTTTCTGCCGCCCCCTGCAACGCTTGCCTTCTCTAGGGATCCACCCTGTTACCCTTAAGGACCAGCGGTTATCTTGCCTTCGCATTACATGCCCTGCCCACGCCCATTTCTTCTTCTTAATTTCTACTAATATTTCTTTAACGCCAGTTTGCTCCCTGACCCACTCCGCTCTCTTCTTGTCCCTTAATGTTACACCTATCATTTTCCACTCCATTGCCCTCTGAGTCGTTCTCAATTTAAGTTGAACCCTCTTAGTGAGCCTCCAAGTTTCTGCCCTGTAGGTGAGTACCGGTAAGATGCAGCTGTCATACACTTTCTTCTTCAGCGACAATGGTAGGCTGCTATTCATTATCTGAGAATGTCTGCCATATGCACCCCAACCCCTTCTGATCCTTCTAATTATTTCTGCCATATGGTTGGGATACGGGGTCACAACTGGCCTAATTAGATATATTCGCTTACCCCTTCCACTGTCTCGCCACCTATCTCAAACCGCTCTGCTGTCCCGAGGTTATTGATCATTACTTTAGTTTTCTGCATATTAATTTTCAGGCCCATGGTTCTACTCTGTTCGCCCATTGCGGAACGCATGCTTTGCAATTCATCCCCCGAGTTACTTATCAAGGCAACGTCACCAGCAAATCTGAGGTTACTGAGGTATTCTTCATTAACCCTTACTCCCACCTGTTCCCAATCCAACGTTCTGAATACTTCTTGTAAACATGCTGTGAATAACATTGGAGAGATTGTGTCTCCTTGTCTGACACCCTTCCTTATAGGTATTTTACTGCTCTCCCTATGGAGATGATGTTAGCTGTAGACCCATTGTAGATATCCTGTAGTATTCTTACATAATGCTCCTCTACCCCCTTGTTCCGTAATGCCTGAATGACTGCTAGGTTTATCGACCGAGTCGTATGCTTTCTCATAATTTATGAAGGCTATATATAGGGGTTCAGTATACTCAGCGCATTTCTCTATCACCTGATTGATCGTGTGAATATGGTCCAGTGTTGAATATTCTTTACGGAACCCTGCTTGTTCTTTAGGTTGACTGAAATCTAAGGTTGCAGAAATTCGGTTAGCGATTACCTTGGTAAGTACTTTGTTGACGACTGACAGTAAGCTGATTGGCCTGTAATTTTTCAAGTGCTGCATGTCACCTTTCTTATGGATTAGGATGATTTTCGCGTTCTTCCAAGATTCCGGTAACATTGCGGTCATTACGCATTGCGTATACAGGTTTGCCGGTTTTTCAAGTACAATTTCTCCGCCATCCTTCAAGAGGTCTACTGTTATCCGATTTTCACCAGGTGCTTTGCCCCCTTTCATTTCTTTCAAAGCCTTCCTTACTTCTTCGGTCGTTACTGGTGGGATGTCTATCTCCTCTGAACTACTGTCTCGTTCGGCATTATCCTGGATGTCCCGGCTACTGTACAGATCCCTATAGAACTCCTCGGCCATTGTGACAATTTTATCCCTATTTGTGATGACATTGCCTTTGGCGCGATGGCGTCGAGTTGGCGCGATGGCGTAGAGGTAGAACACCCGCCTCGCGTGCAGAAGTACCATGGTTCGAATCCCGGTGCCGGGCAATTCCCACCGGATAAAAAAAAAATCCGCGTATTGATGGAATTGCACAAAGGGGCTTGGGGTGCGGCCTGACCCCGGCGACCATTGACGGTAATGCACTCCCTCACCAAAGCAGGATTGGCCACCCTGGTGTAGTAACGGCCACAACCTCCCATGAATACGCCAAGTTTGTAGAACCCTAGTCTTATCAATTTTAATGAAAGACAAGTCACAAAATACTGGTTGAAGCTGAAGCTGCCAGGGTGGTAAAACGTCAGTAAAACAAAATGTGTATATGTCCAAAAAGATGTCGAAATCCAAAGCTTCCTTTGTCACTCTAAGTGAAAACGGCAAAGTAAGGGAAGAGCGATTAACAAACAGCGTTGATGTGAATGCATCATTAAAAACCGGTTTAAAAAGAAGGTTATTCAGCGATGAAATTTTAAAAGCGTAAAGAAAGTCCATGTACATTCGTTGGTCCTCAAGGCGCCGTTTGTTACATTCAACATATAGACTCTGGGCCGCACTCGACGCAAGGCGAAGGGCCAAGTGGAGAACTGAATCAAGAATCTTTAGTGTTGTTTTTGATGACGACCCATATACGGCACTGCCGTAGTCTAACCGAGACCCGAGTAAGGCGGTAAAACCCGGAGAAACAGCTCTTTGTCTGCACCATAGGATTGGCGTGAGAGGACCTTGAGGATGTTAAGTTTTTGAGACATTTATGTTTAAGTGCTTTGATGTGTAGGATGAACGTGAGCTTAACATCAAATATGACACCTAAAAACTCGTGCTCTCTTTTCACGGGAATAGTTGCACGGCTAAGAGTAATCTCATTGTCCGCATTATTCTCGCGCTTGCGGGAGAACACGACACAAGTACTTATGCCAGGGTTTGCTTTAAAACCTGTAAGGCTCGCCCAGGCAGCAAGTTTCTTAACGCCGAGCCCTACTCGACGTTCGCAAATAGACAGGTTACAGGATTTAAAAGATATTTGCACATCGTCTACATAGATAGAACAGGAAAGGGTTGGCGGCAATGCCTTTCGGAGGGAGTTCTACATAACCATAAACAATGTGCTGCTTAGAACGCCATCTTGCGGCACACCATTTTCCTGCAAATATACATTGGAAACTGCGCGGACAACCCTCAACCGAAAGGTTATTTCTGACAAATAACTACAAAGAGTGTTCATCATGTTGCCTGAGACACAAAATGAATTAGGGTCCCTAGGGATGCCGTAGCGCCAGGCTGTATCACAGGCTTTTTTAATACAGAAAAATACAGTAAGGCAGACCTGGTTATGGACAAATGCATATTTTATGTAAGATTCCAGTGAAACAAGTTGATCACGGGTTGATCGCCCAACCCTGAAGCCTGCCTTGCATCCCTCGAGAAGACCGTTGTACTCCAGAAAGCACCGGGTCCTCCTGTTTATCATCTTCTCGAGGAGCTTGTCAAGGCAATGGGTCTATAGCTACCTATGTTACATATATATGTTAGGGAAGTGGCCACTACTATATGGGTCCGTGCCCACGCCCCACTCAAAGCAAGAAAAGAGAATTCCCGAACCAATAGCCAAGTCAAGGTATGAGTATGCGTTGTGTCCTACGTTATGGTATGTAGGTTGTTTCTTGTTGAAAAGGTATGCTCCAGAAGATGTTAAAAACTTTATCTATCAGGCGACCTCCAGCATACGTTCGAAAAGAGCCCCAAATAGAATTGTGTGCATTAAGGTCGCCTGTTAGAATGTACGGAGCTGGTCGACCAGCGCCTCCAAGTCAGAGCTCAAAAGTGCAAGTTCAGGAGGAATATGTATGGAGCATACCGTCCTTCAGCTATTACATATTATTTTGCGAATCGCTACAGCATACACCACAGTGTTCAACGAGACAGGGTGGCATGCTAACGATTTGCGAGAAATTATGACAACACCGCCTGAAGATTGTGTGCAGCCATCCCTGTCCTTACTGTGTACCATGTAACGATTTAAGAAATTTCTGCGATTAGAATTCAAATTTGTTTTCTGAAGACACGTCACACTTGGCTGGTTAGAATGCAATATTTCATAACATCGTCGAGATTTTTAAGGAGGCCTCTACAGTTCCATTGAACAATATTTGCTCTTCCCATTATGGAGTTTTTGGAGCCACTGGAGTCTGTGTGTATGTGTGTTCATGTGTCTTTCGGGGCTGTTACACTAGGATTTGGCTTTTTGGCCTTTCTGTAGGCTTAGAAGTCGGACGTCACTCTTTGCGATTTGTTGCAGGCAGGAACGGCCCGACGTACACCAACTCGTCAGATGTGACAAAACAAAATACAAATGAACATATCATTACACAATGTTAGCTAAGGCTATTTTGAATGATTCATGATCAATAATGGCAGCGGTTGATGCAGGAAGATGGTTCCATTCGACTGAAGTCCTGGGTATGAAATACTGAAAAAGTGCATTTTGTACTTGACGATGGCACTCCGATTTTATTAGCGTGATCCAAACGAGACGATATGAAATGCGGAGGAAAAATGAGCTGATGACGTAGATGTGGGTGATAGAATATCTTATGGCACAGACAGAGACGCAAATTTTTATGGCGATAAGATAGCGCTGGTAGTTTAAGACTACATTTCATTGAAGTTATGCTAGCAGTGCGAATATAGTTAGAAAGAATGAAGCGAACAGAGTTATTTTGTACCATTTGGAATGATTTTATTCGCGTATCATAACTTGGATCCCACACTGGTGCGGCATACTCCAGTTTAGAACGAACGAGTGTTTTGTACATTAGTAATTGAAGTGATGAAGGTGCTCTTGAAAAATTCCGTTGGAGGTATCCTAGCGTGCGGTTAGCATTGGCAATTACATACTCGGTGTGAGTGATTCATGTTAGATCAGCTGAAATGTGAACACCAGGATATTTATAAGATGATGCATGATTTAAACGGGAGTTATCAATAAAATAAGTAGGTAACTGGTGGACTGTTCTTGTAACGCGTAAATATTTACATTTGCTAGAGTTAAGTTCCATGAGCCAAGTTTTGCACCAGGATGAAATAATATGAAGATCAGATTTCAAGACGGCTATGTCATCAGCGGAAGTTATTTACCGGTACACAACGCAGGCATCAGCGAATAAATGAATGTTAGAAGAAACGGATGGTGGTAAGTCGTTAATGTATATAAGGAAAAGAAGAGGACCCAACACGGAACCTTGCGGCACACCAGAGTGGACGGGTGTTAACTCAGAGTTATTATTATTAGCTGATACGAATTGCGAACGGTTGGTAAGAAAAAAGTCAAGCCAAGATGGAAGTTGGGAATCGAGGTTAAGCTGATGTAGTTTAAACAACAATAGTTTGTGACACACCTTTTCAAATGCTTTGGAAAAGTCAATGAATATACAATAGGCAAACATGGACTGATCAAGAAAAGTATGCAGTTTATGGGTGAATAATGCGAGTTGCGTTCCACATGAATACGTTTTTCTGAAACAATGTTGTGACAAAAAAATACGAGTTCGATTCTAACAATTTAACCAGGTTTGAAAACAATGTGTTCAATTAGTTTTACACGGGATACTAGTTAAAGAAATAGGTCGATAATTAAGGGGTGAGTGCCTGTTGCCAGATTTGAAGAATGGAACCACCATTCCAATTTTAAATTCAATGGTAATACACCTTGATCGAGCGACTGTTGATAAATTTTTGTTAGTATAAAGGAAAAATAGTCACTAGTACTGATTAGAATTTTCTGACTGATGGGGTCACATCCAGGAGCAGAGGATGCTTTTAATGATTTAATATGTTTTTCAACACCACAAGAATCGATGGTAATGTGGGGCATCTGGTTGTGACTGTAATTGCAAGGTAAGGGTAGTGGGACATTAGTAGTTTTGGAGAAATTTGGTGCAAAGGCTTGAATGAGAACTTCAGCACTTCGGTTGGAAGGAATAGCGGTATTATTTTCATCAACAAATGTTACGCAGTCACCATCTTTGGGGGGGTGAATAACGCGCCAGAACTTTTTTGTATCGGTTGATAACATCGATGACAAAGTAGTAATCAAAACATTTTCTTTAGCATTTTTAAGAGCACTGAACTAATCTTTAGATGCCTCTTTGTAGGAAGCCCACCGAACGGAGCTAGGGGACAGCCTGGCTAATTAATATAAACGTTTCTTTCGGTTAGATAAGCGTTTTAAGTGACTGGAATACCATGCGCGTTATCATTAGAAACTATGATGGGAGTGGGTATGTACTTATCTGCTAGTTCCTTAATTTTGTCAGAGAACATGTCCCAGTGAGTTTGTACCGAGCGACAGTCGAAATCTTCGAGGAACGGGTCGAGAAAACCAGATAATTCTTCATTAAATGCGTCAAAATTGCCTCTTTTGTAAAACCGAATTGTTTTAATCATAATTTTAGATTTCGGACGTCGTAAGTTAATGTCAAACGATAGAATACAGTGGTCGCTTAGCCGGGTAGGCGCGCAATACTGGATACGTAATCTGGTCTATAAGTTAGTACAAGATCAAGAATATTGGCAGACGTTTGCGTTGATCTAGTTGGCTGCCTGATCAGCAGTGATGAAGAAATCCTGAACACGTGTTGAAGAAGTCGTTAGCAAAGGTTGAAAAAGGCTGCAATGAGGGCGGTTCATTTTCCCGAGATATGTTTGGAATGTTAATCACCAAGTAGGAACAACGGAATATTAGTATGACGCGTGCAAACCAGGTTGATAACATCGTGTAGCTCATTTAAAAATGTAGGAGTATTATGAGGTGGACGGTAGCAAACACCGATGATAAAGTTTTGGGAAGTTAGTTCGATGATAGCCATAATTATTTCTAGCTTGCTTTGCACATGAATACATTGTGATGGAATGTTTTTGATGGCTAGGAGGACGCCGCCCCCCGATCGCAAAGTGCGGTCACAACGAAGAACCGAGAAACGGTGTGCTAGAAAAAATACTTCATGATCTGAAATGTGCGGCCGTAGCCACGTCTCAGTTATTACTAAAATGTCTGGTTTAATTGTCTCAACTGCTGATTTTAGTGAGTCACGCTTGAACGGCCCGACGTCCATCTACTCGTCAGATGTCAAAGGGGTGCCCGACGGACCGGGCCCCCCGGACTTGGCCCCCCTTTCGGAAGCCCTTCGTTTCAGCAGCCACCGGCGTGGGCGCAGGGGGCGCAGAGGTGGTACGGGTGGTGCGGTGGTGTTGGGAGCCGATGCAGGGCCCCCGGTTTCCATCCCCTGCGCACCCCCCAACGCAATGGAGGAGGGAGAGGCAGGCGCGGTAGCGGCACCGGTCCTGACGGAAGCGGTGGACACCACGACCGATGGCGCCTCAGCAAGTGGTGTGGTGGCGGGTTGGGCTACATGAAGCAACACAGCGGGGGGCGGGGAAGGTACCAGGTCAGACTCGCTGAACTGGGTCCCTGTGGAAACCAGACGCCACTCCACCCCCCGGCGAGCTGCGTCCGCGTGCCTTTCTAGGGGGAAAGAGGTGAACCTCTTTCGCACCTCTGGGAAGGTGGTGTTCTTGGTGACCTTGATGTTGATTATCTTTTTTTCAAGCTGATATCTTCAGCACTTCCGGAAGTATGCAGCGTGTGGCCCGTGGCAGTTTGCACAGATGAGATTTTGTGAGCTACCGTTGTCTGAAGGATGATCATGTTGTACCCACTTCGCGCATGTTTGTCAACCACGGTAGGCTGTAGTGCCAGGCCCAAACTGCTGGCTCCTAAAACGCCTGCGCGGGTTGGGGATGTATGGCCTACGGGGCAATGAATGAAACCTGGATTTACTGATTCAGAAACTGTGGAATGGTCGAATGTCAATATTACATGTTGTGTTAGGATTTCCTCGTTATCTCGTCGAGTAAGGGTATGCCTGACTGCTCTCACACCTTGGTCTTTAAGGCCTTCTAGCACATCTGTTTCGGTTTCATTCTTCACATCTGGCTCCGAGATCACAGCCTCGGAGCTATTAAGGCTGCGGTCCGGTGTGACCCTGATGTCAAGATCTGCGATGCGAGTTTGGTTTAAGAAATTTGTAGCTTGTTGCTTATTGTTTATGTCAAGTTCAGGGGTTGCATCGCCTAATTGCTAAGAATGGCTAGCACTGTTTTTTTTTCTCTTTCATTTTCGTAGAGGCTCGGACTGAGTGTCAACTAGGCAGCCTACAGGCGCTGAGGGGCTCTACGCGCCACAGGTGGGAGCACTTTCTTCAAGTGCCTTTTGTTGTCTTTCTCTTGGGACGGCGGAAACTGCTTAGCGCTTCGGCGGCAACCGGGAATCGGTGGGCCCTAATTGTCGGAAGCATGCGAGGGGCGGGGGCCATGTGGTCTCACACCGGGCGCGTTGACTGTCCAGGCGGCGGCTCGGCACCGGTAGCGGAAGCGCAGCGTACAGGTCATAAATCGCTGGGTGGGCTCGTCACGAAGACGCGGAATGTCAAAGCGCCGGCAGCGGCGGCGACGGCTTTCTTTGAAACCGTAACATGCTCTGTTTTCTCTTGCAATCGGTAACTCGGGAATGACCGGAAACGGAGCGACAACTGGGCATAAATTCTCAGAACCGTTGGCTGCGGAAACAGGTATTGTGCGGTGGCGGACGACCTTTGCTGAACAAGCGGCGACACGCCGCAGGCGTTTGTTGCCATGTGGAGTTAAGGGGGTGTAACATTGTCGGGCCCTTTAAAGCCACTTCCGAAATCGGTGAAACAACGCATCCGACTTGGTTAGTTAGTCTGTTTTTCGTCTCACGGCTTGCGGTTAGAACCATTTCTGAGTATTGACGCCTAGTTTGCGTGGGAGTGGGAAAGGAGTTTGTACAATGGGTGGGCGAGTTGCTTAATTATGAGCTCCGCCTGTGTGACCTATGAATGGCCAAATATTTTCATTGTGTGTCTTTTTCTGTCTCTTTGGTTCCGCCTTCCTTGGCAGCGGTTTTTTTTTAAATAAAACTAAGGTGTTTGTTGTAGAGGGCGAGGAGAGAGCCCCGCTTGATGCGGGCTCGTCTCGAGCTCACCTCGAGCAATGGTACTTCGACGTCTGTTGTAACTTAGCTGTACACATAGTAATAAAGTGTAAATGCTGGGGAGGAGACCGTCGTCAACTATGTGCCCTCGATCAGCGAGCCATCTTCAACATAGACCGATCTCGTCTATCCACGTAATTTCAACTGTTGACTTCTGCAAGATCTTCTCCGGTTATAAGTTTTTTTGATTTGTAGGTTTGACCAACAATGCCCTCAAAAAATTTGTGGATCAGAAAGACAGACTTTGTGGCAAGGGTGCCCGAGGTGTCAGCAGATTTCATTATGAGAAACTTAGATAGTTATCCGGCTTTGGAAACTTGTCGTTGGCAACGGAGGAAAGGGTACTTAGGTGAGGCCCCTTCTAGGGGGCCAATCTTTGGATTTTGAAAATTTGGGTACCATACAGCATGTATAAAAGCAGGCGATGGGGGTACTTTTTTCGTCAACCTCACCCTGATAGCTGAAGAGGTCCTGAGCTCCCTGCCTGGTGAACGGACAGGTAGCGCATCCGCCAGAGCTTGACCTGGGCTCCGATGGCCACCGTTTGAGGTTTCTACCCTTCACCCAAAACACATCGTCAAGTTTGATCACAACCTATACATGGGGACTCGCGGGCCACGGTGTCGCCAATACCGTCACCGATGTGCCCCGTGCGGTGGTGACATTAGCGCGAAAAGCATCAGTAGAAATGCTGCTGGGGAGAATACTCAACACTATTAAAATAAATCAAAATGGCCATAGCATATCGGGGAGTGTTTCACACAAAGTGGAAAGCCAGCTCTTATTTAGGACACCATAAAAACATTTACAAATAAATTTTGCGAAACAAAAATCTGACTAAATCAATTCAGCTTGGATTACTATTAACTCACTAAAAGACGCCATCAACACAAAGATAAAAAGAGATCGACGCAAATTCTGCAACAAATATATGTTGGTGGGATAATGGGAAAAAGCAGAAATCATTGCAACTGGGTTTTTTAGTAGGCGGTGTTTCTCAATGGGGATGTGCTAGTAAGATGAAAAAGAGGGACAACTTGGTAATAAAAAGAAACCTCTTCGAGCTGACTGCCTCATAATGATGATGGAGGCCTTCAGAACTGTGCGGACCAGGGCACTGGGCTTGAGCCGAAGTAGCGTTTCAGGAACCAAGAATGTGCGCTTCGCCTTTGAAGCCTATTACACACTGAACAGCCAAAACACGGACAGCAGCTCTGGGAACCCATCCACGATGCCCAAGGCTGTGGGGAGGAGTGTCTCGAATACGACGGCCACTCCTGCTGACAGCTCGGGGCTCTCTCTCTCTCTCTCTCTCTCTCTATCTGTCAAAAAAAATCTTTGGGCAAGTAGCGTCTTCCCCTGGTGTGAAGATCGGTAGAAAGAGGGGATAGCAAAGATAAGTTCTACAATCAAAAACAATTGTGAAGTTGAACAACGTTAAATTATGTTTATTGGGTGACAGCTTATTTTTTGCGCCGAGAGCACACAGTGAACCCTTATTAGAATGCAATACAGCTTGGTGCAGTCACTAGTATAGATGCGAATGTGCGCTTACCTTGGCTGCTGCCACCCTCCGTGTGGCATTTGGCCAATGTCATGTCAAACACCGCGCCCTACAGCTCCGTCAGCCTACGCACTGTGCGCCAAACCCATCATTGCTTTTATTTTTACGTGTCCGTAGTTTCCATTGTTTACCCCGCAATTATTCCCGGTATAAAATATTGCGCAAAATTGAAGTACACATAGCTCTTTGTGTAAGGTTAAAATCGCTGATTATTTTCCAGTAGATTTTGTAATCCTCAGCCGGCTGCAACGTATGACCCATTATACGTTCACAAGTGAAATGTGGAAAAGTTGTTAGTGGGTCATATAGCTACTGCTTTCTTCATTCTCGAGAACGTTTCGTTGCATACAAGCTGCAGTCGTAACACTTGATGAGAACCAATAGGCTCGTCATTGAGCAATAAGAACACTCCAACAATAAAAATGTGACCACATGCAGCGACAGCGACAAGCGATGCGAAAAACGCAACGTAATGGGTACAACAAACAGTGTGTGCGACCGCGAGAAGCGAAAAAAAAATAACGCATTGCCGCCAATGCCCTCCGTCGTGGTCGCTGCCCCTCGATCGCTTGTGGGCTACTTCTGACCGTAAAAAAGCTAAAAAATTTGCGAGCCAAAACGCAGGGAGGGCAGTCGGCCTCACCCGCAACCCACCCAAAGTAATCAGGTATACCTTACCTCCACAATATTTCCCCAAACATTCGGCTAGGATACCAACGGTTCACGAAACAAAGGGATTGAAATGGTGCAAGAATTGATGCTTTTTGCATACTGGCACAGAAGCGGCCCTTCAAATTTACGCAACGGTCAAACTGAGTCACAAGAACATTAGGGCTAACCGCTTACGCGGACCGACGTTAGGTTTCAACTCTGCTTCGTCAAATACGTGAGACAAGAGGACGAGGTTAACTAATCGCTTACCTCTACTTCCCGGCAGCGTTTTTTCGTCCTGCAGATAAATCCAAGTTCGCCATTGCAGCGGAAGGTCCCAAGTTTAAGGCGCGAGCCCGCGAAGGTGGCTAATGTACTCCGGCTAATTGCGCGTGCATCGCTACACAGCGCACATAGTTCCGTTATCGGCCTCCGTGCCGCCGCCGCTGGGATGTTCGTCCGCAAGAAAAACTTGTTCCACGCATGCACGCACGCACGCACGAACAAGTATACGGCTTGCTACGGTGTTCGTTGTTTAGCGCTGACGCACAGGCATACAACCAGTTAGCGAGCACGCGTCGTACTGTGTCGAAGCAAGTAGGACGATAAGGGCCGGTCCAAATTTCCATGTTGCATAAAGCGTCTGTTTGAAAGACCACTTCGTGCGTACCACGTTGTTTACAAAGCACAGCCCTGTATTCTGCGCTGGTGGGACATCACGGTCTGGCGCGGTCATTAAGTCGGCCGCACGGCCTTGTCGGGTGCACCGCCTGTGTAGTTTTTCGTAGTGGACACGTACTTCATGGCTGGCTGAAGGTGTATTTCTGACGCTTGCTCGGGCGGTTCGCGTTACCTGACCCGCCGGATGTATGACGCGTAACGTCGTGTTCCGCGCCTGCGCCGCCGCCCCATCGGGGATCAGGGGGCGTGGCGATTCACCATTTCTCTTCGCTTACTACACCTACTTGAGTTCCAGCAACCGATCGGTGTGTACGCTTTCTTTTATCATAGCTCGTCAGCCGACGAGACAGTCTTCACCGCACAGGGTGTATTTGAGATGCCATCGCAGTGATATCTCCTGTTCATCACACGTCGATCTCGTCGATCTTGCAGACGACTTCACATTGATTTAATACCAGTTATGTAGCCGGATTTTTTTTATTTAACCTAATAAAAGCTATCGTAAGTACATGCCTATCTCGGCGTCACAAGCCACGGTAGTTGGGTCGGGTAGGTGTTGCGCTTGCGGCTTCAGCTATCAGAAGAGCGCGGACTTCACTTCTTGCAACACCATTATCCTCAATCGATGTCAAAATTACAATCCGCTTTTTTTAGCTCGACTAGGCGCGGGACGAGCATGCGTCTGTCAAACTCTTCCAAGGCGGCCGTTTGCAGCAGCCAGTAGATTAGTTCCTTCTATTTGCCGCCTGCCGCCGCTCCACCGCCGACGAACTTTTCTGACCCAGCCAGATAGGTCAGGTCGTTTCTTCCGCGGCCTGGCGTGGGGAGTGCGCCGCCGGGAGTTGTTGGCCTTCTTTTCGTCGCATATTCGTTCCATATAACGTGGCTTTACGCAGGCATGCATGTTTGGCATGCACTGTTCCGCGCGCAACGTGAGTCGAAATTGCCCGCAGGGCGCTGAAATCGGCGCTCAGTATTGTTTCCACCGTGATGCGCTCCTTTTATGATGCATAGTCTGGCAACCTTTTAACTGTAGATAACGAAGCCATGATAGAGGAAAAACAAAACAAAAAGCAGAAACAAATTGGCACATGCATTTTTTTAGTTCTGTTAAGATTGCTCCATTCATGTCACTGAACGCTGCCAGCAATCCTTACACGAATTCATATTCTTGCACGTTTAGAATGCGCGGCAGAAGTAATCGGGCGCTTTTTGCAGAACTGCTTTCTAATATATTCATATGCAAATAAAACATCGCTGATGAGTTCGCGTGCGTCTCCGTGCTTACTTCCGCACTGGAAAATAATGAACTTACAATTTTACTCTTCGTATAGGAGAGGAGAGACGATGCGGAGGTTTACTCTTCACGGTTGCGGGCGCAGAACTGGGGCTGCACTCCGCTGCGCACGAGAAGAGTACATGGTCAGTTTGGCTCTCCTCCTCATGGGGAGCGAGCAATGCATCCAACTCCCCCGCAGCTTTCGAGGGGAGTCGGCCAAAGTTTACAAGAGCACAATGACTGTTGAACTCTTCGACTACTCCCCCGATTTCTTAGACTGTAGTTCTATCCTTTTATTTAGTGACAATTTTTATTGCGCTTAAAAAAATGAATCACGCATGGAAAATGTATTTAGACAACTACCCCAGACGAATGCGCCAGCTGGGCTAATGATAGCCTGTAGTTCGAAAAACACCTTCTCGTTCCTTGCGCAAATCCTTTATGTGCGGGAAGTTCTGCCTCGATCAGCATTTATGTGTCATTGGCAACACGTTGGTACTGTTTTGCGGCATATCCTCAAATAAAAAATCAGCACTTTAACCCAGCGGGGCTTTCCCAGTCACAGTCAGTGGCCCGAAGTTAGTTCCGAGCTGTAGCGGTTGTCACTTTAACAAGGCGGGCTACAATCTTGGTGACACAATAGTGCCCTAACGTTGGTAGTTTGTATTAAAATTTGCCATGCTGAATATCTGACCACCTAGAGTAACTGATTTCTGCGTCGACGCCGTCATGTTATTGTGGTTGTTGCAATGCGGTGCTCATACCTTTCTATGTTAACTTAAAATTTTCTAGTCGGCCCTATTCCAAATACTTTCGCTAGCGTGGTTTCCGTGCCTCAGGTCTGTTTCCACGTCCGCAACTTCTTCATTTAAGAGATGGCATTCTGAGTGCTGCGAAAGGCAAGGAGGGTTTTAAACACCTATTTTGTCAATGCTAAACATAAAAATTTTGGGAAATCCATCAAGCGCTGCGCACATAATCTCTATGTAGCCCAGCGCAGTCCGTCTGATGTAGTGTTGGGGAAAAACTGCGATGACATCCAATTACTTCATATGGGCTGTCAGTGCCAAATCGTTTATGTCTAATTGAATTCCAATGACTTTTCTTCCAGTTTTAGCCTGCCAGTAACCATGCAGTATGGCATTATTGTCACTACTGACGAGATATGCCGCCTTTTCGAGTTTTGCTTGTCCAGAAAGTATTCTTCGCACCTAGGGACAATTTTCATACAAAAAAAAACCGTTGACGATTACTCATTCCCTAATGCGAAATTTTCTGTGCATCGCGAACTGCTGTTGTAATGGTCACGGGGCATAACTGCTTCGCCCCACAAAGTGATCGCGTGGTCAGTGAACGCACGGCAGCGGGCGTTACTCAGCCTTTAACTCGCAACGCTTAACCATCGCTGGCGAGCATGTTGTTGAAAATCGAGTTTGAACCTCCCCGCAATCGTCACGTATTCCGGATGACCAAGGAATGGAGTGGTAGCGTCTGGAGATTGGGTCAGGGAAAGGGCGCTCCGCGGCGGCTAGGTACATGGCTACGCATCACGAAAGTATGAGGGGACGCAGTGACAGACACGCCGCCATAGCAGAGCGTTCCGCCTTCCCCCTCCCCGTTCCCCCACGCGCCGCTCCCCCGTTTTCTCTCTGCATTGCGTGTCTGCTTCGCTCGCTCGCTTACGCGGATATCGCCTTCGCCGCAGCTTCCGCAGCCGCCAAAACCCTCTACCGGGCGCCCAAGTGCTGCGCGCTAAACAGTAGAACCGCAGTGGTGCTAATATTCCCGTAACAGGTGCCAGCTGGACCAAGGAGCGCATAGAAGGGAATTCTTTGAGATCCTTAACGGCGCGGTCTTAAATATTGCTTGGCTATGTTTAGAATTTTGTTTTCCGAAGTGAAGACGTCCGGAGCTGACAACCAGGTGAAGCGTTTAAATTACATCCGCCCTTCCATCCAGTTCCCCCTTCAATGAAAATTCGATGGCTCCATCCTTTTT
Source organism: Haemaphysalis longicornis (assembly GCA_013339765.2). Taxonomy (NCBI): domain Eukaryota; kingdom Metazoa; phylum Arthropoda; class Arachnida; order Ixodida; family Ixodidae; genus Haemaphysalis; species Haemaphysalis longicornis. The sequence continues at coordinate 132,539,794 of CM023452.1, read as the reverse complement.
CTTGACGTCAAATTAACCAGAGGAAACGAGAGCCCGGTGTTGTCCATCCGCAAGAAACCAACGTACAACGGACGCTACCTGCATTTTATCGGCTCTTCCCGTCAGCAAGCAGGGCTCGGTTGTGCCCACTTTACTCAACAGAGCAGAAGCAATTGGTTCGTGCGAATATGAACGCAAAAAAGAAGAGAAAAGTATTTGCGGACCGACAAAAATACAGCAACCTGGTAAAGTTCATTCGTCCTGTAATCGAGCGCAAAAACCAAAAGAAGGCGACAAATTCCCCGATCAAATCGACCGTCGGACCATTTAAACGCGTGCCAATGCCTTACGTCCCTGGAGCTAGCAAGGCGTTGGCCCGCGCATTTGGATGAGAATAGGTGCAAATCGTTCATAAGCCTTCGACAAAGACAGGCTACTTAATCCCCCTCCCAAAAGACCATGCGCCAACCGCTAAAGCAGCCGGAGTTTCTTTACTGCCTTCCGTGCCCCGAGTGCCGCTTGTCATACATTGGTTAAACCAAAATTCTCTCTCAGTGGCTTATACCGAAGAAAAACGACGTCCGCAATGCGAACAAAGTCCGCAGCGCCATCGCCAAACACTGCCAGGCTCCAGACCGTAAAATTGATCTGCCGGAACGGCCATTTTCAAAAAGCACACAAAATGGAGGAAACGGCTTTTCCTTGAGTCCTGGCGTATCCACTGAAGCCCGCGGTGCGTGAGCCACTCTCCTGGGACGCTCCTCTCTATGTATACACATGGGCTTCGTTCCGCAGCGAAGGGCTTTGTGAGAGGCCAGCTGCGCTGAAAGGCTTTAAGACGCCGCTGCAGTTTCGCCCCCCCCCCCCCCCCCCCCCCCGTCCCTGTAGAAACAACCGAGGCGGCGTCAAAACGTAGGGTCTCCATTCGCTGTGCGATTGATTGGAGTGCACTTATACTTCTCATTTGTAAAGTACCAACGAGAGACATCTCTGTTAAAAGTGTAAGCGCCTTACGGGGTGAGGTTGGTGGCGTTTTCTTGATACGACGTGTCGCTGCCGCTGAACACAAAAGGTCACAACCCAGCCCTCTGCTTTCCACAAGGCTGTGCTAAGGCCAAGGCACCGTTGAACTGCGCGGAATTTCGTTCGGCTGTTCATGAGGCGAAAGCTCGTGCTGTATGATCTTTAACAGTGGCGTCGGAGCTGTTTCCCAGCTTCCGACACCACGGCTAAGGGCAATGCCGGCGCCTACTTTTCACTGTTTTCAGCATCTGTGGTGGGACATATCACGGACAAAAGCATGAGATACAACGCTCCAGTTACGTAAAAGTCAGAACCAAAGAGCGATGCCGACAAAACAGGGGAAACAGCCTTTGTGGAGCTTGTCAAAGCGGTGCCCCGTATGAAGTTCCGGGAGTAGTGTGCAGGTTTGCCAGGTCTGGCGATTTGTCGCCAAAATGGCAACATTTTAAGACCCGTGGTGACACATATTTGAATGTGGGGATTTGGCTACCGTCACGGTCCATTGAGCATTGGTGATTTTGTATAATTGTGTGCCATTCCTACGTTCCACTTTCCATAAAAAGGCATTAAATGAACTTTCAGTGCATCTCAACCGTTGAGACGAACTTCACAATCAAAATTCAACAAACTTTTAAGGCGATGGTGGTGACCTAGCAAAGTATGGAATAGCTCCACAAGATCAGTCAGTCAAACACAAGACCTTAAAGCGCTACTTATTGGAACAAATCGAAATTTGCCTTGCTCTTTTCAATATACAGCACTTCATATAGCCGCGAAGCATGCATTGGGTTTGTTTATTTATGCTTTGGTTTTGCCGCCTGGCTGCGCCAGGCTGTGTTATCGGGTTATCTGTGGGCCAAGTGTAGCGCGTGTGCCATTCTTTATTTTTTATGCTCCCTTTGATACTGAGAGTGCTTCGAACTAACCTCACGAGCCTAGAATAATCCTGTTTTATCTACAGCGTTTCCGGATGTAATTCAACTTCTCGAGAAACACTGGCGCCGAAAGATAAACGCCCGCAGAGCTGATGCCGCGGCATTCGATGACGATGATGATGATGATAAAGATTGCTATTTGTTTCCTATTTGTATCGGGGTGATGACATGTCATCTTAAAAAAAGGACAAATATGCCCATGTTTTACCCTCTAGGATTAATACTTGCGCTGCTTAGGGCAGGAACAAAAAGCTCATTAGGCACAAATTACTTTTTTGTTACAGGTGGTAACTGTCCTTGGCAATATTCCCCTCTCTGCTTTTCGTCCACCAGCACTCTAATCTTCTTTTCGTCCCCCTCGACAGCCTCGAAGTTAACTTCCTCTGTGATACCCTTAAATCCTAGGGCTTCTGGTTGCCGAATATTCCTTTTATGTAGATTTGGATGGATATCCTCACACTCTGACACTATGTGCCCCATAGTTTCTGTTTTTCCCGACGACCACGCATACCCCATCATTTGGTGAATACTTCCCCACAAAACACTTAGTCCGCAGGCAACCTGCTCTAGCCTCAAAAAGCAAAGCACTGCACTGGGAATTATCGTAGAAATTTTCTTTTCTGATGGTCAAATTTCCAGCCCTGTACATCTAACGACGTTTTAGCTTCTAATTTTTCCCGCCATTTGTTCGTTTCAATCTGCCTTGCCTCTTTTTTGAGTACCTTGCTTGTTTTGGATTCGCCACTGTTCTTTCCGTATTTCATCGTTAGCCTTCTAGTCTTTCTTAACCACTGCGTGGCCGCGCTTTCAAAGTATAGCCACCTAAAAACCTTAGCGGCCCAGCTTCGTTGATCCATTGCTCTCAACCTCATCTCAAAGCATATTTTACTCTGTGCTTCTCTAACTCCAAACGACGCCCTGTCTATATCTCCCGTAACTGCTTGGTTGTTGTTTTTCCATGCGCGCCGAAGTCCAAACGTTCTACCGTTCTCTGGATTACTTCAACGCCCTATAGAACGTCTGATTTTAAAGCGACAGACAACCGATTTTTGACGAGTATATATTTCCTATCCCAAATGAAAGGGCATCACTTAAAGCACATGACGAGAAACGGTTTTGCTGATAAAGCCCTAGAACGTTTTAAACCGAAATATATAGATCTACGAACCGTATGTGTTCTCCCGAAAATAATGCTGGCAACCATGGCATCCAGTAACTCGTCAACATACTTTTGCTGTATTCGAAATAAAAAACAATATTTAAAAACTTCTTTCCGTCTAGGAAGCTTTGAATCGTAGGCTTTCCTGTTCGTTTAGGTGTTTTTTTTTATATAATGCAACGGTGTATTTCGCAAGAATGCGCCATCTGTTGTGATAGACGATAGGTAGAATCTGGCTTCGCGTTGTCGAGGTGGGAAGTTTGATTCTCCCCGGGCGCGGAGTTTTTTTTTTTAAGCTGCCGTTGGCTTATTTGGAAACTGAAATCAAATATTTTGGCTGAACAAACGCCCCTCACACAGACAGAATCGTCAATGCTCCTTCACTGGGTCTGTTTGCTGAACGCTGATGTTGATTCTGGACACGGAGGCTCAGTTAGCAACATTGAGAGCAAACCCAGCGACAGCGGGCGGTGTGCCTTTAAAATTTTCAAAATAATGTTTAGAAATACATATACAGTTTAAACTTTTACAAATACTTGTGTTAAAAGGTTTTCAATACGTAAATAAATGTTTCAGCAGTTACAGTAGCGGCTAGGTTTGTAGGTCACGTGACAGGGACACATATTGTAGTGTCAAGTTTAGACACTACGAACCGCCACCCTTCCGATTTCACAAAGTTTGCTGCCAAATTAAAAATATTTCCGCCAATTTGTTTACAAATTGCTTGTGGTTGCCGGGCGATATAAACCGCTGGCCTTCATGTGAGCTGGAGAACATATGCGCGAAAAAAATTGGTTGTTCGTTCCTTTAAGCAGAGTACAACATTCGCAAACGTGAGACCCGGAAACATTACTCCTTTCCACATTCCCCTTACTACTTTATATTTGTTATACCCCCACAGAGCTCTATGCTTCATTAGAGCTGCGTTTCGCTTTACCTTAACCATGTGTGACTCGTCGAGAGTTCCTAGGTAGTTATGCCTTTCGTTTATCCACACTCCCAAATATTTATATTCCTTCACTCTGGGTAATTCGCCTTGCTGGATAGACACTACGTCAGTGGTAGCGTCATGAAAAACCATTATTCCTGATTTTTCTGCACTAAAATGTAACCCGAGATCGGTGGCTTCCGGGCCGCTAATGTATATTAGCCGCTGCGTATCGGTTTGGTTATCAGCTAAAGAACAATGTCGTCTGCGTATAACATTCCCGGAATATGATGTTGTACCACTTCGCCTTGCCGCATATGGATTAGGCTAAACCCTACTTGACTTTCTTCCAGTTTTTTTTTCTAACCCTGTCATGTAACGCATGAACAGTATTTGGCTCAAAGGGCATCCCTGTTTCACTCCGCGATGGATGTTTACCTGTTGGACGCATTTCTGTCCTTCCCATGTAGGGCGCACTCTATTGTCTTTATAGATTGTCATAAGGAACTGTCATAACTCGTCATCTAATCCCTGGAGGTTCAGCATTCTCCACAGCCGTTGTCTGTTTACGTCGTCACATGCTCCTTTATTCTCCAAGAACGTAATCCTTAATGGTCTATTGTGTGCTTTCGCAATTTCAATCCAACCGCGTTATCACGAACAAATTGTCATCCAGTCGCCTGTCTTGTCTAAATCATTTTTGCAGTTTCCGAAGTATTTTATCGCCTGCATTACGTATCTATACACCACTTACGTTACTGTGAGTGGTCTGTATGAATCAATACTGGCTTTGTCTCATCTGCCTTTATATATTAAATTCATCCTACGTTCTACCAGTCTTCTGGTATTTGTTTGGTTTCTATCACATTATTTATTGCCCTCATAAATAAATCCTGACTTTTAGGTCCAAGCAGGTTTATCAGCTGCATTGGTGTTCTGTCCGGGCCCACTGCTGTCTGGGGGGAAACCTTTTGCTCTGCTTTTTTCCAATCAAGGTTGCTCAAACGTATTTCCCTTTCCACAGTCTTCTGAGACGCTGATGTTATCGGTGCAGGCTTCCCTAACCCCTACTGCCATAACCTTCCCACTAATCACTCGATGAATATGCGCCAACGCGTGCTCTCCTTGTAAATGCTTCCCCTCCTTATTATTCAGGAACGTTTGATGGATATCATTTTTGAGCTAAGTTTACATGGTTCCAAAGATTCTTGGATGCGCTTTTGTCCTTCTTTCGTATTTCTTCAATCCATTGTTCGCTTTTCTGCTTGATCTTTGTTTGCACCATTTTCTGCACTTCTATTTTTTCCCGCGGTAGATATCTAATTTCTCCTTCACTACCTCCAGTTCTTTTTGCTTCTCTATGTTCTCTCGACGCCTTTCTTCGCTGGTTAATAGCCTCTTTTATTTCCTAATTCCACCACCTTCTCGGCTTTCTCTTCCCTTTCCATCGGTATTGCTGCTTTGCTTCATTCATCTTACCCTTTATGAACGCAATCATTTCGTCGTAATCACAATTTTTGTCTGGGTATTTATTGATTTATTCTTCCAATCTATCAGCGATGATCTTTAACTGCTCATTGTTCAAATTAGTTCCTCCTATTGTACCTATTTGTAAATTTGTCCGGGTTGCGCCTCCAAAGTCCAAGCTAAGCCGTTTGTGGTCGCTTCCTATGCTGTCTGTTTCAGTTTCATCTAGCATAATTTCCCGCATAATTTTGTGTACTGTCTCGGATACTAAACTGTAGTCTTTGCTGGAATGTCCGTTAACGCTTTCCCACGTTATTTGTCCCTCACACTTGCTTTCCGTGTTTACTATTACAAGCCGGTTTTCCTGACATAGATCTATCACTAGAGAACCGTTGTGGTCGGTGTATCCATCAAACCTTGTATATGGGCATTCATATCTAGGACTATGAATATTTTGCTCGAATTTTTGAACTCGTTTATATCTCTTCTGAAACAGTTTACCATTTCATCATTTTCCTCCCTAGCACTACTTCCGGCCCACAGATAGACCATTCCTAACCATCTATGTTTCCCCTCTTTGGTGCCTCTAACCCATAGATGCTCTGTACAGCTTTCAATGCACCCTCTGCCAGACGGTCACTTGTTTAATGAGCATGCCAACACCTCCCCCTTTATTCATTCCTGTGGTCCTGTTGCAACCTTCCCAGACATAATTGTCTATGACAGGTGGGGCTTCTAGGTCTCGGAGGTGAGCCTCGGCTGAACGTGCACATCTATTCTTTCCCGTTCATGTTGCTTTTGAATTTCCACCCACTAATTAGGCATCCTTCCTCCCTGCATATTTATGTAACTGATTGAATATTTATTGCATTTGTTTTTTCCTTTTCGCTTACGGGGTCTATTTTTGTGTTTTACAAAAATTCTTTGATTCATTGTTTCCACTTAAATCACTTCTGTCAACGTTCTCAGTTACGTCTGTAGGTTCTCCGTTTAGCTCAAGGCCTGGCTGCCTTCCAGCGTTGAGTGTGCACGTGTCCCTTGCTTCCTCTTTGTCTCCTAGTTTGCCTTGCTTAGCTGCGCGGGGCCCGCTAAAAAATCTACCGGTCTCCCATCTAAGCACCATCCCACCTCGGTTCCTAGCCTAGGGCTGAAGTGAATCCCGTCGCACTGAAAAGCTTGCCTATGTCCAATGCTGCCCACTACCCTGTTCATGTCTATCACTTAAAGCCCAAATTACCTGCCGCACCTCGCCATCTCGCTGTTAGCAGCGAGTACTGCCCGTACGGTGTGCATGCCCTGCTTTATCGCCTCCAGCACGGTGCAGACTGCAGTGAGCACATTGGGGCCGTAGCCCGCAGGTCCTTTACCCCCTTCGCTATCTCTTGGCCAAGTTTTCCCTCCTCTCTCATTAGAACATCGTTAAGCCACGCGGCAATCACCGCAAGGTTTCTATATTTACTAGACAAGGCCAGCTGCCCCTTTGCTCCAGTCATCACCGTCTGCATCATTTGACATGGGAAACACCCCAACTTCACACACTTGTCCTCCTTTACCCTTTCCTATATAGCAGCGCTGCTCCTCTTCATGTTAGAGTCTCCCGCAATGATTACCATGCTATCGTCTTCCACGTGGTGCTCTTTACTGGTACCCGGCTTATCGACTGGTTTTGCTGGCCTATATTGCAACACGTGGGAGTAGCTGTTGCCTTTCGTTGCTTCCACCCCGTGTGTCACCTCGGTGCATGCCTCCGCTTCGCTGCATGGGCCGAGGTGTTCGTCATTTGTTGGTGAGATAACGCACCTTTCTAGCTTCCTCTCAGCTGCTTCTAACTTTCCCTCAACGGCCTTGCGTCCGTCGCATTCGTTATTTAGCGCTTCCTCAAGTTCTGCAACCCGCTTAGCCAACCCCTAGTAATCCGCTTCTACGCGTTCTCGCCGCGACACCACTAAGCATACCCGACACGTACCGGTGCTCCAAAAATAATACGGAGCAAGCGAGCGGTGGCCGGAGAGGGCAAAACTGCACCCCAGCGCGATCTATGCGTAGATGTGCCGCAGAAAGCGATAGTGCTTGGGCACATCCGGCTTGCCCCTCTGGATGTTCTGACGCTCGCCTTGTCGCCGGCTCAAGCGAAGCCGCGCTGCTGCCACCCCTGCTCGCCGGGTGCGCTTTCGGGGCTTCATTAAGGCCTGTTGGCCTGTTTACGCAGAGCCAGCGAAGAAAGGTTCGTCTTCAGCGGGTCCTCTTTCTGCTTCGTCATGAATGCCACCGGGTTCACTATGCGGTAACGAAACGAACGCGCTCAAGTATCACGCCTAGGGTAGCCACACGGCGGGACAGTCAAAGGGAGATGGCATTGTCGGCGAAGCAGACTGTGTGCATAAAATATAGTGGTTTAGTGCACGCAAAACTTCCTATAGATGCAGGACAGAACCCGCAGGCGCACACAAACGAACAAGGTGCTCAGCTTCTGTGCTGCACGCCGAAGGCGCACATACGTGTCTATTAAAAAAAATTACATCCTTGAAGTGAAAGCTTGCACACATTATCAACATCACAAAATCAGATGTCTTTAGAACATAGTCACAAAATACAGAAACAACCTCCGAGAGCGACCCGGATAGCTTTATGGGTGTGAGTGGTTCGTACCAGTATGGCCGAGGCAATGAAGGTAATCGAAATTTCACCGCTTACTCAGCTAAGTTTGAGCGCGTACAGAGCGGCGGTTCGCTCAGGAGAATTTTTTTAAAGTGCTCCAATCATCGTCGCACCACCCTGTACGCCCAATGGCTTCCTTCTCAATCCGGGACACCCATCAGTTTTAAGTGAATGTGTGTAGGTTTGTGTCTCACGCGTAATAAAGTATATTTGTGTTGAAGTAACTGGACTCCAAAGGTATCACTTCTCATTTTATTTGATCGCACATTTGTATCGTTAACGCAATGCAGTCAGTACGCGCATGAAATTTTTGTTTTTTGCTTATATTTTTTGCGTTCGCTTGAGCCAAGGAATATTTCTAGCCACATGATTCAAAACCAAGTGTATGGCGAAGCACGGCAGGCACCCATAGTGAAATCGGTGGCATTCATGACGCAGCAGAAAGGGGACCCCGCTGAAGACGAAGCTTTCTTCGCTGGCTCTGGGTAAACAGGCTAGGGAGCCAACATGCGCCGCGCCTTCGTCGTTTAGGGTGGCGACAGCAGAGTCCAAGGTTTCCTAACGGTGGCTGTGGCGGCGGCCAAACTTGACGGGCCGCTATATTGGTCCCCTAGTGCCCGCCCGACCTAGGGAGCCAACATGTGCCGCGCCTACGGAGGCGCGGTACAGGCATCTATCGCACGACCTGCTTCGAAACGATCGTGTGTGGTTAGTGATTATCGCCAAGCAGCTTTCCAAAAACACACTGCTGTTGGGCACAGTTGAGATCGTGGGATCTTTCGTTTCAATGCGGCATTCACGTCCTTGGTAAAGGCTTGCAAGTGCCTCCTAAGGAGGCACTAGCTGTAAGTAGAAAGTGCGCCACTACGCGATTTTTCGTGCCTGGAGCTCCATGTGGCGCATAGCCGGTGTATCCTGTTTTTCACATGCAGAATCGTGCTACGGTGCAAGTATTCTTCGCAGGTCAGTTCGGTGGCAAGCAGGAAATATATCTCAGATTACATGACATTAGTCGAGAATAAAAACATGTGAATGGAGGCACACCAGTGTTCTTGGTTTTGAATGCCTTTTTCTGGCTGGTACTGAGGAGCAGCAAAAGAAAATGTTAGCAGGAAAATATTTGAGAGCTTTTTTGAACACACTATAATGTAAATTATACAAATAAGGCATCAATTTTTCGTTATTACAACTGTACGGCAATGAAGTTGCATAGAGTCCTTAACAAAGGCACAGTCCTGAATTACGATTGAATGTACCACTGAAGTCGTTCAAGTGTCCTCATATAAAAAAATTGATCGCAGCTGCGTATCTTGTCGGTCCTGCTCTCGGTACTGCTTGTCATTGCTGCTTGTCGGTGCTGTCGGTATCTTGTCGGTGCTGCTCAAGACGTGAATCTTCAAAATGTGCCTAGAAGAAAAAAGTCAATCTTAACAACAATATTTGAAAACCACATAATGCACTTGAAGACTCGCTCGCGAGGCAGAATGCTTGCTCTCGCGCGTTTTTTTACCTTTTGGAATGGAAATTGATTATACCCTCTAACTAATGCAGTACGGGAATTTTTATGGGGCGGTTCGCCACAGAAATCTTTGCAGACTTTATGATGATGATTGTAGGGTTTAACGCGCCGACGCAACGCAGGTGATGAGGCGCGCCGTAGTGGAGGGCTACGGATTAATTTTGACCACCTGGGGATCTTTAACGTGCGCCGAAATCTCGTCCACACGGGCGTTTTTGCTTTTCGCCTCCATCAGAAAAGCGGCCGCCGCGGCCGGGAATCGAACCCGCGACCTCGTGCTCAGCAGCGCAACGCCTTAGCCACTGAGCCACCGCGGCGGATCTTTGCAGACTTTAGTGACCCCTCATACGCAGTTTGGCAGTGTCGCAAGAAAGAATCAATCATATATTTCACCCCCGTGCGGAATATCAGCACAAGCAACGCAGGGGACAATTTTTTCGGCGACCCGATGAATATCCAGCACACGGCAGCTTCAAAGTCGATTGCCGAGCGCATCTGAGGGATGAGACAATACTCTGAATTGCAGCGCGTTCGAAGATTGCGCAGTCGCCCAGCGATCGCTTTTGTCGCTTCGTATCAAGCAATGTTTGTCGCACTGACGAGAATCGCGCCTTTTCTGTCGCAAGCGTGAACGGTCCGGGCCTTTCGGGGATGTTTTATAACCAGGCTTAGTTTTGAACATTCACGTTTCATGCATGCGTAATCCGGCATACTCGAGCCACGCACACAATCCACTTGCGCGCACGCTGCATTCGCACGCTAAATTGCCGCTCGGCTACGTGCAGCCGTCGCTATAAGCCATCAAAACAGCCTATGGCCTGCGCTACCGGCGCGCAACGGCGCTGCGGCGACGCAGGAGACGTTGAGGACACGACGACGCTCGCTGAAAGCGTTGCAGGTGCAGAGCACTTAAATAATATAATATAGCTGCAAGTACGCGTGCAAAAAACATGAAGCCAGGTGCAATACTCACAGCGTAAACATGAGAAGCAGCAGTGGGCTCCCAGCGGTCCCTTTTCACTTGAACGAGCCTCCGCTTTCTTCGGTTCGGGCTGGGCAGGAAGCGGAACATTCGTGTGCCTTTTCCGCAATGGTTCGTACATTGCGGAACGCAACAGCCGGGCATTTTTGGTGCTCATACAACTCCCAACACGTTCACCGAGCTGGCATGGTTATGAAAAGCTTCCCGTGGTCAACAAAAGTCACCGCGAGTCACAGGCGGCAAGGACGCAGCCCTACGCACACGGCGGCAGTGAACCGACTGGGAAACAACATGGCGCCGTATCGACCCCGTTGCTATGGCAACGTGTGCTGGCAACGCTGCCCGATGGCGGAAGGCGGAATGAGCTGTGTCAAAGAGTGGCACCACCCTAAACGACGAAGGCGCGGCGCATGTAGGCTCCCTAAAACAGGCCTTCATGAAGCTCCGAAACCGCCCCTGGCGAGAAGGGGTGGGAGCAGCGCAGCTTCGCTTGAGCCGGCGATAAAGCGAGCGTCAGAACATCGAGAGGGGCCAGCCGGATGTGCCCACACCCTCTCGCTATCTGCTGCGCATCTACGCATAGATCGCGCAGGCTTGCAGTTTTGCCCACACCGGCCACCGCTCCCCTGCTCCGTATTATTTTTGGAGCACCTGTACCCGCACGTTCGTCTGCCTCGCCGCCATCCCGCTGAAACGCCTCTGCGTCTACCTGCCGCGGACAGCTACCACACTGTGCCAACTTTCTACGCGTCATCTCCGCTGAAAAACCCCACACGACGAGAAAGAACGGTACAGGTAAATACTTACCTTAGGCTGTCCTACGGTGTCTCTGCCGTTTCGCTGTCCTTAACTCTAGAAACACGCTTTTGTCGGAGCACTAGAAAAACACGTCCGAACAGGTCGACTGCGCACTGCGATTTTAACCGACACTCGCCTGCGCACGTCACTTTGTTGACTGTAGCTTTGCCGCCTCTGTATTCTTTGAGTTTTGAGGGGAGCACATGTTTCCATAAACATGTTTTACCTTCGAGTCAACTGCATCTTCTTGGGCTGCGTGACATAGACATAGATAGCGCTAAAGCTTTCAGAAACGCGCTGTCCGTTTAAAGTCTAATGCTTCTATAATTGACGGGAACATGCGATTGAATGTAGGGTGGTGTGAAGTGTGTAGCACGATGTACACTATGGATGGGAATGTAAAGAAGCCGGGATACTGGTAAAACATTGTGCACAGCGAACGCCCGTTTAAATCATTCAAATTATTCAAATACTTTACCTCAACCTGCATACTTAGCCTTTTTTTGGAGACAGCCGTGAACTGCTGTCATTTTTCCGCGCGACAACAAACGGACAAAATTTAGGTTCGGTTTTCTGCTTGCCTGAATTTCTGCACTTTCCCCCGCGAATGTAATAAAATAGTACTACCTAGCATCCCCTTACTAAAAATGGCGACTTTTGTGGCTTCTTTTAAAACATTCATTTTATGGCGGGGACTTTCCCGGCTACTTTCGGCAATTTAGAAGCGGCGTTTCCTTCTGAGTACCCGGCAATACTGTCGGTGCGGGTTGGGATGTGTGCAATAGGGGTGGGAAATACATGTGTGGAATTACCGAGTAAACCTGCATAAAGAAACATGGTAGGCCTTTTTTAAATACCGCATCGCTCATGTACAATAATACACTATGATTACTGAACTTTTAAGCATGCCAATAACGGAATGGTTTGACTTCGCATTACAAAAACCTTCGTTTGGTTTTTTTCCTGTTTTCTTTTTCACCTTCATTTGTCGGTGCCGCCCATGCTTGCGGACATCAACGCAACGACGTGCTTTGGTTTCTGTCTAAAATAGCGGAAAAGGCATAACTAAATCGCTTAACGACATGCCACAAGAACATAAAACATTTATTGAAGACTCTTTAGATAACAGCCACGTAGCCAAATACGACGCAGCTGCCTTGGCGGAAAAGCAAGTTTATTGAAGCAAACTTGTGCTCCCCTGACAACTCGAACAATACATAGGCGCAAAGCGGCATCACAGATCACTGAGGATTTCAGAGAGCCGAGGTCAAGTTTTGCATTGAGTGCCGAAAAATCCTGCCGGCAGCATCGCGAACTACCCAGAAATGCGTTTAAGGGAGCTGTGAATAGTCCTTGTAAAGATGGCGGAGGCTTTTTTGCTGAGTGCATTTGAGCTTCTTTTCAATATGGCGGAACTTTCCCGCTGGCTAGGCTGGCTTGGGTACCCGCTGGTTCTGCTGATCGCTTTACAGGAGGGCTGCCAGTGCTGCTCTAGCGAGTCGCGTTAGAAGCGTACAGTACCAGGAGACATCGACGCCTCGACTGGCATGCAATAAAAGACCAAAGACATCAGTGGGAACTGTTTGTTTCACGTATAAAAATACGTACGAATAAAGTTAGGACGTTTGGTATTGTGCGTACATAGCATAAATAAACTTCACAGTACAACGTTTAGCAAATTAGCGCCCCAAACGTCATTCATACAAGACTTTTAATAGTGAAACTCTTTGGAATATCGTAATTTTCATGTCCGCATTTAAAAACACCAAGAAATTACGAGCGCGCGCGCGTAACCGCGGGCCTCGCGACAACCGTTCGGAAGTTAACATAACTGAGAAGAGCGCCCGTAAACTCGCACACATGAGCTCATGCCTCGCGGAAATCACCCGGCAGTTAAAAAAAAAAAACACAAAAATGCGACCACTCCTGCATGTGTCCCTCGCTGCGACCGCCGAGCCTCGCAGGCGCACGTTTGTCAAGCCAAACATACCCACTTCAGGAGTTTGGCCAAGATTAGCAAAAAAACTGCAGCGTTCTCTGAAATCCTGGCAACACTTGCTTGGAACGAAAAGGACACGTAATAGCATACACCCCTCCAAGGTAATGTCCAGTGATTATCCCCACCCAAAAATCGAAGAAAGCTAACACGTATAGAAACAATGATCGAGTAAAGGTCGTAGCGGCCGCGAAGAAGCAAAACGGCTGCAATCGTGGACAAACCGTTGTCATATCGTGAAGGTAGCGGACAGCTTCGCTACATTCAAGTATTACGCGTTGGGGTGAGCTTCCTTCATTTTATAAACAATACGGCATCAACACGAGTTCCATGTAATTGCACCCTGCTAAAACTGTACAGTATTGCAGGGACACACCAGCGACAACTTGACCTGTAGAGGGGAGTAATGCATTATCTAATTCAATTAGGTACTGCAATAGTTAGGTTACTACTATCTCCACCACGGCAAGGCCGGCAAAGTAGTTGATCATATATAACTCTCAATGTTTTCCAATGCAATATGCTTTAATGCCCTCTATTTTAAACAATGCTCTTTCTGGGCATATTCTGAGTGTTCTTGTCGGCACAACCGCTGCCTCACCGATCACGAGTCAGTGCCGTCACAAAAAGGTGATACTCCTTTAAGTTGCTTATTAAATAAGTTTAAAATTTGGCCGAAAGTGAACACAACCCTCTTTGGTTATGGAAGCAACCGGCTGAGTCCATTTCTTTGCAATGCCCGACACTAGGTTCAAGACAGCAGTGTTTGCCACATTCCTCATCCTACGACGAAAGGTTTTAGCACAACCATTCGCAAGATCTTGCATGTAATCATACTGCGCATTTTGTTTCCGTGGAGTTTCATTTCAGACTCTGTTAACTATTTGCGAATTTTTTTTTCGTTTGACATTTGAAAAAGTGGAAAAACACCAGGTTAAGTGGTGATGCAGGGGAGCCAGGCTCAGAACGATGGGACTTTTGAAAGAATAAAGACCTTAGAAATGTATAGCCTTTAGGCTGTAAAATTACCGGCTGAGGGCAAAATGCGAAAACTGTGGAGTCCAGGGCCTTCTGTTCTCGTTTAAGGGTTGGAGATATATATGACAAGAGGAATGTCCAAACTTACTTGGAAATGATGTGTGCCCATAAAAAACCTGGCCTTGCAGTCTTCATTTCTGAGGCGTTCTGAGGAAGGAGAAGGCTCTCAAACCTTTAGTGTTAGAGCTTCCTTTTGGTCCGGGTGTGGTCTGTTTTCTTGGCCTTTCTTTCGTCGTGTGCAGTCGTGTATCTGAAGGAACATATATACACCAAGAAGTTTTGTGATTACTTTTATACTACAGTCAGCTGAAGGTAAAATATAAAAAAAAACAGCAGATTACCATAAGCAAAAATTAGTTTGCACGGACTGAGCCTGCAAAGTACCATACCTCTCGCGGGAGCGACTGCCGGGGCTGGTGCAGGCACAGGTCTGCCTTCGAAGCGGTTGGAAGGGTATGGTGAAGCTTCGGGACTTGAAGTGGAGGGCACATCCTGCTGAGTATGTTGAGGGCATCCGGTGATTAAACAAGGCTAGAAGCTTACCACTACCGCAAGCATCATCATCATCATCAAGAATAACAACGACAACAAAAAAGACCCATGTATCTCCATTGAAGGGCTATGTCCGCTCCCACTGACTTTCAACCGTACCTGTCCTGCGCTGCTAGAGTCTGCTCTTGGCCGGTGAATTTCCTCAGTTCTTCCCTCCATCGTCGTATTGACCTCCCCCTTCTTCTAGTACCATCTCTCGGCATTCATTCTATCACTCACGCAGTCGACCTGTTGTCAGTTTTTGTCAGTGCACGGCCGGCCAAAATCCAATTCTTGTTCTTGATTTCATCTCTGGTATCTTCTACTCGAATGCGCTCCCTGATCTATAATGCTAATTTAGTATCCTAAGTGTTACTCCTACCGTTATTCGATCTATGGCTCGTTGCGCCGACATACGTCTGCGTTCCAGTTAGTAAGCACCAAATTTCTGCTCCCTCTGTCATCACCAGTGGAACGCATTGGTTGAACACTTTTATTTTGGGGGATTGAGGTAGCTTTGTTTTAATTGCTTGTGAGTCCTTGCCGAGTGCTCTCCAACACATACCCATTCTGGACCGGATTTCTCTTTCGCTGGTTGAATTACCACTGACAGCTGTCCAAGGTTGTTTTATCCTTCTACTTGTTCTAATGCTTCGTAACCTATGCTGAAGAGGGCGCTTTCAGCATCTTTGTTTATTATTACAAATTTGCTCACATTTATTTTCAACCCCACTGGGAAGCTTCCTAATATTAGTTGATCAATCATTATTTGCAGTTTTCAGCCATTTTTCTGCCAATTGCAAACATCAGATGACTCAAATATTACCTATTTATCCATAAGCCTGCATTTCTTCCAGTGAAGAACCCAGAATACCTCCTCCACACGCCCTGCGAACAATTTCGGAGATAAGGTATCTCTAGGTAACAGGGTTTTTTTGGATCTAGAACTTTTCGCTTTGCATGTGAAAGATTATTCTGGCTGTACATTTTTCAGGTGTCGTATAGTAGTCTTATATATGTATGTTCTATTCCTTAGTGCTTTAACACTTGCAAGACTCATCCTGTGTCTATGAATGAAACCATTTTTCATAGTCTACAAATATCATTTAAACAGGTTTATTATACTTTGCAGATTTTTGCATAACCACTCACCACTTAACTCAAATGCACGTGTCCAAAAACACGGCTTCATGCATTGTAGTACTTTCGTTATATCATGAAACACCCACTCACAATATGATGTCGTTTCTGGACCTCCCGCAGATTCCAAATTGTCTTCCACGACGTGGGAGCAGGCTAGCACGGAACTTCGTGGGCGGTGAATATGCCATTTATGTTCCCACATCGAGAAATTTGGCCTGTTCGGTATTCACATTTCTAAAGTTGCCAAAGGCTCGGTACGTTGGTTATCTTCGAGATAGCTTATAAGCGACTCCACAACAACCAAATATTTTAGCCTTAGTATCAGATAAAAGAACCTAACATTGCTGCTGTGGACTGTGAGGGAAAGACACTCGGGCTCCTTCTACCTGGCCGTATCCAGCATAAGCCCTTCTTCAGTGCAGTTCAGGAAATTGCTTTTGTAGCACTTCTTAAACACTCAGAAGGCCTCGTCGTCGGGAAGCCAAGGTGCCCGGTGGTTGTGACCGTTGCGAGAAGCAGTCGGGTAGGGAGTCAGCCGCCATTTTTAGCTTGTCGCCGTCCCTTCATTCGTACAGACGTCAAACGATGCTCGCTAATAAAGGTTCCAACGTTCTCATTCAGTTCCAAAAGTAAGTACCGCAGAGCGCCCACAAAATGACGTTTTCGAGCACTGCATACCTAGAGCAGCCGCTTTAGCTTACTCCAACACCGTATTTTTTTTCGGGGAAGCCGAATTGGCACTATGCGGACATGCGGCTTTGCAATACTTTGTAAGTTTTCTTTTAAATGTTGCGTTGAACACGCACTATAGTGCCATAACAAGTATTTAACGAAGACGAAATCACCTGAACGCATTTGCTGTTGAAACCAAAGAAGATGTTGGGTGGCGGTTGGTCACAAACACTGAATCAGCGGCATCGTATTTTTTTGTAATTCCGAAGAGAGGTGAGGACCAGTCGGCTATCAGTAAGGGTTGTGGCCTGGATCCTCTAACCATTTTTGATACTAAACGTTCTTATACCGTCTGCGTATTCCACATCGTAAGTTAATTGTATTGGCACGTTAGTCAAGCAATTAATGTTTTACTTCATTTTCACGGAAAGTAACTTCTCAGTGGCGACGTCCAGCAGTTACTTGGCCGAAAACTCCTACTGAGGTGGTTTCGATTTTGTCGCCCCCTAATTGGAGTGGTTGCGATGCTTCGCGTCTTGTAGTTATGAGCGGGAACCTCCAACCTTGCCGGCCCAGGCCCAAGTCTTAAAAGTCAAGTGCGCAGGCGAGTGTCGTCGAATCGAATACCATGACGGCTAGTCTGGGAGTAGTATCTCTCGGTGCGATTGTTCCTCGATACGTCGAATAACAACGATAACACTGGTCATCACAGAAGCTTATTCTAAGCTAATTACATTGGGGCCAAACACTCTCCCCATCAAAATAAAAATCAGGTGTGGCACTCACCACAAAGGAAAGGATACTTTCACTTTGCTTGAAACACCGATAAAACATCCGGCTGTAGCTGGGATGGTAAAAACGAACCCGGAGTAGACAAACATAATGCAGGGTACGCAGCATTACCCCCTCAATGAGTGCGTCAGCCCGATACTAAAATAAAACTCCAGTCTGTACAAACAAAAGATCCGTCATTGTGCGTAGTAACGTTTGAGCGAACTACGTGGACGGCTTTTGGCCGCGTGGGTGGTCATGATATGCCCGAATCACTGTCCGTTACAACCTCATAGAGAAGTTGGGCAACACGTCGTTGGTTTCTGTAGGGCCCTAAATAACGTCGCAGGAGCTTCTCATGCAATCTGCGTCGTCAAATGGGAGTCCAACCCACACAACATCACCTGGGTGATGCTAAGCGTGTCGGCGTCTCGACGTCGGAGGTTGCTGCGTCCGGCGTCCGCCAGCAGCTAAGCCGTAGGACGTACGCGAGGAAGCTGGCGTGCATCCTCCGCATGCTGTAGGTTGGTTACCTTGAACATCCGTGTTGTGGTTGTCGTCGTCGTCTACGTGTGGCGGCATGGCGTCGATCATCGTCGTCGGATGTCGGCTGTAGAATAGCCAGAACGGGGTCATAAGCGTAGTTTCCCTGACGCCTGTATTGTACGAGAACGTGATGTAAAGTAGTATTTTGTCGCAGGTTTTATGCTCAAAGTCGACGTACATCGAGATCGTATCGACCATTATCTTCTCTATGCGTTCGATTAGTCCGTCCGAAGGGGGTGATACGCCATGGCCTTCCGGTGATCCTCGTTGCTGTAACGTAGGACGCCTTTCATGACCTCCGCGTAAATGCCGTTCCGAGGCGAGTGCAGTCATGGCAGCTGCGGACGTTATGGAAAACATGGGGTGTAAGGTTCGGCAGCTAGTATTGCGCCTTGATTTTTTCATCAGTGCGTGCTGCTAGGAGATGTCCGGGACAGGGATGGTTCTGACGCGCTTCCAGAATTTCGTCCCGAGGGTATGCGGGAATAAGAAAAAATAAACATTTCTGTTTCCTGGGTGAAAATGTTTTGTTACGAGGGCTCAGTTTTTAAGACTGAATGCAGCTAAATTGCGCTAGAAGTTCCTTTGTTCGCTGACGTTTTGTCCTCTAAGGTAGTGGGTCATGGCATGTAACTCGGGATCGGGACGCTGCTGGGCGTCTAGGTCCCTCTCCGTCAAAACTCTGAAGAATGCGTTGTCTTTATAGTAGTCTTGTGAGGGTGGGTCGACGGGGGGGCGAGACAGGCAGTCGGCGGCTGAACGTTTCTTACCAGATTTATAGACAATTGTAACGTCCAATTCTTCCAGATGCAAGCTCCACCAGCCGAGAGAAGCACATAGATACTTCAAATTGGCGAGCAAACACAGCGCGAGGTGGTTGGTCACAACCTTGCATGGTCTGCCATACAAGTATGGGAGAAATTTCGAAATGGCCCACACAGTAGCGGGGCACACCTTCTCAGAATCTGAATTGTTGTTTTTTTCTCTTTCTTGGACATTCCCCCTCAGACATCACCACCATTACCATCATCATCATCATCACCACCATCGTTACCAGACAGTCTAGTACCACTTCATGGCAAATGCCTCTCCCATAAATCGCCAATTATCCCGGCCAAGTTCCAACTTCGAGGAATTTATCACCGCAAACTTCATTTCACTTTTGACATAACATTCTGCCGCCACCTGCCAGGCTTACTTTAATTAGGGATTCATTATCTTGTCCTTAATGACCAAAGGTTATCTTTCTTTAGCCTTACAGGCCCTTCCCTTGCCTATTTCTTTTTTTCCCTGTTTCTACTAATATGTCTTTAACACGCATTTGTTCCCTGACCGACTACGCTGTTTTCTGTTCCGTAAACGTTACAACTATAATGTTCCGTTTCATTGCTCCCCAAGCGGAACCCTCCAATTTAAGTAGACTCTTCTTAGTGAGCCTCCAACATTCTGCCCGTAGGTAATGACCGGTAAGATGCAGCTGTTATACACTTTCATGTTTCACGGCTGACATTGGCAGTTACTTTTCACAAACGCTTTATTTTGGCACGAGGGCGGCTGCCAAGCCTGTTTTACTGGCGTCAATGGGCAGTTCCGTTTCAGTGCTTTCGTAGACGCGAACTCAGGCGCGCTTTTGCGGGCGTTGTTGCACCCCGCATAACGCTTCCCCGTGGGAGGTTTTATAAACCCGAACCATGCATTTTGTTTTTATCTTCCTGTTTCGTATTTACCATCGCCGCCGATTGTGTTTTCATTGCGTCAAGCAAAGTGCATGTATCCTTTCCTTTCTTTTAAATACCACGCGGGCTATCTATTTTGGTAGGGAGAGTTTTAGGCTCTGATGTCGTTGACCTAGAATAATATTCTCGGATCTTCAGTGTTCTCGCTGTAATTCGACCTCGGGAGAAAGAATCGCGCCGAAAGGTAAATATTGCCCTGACAGCCGACCTGGTATTTGATTCGCCGACACTCGCCTGGCCACATCAATATGTTGGATGCTGCTGAGTGGCCTGTGTATTCCTTGAGTTTTGGGGGGAGCACAAGTTCGCGACAATAAACATGGTTTTTCTTCAAGACAGCTGTGTCGTTTTTGGGGAGTTGACATCTGGTGGTGGTGCGGTGTACACGCACTCTAAATCCTCGGGGAGTCGCCATGCAAGCCCCACTCGTACCAGCCGTGATGGAAAGGCCTACCATCCGAGTTTCGCATACCACCGGAGAAAGTGAAGAAAGAAGAAGTAATGACCACCACCATGGTCAACGACGTTAATCCTGCCGTCCTACTGCAGTGACCTCGGAAACCTCCATCATTGCGACAATACCCTGGTGAAGATCTGGAAGAGTGGCTGCAGAAGCTAGGGTGTGGGAATTTTCAAATAAAGGGATGACGACGAAATCCTGAGCCAAGTGTTTGTCTACCTGGGAGATTCAGCTCGATTCTTCGTTGACAACCAGGAGAGTTCGCTGACTTCATGGAGCATCTGCCAAACATGATGCATGTATCGGGGGAATATAATAGGCCAGAACCCATTTTCGTTTTCTCGGGTACATGATGCGACGTTTGTTGTTCTCTTTACCCCAACCATTTAAGGACATCCATTCTGTTCTCTACGTCCTAGTTGTCATGTTTGCTGGCGTCACATTTCTGCTGTCACGTTTGTGTCAGGTGTCACGTTAGTTGCGTTATAGGCTGTCTGTCCGTCTTATTGGAGTTCACCACTATAGGTATTTCGTCATCGCAATTCTATTCTATCCCGTTTTTCCGCCAAGTGGGACCTGCACTCACGCAACACTACATTCCGAACACATATAAGCGGTTAGCGGGAGGCTTCAAGAAGCCGAGAAACTGGTTTCTTGGGCTGTCCAACTTTCGACACGCAGCACTTTTATATCTATTGCCATCGCTGTCATATTACTCGGATTACATCCCCCACTCTCCATGAACACTTGTTCCGTGAGGTTGCTTTGTAGCGTTAGAGACTTGGAGCTACATTTTGCGGCATAGTCAACTCAACCCATTGCTCATTCTATTGTGGGAGATTGACGCCCCGAAGGTACGCCTGCGCTACGTGGCACGCCGTAAGAAATACTCCTGATGGAATTTTACCCCTGCGGATAGTTTTACGTGCGAAGACATGCCGACACACAGGCATTTTCTTTTTTCGCCTCCTTTTAAATCGAAGCCACCGAGGCCCGGATTGAACCCGCGTCCTTGCGAGCAGCGGCACGATGCCTTAGACGCTGATCCACCACGCCCGGTCCCCGTTGTTCATAAATATTAAATGTGGTAACGAATACTTAATGAAAGCTCTTTACTAGAACTTTAATAACAAAAATTTATGAATAATTAGAAATGTATGATTTGGCGCGGTAAAGTTTACATAGAATTATACGTGTAACAAAGCTTATTAATTCGAACTCGTGTTGGTTCCTCCACACACGATTCGAACTATGCACCACCACACCGCCGACTTGTCGCTTAAAAAAACAGCCAAAAAGAAATGCAACCTCTCTGTATACAGTATGCTGCTTCATCTCTAGAACAATAAGAGGAAGTGAGTTCTGAAACATTCTGAAACCACCAAGGTATGCATTTTGTAAGACGTATTCTTTCTTTGAAGAAGTGCTTCCGTTTGCGGTAGTTGATATTCCATAACTTTCATTTTGAGAGTCAAAACCCACGGACACAGAAGACGAGGACAAGCGCTACTTTCAACGATATTTTATTGAATCAGGGTGCAATAAACACCAGCAAAAAACAAGAGATACAGAAAAAGGTTACGATTATGCAGAGATTATAATAAAGAAATTACTTTGCACTGTCCAACCCGTGTCAGTCGTTACCACGACCAGTTCTTTTTTATAAGAACGCTGCCTCCTTATCCGACAATGCTATCGATGTTGCACTGACACACTCGATATCGCCTAGTTACATTCAGCTACCTCCACTCTCTCACGCGTGCGCTGATCAGAGTCTTCAAACAATATAACAGAGTTTCAAAAGTTCGGCGCACACGGGGGGAATTCACGGCAGTGAGTTAACAGGTTCCCATTCTTTCTTTTGTGTACGTTATTTTGATATTTGCATAACGTGGAGTTGACACACCGTGCCGTCTGTTGACACTAAATTTCATGGTTTTTCTGGAGACATAAAAGACTTCTAAGACTCCCTGCCACATGACCGGGTCCTCGAGTGTGTCGAAGAATAAATTTTTAAGTATGGTGTAGTAGCCTTTCAAAACGAAAGTGGAGTACCAATGCAAGAGTTCATCGACATATTGCCGATGTATCTGCAGTCCACATAGGTTTCCTGGAAACGGCAAAACCTTCATACAAAAAGAGAGTGCCTGTATATCGTCTTCTGTCACTCCAGTGGTAAGTGATCTTTTTGTTGGTCAGGACAACTGGGTGCTGGAGGTTAGATTGATGTCAACAAATGTCGTCAAAGTGCACACGTTCATGGATGATTTTTTCGTTGTCCTTTGTAGGGGTGCGTCTAGGTTTGAGAGATGTGCGGTTTACACTGCCAGTGATCCCTCGGTAGGCGCATTTTTTTTAAACGTAGAGTAGGCAGTTCGCAAGCGATAAAAGGTGTCGTTGGAAGACAGAGGTATCTGATAAGCCCTCTCATTTATGTTTGTTCGATATTCTGCAGGCTTCTTGAGTGATATGATGATGTTCAGAAGACGCCTGTAGTCGCGGGCGCGCATTACTGTATACGCCTGTACCCGCTGCTAGGAAACGATATATAAATGTTTGCGAGCGCTCACGACGCGACAAGATGTCCAAGCACTATACGTTTTTCGTGTGCTGATGTCCGAGTATAATGTTGCATTATCCATCTGACGTCTTCCGTAGACTGTTCATGACATTTACGCCACATTGGCTTAATCAGGGTAGTGGTCAATACCTGAGGTACGTTATTGGCATCCCGAACTTCGGGTTTTAAGGTGTGAGTGCTCCGGTAATTATGTAAGCATGCAAATACGATTTACATCATAGTGTACACACGTAGCAAGACCATCTGAGTAAAGGGTGCTTACGGAGACACTGCTGGTAAATTTTCGAGCCGTGGAATGGCAATAAACTAAATGTATTTGCGGGATTCGCTACGCCGAACTGTGACACACACGTAGCGCTATATGCAGACTGAATGTACCACACTAAGATAGCGTCAGGAACATTTACACTCTCGTACGTGTAGCACATTTGCGAACAGAGTGACTGTTCCACATGAGGGAGAGCTGGCCTGAGCCTCTCACGGCTGCTTTTGAAACGAGGCGCCAGATATTTCAATGGCGCCCCCACAGCACCACTCGAGGCCTATTAGGCTGCTGTAAATTGAAGTGGCTAATAACCCGAAATAGTATTTTCCACACTAAAACATAAAAAAATATTAGAATCAAAAATAAAAATGTCATGATAGATGGGTATTCTGTTTCGAAACTCCCGGGGCGCTGAAGCCAAACTTGAAAAAGTGTAATGTTCTCCAGCCGAAAACGACGGTTCAGATGGAAGAGATCATTCGAGAGAGCGCAGGAAACATGAAACTGCATTGAGCGCAGTAAGGCACAGCAAGAAACTGAAGATTGAAAGTTCCCTTTCAGGATCACCCGTCGAATCGCATCCAGGAAGAAACCACTTTCAACAACATCCTTACAAATGTTCCGCTTTGTAAGAGTGCGCTGGCCATTGATTTAATAGAAAATCACATTGAAACCATTAAGGATTTCGTCGGATGAAAAGTAACTGCTGAGACTGCTCTTTTTGGCTTCCTTTTACAGCAGAGCGCGTTTTATATCATTGATGAATAAACCTGGTCGAAAAATATTCGAGCACTGAGTGTGTCCGCAACGCCGCGTCCATTGCCCGAGTCCTTTGTGCTAGTCCTTCCAGAGCATATTGAATTTTGAAAGAAGTATGAGCTATTCTTAGCTCATGAGCGTGTTGCACCGTTGGATAGATATGTTCTATTCACCGATAGGGCCGAGTGGATTTCACGGCTTATTGCTTCAGGTATTTCAAAGTGAAAACTACATACATGCACTTCAAAGAAGTTTCACTTATATGCTTTAGGCGAAGTTTAAATCACACTTCGTAGTTTCGGTGGCGTGAACAAGATCTAAAATGACACTTTTTAAATTTATTACCACAGGGCGAGCGGTTTGAAGCAAATGAGATAGGCCATCGTCCTGCACTGGACCTAATTAGGTTGATTATGGTGATCATTATGATGATGGTGATGACTTTAGATTACTCTTTATGTGATAATACCAGGGGGCCTTGTAAGAAGTGTCTGCACAGCGGTGTAATTTAAAATTCGCCTGTATGACTACCCCGCAGTAGCGCAAAAAGTGGGAGCCGTACCAGGGGCTTAAATACGGTGTTTCTATTAGTGTACAGGGGGGGATTAAAAGAAATGCGAACAACGGAACGCACAGCCTCCGACGCATGCCGCACCGTCTGGCTGCACCGTCAGTAAACTGCGCGCATGCGTAGTTGTTTCGGAGAGTTTGAGAGTGTGGCCTACATTTATGGGGAATGCTTGTATCAAGAAGCGACGCCGGTCATTTATTTTGAGAGGCCTTTTCACGCTGTGTCCGCCACTGAGCAGGATGATCGTTGAATGGCACCTGCTATCTGCAATCAGCTTGCTGCGGGCTTGGCAAGCGAATGTAGTAGATAACAGTATGCCCAGTGGCGACAGATCATAAAAAGATGCCTCAAAATAAATGACTCGCGTCCCTTCTTGATCAAGCATTTCCTATAAATGTAGGCCACAGTCTCAAGCGCTCCGAAAGAACTACGCATGCGCGCAGTTTACTGACAGTGCTGCCAGGCGGTGCGCCATGCTTCGGAGGCTGTGTGCTCCCTTGTTCGTATTTCTTTTAATCCCCCCTGTACGCTCACAGCCGATATACTGCGCTATTTGGACGTTACGCCTAACTACTTTTTAGGTCAATGTAGTAATGTCTTTTGTTAAGGAAACTACGTGCAAGAAATTTCTTGTTATGAAAACTTGCATTGGGACTGGTTTTTCGCTTTTTCAAACTTGCTGGCGAAAGTTTTATAGGGGAACCGTAAAACTGCCCAGCCTTTATCCTTGAACGTACAGATATATATGTGTAAACAGGAAAAAATACCACCAGTGTTGAATGCAAGGAAGGCACAGGATGATAGGTTTGACTTACTCTTCTTTTCGAAATATATTACAAATATTAATATAAACTGAAATTTCTTATATCGTTAATAAATATAGTGGAAGAAAACGCGCATGTAGAGTATGGCGGAACTTAATACTTTTCATTACATATCGTATGCTTTCTGAATCCCGCTATTTGGGCAGGCTATTATTTGAGGTATTTCTTCTTAGCGCATCTGTACCTCACACTTCTGGGTGGAAGCGGGAATCGCTATCAGGTTTTTTTGGATAGCAGGGTTTTTTTCTTTTTAGGTTAAATGTACACAAACATGGAGACGTTTGAGTATGATTTGAAATCGCTTTGGCTTCAAAGGATATGTTGTTTGGCTAGGCTACTATAGCAGCACGTCATTTGGGAACTAAGTGAATGCAGCTGACATTACGGAATGAAACGGAGTGCTATAGGATGTCCGCAACTTCGTAACTTATATTGTTTCTTATGTGTGTAAAAAGCCGGAATTATGCTAACAACTGTGCTCATTTTACATTACTCCGTGCCGTACAACATTCCTGTCTGCAAGCGGCAGTGCAAAGACCATATTTATTGAGGACGTCATTAGCGGTGGTTACTTTGAACTAATATTTGCCGGGATGTGTATTGCGGTAGCAGTTATTTTGTATTTATTCGGAAATAAAAATTTGGGCTTTAAAAAATTCAGCAGCCCCTATGCTTTCTGTTAAGACGTTAATATACGCGCCTTAAACTTTTCTTTGTGTAATGGCGTAGGGTTCCCTGGAGGAGACTTGTGTAGCTGACTTTCTTGATGGAGAGTTGTTTGTTGCCAATTCGTTGATGTAACTAAACACGGAAAAAAAACACCAATCACATTAAAATATTTTCATTTCTGCTGTATAGTTCCCATTTTTTTCCTTCGGGCTCTTCTGGCTTTCTCTTAAGGTCGGGTATTCCTGGCAGCGGATACGCGCACCCGCTCCCCAACCAAAAAAGCCGTTGCAGGGAATTCGTACATTATACTCGGGTATACTATCCTTTCCTGTGAATAGGAAAATGGGGGGTGACTTGACTGGATGTTTACGAAATCTTATGGTTACTTCTACGAGCGGATGCGTTTTTAGCTTACACAGCCCAGCAACAGGCATTTTATGCTTAGTGTTATTGTGAGCTTTCAAAAAAAGCTATACCGCACTTCCTTGCGAAGATGCGAAGAATATAAAATAGAGTAACAAAATCAAATCTCAAAGCGGGATGGAATCTTCTTCATGTTGTTCTGATTAGAAGCCAGCCAATCTCTAAATGCGTAACAATGGAAAAAGGGGGTATTTTATGTCTTATCTAGTTCTGGTTTGATGCGAGGGATGCCAACTTTTCCCGGCATTTTTCGGTTACGCTAGTATTCCTTTGTTTTCCGCCGTGTATACGGCCGTGCGGTGGTGCCACCTGACAAAACGCAGCGACCACGGCTTTCGCGGCTGGCGCAATCACGAATACATGGCCTAGAAAATTTTTGTTGACTGCGCAGATTATCAAACAAATTCGCTATGTGTGACATTACGTACATTCGCTGGTTCTGCCACCTGTCTGAAATGCCAGCAATTTTCTAACCCCTTTTTTTTTTTTCAGAAGTAAACCCCTCACCACGTCATGCCATGTGAAAGTGGCTTATGGAGGCTTATCTTATCGGGTGTGCTCACGTATGAACAAGAGTTATTAAACAAGTTTCGTTAATGTGTATGCTTTTTCTCCGAAATAACAAATACAGCACCCACAAATCGCAACTCGAATTCACGATTACTTCTGCTGCAAAAAAATATTCTGAAATTCGGCAAGCATTTCCGGTCTGTTTGTTTCCTTCCGCTGTTAGTACAAAACTTCTATCCGGAATGATAAGTTCAATTCTATGTCTTGGAAACCTCCCGTAAATGTCTTCTTCAGGAGCCTTAGTGCCACATTACCGTATTTTTTAATATACGTGTTGCGACACAGAATTTAATTTTTACAGTGTACAATATTTGAGTTCTCTCTTCCAAGTTGGAACAATCCGACAATGCAAAAGGGAGCGCGTTCTAATGACAAACGTCCAGTCGAAGGATTTCAATAATTATTTCTGTAAAGGGCAGCGGTTTGTAAGATGTGTAACAGTATTTGCTGTGTACGGGTATTTGAATCTACCGCGATTTTTTTTTCTGAGAATTCATAATAACAATGCCACGTGGATGCATCAATCATGATCCGACGTGGTATGCATAATTCCGAAGTGAGACAATGGCGACTGCGGCACAACGGCGTTTCTTCAGCGGGCAAAGGGCCAATGTGAACATATCTGCTGGTAATTTGTAATAGCCTGCACAATACCCCGCATGCACCCCTCCACAGTTGATAATAATACACTTCCTTGTCGTCTTATGGAAATAAATGCGCAACAAGGTTGGCGGTCAACATTTATACCGAGCGCCAACTAAAAGCATTTCGCTTCAAGACGAAGAAACTGTAACAATATGCTTCCAAATCTTGTTCTTTATTGGAACCCTCATAAATATTATCGTACTATACTGCTACGAATGACACGTGTGGGCGGAAACCCATTGCCTCAATTTTTGTAGAAACGACATGTTAGTGTTTCTAAACGACTGATCAAAACGCCTTAAATTTATTTAGTGAGTGGTTAGATGAAACCAGAAATGTGCGCAGCCATCACAAGTGGTTCAAGGCATGCGAAAAACCAAAACCGGTGGCCCCTCTCTCTTCGACGTAGATGCTGCTGCTGCACCCAACATTTATTTCCGAACTAGCCGCTAAAACCGCGAACATAAATGTGATTTGAATTTGTTTGATGTGCCTGCTCATGTTTCTCAGCACCCCCGCAACTAACCCCATACTCTGGAAACTTTGGGGTGACGAATTGTTATATGGCCGGCTTCGCGGCATAATGGCCCTGGGTTCCATGTCCCGGACATCCGTAACGTCATTCTTGTTCAACGTTTTTTGGTGAGACAGATCGATAAAGCTCGGCCTAACCAAATCTGGTGTTAAAACATGGCAACATCCCCATTGCTGCACTGCGCAGCGCTGGCTACGGAACTTTTAGTTTCTTGCGCAATACTCCCGGATGAAAGTGCTCCGCAACAAGCAGCATTTAACTGCCTCGGCTTCATTTTTGCGGGCTTAGGCAGCTTATTGTGCAGCGAAAAAGGTAGTTTTTCAAAGGTTAATGGATTTTAAAGGTGGAATCTACAGCCAGTAGGTAGCTATTCGCAGTAGTGTTTGCGAATGTTTTAAAAAGCAGAATATCAAGCCTCCTCGCGCGCCCTATAAGAAAGCGGCATTGAGGCGTAAGAGGGGCTGGAAATTCCCCAAGGGGCATACCTGACATTGTAGTGTGCCATAGTATGGTACTTGAGTTTCTTTACCGTATGCTGGCCGCAGTGGACTATCCATTTA
This sequence comes from Haemaphysalis longicornis, assembly GCA_013339765.2. NCBI lineage: Eukaryota > Metazoa > Arthropoda > Arachnida > Ixodida > Ixodidae > Haemaphysalis > Haemaphysalis longicornis. The sequence continues at coordinate 132,511,051 of CM023452.1, read as the reverse complement.
AAAATCGGAACGGTAGATTCGGTGAGTAGAGGGTTGTAGTTGCAATTATTGAAAATATTTTCTATGTGGTAATTGTGCTTGAGCCGTCTTGCGTAAGCTGCCTTTTTTTTTTGGATAGTTTGCAATAAAAACAAACCAACAACTATCGCAAACACTGTTTTATTATAGTGTTTAATAAAAACTTTGCGTCATTCCCATTGCATTGCGTAACGTTTTCGCGTTTTGTATCAACAGTTGGTTATTGTGTATTTCTAAGAATATATCTACGGAGATACGTAAAACTTGACACACAGCTTTTATCATTTATGCCTGAGCAAAGCCGATATTGCAATTTTCATACTGCGTGTGGCCGCATACGTAAATCAATTTCTGGAGCTATTTATTGCGGAAACCCAGAAACGTTTTGTGAAGTTCCGGTACGGGTTTGTGTAGTCCTGTTTAATTGGCCGGTCAGCGCACATTTTGCGAATGTTGAAGCAGCAATTTGTTTCCTGTTAGGCAGAAAGCTGCTGATCGAACTGAAATGCATGTCTGATTGTTATGCAACATAAGTGCGGGGAACTACACCGGTGTTAAAAAGAAATGCTAAGCATTTGTTCTCTTTATTCCGCGAATGTGAAGGTTGACGCGGTGCGCACGCGTTGCTCCGGCTATAGAAGCTTGCAATATTGCCTTTCCGAATCACCCCTCCTACAACATACAGGCAATGCGTTTCGTTCCAGGCCTCTAACCCCTCAAGCTAGCTCATTTTAACAGCGCCGTTCGCTGACCTTAATGCCGTTTGTGCCCATTGGTACCAAAATTTTGCCACCGTCACTATCAGCCCACCAGTCTTCCGCCTACGCCGCCCGGAAGTGCGATCACAAGCCTGTTTACAACGCGTCCAAACAGTGACGGAGGCGCCGAAATGGCGGATAAAGCGCACATTCGGCAGAGGTGGCCCTGCGAACGTATTGCCGGTAGAATGCTAGGCCTGGCGGGCTACTTTCCGAATCTTTTTACTGCAAAGCAGTGTATGGCTATCCCCGCTCTCCCCCCCACCGTAGTTTTCATTTCGGTAACGCAGATTTACTCGGCGCCATTCCGGGGCTCCCCCTCGCACCACCGACCCCTCTATTAAAATGCTGAACCCTGCGATTATTCCCCTCGACACCAATGATGCCTCTTGCACAAGTTGCATAGTCGGCTGGCACCACTGGCACCACCGACGCCGCTTCAATATCCATCTCGACCACTTATTCCCCGCCGCTGCAGGTTGAAATCAGCTTGCCCCGTTAAAACGCCGGCCTGAGCACAAGATTCTTCTTTAGCTTGAAAGCCATTCCGACCAGCATTATCGCGTCGGCGGCCCTCTTTCACCAGCCGGTCATAGTTCTTCGGGCGGAATGACATTAATAGACCAAAGTCTGGTCGCATAAAGAGTGTTTCTCTGTCCATTCAACAGTGTATTTAACTCCTACTTAGGCACCTAGCATCCGTTGCCGGATTAGGCGTGCACCGCTTGAGGGTGAAGAGACTGGTGGCGGGCATGCACGCACAGCAGGACTTAATGCCTCTACGGATGGCATACTCGTTGTGGTGGTGGAAGATTTAAACGTGGAAATCTCATGGCTTAATGCGCCCAGTCAGCTGTCCTCCGCAAGCGAGCATTTAGGGTCTTGGTTGGTGTGTTGCACTGCGAATGAGAGGCGTACGACTGGGCAGCGAAACAAACACGCAGGTGTGTGTCCACTCGTATAGGATTAACCTGACGACGTGTACACTCGCTATGGAACGGGCGCATGCCGCTCGCTCGCAGGAAGAAGAGCGGAAACAAAAGAAGTATCGGCCGGATCGGAAACATGAATTGGCGCTAAAACCACGGAAAGCCGCTGCTTCCGCCGTTTCCACCTTAAGTTCCAGCTGGTCGTGTAGCTGGGATTCCTCCCGGATGAGCAGCAACTGCGACGCTTGGAACGCGGAAATGCGTCAATACAATTAGTTCACTTTAAAGGGATTCCTGAGCCACGTTTTCTACGGTATCTTTCAATTATAAACGGCCGCACATGACCGGCTGCCGGTTTATGCGTTTAGGAGTTGGAAGAGAAGGGGGATAGAGGAGGGGGGTCGGGAAAGCGCAGATATAGGTTTCATGCCCTTTCTGATTGTGTTGGCGTGAGGTTGTGTTGGCCCGTTGTGTTGGCGTGAGGTTCAACGTGGCCGTCAAACTGTCCCATGCGACCGGTCCGGTGTCATCCGTGGCAGAGTGGATTGGGCTAGGGTGTTTACAAACCGTGAAATGACTGCGACGCGGGAGTGAAACAGGCAGCTGTGCTTTTGTCCGCTAGTTTAAAACTCGGGTCTTTTCGAAATTTCATTCAGGTTATTGGCAAGTAAGTATGCTCAGTCGTAAATAACAAACCACGTATTTTGTTTCGTGCACTCTGTGTAGGAGCGCTGCTTTCCAGGTAACCCTTCTTCACAGAGTAGAAGGGCACTACACTTTTTCTCACCCTTCGCGTCCGTGGTAAATGGCGGTAACTTTGCCGATATTATTTTAGTTTTGCGACGGAAGAGTGACGTCGCCACCCCGGAAGTAACTTAGATCAGCAACATAGATAAACCGGTGTCGCGTGATTGGTCACAGAAACAGAAAAGGAAAGATTAGAATTTGCCATTGCCCTCATTTGCACATGAGAGCTTGCTGTATTAAGACTTGAATCAGCTACCCTTTAAGCGTATAGGCGGAAGAGTTTTCAAGTAATATTCCGCAGCCACATGAACCAGTTCGTCGCGGTTTCTGACCATTAAAAGAGAGCTAAGTGGCCTCAACCTAAGCAGACAAGGTACTTTTATGTTATGGATTTTCTTCCTAATTAAACTATTTCACACGGCGTGTTGAAAATAACGGGCCATAGAACTATGAGTGATAGGAGTAGCACTCTAAGGACTGGGAACGAGGTCCCTGGATCAGGAAACATATTTGAGTAGATGTAATCATAGTTCTGGTAAAGAAAGAGAAATGGCCTTGTGCTTGCCATGTAGTGAGATGAACCGACAACAGGTTGACAATTATTGTAACAGAGTGGATGCCACGACGTGGGTCTAGAAGGAGAATGCCAATAACACGATGACGTGATGAAATTGGTGAATTCACTATACTACGGTAGACTCGAGCGGCAAAGGGCATGAGTTGTTGGAATTTATTGCGGGGGTCCTTAGTCATGTAGTGCACCTGAATGATGCTTGTAAATAGTGAGTTAAAAATTTATATCAGCGGTTTTGGATTTTTTGAAACCCACTGTCTCGTCTGGGTGAAAGACTCGACAGTCGCGCTTGCCGAGTGGCGTACTAAGACGTCGACCAAAACGACTAGCTCACTCTGGCCTTGCTCTATATAAGGTCTTTTTAATGCCATGCCGCGGACGTCAGCCACGACACAGCAACGACAGTAACACTAAACTTTGTGTCCATCAATGATCAGCTACAACAGCTTCGCCTTTCCGACTTGAGCGTGAGTGCAAGTTTCCCTAAATTTATTCTTTAACACATAAAATTGCATGATGCCATGTGCATAATTTAGCGAAAATTGCATAAGGCGAATTGAAACTGCGTAAAAAAGCGCTTTTTGTGTGAACAAAATTAGTATTTCAAAATATTCGTCATGATAGGGCTAAACTTGAGTGCGCGTAAGGGCCCACTTGCATGCTTTTTACTGCATCTACCCAGTGAAGTAGCACTTGGGTATGTACGCGTCGTCTGCCTCAGCTTTTTTTTTCTGGTCGTATGCAGGGTTGTTTCGAAATAGGATTTCTGTTGTCAATTCGCGTGACGTTTGTTCTCACACTTTTATTTACGAATATTCTATTATACATAAAAAAACAATATTAATAATATGCGTGTCCTACTGGATTCCTCGGCGCATTTTCAGCCAATTGCTTGCTTGGAATGAAAGAAACGGAGCCGGATGTATTTTATTGTATACATCAGGCGTTGAGGGCACCATTACGGGTTCATGTATAGTCCACGCATTCCGCTACTGCAAGGCCAGCGATAACAAGCTTGCCAATTGGCAAATGCTTTCGCTCATGCCTTACTTCGTATTTGAAAAAAAAGGGATTGTTTTGGGGCTGCAAGTATACAGGGCCAATATGCTCAATACCTTTTTTTATAATAAATGGATGTTTTTCTGATGACATGTGTGCTAACAAAGTGGAAAGTTGGTTGCTATGGTATTGCTCAGGAGAATTTTCAGCAAAGTCCCAAATGTTAGGTATTTCACTGGCTGCTTCACATGCTGAGCTGTGTTCTGTGTAAAACCTGAGGTAACTTTGAAAAATTCACCACGTTGTCGCTTACAAGTAAATAATGTGTCTTTTACGTAATGCGTCAGTTATTAGTTTTTGTTTGTTAACAAAATATAGCATAATAATACATTGCTGTGCTTAATTTTTTGATGATTGTATTAAATTTACGCTAAGCAAATGCAAAAAAGTTTAATTTTTTTTTTTGTATTCTGCTTTGTCCTCTATAGGAAGTGCCAGCAAAAAATAACAGGCTTTTAGCTCTCGCAGAGTTTGCTTTCATCTCTTAGGGTTTCCCTCATACAGTATGTAAAATGCTTGCCTCAAAGTGTAGTGCGGTGTTTGGTGTGAAAAGATATGTCGCGAAATAGTTGTGCAGCTGCTCTTTTAATGGTACTATGCAGACAAAATGCAACTTTGGTTCATTCGAAACATTGCCTTCACCATGCTTTCAACGCAAACGCTGATGAAATAAGCGATGTAGTCCATGAAAAATCCCCAGCCATCTTCCCTAACGGGAAACCTGGGCAGAGGCGAAGCATTGTTTTCTTGGCGCCTTGTCGTTTTTTCCAACAAAGATGAAGCTGTTGTCGGTGAGTAGGTATGCAGCTTTCGTGTACACGTCTCTGCTCTTTGGAGCCCGAAGCTCTGTAGTGCTAGGCCTGAACGAGTCTCCCGGTGTTTTAGTACCGTGACTACAAGGCGACGATTACGACAACAACGACGAAAGGAGAGTCCAACAGCCCCAAAACTCAAGGTGCTTGGCGCCATAAAACGTTCCACCTTGACCCCCTAAATCCCCGTCCGTTTGCGCTTTTTCTTTGTAGTAATCGCTATCGATGTAGGCACTAGGTCTGAATACCCTAAAAAGGGCGCATCATAGGCAGTCAGCCACGCCTCCCAGAATTACACCCCTTGCCTCTGTTGCCCCTTTTTATTTTCGTGGTTTCTCTGTCACCCCCCCCCCCCATTGAACCTTTTGATGTAAGTATGCGCTATATATTTGCTTACCTCGCACATGATGTTGATGCTAATAAAGAGGCTGCTCGCATGGGCACGGGGGGCACGGGTACAGCTCGCTCCTTGTGCTCGTGGCAGTGGCCCGTGTTCTGTCCCAGGAATCGGGCTACTGGCTGTGTGGCTAGTTTTCTCCGCTGCTATTCGTGACAATCGGACGCCGAAACCCCGGATTCGAGGCACGAGTGGACCTGGCTTTGAGAGCGCAGCCGATGCGAGGCTCGAAAGGCCTCGAACGTTCGCGCTACTTCTTCCAGGAGGCCTTGCCCTCGACCGCTGCCAATATTCACTCGTGCCCCAGCCGACCCTTGCTTTGCAACACCACCCCTTCCATTGAAATACCTGAAGCTACGTCGCAGGCTCCTGCGAGAGAAAATCACAGGGCTGATTGTTGAAATCGAAGCCCTTCTCCGGGCCCTTCTCCAGAACCGACCGTATTTACCACTTTCACGACAAGCCGACCGAGATGCGCGCCCTCGACGCTGCAATAAAGGAAACATGACCATGGACAAGTTAAAGGAAGACGTTTCCGTATCCCAGCACTTCGTCGGCAAAATGCGCTCGCGTCAAATTTGTGTGCTGCTCCACCCAGTTGGCAAAGCCGCTATGAATTCAGCCGCCGGTGACTGACTACGTCCGAAACAGCTGGAGGAGTGACAATCAAGACGCCATGGCTTTTCATCGTGCCTCAAAAAAACCACTTCGTCTCTCTTTGTGCGGTTCAAACTGAGACACGCCCACAGCTCGCGCATACCCTGCGCGACGAACACGCCGCCAACATAAGTGCATCCATTTGCATGGCACAAGGTGACTCGGCTGTCAACGCCACTCACGGTGAGTCCCCTGTAGCGAGACCGTGAGTTAAATTTCGCCTACCCATCTTCTTGGTCAATGATGAAGACGAAATAATAAGGTAATTTTGATGCTCGAGTTGAGAGGACGATCTCGACTCGTTCGGATGACCGACTTCTGATGCTTGAAGCTGGTGAGATATAAACACTGCCTTTGTTGCTGGATATTAGGTTTATTTATACAATTTACATTACTCCAAGTATTTACATCAGGATGGAATGGCGGTTACATTGGCACTCTGCTCACAGCATCCTGTACGGCCAAGATCTATACTGAACTAGATCCACTAGACTGACTGACCGACCCCGGACAGAACCCGACTGTGATGCAGGTTGTTTTTCTGGATGAGGAGGTTAACATTTACCGGGCGGACAAGAGTAGAGACGATCTGGCTACGGACAAGGACCAAGGTATATTGACGGAACAAATTACAAAATAACGTGCACAAACGAAATCCAGCTAATCTAATGACAACAGTCCTATGGTAGCAAAGTCCCCTGCGAGAAGTCCCACTCCAAATTGTTCGCGCTCACGTGTAGGTCACAGTTGGTGGGTTGACTCGGTGCGCAAGGCTCGGTGCGCTGGGCTCGGTGCCCTTGTCGATGCCGGTGCTGTGCCCGATGAACAACACGTCGTATTCGGCCCGGGTGTTCCGTGGACAGACTCGACTGGAAGAGACCAGGTGTTGCTCGGTCTGAAGATCTCCTGGGCGTTGACGCCCAGCTGAGAGCTTCCAGGAGGAATGTGCGGCTCCGTGACGAAGACCCCCTAGGCGTTCTCGCCCAGCCGAGAGCTTCTGGAACCACCTGCTTCCTGCCTCCAGCGCTAGCCACCTCTTCTTCCTCCTCTTTCCCTCTCGCACCCTTCTTCCGCCTCCGCCCACACCTCGTCTTCCTCGCTTCCACTTGCCGACCCCTGTCCGGTGAGCAGCGCCTCCTCACAATTGCCCCCATCGAAAGAAGTGTTTTGGGGAAAAAACACTTCCGGTGAAAAGTCCGTCGATGGTCACTGTGGAATGTCCATTCAGCTTACACGCAAGGCACCACGTACCACCGCTACCACCAGAACACTTTCACGTCATATTGTAACACTTCCAAAACACTGCATAACAATGAATCCAAGCAGCGCACAATCAAACTCAAATAATACAAGTACTTATAATACAACTGCATCTCCTAAGTCACGGCTTACACAAACCACCCAAAATAAGTAGTGACTAATAGAACCAGAATTATTCCAACCAAACTAAGAAGTTACGGACGTTTTAAACAATACCAAACAATAATTAAACTACCACCGCGCAAAACCATCCAGCACTGTATACGGGCGGCCGTCGTTCAAGATTGCTCGAGTAGCCCGCACACAGTTAACAGAGCACAACCTATGAACCTAACATACATGCTACAAGTTTTCTTTCCTAAAAGATTGTTCAGAACAGTTTATTTCCTCTAGGCATCCCATTTCAAGCCAAGTCGGATACATGTCTTCAATCTGGTTTGTTCACACGTCACTTCATCTTCACCTTCTTCCGGCGCGTCCACTCCGCACCCTTAGGAATGCGATCCCTTTTCTTCTGAGAGCGAGCTCTTCTGGAGCAGCTAAGGCACGAAGCCTGGCTCCACGGTTCCGCAAGAAACCGGCGCTTTACTAGCTCGTCCACTACCTTTCGCGCGTGAGCGATTCTTCGAGCCCACTTGTAAGCGCGCACGCGGCGGGACAATCCAGGTAGTAGTTCACCAGTTTGCGTTTTCTTACCTCCCCGACAGTGCGGATAATTATTCTTTCCTGTTATCTGGAACCGTCGCCTGCATGTCTGTTTCTTTCTGCGCGCTACTGGAACGAATCGCTTCTTTGGCCTGGACTCAGGTCGACTCTCGCAGGTATCAACAACACGATGCTTTGACCACTTGACCTCCATGTTCTCCGCAGGCTTGCTGGAGGGTGCACACTTATGCTCAAAAAAAGTTGTTACAGCTTGTTCCCTCTGATCTTGCAAAAGCTTTTTACCGGGCCCCACGAGCTCGTGCAGTGAGTCCCGCTCTTTTTTTCGAAGCTCTTTATCTACCCCCAAAAGCTTCCCTGCACGCTGCAAGGATACCTCCATGCCACACTCAACACGTGCACCGTTTCGTGCCTGGAACAAGTCTTTCACCTGTACGTGTGGCAGTTGGGACTCTGTTCTTTTTTCTTCCTTTCCGCACGCGGCCTCATCACTGCCACTGATCCGCATGCCCTCTGTCGCACGTGCGTGGAGTTCCAAACTCTTTTTCCATCCTTTTTCCATCCTCTCTGTCTGCAATTTTGAGATCTAAAGCTAGAGTCGCGCGCTTGTTCTCTTGCAGCTGTATTTCACGATCTAGCTCGTCGCGTTTGAGCTCAAGCCTGCAAATTTCGGCTTGCCTCGCGAGCGCTCTTTCTTGTCTCGCATCCTGTCTTTCCTGTCTTTTCTTTTCCATCTCTCTCTCGACCCATTCCTTCAGCTCACTGCCCACCAGGCCTAACTCTTTTCCCACTGCGAGCAATTTGTCCATGTTCATTCCGGCGCCAAGTGCTCTGCTCTCCGCCGCGAAAATTCCCTCCTCGACTCTCTGGAAGTTACGCAGAGAGTCCTGTCGCGGACGCCATTTTTGTGATGCAGGTTGTTTTTCTGGATGAGGAGGTTAAAATTTACCGGGCGGACAAGAGTAGAGACGATCTGGCTACGGACAAGGACCAAATTATATTGACGGGACAAATTACAAAATAACGTGCACAAATGAACATCCAGCTAATCTAATGACAACAGTCCTATGGTAACAAAGTCCCCTGCGAGAAGTCCCACTCCAAATTGTTCGCGCTCACGTGTAGGTCACAGTTGGTGGGTTGACTCGGTGCGCAAGGCTCGGTGCGCTGGGCTCGGTGCCCTTGTCGATGCCGGTGCTGTGCCCGATGAACAACACGTCGTATTCGGCCCGGGTGTTCCGTGGACAGACTCGACTGGAAGAGACCAGGTGTTGCTCGGTCTGAAGATCTCCTGGGCGTTGACGCCCAGCTGAGAGCTTCCAGGAGGAATGTGCGGCTCCGTGACGAAGACCCCCTAGGCGTTCTCGCCCAGCCGAGAGCTTCTGGAACCACCTGCTTCCTGCCTCCAGCGCTAGCCACCTCTTCTTCCTCCTCTTTCCTTCTCGCGCCCTTCTTCCGCCTCCGCCCACACCTCGTCTTCCTCGCTTCCACCTGCCGACCACCTGTCCGGTGAGCAGCGCCTCCTCACACCGACACTCTGATTTTGATCCCAAAAAACACGCCTCTAAAAGCGCCGTTCAGAAAAGAGGGAAAACCCTTTTCAACATGATTCATATTCAGCACAGATTTGCCACAAGAACCAACATATATTACACATGTCACCACCTGCGGTCGCATGACCCAACACTCTCTCTCATGCAACTCCTAGTACGTTTCCCGCGTAGGTTAATGCAACCGACAAGCAAATACAAGATATCTGCTACCAAAAGTCCCTAACCACGTGCAGTAGTCGCACCTTTACATTAAGCGGGCGGCACCTGCTCAAAGCCAAAGCCGAACGCTTAGAGCAGTCTTCGCGTGGCTAAAACCTTAGTGTCCTCGCCTTGTCTCCCCGTATTTGTCCGCGCGTGCTCGCCGGCACTGTTAGGGAGTCGTGAATAATCTCCTCCCCAGAATAACGGACGCCGCTGCCCGCCGCCTGACCAGCGGTGAGATCTGTTCTAATCCCAGGCGAGCATTCTCGGGGCCGATAACCCATAAACGAACAGCATCTACGCCTGCTTCGCAAAACCTCAAAGACCACGCCACTCTCCTTTTCGACACGAGAGACGGCATCCCTTCCCTTCCCGTCAGCTCGCGTACCTTGACGACGACCGAGCCACCCCTCAATCTCAGGAAGCCATAACAGCGGCGTGCGCGTTAACTGTTAAATGTTCTGTTAAACTGTTAAAACTGTTTTCACTGCTGCGCACCCATCCGCCATTCACTGAGACCTCCCAGTCGAGCTAACGGCATACAAACACAACAACGATACTCGGGCTAAGCGCCCCCCTCTTTTGCCACACAAAAGGAAGGAACAGAAAGCATGCGCTGAGGGGCCCGCAACTTCACGTCCCTGCGGTAGCATGAAAGGAACGCGGCATGACAGCTACAAGCGAAGGCAATGCCGATACATGAGCCACCTGCGCCTTTCATTAAATAAATGAGGAGCCCGAACTTAACACGGTGTACAATGGACGCAGAGAACCTCACCCAGGTTCAAATGACTGTCCCGATCTTACCTCCAAGTACAAGCCTCACCGTGTTCCTCGACAGTGAGATCATGCTGGTTTTGAGTGGCAAGAATGAGACGCAGAGTGACGATGAGGCCCACACGTTCCTGTCGTCCTCTTCTGGAACCGATGACCATGTCTTCACCCCTTCCCGTGAGGGATATCCGAGAACGCAAAAGACTAAGGAGCTTAGTGGCACTGTGTAGAGCAAGAACAGCGGGCTTCCTTGCCAGCCCAAATGTGATCGCCTGGTCACACGACTCTCAGCATGCACTTACGTGACGATCCTTGGGGTAAGGAAACCGCCCATTTGAAGTCGCGACGGGATGAGGTGAATCGAAGCCACGGATATTGTCGCGCTAAGCGACGGAGTAAAATAGCCACACAGCCAGTCGCCCGGTTCCTGGTGCAGAACACGAGCCAATGCCACGAGCGGGCGGAGCGCGCTATAACCGTGCCTTCGTGACCATGCGAGCCACCTCCTAATTATCATCAACACAGGATACGCACCAAGTGAGAATGAACATTTTGAAGAAAAAGCGAGATAGAAATCTCAGCCGTAAGAAGGAGTGTATTGCGTGTGCACTGCAAGGGCACGTAGGAGGATATGAAGCCTGGCGCACCTGCATTCCGCTGAACTCTTCGTTCCTTTCATTTTGTGTGATCTGTGGTTTCATATTTTTATCAGTTAGTGTTATGCTCGCTCCTCATCTAACTCTACCCAAATCGTCCATACTCGCTTATTCCTTTTTTTATGGAGCTGCAGTATCGATGGGGGATATTCATTAGCATTCATCAGCATTGATATTGCATTCATCATCTTCGCTTAGTGGAGGTAGAGGGAGCCTGGAGTGTCCGGGGAAAACGAATGAAGGTAAGGGCAGCGAAGCGTGTTGGAGCAATACTTTAAGGACCTGCTCGATTTGAAAGAAAGGCGTGCATCTCCTGTCTAAGAAGTACGACTTCTAAGGTCATTCAAAGGACACCTTAGCATTAGCTCATGCGTCTCGAAAAGTTTTCCTGTTCTTTCTGTCTTGCTTTTCTACATTTCCTGACAGGAATGCTAGGGTGTTTAGTCTTCGATGGCTTTCATTTTTGTTTTTGTTTTTAATAGCGAAGCTGTTGTTGCGGGTCGTACTGTGTGTGGGGGGTCCTCAAAATGCTCGGTCTGATTTACTCTTCCCGTTTGCCACGCAAGTGATCACGCGCATTACAAGGATCGCCCTGCTTTGCCCAAACTTACGCAAGGCGCTCTCAAAACACACCAATAGAACAGTTCACGTGAGTCCGCGCCTAAAGGGAGGAGCACGAGACAGCTCGCGCTATAGATGCCCTGCTCGCGATGCCGGTTGACGATTCTTCCAGCGCATACTGACGCCTTCCACATTAGTATAAATATGAGAGCCGGTGGACAAAGCTATCCTGGCCTCAGTCATGCATGATGAAGACGACGATATAGATGGATATGACGGTGTCTCTTGGAAAGCCACGACAGAACATGTATAGAAACCATTTTGAACCTAATGCAATGCGTGGCGGTGTGTTCTTATAGCTTGCATAAAAAGAAATCCTCCAGCTTCTCTATGGTTTAAGCCCTGCGCGACATAGTGGAAGCTTCACGAATTTTTTTCTTATGATGCCTTTCGATCGACATCAGCATTCTGTCTTGTTAGTCAGCTGCACCACATTTCACTAGCGATGTGCCTTGCATCTCTGCTTTCATGCCTGTTTTAGTTCCTGCAATATGTTCGTACTTTGCGTTTTCCTCTTCCTACCCTTATTCCTTTTCTGAGGTGTTTTCCCGTTACGCTGTCTTAAGTGATCAGCGGCCCTCTGGGAATAATTCACTGTGCACGCAACTACAAATGGCTTAGGGCAACCTTAAACATAAAGCCACCGAAGCACCTTACGCGAGCAAAGTTGTCTCCAGATGGGGCCGCCAGTGAAGAATAGAATAGAATAGAATAGAATATGCTTTTATTCCAAGAAAAGATACATAACAAAACTTTGAATGACGCATCTGGGTGCTTAGCCGACAAGGCTAGTGCGGACCCATTACAAAATGGTGTTGGTACATAATCCCTTTTGGATAGCTAAGATAACAAACAATAATAAAAGCAGGATAGCTTAGAATTACAAACAAATATTACTCTATGGGTTAGGAGAAGTATAACACTCGGACAAAAGATATATCTTTAATGATAGTGCAAAATTTGGCACAGACTTAATATCCAAAGGTAACTGGTTCCATACTTTGGACCCAATAAAAGATATTAGACGACGACCATATACATGATACACTTTTGACAAATTGAGGTTATTATGGCACGCATGTCGCGTATCCCGCTGAGGCAATAAAAAAACTGATGACGGGTAAGGTGTATTCAGAGTCAGAACTCTGTTAACAAGAAGGGCCGTTTTATAGTCACGAACTAGATTAAAAGGCATTATGCTAAGTTCGTCAAAAATTGGTGCGGAGGGTGAAGTCCTTGAAGCTGATGCCATGATTCTTAAGGCTCTTTTTTGAAGAATGTTTATGTGTCCTGGATATGATGCATAGGTGAATCCCCATGACTCTATACAATAGGTTAAGTGACAATGAAAAACACTAAAATAGATTATACGTAAGGTTTCTTTATTAAAATGTTTTCTTGCTATAATTAGCGCGTAACATCCGTAAGCTAGTTTCCGACCTAATTCTTCTATATATGTGGTGCCCAATGAAGTGAAGAGTCTAGAGTTATTCCCAAATATTTGTACTGGTCAACCTGGCCGATTTTTATCCGTCCAATTTTTTAAGGAACACACTTTCGCCCCTTTTTTACGGTTCGAGGAGAACAAAATAAATTTTGTTTTTGTAATAGTTAACAAGAGCTTGTTGGCACTGAACCAATTAAGTGTATTCTGTAGTTCGTTATTTCCGAGTGACTGAATTTCAGTAACTGACGGATGTGTAATAATGAGAGCGGTGTCATCTGCATATAAGACGGCTTGCGCTTTATACAGGGAATTAGGGTAATCATTAATGAAGAGGGAAAAGAGTATTGGTCCTAAAACAGAGCCCTGTGGTAGTCCATTGGTTACTTGTTTCACTGACGATTTGTTTAGAGCTATCTGCACAAATTGTTGGCGATTAGTTAAGTAGCGTTTGAAAAATTTTATGGCTGGCCCTCGAAACCCATAGCGTTCTAATTTAGTGAGGAGAATTTCATGATTTACAGAGTCAAATGCTTTTTTATATCAAAAATATGCCTAAAGCGAATTTATTGTTGTTAAGGGCATTGTAAATTACTTCTGTGACTGAGTGCACGGCCGTTGCTGTAGAATAAGTTTTGCGAAACCCGTGTTGATTTTGGTTCAAAATAGTATATTTTTGAATATAACTTATCATTCTCTTAGCTATTAATTTTTCAAACAGGATGTTTATGCCTGACAATATTGTTATGGGACGGTAATTTGTGATGTTATTCGGGTCATCTGCTTTAAATATTGGTGTTACCCTCCCAGTTTTAAGTGCTTCCAGGTAAGTTCCTGTTATAAAGGATTGGTTAAAAATTCTTTTTAAAGGATGGCATAATACATCAATATTTTCTTTTAGTACATGCACTGTAATTTCATCAGGGCCGACTGCTTTATTTCCTGGCATCTGTTTTGTTATTTGTATAATTTCCTTCGTTGTAATTTCTTCGAAAGCAAAACTATTTCGAATTGGAGCGGGCAAAATTGGGTTATGGTGTCCGTCATTATTATTCGACGAAAACTGGTTCCCGACATTGATGAAAAATTCGTTAAACATCTCAAGTAGACGTGAAGTGTCACAGCCTAAAATGTCTAAATCGGGCAATTTAATACAAGGTTGTTGCTTTTTCGTCATATAGTTAATTATTCGCCAGATCTCTTTCGAGTTCCCGTTTGCTTTTAGAATGAGGTTGCTATAATATTGTTTTTTACGCTTGCGCATAAGCGCAAGTGATATGTTGCGCGCAATCCTGTACTGCTCTTTGTAATAAGCGTTATTCTTGTGCTTCTTCATTTTGTTACACCAGTGCTCTTTGTTCCTGATAACTTTTAGAATAGAGTCGGTCATCCAGGGGAAGATTGGGTTTGTGAAGTACTCTACTCTTCGAGAAGTGAATTGCCTCTTTACGCAGCTTGATTCTAACATTGCGAAAAAACTGTTGTAAGCCTTGTCGACGTCGCTACCGTAAGTTGCGGTGAAGTCTTTTTCCTGCAGGTGCTGTTTCGTTTTTGCGTAGTCCCACCTCCGCAAATTAAGTCCCGCAAATTAAGTACTGAGGATACACTTTAGGGGTATAGTTTACAAGGCCTTCAGCAATAATTATAGTATTAGGAATGTTTTGGTCGATATTTTAACATGAACCCATTGATTATATGGGCCCATCGCCCTTTGGCTAAAAGTCGGGTTCATGCTAAAAGCAGCTTTTCCGGCAGTCTTACAAAAATACCTTACATCGGTACACTATGAATATATTCGTGATATACGGAGATACATGCAGGGTGTGGTGTACATGTACAGTGCCTGGTACAAGACTACTGCCTAACGCCATTACGCTTGCTGGGGGGGGGGGGTATTTGCTGCACAACCAATGGAATCACAAAAACACACTTATTGTGGGGTGGAGGAAGCTTAGTAGCACCAATACGGGCAAGTTTCGAGAACGCAAATAGAACGCAACTTTAAAAAATCAACTCCCCACTGTTGAAACGACAACGTTGGAAGAGGTTTCCGAAATCAAGTCCAACACCAAACGAACACACCCAAAAGAGAGCGGACTGCACTCGATTGGACTCTCTAGTGCTTTACTGAAACGGACATTCCATTGCTGTCCCTACCGTGCAACCATCATCGGGGTTAGACGGATGCAATTTGTGTTTAATTCTGCACGTCCACTCACTCTTCTCCAAATGGAAACTCATTTAATCGAGCCTGAAAAGCGCAACTGGGTATATGCCGGCTTCATAACGCCAGTGACGCAGGTTCTTACAACCATGCCAAACGGTTGAATGTTTTTGCGGTTCACCCAGGATCATCATACTCTTCAGAGGGAGTTGACTTTACCCCCAGGCGTTTTGGGCACACTACAATCAACACCAGTCAGCTCCTG
Source organism: Haemaphysalis longicornis (assembly GCA_013339765.2). Classification (NCBI taxonomy): domain Eukaryota; kingdom Metazoa; phylum Arthropoda; class Arachnida; order Ixodida; family Ixodidae; genus Haemaphysalis; species Haemaphysalis longicornis. The sequence continues at coordinate 132,495,499 of CM023452.1, read as the reverse complement.
CAAGCTCTGCTTTGAAGCGTTCGTTTAAGTTAACCGCCGTCTATTATGAGTTAGTCCGGCTAAGCACACACGCGCGCTCTAGCATGTGTGCACCGGCACTGCTTGTTAATGTTTCGGGGATCATTGCGCCACATTTTGCAGGCTCTTCTGTTTTACATGAAGGAAGAAAAGCAGCAAAATTTTAGTATTTCGAAGGGAGGATACTATGAAATTGTTGCCAACCAGACATATGAATTCTTCAATCTGTGACCTTCACTCGACTGGCAGGTATGCGGGCGGGCGTACAGGAGGGTGGCCACAGAAGCTCCGCGTGTGAATTCTCTTTCTCCTCTGTCTTCTCCTCCTCCACCGCGTCTTTGACTTTGCTGCCATCCAGACATATGGATCCAGGCATATGATACAAATTCCTGTTCCGTTGTGTAATGAAAGCAAAATAAATGAAAATGGGAACAAAAACCTGCACCAGCAAAGCTATCACAGGTTAAAGCCAATTAGAGAAATAAATGAACTGGGAGGTATGCTCCAATGTGAATTTCAAGTAAAGCCAATTTGGTAGAAAAGCAAAGAAAAGCGAGGCTCTTGCAACTCGCGACAGAAGACAACACAACCCAGTCCCATCAGAAAGTGAAAAAGGTTTACAGCTCTAATACAGTAACGGCAAGGAGTAAATTATTATAACGTTATCAAAGATGACTCTGAAAGTATAAGAACTTGCATGACATATTTCCTGGCGATATTGTGAAAATTACCACAGCTACGCCCGCAAAATTTAGAGCAGGATGTTGAATTTCCTGTGGGAAAGCTGTGGCGGGAAGCGCCACGCGCCTTGCAGCTCAACCAGCCCATCCGCAGTGCCTCTGATGCTGTTTGTGGCAGGATGTCCCCAGGGATGCCAACCAAAGAATCCATCACGAGTAGTAGCAGACATATCCAGTTCTCCTCGAGACTCTTCGAAGCACCCACAGACTAACGTGCGAGTACCGATTTCCCAGAGGTCGCCTAACTTTTGCCTTTACTGTGACGCAAATATTTCAGCAAGCCAGTATTGAGGAGTAGCGACAGGTGGCCCAACGACACGCCCGCGGCTCAAGCGCTTGCTAAGACGCAAGTATCTCGTGTAACCTATTACTCACTTCTCACAAACGTCCATTGTAAACGGTTTATACATCTTGTGGAGGAGCGATGCGAAGCAGATATATCCAGTTCTCCTCGAGACTCTTCGAAGCACCCACAGCCTAACGTGCGAGTACCGATTTCCCAGAGGTCGCCTAACTTTTGCCCTCACTGTGACGCAAATATTTCAGCAAGCCAGTATTGAGGAGTAGCGACAGGTGGCCCAACGACACGCCCGCGGCTCAAGCGCTTGCTAAGGTATAATTCCAATAAGGGTTATCCGGACTAGGCCTCCCTTATTAGAGATCGCGAAGTTCCCGACGGCCGGCTATGGCCGTGACTGCTTGTAAGAGAACTCCCGATCTACTCGTTCTCCACGCGAACCGCCAATTAGGAACCTCATATATCTAGTTCTCCTCGAGCCTCTTCAACGCACCCACGGCCTAACGTGCGAGTACCGATTTTCCAGAAGTCCCCTAACTTTGCCCTCACTGTGACGCAAATATTTCAGCAAGCCAGTATTGAGGAGTAGCGACAGGTGGCCCAACGACACGCCCGCGGCTCAAGCGCTTGCTAAGACGCAAGTATCTCGTGTAACCTATTACTCACTTCTCACAAACGTCCATTGTAAACGGTTTATACATCTTGTGGAGGAGCGATGCGAAGCAGATATATCCAGTTCTCCTCGAGACTCTTCGAAGCACCCACAGCCTAACGTGCGAGTACCGATTTTCCAGAGGCCGCCTAACTTTTGCCCTCACTGTGACGCAAATATTTCAGCAAGCCAGTATTGAGGAGTAGCGACAGGTGGCCCAACGACACGCCCGCGGCTCAAGCGCTTGCTAAGGTATAATTCCAATAAGGGTTATCCGGACTAGGCCTCCCTTATTAGAGATCGCGAAGTTCCCGACGGCCGGCTATGGCCGTGACTGCTTGTAAGAGAACTCCCGATCTACTCGTTCTCCACGCGAACCGCCAATTAGGAACCTCATATATCTAGTTCTCCTCGAGCCTCTTCAACGCACCCACGGCCTAACGTGCGAGTACCGATTTCCCAGAAGTCGCCTAACTTTGCCCTCACTGTGACGCAAATATTTCAGTAAGCCAATATTGAGGAGTAGCGACAAGTGGCCCAACGACACGCCCGCGGCTCAAGCGCTTGCTAAGACGCAAGTTACACCTCATAGTTACACCTCATCATATTCAAGTTACACCTCACCATATTCTAACTTCAAACGATTGTTACATATTGTGGAGGAGTGATGCGAAGCGGATATATCTAGTTCTCCTCGAGCCTCTTCAAAGCACCCACGGCCTAACGTGCGAGTACCGATTTTCCAGAAGTCGCCTAACTTTGCCCTCACTGTGACGCAAATATTTCAGCAAGCCAGTATTGAGGAGTAGCGACAGGTGGCCCAACGACACGCCCGCGGCTCAAGCGCTTGCTAAGACGCAAGTTACACCTCATAGTTACACCTCATCATATTCAAGTTACACCTCACCATATTCTAACTTCAAACGATTGTTACATATTGTGGAGGAGTGATGCGAAGCGGATATATCTAGTTCTCCTCGAGCCTCTTCAAAGCACCCATGGCCTAACGTGCGAGTACCGATTTCCCAGAAGTCGCCTAACTTTGCCCTCACTGTGACGCAAATATTTCAGCAAGCCAGTATTGAGGAGTAGCGACAGGTGGCCCAACGACACGCCCGCGGCTCAAGCGCTTGCTAAGACGCAAGTTACACCTCACATCCAAGTTGCATCTCATATCATTTCATTAGGTAAGCTTTCTTAACGATTGTTACATATTGTGGAGGAGTGATGCGAAGCGGATATATCTAGTTCTCCTCGAGCCTCTTCAAAGCACCCATGGCCTAACGTGCGAGTACCGATTTCCCAGAAGTCGCCTAACTTTGCCCTCACTGTGACGCAAATATTTCAGCAAGCCAGTATTGAGGAGTAGCGACAAGTGGCCCAACGACACGCCCGCGGCTCAAGCGCCTTCTAAGGCGCAAGTTACACCTCATAGTTACACCTCATCATATTCAAGTTACACCTCACCATATTCTAACTTCAAACGATTGTTACATATTGTGGAGGAGTGATGCGAAGCGGATATATCTAGTTCTCCTCGAGCCTCTTCAAAGCACCCACGGCCTAACGTGCGAGTACCGATTTCCCAGAAGTCGCCTAACTTTGCCCTCACTGTGACGCAAATATTTCAGCAAGCCAGTATTGAGGAGTAGCGACAGGTGGCCCAACGACACGCCCGCGGCTGAAGCGCTTTCTAAGACGCAAGTTACACCTCACATCCAGTTGCATCTCATATCATTTCATTAGGTAAGCTTTCTTAACGATTGTTACATATTGTGGAGGAGTGATGCGAAGCGGATATATCTAGTTCTCCTCGAGCCTCTTCAAAGCACCCACGGCCTAACGTGCGAGTACCGATTTCCCAGAAGTCGCCTAACTTTGCCCTCACTGTGACGCAAATATTTCAGCAAGCCAGTATTGAGGTAGCGACAGGTGGCCCAACGACACGCCCGCGGCTCAAGCGCCTTCTAAGGCGCAAGTTACACCTCATAGTTACACCTCATCATATTCAAGTTACACCTCACCATATTCTAACTTCAAACGATTGTTACATATTGTGGAGGAGTGATGCGAAGCGGATATATCTAGTTCTCCTCGAGCCTCTTCGAAGCACCCACGGCCTAACGTGCGAGTACCGATTTCCCAGAAGTCGCCTAACTTTGCCCTCACTGTGACGCAAATATTTCAGCAAGCCAGTATTGAGGAGTAGCGACAAGTGGCCCAACGACACGCCCGCGGCTCAAGCGCCTTCTAAGGCGCAAGTTACACCTCATAGTTACACCTCATCATATTCAAGTTACACCTCACCATATTCTAACTTCAAACGATTGTTACATATTGTGGAGGAGTGATGCGAAGCGGATATATCTAGTTCTCCTCGAGCCTCTTCGAAGCACCCACGGCCTAACGTGCGAGTACCGATTTCCCAGAAGTCGCCTAACTTTGCCCTCACTGTGACGCAAATATTTCAGCAAGCCAGTATTGAGGAGTAGCGACAGGTGGCCCAACGACACGCCCGCGGCTCAAGCGCCTTCTAAGGCGCAAGTTACACCTCATAGTTACACCTCATCATATTCAAGTTACACCTCACCATATTCTAACTTCAAACGATTGTTACATATTGTGGAGGAGTGATGCGAAGCGGATATATCTAGTTCTCCTCGAGCCTCTTCGAAGCACCCACGGCCTAACGTGCGAGTACCGATTTCCCAGAAGTCGCCTAACTTTGCCCTCACTGTGACGCAAATATTTCAGCAAGCCAGTATTGAGGAGTAGCGACAAGTGGCCCAACGACACGCCCGCGGCTGAAGCGCTTTCTAAGACGCAAGTTACACCTCATAGTTACACCTCATCATATTCAAGTTACACCTCACCATATTCTAACTTCAAACGATTGTTACATATTGTGGAGGAGTGATGCGAAGCGGATATATCTAGTTCTCCTCGAGCCTCTTCGAAGCACCCACGGCCTAACGTGCGAGTACCGATTTCCCAGAAGTCGCCTAACTTTGCCCTCACTGTGACGCAAATATTTCAGCAAGCCAATATTGAGGAGTAGCGACAAGTGGCCCAACGACACGCCCGCGGCTCAAGCACCTTCTAAGGCGCAAGTTACACCTCACATCACTACTGTGGAGCGGTACGAGATTAAAGGAGGAAAAGAAAAAAAACGTAGTAGACAATTCCATTAGGTAAGCTTTCGTGAAACAGCTCATATTATTCCATTAGGTAAGCATTCGTGAAACACCTCATATTGTGGAGGACTGATGCGAAGCGGATATATCTAGTTCTCCTCGAGCCTCTTCGAAGCACCCACGGCCTAACGTGCGAGTACCGATTTTTCCCAGAAGTCGCCTAACTTTGCCCTCACTGTGACGCAAATATTTCAGCAAGCCAGTATTGAGGAGTAGCGACAGGTGGCCCAACGACACGCCCGCGGCTCAAGCGCTTGCTAAGACGCAAGTTACACCTCACATCCAAGTTACAGCTCATATCATTTCATTAGGTAAGCTTTCTTAACGATTGTTACATATTGTGGAGGAGTGATGCGAAGCGGATATATCTAGTTCTCCTCGAGCCTCTTCAAAGCACCCACGGCCTAACGTGCGAGTACCGATTTCCCAGAAGTCGCCTAACTTTGCCCTCACTGTGACGCAAATATTTCAGCAAGCCAGTATTGAGGAGTAGCGACAGGTGGCCCAACGACACGCCCGCGGCTCAAGCGCTTGCTAAGACGCAAGTTACACCTCACATCCAAGTTGCATCTCATATCATTTCATTAGGTAAGCTTTCTTAACGATTGTTACATATTGTGGAGGAGTGATGCGAAGCGGATATATCTAGTTCTCCTCGAGCCTCTTCAAAGCACCCACGGCCTAACGTGCGAGTACCGATTTCCCAGAAGTCGCCTAACTTTGCCCTCACTGTGACGCAAATATTTCAGCAAGCCAGTATTGAGGTAGCGACAGGTGGCCCAACGACACGCCCGCGGCTCAAGCGCCTTCTAAGGCGCAAGTTACACCTCATTGTTACACCTCATCATATTCAAGTTACACCTCACCATATTCTAACTTCAAATGATTGTTACATATTGTGGAGGAGTGATGCGAAGCGGATATATCTAGTTCTCCTCGAGCCTCTTCAAAGCACCCACGGCCTAACGAGCGAGTACCGATTTCCCAGAAGTCGCCTAACTTTGCCCTCACTGTGACGCAAATATTTCAGCAAGCCAGTATTGAGGAGTAGCGACAAGTGGCCCAATGTTGCCGTCCAGACATATGGATCCTTCAATCTGTGACCTTCACTCGACTGGCAGATATGCGGGCGGCCGTACAAGAAGGGTGGCCACAGAAGCTCCACGTGTGATTTCTCTTGCTCCTCCCTCTTCTCCTCCTCCACCGCTTGAGTTTGAGTGAGCGTGAGACTAGTGTGGCATGGTGACCTTGAGCTTGAGTGAGTTTCAGCCGAGTGAGCCCAACTGAGTTTGAGTCCGATTGAGTTTGAGTACGCCTGTGACCTAGGGAATTCTGAGTCCATTTTGATTTCTGAGTCCATTTTGAGTTTGAGTCCATTTTGAGTTCTGAGTACATTTCGAGTTTGAGTCCATTTTGTGTTCTTAGTACATATTAAGTTTGAGTCCATTTTGAGTTCTGAGTACATTTTAAGTTTTTGTCCAGTTTGAGTTTTGAGTACATTTTGAGTTTGAGTGCATTTTGAGTTCTGAGTACATTGTGAGTTTGAGTCAATTTTGAGTTCTGAGTGAGTACATTTTCAGTTTCAGTACATATTGAGATTTGAGTACATTTTGAGTTCTAAGTACATATGAGTTTTGAGTTCATTTTGAGTTTGAGTACATATGAGTAGCCTAGCAGGCAGCTATGGTTGGCTGTTAAAGGCCAACTGCAGCGGAAATTTACCTACCCTAAATTCTGCTTCAATGTGTGGTATGCACCTCTAAAGTTTCCCTGTGACCTAATTTTAAACTCCACAATCGCGCAGTTTTTTAATTAAAACCGTTTGAAAACACGCCACTTCAGCCGACGCAGCACCTAGCGGAGTGTCGCCGCAACTTGCCGCCACTGCGGCGGACTTCCGGATGTGTCGTGCCAGTCAGGACTCCCGTGCGGCCGTGGCCTCTCCTCAGTAGCCCTTTTACGTGCGGCCTCACCCGAGTGAGCAGTGTAATTCGTGCCTCTTGCAAGAATAATTGCTTTCACGCGTTTCCGTAATGCGAGAAGCTGAAGAAACTCTGGGTTGCCGATACATAAAGAGCAAATTCGAAAAGTGCCGGGCCGGTCTAGAGCGGATACGGCAGTAGCAGAACGGCGGATTTTGTGGTCGCGACGGCGGCAGCAGGCTCTCGGTCGACTCGACGAGCACGCGAAACGCGTGTACGGCCTACGTGAGGCGGTACGCTGTTGGCGCTGCCGCATGGTGCGTCGGCGCGCGAACGACTACGGCGGCTGTGCGGCGCACTGCAAGCTCGCGGCCGGGCGTCTCACGAGTGCGTACCACATACAACGGCCGACGCGAGACGACACGCTGTTGTCGCGGCCGCTCGGTGCGTCAGCGCGCGAACGACTGCGGTGGCTGCGCGGCGCGCTTCAAGCTCGCGGCCGGTCGTCTCTACGAGCAAAACGGCCGGCGCGAGACGAGACGCTGTTGTCGCTGCCGGTCACGGGGCGTCATCGAGCACCGCAGCTAGCTGTGCGGCCCACTGCACAATTGCCCAGTCGACTTTTCGAGAGCGCGAGTACGCCGACGCCTACGAAGAGCTCTGCGCCGACGCGAGGTTATACAATGTTGTCACTGTTATTGCTGTTATCGCGCCGGTGGGGGCGCGGACAAGTACAGCACGCGGCGCACTACACGAAATCGATTTAGAACAAATAACGTCGTCAAAAAACAAATAAATACTAGCCGCTTTTGGCAACATTTCTCTCGCCAGTTAGAAAAAAAACCATGAAAAACGAGGCCACATTTTGCAGCACTGAGCCTCGGGGAAGCTCACTGCTTCACAAGTGAAGACACTGCAGTGCTTTCGTCTCTGCGTGGTGTCATTATTTAATGATTTGGCGAGGGCATCCTGCTAACAGGAACAAAACTGCCCGTGTAAACAAAAATAATAAAATTCTGGATTTGAACTTCCACAACATGCGCTGAAACCGCATTCTTACACTCTAGCCGGCATGTTTGGCACTTTACTCCCACGATAGCTTTCTTTTTTTATTTTCTCTCGCAAACACAGGATGGTTCGTTCGGCACAGGGCATATTAGCTGTGCCGGCGCCCATCTACCGCTCAACACGGCCTTTTGTGCACCCAGCTTCGCCACGACGTCTCGCGATGCCTGTGTTTTCGTTTTTCCGGACGTCGTCTCAGCAGCTCACAACGAAGTAATAATGGTTGCACGAACTTCCCAACCCATTTTCCCGGATGTTTTAAATGTATGAACCAACAGACGACCAGAAACACAACGAATGCGCGCCGTCTTTTCGCAGGCAGCTGTGGGAAAATCTGCCAGCATCGCCCACTCTGTTCCTCAGTGTAACGTCACTTCCGGCCGTTCGTAATGACCGCCCTTTTTTTCCACTTTCAGTTTGAAAAGAGCGTTTTTGATCTTCGTTTACGATGCAGCGAAGCACATTTAGGCCTTCAGATTTTACAGGTAGCAATTTTTAAGCTTATACTACCGGAAAATAGTGCATTTAGGGTGCCGAAAATTTCGTTGCAGTTGGCCTTTAAGTTTCATGCGTCGCTGTGGGCTCGGAATTCAGGTTACCTGTGGGTTCGGCACCATTCGCGATCCGCATGATCAGTTGGGAGGCAGGGGGTGTCTGATTTTAATTTAGTTGCATGTTAAATTTTCACGACCCTAAGTACTTGCTGTATACCAAGTTTTCGTGGCTGGGCGCGTGAGTGATAATTGACTGGTGAGGTCATAAAAAGGGTTGTCTTAATTTTTCCTCTTGATGGATTCACTAAGAGGGTGGGGAAGGGTGCTGGAAAAACACACCACGACGTTTGCTAGCTTGTTGTTCGCCTGCTACTGTTAACGGCTTGATATACTAGGGATAACGAAGGAAGAGGTGAGAGCCGGGGGTAAAAAGGGCGGGGGCTGTCCCTTCTGCTGTTTCAAATAAATTATCTGAATTGACTGGGCAACGACCCTTTAGACAGAATAATGACCGCATTAGATTGGGTGAAAAGTCAAACTGATGACGCTAAGGCGTGTAAGGTAATCAGTGAAAGGTCCCGAATAACGGAACCAAGCGGGGTAAATAAAAAAAAATGTTTCCTTATTGTAGTCATCAGGTAGTCATAATGAGTCATCGATTGGGTTAAAATTCAAAATGACGCTGCAAGGGAATGTGGGGAATCAAATTCAAGGTCTCGATGTGGGAATCATTCGGGGCAAAAATGAGTTATGGTTATATCATGACGTAGTCATGGTTAGTCATAGATTCCGTTAAAATTCAAGTTTATGACGCTAGGGTGTGTGGCGTATCAAATTAAAGGTCTCGATGAGGGTAATCACGTGCTTCCTGATTATTATCATGACATACTCAAGGTGGGTTATAAATAAGTTTAAAACTCACAATGACGCCACTGGGCGTGCGGGGCATCATATTGAAGGTTCCGATGAGGGACATCACAGTGGGAAAAATATGCGGTATGGCTATATCTTTAGATAGTAATGGTTATTCATTGCTTGGTTTAACATTCAAAATGATTGCGCTAGGATGTGATGGGTATCAAATTAATAGTCTTGATGAGCGGAATCACATGGAAGAAATGCAAAAATGCTTCCTGGTTATAACCATGAGATAGTCACGGCGAGTCTTATATTGGGTTAAAATTCGAAGTGACCCCGCTAGGGCGTGTACGGTATCAAATTTACGGTCTTGACAAGGGGAATCACGTGGTAGAAATAAAAAAGGCTTTGTGGTTTTAATCGTGAGATAGTCATTATTTGTCATAGATTGGGTTAAATTCAGGGTGAGGCCGCTAAAGCATGTGGGGTGTCAAATTGATGGTTTAAATTAGGGGAATCACGTCGGTCATTTAAATAATGCGTCCTGGTTACAGTCCTGAGAGTCATGGTTAGCTTGACTGGTATGAATTCCATATGATTCTGCTGGGGTGTGTGGGGTACCAAATTAGGTCTCGTTGAGGGGGATCACGTGGGACAAATATAAAAATACTTTCTGGTCATAGTTGTAAGGATATAGCAAAAGGTATTGCTGGGTCGGGTTTAACCAAAATTCCTGGCCAACCCGTAAGGCAGTTGCGCTATATACACGCGAAGGCTTGTCCAGAGATGTCCATCAATGCGGTATATAGTAATAGAAATATTGGCGTTTAATTGCTGAATCATCGAGGCAGGATTGCATGGGGTTTTTACCCAATGCAAAACCAATGCAAAACCAATGCAAAGCTCTCGAACTTAAATCACCTGACTCAAACCCTCTCTGCTTATAACTGCCATTCAAACGTTATCTTCCTCCATTTTCCTGTGTCCAAACAAACAAGCAAAACCTTCGACACATATAGTGCCGTGGAAATTGTGGACGACCATAGGTAACTGGCGGCATCAGAGCTTATCAGAAAGACGAATTTCACATTTGTTTATGAATAAGACTTGCGGCCGCGTGTCGTGTCCGTAATTTCCTTCCCACAGTGTACCAACGTGCACTCGAATAAACAATTGGCCACTTACATGTGAGCCATTAGCTCCTTGCTAGAGTGTAGGAGATCGACAGGCAATAGAGCCACCAAGACACAAACAGACATTGCGACAGAAGGAAAACACCTGAGAAAAATAACAACCGCAGTTTGTGTATGTGCTCGAACTGATTTTATTACAATAAGAAATCAGCGCAAGACATCAAAACTAGCACATGATGTAAAGGAAAAGAATTAACTCAGGCTCTGCAGTTCTCCAACGACGACATGCCAAACACAATAAAAAACAGATGAATGATGCAACACATACCCACACACACACACGGAAACGCACGCCTACCCGCACGCGCATACGCACGCGCACACGCACTCGCTCTCGCAGTCTCACACGCGCACGCGTGCATGCTGGAAGTTAACAGCTGGGTACGGTGGCGGTAATTGCTTACAATGATAGCGTGGTGCTTTTCCGAGCTACGAGAGCTCATCCCACCAAGCAAATGCTAAAAAAAACTAATACAAGTGCCTCAGCAAACAACGAGACACTTTTCTGTTTGTCCCACGTGATTTCCCTCCTCGAGACCCTCAATTTGATACCCCACATTCTTTAGCGCCACATCTCTCTGAATTGTAACCCAATCTGAGGCTATCCATGACCCGCGTGTCACACGGTTCGCCATTTTCGATATTTCTTCTTATTATTTCATTTTTTAGTTTTTTACATTTATTTGTTCAATTGTCTACATTTACGCTTTTATAGTGATTACAGGTTCAACTTCCGTGATATCTGCATTTTGTGTAAATGCAGGGCATTACACGATTCTGGCGGGCGGAGAAGGAGGGGGTACTCGGCAAGAAATGCTACACATTAAAAATTAAAAAAGTAAAGGCATATCCATGAACGCCTCGCACTTCTGAGATTAGCGGGGACAGTTCGCTTTGACACAAGGCGTTTTTTCAGGATGCATGCAAAGCAGGAATGCACGGAAACGTAACCCTAAACAGCTTCGACGTAAATGAACGGAGCAGTGAGCGCACGTCCCCTCGCCCAATCTTGCTTGTTTCAACCCAGGGATCCAGCACACTATCGAGTCTGGACCGCCTCTGTCATAAACACGAACACGGAGCCTACATCAAGAGTTTGGTATTCAATATATACGTGCAATTGCTTGCAGCCAGCGCTAGTCATCATGGGCAGCAGGTATAGCTGTATTAAATCTGCAACGAAAATGGTTTCCGACCTCACAGGAGCTACGGTGTCATGTCATGCCGAATGCAAGAGTTTGAGCTCACGAATTTGCACCCGTAATATTTTCACCACGCGTGAATTTCTGATTGTAGGGTTTAACGCGCCGACGCAACGCCAGGCGATGAGGCGCGCCGTAGTGGAGGGCTCCGGATAAATTTTGACCACCTGAGGATCGTTAACGTGCGCCGAAATCTCGTACAAACGGGCGTTTTTGCTTTTCGCCTCCATCAGAAAAGCGGCCACCGCGGCCGGGAATCGAACCCGCGACCTCGTGCTTAGAAGCACGCGTGAATTTGAAAACACTGAATTCTACTGAAATCAGAGTCCATCTGAGCCTGAGTAAATTCCTAGCACGAGAGAGTTGTGAGGCCATTTGAGTTCTGGAATCATTTTGGGTTCTAGGCCCATTTTGAGTTGTGAGTTCATTTTGAGTTTTGAGTACATTTTGAGTTTTGAGTCCATCCATTTTGAGTTTGAGTTCATTTTGAGTTCTGAGTACATTTTGAGTTTCGCGTACATTTTGAGTTTTCAGTCAATTTTGAGTTTAAGTACATTTTGAGTTTAAGTACATTTTCAGTTTGAGTACATTTTGAGTTTGGGTACGTTTTGAATTTGGAGTCCATTTTCAGTTAGAGTACATTTTGAGTTTTGAAGCCATTTTGAGTTTGACTACACTTTGAGTTTGAGTGCATTTTGAGTTTTGAGTACATTTTGAGTTTTGAGTCCACTTTAAGTTTGAGTATTTTGAGTTTTGAGTGCATTTTGAGTTGGAGTACGTTTTGAGTTCTGAGTACATTTTGAGTTTTGAGTACATTTTGAGTTTTGAGTACATTTTGTGTTTGAGTACATTTTGGGTTTTGAGTCATTTTGAGTTTGAGTACATTTTCAGTTTTTGAGTCCAAGTAAGTTCTCGGTTTTGCGCTCAATGTGAGGTTGAGTTTGAGTGAGCGCCGATGTGCTGCTCAGCATTGAGTCTGAGTTTGAGTGAGTGGTGATTCGAGAAAAAAATTGTGAGTGAGTTTAGTGAGCCGCGCCAACTTTGCCGAGGTATGCTCTTCTTAAAACGGAAACTGATTCAATCGAGCCTGAAAAGCGCAACTGGGTATATGCCGGCTTCATAACGCCAGGGACGCAGGTTCTTACGACCACTTGAAGCGGTTGAATGTTTTTGCGGTTCACCCAGGATCATAGTCATCGTCAGAAGAAGTTGACTTTCCCGCCGGGCGTTTTGGGCACACTACAATCGACACCAGTCAGCTCCTAAAAGCTCTGCTTTGAAGCGTTCATTTAAGTTAAGTGCCGTCTGTTCTGAGTTGGTCCTGCTAAGCACACACGCGCGCTCTAGCATGTTTGCACCGGCACTGCTTGTTAATGTTTCGGGGATCATTGCGCCACATTTTGCAGGCTCTTCTGTTTTACATGAAGGAAGAAAAGCAGCAAAATTTTAGTATTTCGAAGGGAGGATACTATGAAATTGTTGCCAACCAGACATATGAATTCTTCAATCTGTGACCTTCACTCGACTGGCAGATATGCGGGCGGTCGTACAAGGAGGGTGGCCACAGAATCTCCGCGTGTGAATTCTCTTGCTCCTCTCTCTTCTCCTCATCCACGCGTCTTCGATAATTGAGTTGACAGGGGAAACAGGAGAGCCAGGAGTGCCTCCCTTTCTTTCATCCAACAATCCGTGATTGCACCTTCCACTACGGGAACTGCTGCCCCAACTTCGGTTTGTACCGTCAAGCGCACTTATACGACAGGATTAAATGTAACCGTAGCAAATACAATAGTACTTAGCAAAGTAGGAGCCGTTAGATGGCTAAGCGATTATTTGCGTCCCTAAGTTAATCATGACCACTCACTCCATACTGCGAGGCGCAAAAATAAAGAGGAGGGACATGGAGGGTCTCTTTGCGGTGCAGGTTTTGTCCTTGCGAGCCAGCAGATATTTCTCGCACAGCTGTCGGCCACCCACTCGTGCTACCAGCGTGCCTTTCTCTCTCTTCCTGCTCTACTCAATTTTCTCCTGACTTCGCTTTTAAATCCTCTCCCGGTTCCTTTTTTCCTGCTCTTGTGCGTACGCAGTCGGCACCGTTCACCAGGAAACTATCCGACCTTGCCCTCAGTGCACCTGTTTCGTTGCTCGCGCTACCTTTCCCGTGATGCAGTCCGTTTGCTTACTTCTGCTTACGCTCTTAAGAATTGTTGCCCTCCTCACAGGCAAACGGCTTGAGCGCTCTTCGGAGCGGCTTCCTGAAGTCCCCTTCATTCCGGCCTACCGAACACGTCCATAAGATTGTCAGCTTCGTATTGTCGTCATAGTGTGGGTGTTTTTTTCTTCTTTCGGATTGCGCTTTTCATTCTTTTTTCAGATGTTTGGTTTCTTGGCCGGTAGTTTTTAGCGAATGCCAGGTAGGGTTGTGTGACACACTCGAAAATTCGACCGCCAGCTGGGTTAGGATCGTCCGAACCTGCCTCCTTTCCATTTTCATTTCGAATGAAATGGTTCAGTATCTCACTCTCTGGTTGGAAGAAAATGAAATCGCGACAAGTGGAATGCGGCGGGTAGAATGTGTACGCAATTTTCGCTTTGCTTTTTGAACGATTCATCGGTCGAGGTAATCCCATCTGTTATTCGGAAGATTTTTGTGTCTGCTCCCGTTATTTGGGCCTCCTGAACTCTGTGACTGTACTCTGCGTGTGGGGCAATGTACCCGCGTTGGTGCCACCAACACAAGTGCTTTATCTGGTATTTCACTGCGGCACGTTTTTCACCCTGCTCCGCCGGACCTCTTACCTCCTGCTGTGTCCATCGTACATGAATGCATTTACTGGAGTTTACCACTGCTCCCTCTTGTTTTCATACTGCCGGGCCTGAGAACATTGCCGGAGAGGCGAGTGTGTTGAGGATGATGAACAAACGCAGCCGCTCGCATGGGCTTTAGGAGGAAGGGGCCAAAGCTCGCACCTTGTTTTCGGTGCACCAGGGCCCTGATCAGCACAGCGAACTGGCGACCGGCTGTCTCGTTCCCTTCTTGCATTAAATCCGTGACAGTAGCCGCTGCTCATGCGATGCACAACTTCTTCAAGCTGGGGTGAGGTTCTTTGTCGTCGGCAGCAGTTCCCTGATTTTGAAAAAGCTTACTAGAAAAGAGTGATCGTAGGTCTCCTATGGCGCGAATCGTTGCCTCGGGGCTCGGAGAGGAGCCGGCGCGACACGGCAGTTACATTTAGGTGGGCTCACCTGCTTGGGTTGGCTTCCACCCACAATTTAGACAATGCTTTCAAAATTTGATTCTCTCTATTTGTATTGCGGCAGAAGTTAGCACAGGACTGGGAGAATTGGAGATTTATGGGAGCGGTCTTTGCCCCGCAGTGGGCGCAGACAAGATAATAATGATGATATATATGGAGGCGGAGGGTGCACATTTTATTCTGTACAACTGCTTGCTGCTCCGACCTGCAGACCTTCGTCGAAAGTTTTGTCCTGAGGCGCCCGTCGGTTAACTATTGGGTTTAACAGAAAGGTTGGGGGAAAAGGGGGGCGACTAAGAGGGCGCAAAAGCTGCTATACGAAAGCTTGCAGTGAACAATCCTTTTTCAGTATGCGTGTCCGAGTCGCGGAAGGCGACCAAAGCAAACAAAAGTGAAGTGAAAGGTGGGGAGGCAGCACGTGCTGCCGAGGACAAATATCATAAGACGTGAGTAGTTGTGGGGTTCCAAACAAAGCGTACCAACGGCATCGAGCCGCATTTATGCGAGAATCGACACAAACGTAGGACAGAATTGGGTACGCGTGTAATCAGCCAAGTCATTTTAAAAATACCACTTCACTGTTGAATTCGACTCTATCAGTTACTGATCAGTTTGGAAACGTTGGTTCTATTGTTTTTTTTTTAATTTGCGCATGCTTCAACAAACGCAGACAAAAAGGGCCGTATTTGAGAAACATACATGTAATTTCATTTCCATAGCATTCGAGGCAAAAGGCTATGAATTCCTGACGGCGCCGTGAGACCACTGTAGCGGGCCTTTAGGATCTGCGCACTAAAACCCCACCGACTTGTTTTGTCCAGTCTGAACAACCACGGTGGTTCACGAGGTCTCGAGTCGCCAGTAGAGAGCAAATGAACGGTCCGCAAGGTCAACTATAGGACGATCTTCTCTGCGAAATCGCACAAAGGATGGGGGTAAACACGACAATTCTTTTTCGTGAATTGTAAGATCTGTTTAGGTAATATCGATTCCTACTTTGTGTTTAGGTAGTTTTCGTAAATGTGCGAACATTGAAACGAATTACACAATACAGGTGTTTATCATTTCGCTCGCACGGAAAGCATGTGCTATGTCATGCTTCCTCTCCATATGTCACGATTGAGACAAAGTAACAATAAAATCACATGAAACTTCATTTTGTTCTTTTGTATGCGCTATAGGGAAATGGTAAAAGCTATGTAGGTGAATATTCGGCGAGGCGAGTGTCCGTACATGGGGCCGATACATTCCTTTTGAAGGAGATTTGTTTGAAGCACGATATTTGAAATAACAACACTGCAGCGCTCGCATTTTATTAGGGCAGGAATAGATGAACAGGCCCCAAATTAGATAGCGGGAAAAGCCAAATACGTGTTTTAATACGTCCCGATGAATGAATAATAACGCAATCCCGAGAAGCCTCAATATCACAGACTTTAAGGTTTGTCATGAATGACTGTGAGGCCGCGTGTTAAGCAGGCGGGCGTGTGGCCCACGGAGGAGGATCAACGACAAGTGACGCCATGGGTCGAGGACAACTAAAAAAACATATATTCTTCAGAGGACACACAAACACTGGGGAAATGAACTGGCGACCTGATTGGCAACAAAAAGCAGCACACGCGCCACGCGGAGAAATGGCTATAACACTGAAGTCCGAACCAAAGTTCGCGCGGAAGGGAAAAACGAGGGGACACGCTCACGTTCCAGTCTATTCGACGCTGGGCGGGATGACGTCGATGGAACACGTGGAACGTTGGTCGAACGTCGCCTGTTGAGACGTGGTGGTCGCAGGTACAGACTGTCGATGCCCGCGCTAGTTCTTGGCCACTCTAGGCCTCGCCCCGAGTATTGGCCCGGAACATGCCTCCGGATCTCGCCAGCGGGAACAGGCACCCCGTGTTGTAGCAGAGGGACCCCGGAGCAGCTCCCGGGACGATTCTCGGAGCACGGCGCAAGCACGCTCCTGGCTTGCCCTCCAACCGCCTCCCGAGAGGAATCCTTGCCCCCGTTCCTTTAGCGATGTCTGGTCGCTCCTCGCTGCCGGCACACTCCCATCTCGTGCTCCGCGCTCAGCGTGGACCCACTCGTCGTCGTCTTCTCCTCCACCGCCGGGTTGTTTCCGTCGTCTGCTTGCGCGTTGTCGCGGCCGGGGGATGCCAGTCATCACATTCACCCCCCTGCCCGAGAGGTTTGTTTGGGGCAAACAAAACTCGGCACATAATGTTAGCACGGCCGCGACCAGACATATGGCACTGAAGAACGTTCTGTCGTGCCAGACGTTCTAGCACCACGACATGAGTACTGTCCGAAACAGTCCAAAACAGTCTCTAGCCCAATAAAAGGGAAACCAACAAAAGAAACAGCGTTTGCCACTCTTTTAAAACCACTCTGTAGACTAAACTGCCTACTTAAAAAGTTGGACAAAGGTGCCCTCTTCCGTGCCTACTCTGTCAGTGGGTGGGAAATGTACAGGTTAATCGGCACGAGCAGTCGGTGGTAGCACAGAAGTTAGAGGAAATGACACACCCGCAACTTCGTTGTTGGGTGAGTGTGGCATTTTGAACCCTGTGGAGGGGTTTCTCTCCTAGGCGCTGGGCAAGAGGTGGACGACCAGATCGATGGCAACACGCTGAAATGCCTCGATCTTCGCCACGATCTCCCGTGGCTACTCGGTGTTTAGGTGCAGCCCTCTGACACAAACGACACAACTTTACGAAGCGTGCGTGTCAGCTTGCATCCCAGGCTAGTAGAAGTCCTTGCAGACGCGCTCCATGGTTCGCCTGATACCCCTGTGACTGCCCAGGTTTCCTTGATGGGCCTTGTCCAAGGCGATGCCTCGTAGTTCCTGGGGGACAACGAGTTGCTTTCTTCCTTTTCCGGAGGGCAACTGATGCCGTGGATAAAGAACCCCAGCAGTCTTCACGAACTCGATCACCGCTGCATTGAATATCCCCTTTCTGCCGACCTCGCCGAAAAACTTTCGGAGAGAAGGGTCTTGCTGCTGTAGCGCACATAAGTCAGCAGAGGTGATAGTGCAGGGGCTGTCAGCAACGGCAGGTACCTGCGGCATTGTTCTTGGAGCCTCGCTTTTTGATGCGTAGGCGCAACTGTGGGACTTCGATCCTGCTACAGCTGGCGAAGACGACGGCAGGTTCCGACCGCGCAGGTCTTCTGGGACGCGGACGCTGCTTTCTCCAAGAACCGTGCTGGCTATTACCGGCTTCCTTTCGTGAGACACCTTGCGTCTGTTTCTGCAGCCATACTCCGGCGGAGCCTGGCGTCGTTGAAACTTGGTCGGTGCTTCCATCTCAAAGGAATTGCGTCCAGGCAATAAGATTGCTGCTTGACCCTCGTTCTCGGGCAGGTTTGCGCCAGCTTCAGCCTGGTGTCTGAGATTACGGCCCCTCAAGCAGAAGGCATTCTTCTTGATGGCATGGCTGGAACCCGGAGACGTCGACTTCGTCCAACAGTCAGCTGGCCAATGGCGCTGCTTATTACATAGCAAGCAGTAAGGCCTCGCCTTACGGTCCTGCTGGTCAGGAGGCCTGTCAACTTCAGGTGGCCTGCCCCTCTCGTTTCTTGACTTCTTGCCAAGTTGTTGAGACCTTGAGCTTCGAGGTACTGGTCAGCTGCTTCGACTAGCTGGTCCAGGTTTTTGTAGCCCCTCTCTGAGAAAAATGGCTAGCTTCTCGTGACACCTGTCGAGAAATTGCTCGGCCACCATTTTGTCTCGGAGCGCGGCGTCTGCTCCGTTTTGGCCAGCTCCTGCCAATTGTCAAAGTAGCCGAGTAGGCGGCCCGCAAATTGACGGCCTGTCTCCGAGTCCTTTGGCTGGGATTCCCTAAACTTGCACCTGTAGCCCTCCTCGGTGCATCTGAACCTCTGTAGTAGGGTCTGCTTTTTAGGTTAGGGTATTTCATGGCATCCTCAGAAGACATGCAACCAACGGCACTAAGAGCTTCACCAGTCAAGCACAAGTGTAGGGACAGCGCCCACTTGTCTGAGGGCCACCCTTGACTGGTTGCCACCCTCTCAAAACGCTGGATGTAGGCGTCAAGCTCATCTCGATCCTCGTTGAAGGCAGGAATGAACTTGTGAGGGCTGTGGACGCCTTGTGCTGCATTAGTCGCAGTGTGGCCTCCCACATCATTAGAACTCTGCGACCCTTCCTGAAGCCGCAGCCTCAGTTCTAGCATGGCACGTTCAGCCTCAATGCGCGCTCTGGTCTCGGACTCTGTCTTCTGGGCTAGTATTGCGGCTTCTTTAGCCGCCTCGCGTTCAGTTGCGCACCGGTCCCTTTCTTTTATGCGTTCCTCGTCAATCCATTCTTTTAGAGCTGGTCCGGACAGTCCTAGCTCCTTCCCAATGGACATAAACTTTTCTAGATCCATCCTCGCTTGCCACACCCACTTGCCTGCTTAGTCTCAAGATGGAATTCGAGCACGCGGTCCTGTCACGGGCGCCAGAAATTGTGCGGCCGCGTGTTAAGCAGGCGGGCGTGTGGCCCACGGAGGAGGATAAACGACAAGTGACGCCATGGGTCGAGGACAACTAAAAAAACATATATTCTTCTGAGGACACACAAACACTGGGGAAAAGAACTGGCGACCTGATTGGCAACAAAAAGCAGCACACGCGCCACGCGGAGAAATGGCTATAACACTGAAGTCGGAACCAAAGTTCGCGCGGAAGGGAAAAACGAGGGGACACGCTCACGTTCCAGTCTATTCGACGCTGGGCGGGATGACGTCGATGGAACACGTGGAACGTCGGTCGAACGTCGCCTGTTGAGACGTGGTGGTCGCAGGTACAGAATGTCGATGCCCGCGCTAGTTCTTGGCCACTCTAGGCCTCGCCCCGAGTATTGGCCCGGAACATGACTCCGGATCTCGCCAGCGGGAACAGGCACCCCGTGTTGCAGCAAAGGGACACCGGAGCAGCTCCCGGGACGATTCTCGGAGCACGGCGCAAGCACGCTCCTGGCTTGCCCTCCAACCGCCTCCCGAGAGGAATCCTTGCCCCCGTTCCTTTAGCGCTGTCTCGTCGCTCCTCGCTGCCGGCACACTCCCCTCTCGTGCTCCGCGCTCAGCGTGGACCCACTCGTCGTCGTCTTCTCCTCCACCGCCGGCTTGTTTCCGTCGTCTGCTTGCGCGTTGTCGCGGCCGGGAGCTGCCAGTCATCACAATGACGTTGAATCGAGATTTTCATAAACAATGGCGGTGTTAACGTTCTGATCGGCGGTTTCGTAATAAAATGACATCAAAAGCATGACCTCAACTTCCAGTGAGTGAAACAAACATCATTATTAAAAGTTATAGTAGATAGTTCTGTCAAGTTTCGCTTCGAGATGTGAAGGTTTTTATTTCAGCAACGTTGTTTAGCCTATTCAACAGATTTGCAGGCGAAACGGGAGCGTCAGCAAGGCCTAATTGTTGCTTAAGGTTGGAGAGCGTCGTAAATTTGTAAAAGCGGGGTTGCACAAAATACGGTATATTTTTAATTGCTCGAACTCATCAAAACATTTTTGGCTCTGTTGAGCGAAAGTCGTGTAAAGGACTATTTTAAACTATTTTATATCCGTCATAAAACTCTTTCCGTTCACATTCAAGAAAATGATTGCTGATGATAATTGGGTTCTCCTTATGCCATAGAACTAACTTATGGAAATTTCTTTTTCTCGAAAGCCGTATATATCCCCGCCCCCCCCATTTTCAGTTTTCATTGCGGTGAAGCAGAGACATGTAGACGCTCCGGCGTTCTGTTTTACCCCACCAGCACCTCACTTTGCAGGTGCCTCCCGTTTAAGCACGACAAAATAAGCGGTAGCTCGTAAATGCGTGCACATGCCGGGAGTGGAGGGAGGGGGGAGGCATGCACGGAAGCCATAGGATCATGCCCTCACTAATTACTTGCTCATTGTGCGGGCGCGACATTACACTTGGACGTCAAACGATCGAATGCGACCTGCCTGGTGTCTTCACTGTCAAGCGAATTGGGTTGCCTGTTACACAAACAGTAAGATCCCGACTACACGGGAGGGAAATAGAGAGCTCCAGGTTTTTGCTCTCTGGAATAAAGCTCGAGTCCTCGAATTCGTTTAGAAGCAAGGCATGGAAGTGTGCTCAATCGCAAAAAACCAATAAACATGGTTTGATTCGTTCACCCCGTCGACTGTGTCTGGTTTACCAGGACATCACTCTTCGCAAAATTAAAAGGCAATACTTTTTTTTTCAGCCCAAAGTAATTGGGCGCGAATTAAGCGATGGCGAGACAATGAATGGTCACTTGAAAGCAGCTTTCTTGTGCCGTCATGCAATAAAGTGCCTTCATGCAATACAGCGGACAGTTCTATTTTCTGCCATCGGTATTCGTATATTCGTTTGTAAGTGTCCTTGACAAAATTTTTTTAAGTTACGGGAAAACGGTCCACTCAAGGGGTCTTGGACTGAGTACTCCTCCCCATTGCTTTTCGCAATAAACACGTTTACTCTCTCTCTCTCCATCGAACAATTTCAAATCACTATACAAACTCAATATGGGCTAACGCTAGTTTGGGAGGAGGCTCAATGTTATTTTCTGAAAGAATGGATTTTATTCGGGATATTTGTGGCTCAACAGATAAAAGCCTTTCACAAACTGCTGTCAATTCCTTTTTTCAGTACATTGTTGGAGCCTAATCAATAATATTATTGCTTTTTGTTTGAGTAATGGAGTCTGCACTGAGCGCAGCTGTGAAACCCATGTGGAAAACAACAATGCAAACTACACTTGGAGAAATATTAGACAGCATATATTAAGCAAACATTTCAGCATCCTGGTCAAAAATGGGTTATATTGACCTGGCTCGATATTTTTTAGGGCGCTGCTGTAACCGCCCTTCAGTAGTGGTATTGCTTTCGCTGGTTGTATGCGTTTGGGAAGTGTTTCTCAAAATTAGGTTAAATATCTCAGTTAACGGTAATTTTGTATCTAAAACAGTACAATAGACGAAACCTCCCACATACTGTAATCTTCGACAGTGGACACGCACGTCAATAAATCTTGTCCTATAGGTCCATCCGGAATCCCTTATTCCCTCACAAGTAATATATTTGAAAGCAGAGCATTTATTTCTTGCATTATGATACACTAAGCAGTGAAACTTTGAACCCGCAATAAATTCACCAGAAAATATGAACAGTTAGCGAAAGTTAGCAGCTAATAAGACAAGTTGGAAGCTTGCACAGTGTCTTCACCAAAGTTGCATTTGTTTGCATGTGTTTGAGTAGTGTTTCATCTCCCAAAATTAGAGTAAATATCTCAGTTACGGGAATTTTGTATCTAATACACTTAAAAAGAGGACAACTCTCACATACTGTAATGTTCGACAGCGGCCGCACACGTCAATAAATCTTCTTCCATGTGTCCATACGGACTCAGGAATCCCATATTCCCTTCCAACTAATATCTTGTAAAGCAGAACATTTGTTCCGTTATGATATTCTGGGCTGTAAAACGTTGAACCCACAACAAAATTACCTGCAACTGTGAACAGTTAGAGATTTTACAGAATTAGTGTTTGTTATTCTACACAGCGAATAAGACTGCACGGACGCGCCCATAGTACCTTCGAAAAATACATCACTCTCCAGTCTACCTGACTACCACAAAGTTGGATGCAACCCGAACGAGTATGGTTTTTCTTTCCTTGTAATTTTAAATTATATTTGTGCAAAAATGTCGCTACAAAGTTCAGGCAATAGAAAGTCGTTTGCGTGACCTGTATAGTCAGTTCAGAATTTATAAAGTTTTTTTCTTCAAATAATAGACGTCTCTACAGTTCATCAAAGCCTTAGTTTACATTTAAGTTTCTCGAACCAGCTTGCTCTTGTTTAAAAAAAAATAGAACACAAAATATGATAATTTATTAAATTGCATGTTTGGATTGATGTCATCAAGCAAAGCAGAAGTGGCTTAGGGCTAGCAGAAAAATTATACACTCGAGAGATGAAACACAAATAGCACTCGCGTGAACTTAATTCCCAAAATATTTACGCACTAAGACTGCAACCAGCGCTGTCTTCATTAGCGTGTTTTTAGAAACCGTTATCGGTTCAAGGAGGTTTGTCACTCAAAGCCGTGATGAATTATTTAGAATGACACACATATCTTCGAATAGAATACCCAACCAAGTAGAGCACTGAAAAGGTATAAATAAGACGAACCAACAATGGGTGGACCATTCGGGCAAAATAATGGATATCAAGTGTTTGGTGTAAAAGAAGGGAAAGTCTAATAACACGATGGAGGGTGAAATACGAAACTTCTGGCGTAAGCTGTGAACTCGAGTAGAGCAGGAGCGGAGCGGTTGGAGGTCAATGGGAGAGGCCTTCGTCCTGCAATGAACCTGAGAAGGCTGGTCATTGTGATTATGATGATGATGATGATGGTTGTGGTGGTGGTGATTGTGGTGATGGTGGTAATGGTGGTGGTGGATGTAGTTGCGGAAAAGCCACATATCTGATTTTAGTGCCGGCTATATTACTGTTCGTCAAGAACATTACACAAGGTAAGTCAATACATTAAGACCCGAGAAAGAATTATCCTGGATAGCACAATAGGCTGGAATTGTCAAGTAGGACCATACTTGCGACGTATTGCAGTTGGAAATATTGATGTACATTCAGTATTATAAGCACCTGAAGCAACTAACAGCATCTCACCTCCTTTGCCGATCGATCCCTCCTGTCTCTCTGTTTTTTGTTTTTTTCAGAGCAGGTGGAAACACTGGAAATAGTCAGGTTGTATCGCTACACTTGACTTCCGTTCTGCACTAGCTACGTTCCTCAGCGTAGCATTGCCTGAAAAGCTACAGACCTGACTTTGCCTTCGCACAATCCACTGTCCTGCGTATCCTTGACCGCATGGATCTGAACCTCAAACAACACCTGCTCGCAATGTCCGCGGAAAGGAGCTTCAACCCGCAACGTGACCTCCCGTCTCTGAAGGTGGAGCGGAAGACATGCGGCAGCAGCTACTTGTCACCTGATCTAGGCAGCCCTCAAGCGACCCACGACTACGAAGTTTAAGGGTAAGTAAACGTTGGCGTGGCACCGTTAACGTTTCTGTGAAAGGGTAACAGGGGCACCACAGGGCAGATTTTTGCGGGGTGGTCCAATAGTAGTTTATGAAAGAAACTGCAGACGAGAGAGGGGCACGGCGGAAGTATATTATGATATGACGCCGGCGGGTCGTGTACCGGTTGTCGCCAGCACTACTGGTTCACTGCGTGCTATAGCTATTGATGCTGAGTTATGTTTGTCGTGTCACATACCGAAGTCACTCTATGGTGAGCAACACTCCTTCCCTTTTATGTGTTGGTACCGACCCGGCGCATTGTTTTGTGCACTGGCAAATACTGACAGGAAGTGCAGTTGCAGCATGCAGTTTCGCACTTGATCCCCTAATTGTTTCACTCTTATCATTATTTTTCTCTCTTCCTAACGTGCATTTTGTACCAACCAGCGTTATGGCAGATTCCCCTCAGTCAGTACGATTCCTTTTCGACTGACGCGATCCCATTGAGGCCGTGTCACCGCCACGCAGTTCTCTGTTATTTTGGTTCAGATGGGGAGATAGATAATTCTACTACGCTAATAAAAATGTATCGCAAGTAACAACAGGCAAATACTATTTGTAGAGGTTGCCTAAGCAGGATTCGCGAGCCTATTCCGAAGGCAGTGGAGTGCAAGGGCTACCCTGCAGTGTCGGAAGGGATGGACATCAACCATCGAGTATGGATTACTCAGCGTCAGGATTTCGCCAGTTTTTTGTGCCCGCCCTTCTGTGCTCTATTTTCTACGAGCTCAAGGATACCGTTTTTTGGAGAAACAGGAATAAACTGAGCAACACAAGAGAGGGTCCAGTTTTCCGAACCTGATTCGTAATACGTACGGGCGAAAGATGAAGTGCTAATTTTTTGTGCACCCAGGATTTATGAATTGGTTGCTTATAGGATGGTAACAAGGTGGCTATGGGCCATCAAGAAGGCACAACAGAGTGGTGCGTCCTCTCTGTGCGGTTGCCAGAATCTGCAAGTTAGTTGCACCGGAAACATATGTGGCCTTCATATATCGTGCCCTGTGAAACTGCGTCATGTGAGTAATCCCATATACTTGCTAGGTACGCCGTGTTTTTACGTTGACATAAAATAAATGGCATTAGCTATTGTGGATGCAAGAATACTTGCCGTTGTGAAAACTGCACCGCATGTAGTGGAAATAATTCATGGTCATAAACGTTAGTAAGCAGTGTGCTCTGGGGGTAAGGCCATCCATCTGAAAATGGAATTTGTAACAGGCAGTTAGAGGCGCTTGTCACGTACATCCTAATCTTGCTGCAAGCCTCCAGAGTAGGTACCTTTTTCCAGCCGACACAGCCAGGTTTCAAATCGAAGTTTGGACTCCTGCAGGAAAAAGTGAACAAACACAGTGCGACCGGGGCCATGAACAACGCGACCACCATGAAGAGAAAAGCTGCCAGCAATCCCATTATTCAGCTGCAGCCTTGGTACTCACCATTTTTTCACGGGTCCCCTTCCAAGGGACGTTTCTTTGTTTGTGCTACGGTTTGATTTTAGCATCAGGCTGATGCACTGAACGCGTGGTAAGGACTCAAACCACGCCTTGTGTTCTGCTTACTTCTTTGTTTTCTTGCCAGCATCTGGCCGGGGCTGAGAATCTTATCTATGTGCGAAGAGAAGGGCACGTGTATATCCTCTTTTGTGTACCGCACAAGCTCGGCATTTGATGGGCCGACGCCCGTCTGTGCACGTAAGTTTGGTGACTGTATTTTGGGAAGGTCAAAAAACAAAAACAGCCGAACTTGAGTGTTAACCGAATGAAAAATCACTGTACTGGGACTAAAAGATGTACTTTATTAGGCTTGCGGCGCTCGTCCAAGCACGTTCAATCGTCAGTCGTAGTTGTCCTCTTTGTCGACGCCGTCTGTCCCAAAAGGATTGTCTTGATTTCCGCCCAGTGTGTTCGAAATATTGCGCGTACAGAGGCCGGTACACTTCGCTCGGCCATAACTTCCTTGCGTGTCTTGGAAACCCAGTTCGCCACTTGGATAAGTGTACGGAACGTGACGCGCACGGTCGGTGTCAGTTGATACTCGAGTAGTGCAGGTAGTCTTTGCAATGCACATCCAGTTCTTGTAGGTCGCTCGTCATACCGCCGTGTATCACCAGAATGGCTGAACACCTTCTGAAAGCATACACTTAAGGCTCTATCAAGTGGCCAAGGCTCTATCAAGTAGGAGTCGGGAAGAACAAGAAATGCTTTAAACTGCACAGCCCTGGCACGGCATCTCCAAACGGTATTCACCCAATCTTCGATGAGGGTACCACTCATCCACCATTTCTCCTGAGCTCGTACCTTGATATTTTGGGAAAGTATCTCTGGTAGGAAGAGCATTCCTCTAAAAAATAATGTAGGGTAGCATCTTTTATCAATTGGCTGCACGAGACAACATCGTAGTGGAGCGCTGCTGCTTGTAGCCTGCAGATTTGACTATCACTTCTTTAAGGACCTCATCAATTACTATGTAGGGCACAGGCATGCTACAGTGAAACGTGATAGGTAACAGTGAAACGTCTAGTTTGCACTCTTTTTCCCAGCCAATTCTTGATAACGAAGGTTTGAAATGCGAGTAGCCTCTCTTGAAAGTCAGCGGGTAGGTTCTGGCACACAGACCTCTGAAATTGCAGGCTGAACCAAAACCGATTCGTAGAATAAGTGATCAAGCCACTGCTGGGGTTGAGCTTAGTCCGGACGATGCCTCAAATGATTATAATCTCCGTCTCCTTCACGTGAAATATGTTCGTGTCAACGAGCATTCCACCTTCTCTTTGCTTCCGGATAAAGTCGGCGACGTCCTTCTCCATTCGTGGTGTCTAGCCCATTTGGGTCCGGTGATGGGCGTTAGCTTGACAGCGCAGTGGAAACGTCTGTTCCGCTGGTTCTGCAATCAACTCAGAAGCGTCCGTAACAAAGACCCGCTGTTCTTGGAGGTTTGAAATGCCTCTGGCTCTAAACCTATCTTCCACTTAAAAGCCGCAGTGTAGTGGCACCGCATTGTGTGCGCCATTGTGCCGCGAACACAAGCACTTCTCCGTGTCTGACGTTGACGTAACGAAGCAATGACGGACGCTTAGAGCTTTGCTAACAAATTTCGAACGAGCGAAAGGAAATCTGCAAGCTGCAAGATTGTGCCGCGAGGTTGCGTTGAGTGTCCACCAGTTGTGGAAAGCCGCATCTTCAAACTCACCCTGACACCCAAATTCCGTAAACGCCTCTAAAGAAGTACCGTCCTAGATCCGGGTAGACACCGTACGTCGTTAATTTATTATGATTAAAATTGTGGGAGCGTCACCACGAATTTATCGCCTACGGCATTGAAGAACATTAGTGACAAAAAGTGCCATGGCAACAAAAGTAGCATCTACATTGTTGATGAACCAGATGCAAACCATCAGAAATATTGACATCAGCTCTTCTTGGAATAGCGACTCCCTGCCGCTAGCACCGTCCGAAACTCCATTGCAGCCTTTCTGAACGGGAACTTGCGGAATTTGAATAAAAATTCA
This sequence comes from Haemaphysalis longicornis, assembly GCA_013339765.2. Lineage (NCBI taxonomy): Eukaryota > Metazoa > Arthropoda > Arachnida > Ixodida > Ixodidae > Haemaphysalis > Haemaphysalis longicornis. The sequence goes on along the minus strand of CM023452.1, from coordinate 132,467,975 downwards.
GGGCTAGCCAAAAATGTGTATTCCACTCAAACTCTACAAACCCAGAATCAACCACAGCATACCTTGCCAGAATCTCAAATAATTATATAGATGAAAATTTGACACAACCAGCGGAAATGTCCGACCTTTGGAGGGGCTTTGTGGACCGAAAGCACTGCTCCTTACCTCGATGACAGAAGGAGCTAAGTGGGCTACGACACGCGGTCCCATTCCTCTAGAACGTTGGGTTAACAGGTACAAATGCCCACGGTGGAGATAGAGCTACCGGGGCTGCACTGGACTGGTACCCACCGCTGCACTAGTTTGTCTTAACGATGACTGATGAGTGCTGATGAACGAAAAAAATCGCATATAAAAACAGCCTATAAAAGTAGCATGAGACGTCTATTGTACGTTATCCTTCGTGTGATTTGGATAAGTGTTTTGCAGTTGTAGCAACGTTGAATATATCTAACTCTGATTCCAACGGTACGTCTCCTGGACATCTGCAATGTCGATTGCTGGCGTCTCCGGGATATCTGCACGACCTAACGTGGTTTGCTGGCCACCGGCGTTGGGCACTGTGCACCGCGCCGGTTTTGGGGGCAACACCAGTACGTGTTTATCGAGGACGCTGTTAAATTAGTACAAACAAAAATTTAATATTAGGAAACAAAACAAAACCGTTTAAAATAAAAAAAAAATGCAATTTTTTTGGCGTAGGGTGGGGCGTAGGGCTATTGCGAGTATTGTGTGGGGCGATGTAGGGCTTCTTGAGATGCGGTCTGGGGCGATCTGGTCGAAGTTGGTTGGCAACACTGGTGAAAAGAACCTGCTTCCAGTTTTCAGAGTACAACAAGAAAGAAAACGCTGGTACTAACATTGAAGAGTCTTGCGTTCTGGCGCCGATAATGTCATTGCAAGCAGCTACAAAGACTATTTTTTCGTTAGATGAAACAATTCTCAGAAAAAAATTTAAAAAGCAAAAGGCCAGGCAAAAATGCACTTATATAGCAAAACGTTTACTCATTACCTCTCCCTAGTGCTCCCAAGCAGCCATGAGAATGAAGCAACGCAGATGATAATGTCTTCTGTAATGTTTCGCAAAAGTTTGGTTAAGATTGAAGTGATCCTTAACGTTCGGTGGCTTGTGACTGTCAGCTGCAAGGTTTTAGTAGCTTTAAGCTAAAAAGCCCAAGGTTCCCATCAATATACACAAAACCTCATCATTTGCCGCCGTATTTCATTCCCGTCGCGTGTTCCTGGCAGTTCATTTTTTACAATTTTTATCTTCTTCCTTTGAAAACCTACATAAACCTGCTACGCCGAGCGAATAAAACAAAAATCACACGGGTGAAAATAACACTGCTGTAACCGGTAAAAAAAGCACGTCTTTTAAAGAAGTTTGCGAAATACAGAAAAGCACGGTCCTCTTGTTGGCCGTAGCGAGAATCTTCTTTTTTTGAGCACCGAAGCGGAAACGCCGAACTGAAGGAGTCGTAACGTTCCAGCACCACCTGCTAGTTCTTTTTAACTGTCAGGCAAAAATTTTGCGAAGAAATTGCATTCTGCGCACTTGTTTACTGAAAAAGGCTACGTAAAAGGCAAATTTGGTCACACTAAAACGTAGCAACAAAGAAGGAAATTACGGAGCTGCCGGGAATATTTTCACGTGAAAAACATTGTTACGATAACTAGCAACGGAAGGAACGTTTGAACAATGAAATGAACTGTTTACACTAACCCATCAAGTAAATTTATGAGAAAAGTGGGGGTGTGCGAATATTAAATTTTTCCAATACGAATATCTAGCTTTAAATATCGAATCGAGTATCGAATAATTGAGGGGGGGGGGGGGGGGGACTGACATTCAAAATCAGCTTTTTTATTTCTTTGTGCAATTTGATGAGAATTAGCACAGCAACTGCCAATGCTTCTGTGATAGCAGTATACAAGTTTTAAAGTAATATTTTTGAATTTTTTTTTATTCATAAAAGTTTCTTTCTGTTCCCATTGTACCGAGGTTCAGCGGCCTATAAAATATGACAGAAAACTTGTTCGACGTGCTTCGCATTCCTGGATGAATGGACGAGGTCGTGGAAGTCAGATGTTTGTTAAAACACATTTTTTTTAGTTATCAGTTTTTTAGATGTGAACGTACAAAAGGCATATAGACCATGAACGACTATTTCAATAAAAGAATCACAAAATGTAAACATTAAAAACCAAGAGTGTCACGACAGCAGCTGTTCATCAAGGAATGTAAAGCAAAGAGCGGCATCAAAACACACCTAACGGTCATGGCGAAATCACTGGAACAAACGACGTACGCGAAAAAAAAACGAGTTTATAGAAAACGGCTTCCGTGATTGCAGTATAGATATAATTCACGAAAAGTCGGTAGGGTTGTAGTCTTCTTTGTCCTTTTAACACGGGGCTTCTGGCATGCCTTGCCTTAAAACTACAGTGCCTCTTGGATCCTTCTTCGTCCCATAGAACATCATTTTCAGCTCCTCTGTTAAGAGTTTCCAGACCAAACACGGGGGGGACGGGGTGGCGAAGGAGTTAGCTTTTAATGCAAGCCAGTTTAGCTGGTGGCCTGTATTGCACTGGACAACTTCCCTCTGCAGTGTTTTGACCATGGAAACAAGTGAAGCACTCTGTTTTTTCTTTAAATTTGAAAACTGAGTTTTCACCTCTTTTATGTTTTAATTATAACCTTGCCTGGAGCAGCAACACTGTACTCGTACACGCAGGTGTTTATTGCCAAAGTTTACATACCACAAGCATACAAACGAGCTATTTGAAGCTTGGTATTATATTCTGCTTAACCCCAACTTGAACGCATCCGCATTTTTTAGTGTGCTTGACATCCAGTGCATCCAATATTCGGCACAGCAACACAAATATGCACTAAACTATAGATGTATGCATTGCTCATAATTATTTTCGTAAAAACTCAATTTGTTAAATGCTACGACAGTAAGGTAAATTTTAATGCATTGTTATTATTAGTTGCCTTAAAAATTCCATTTTAAACACTACGAAAGTAACGTATATTTCTAACACCGTCAACACACTTCATTAACAACTCAGACCTGTTTGCATGATTACTAGAAGTGCACGGCAAACGCTGCGCAAAAAAGCGTTATGGCTCGCCCGCATCGCGGCGCTCGTATCGCGCAACAGGTCATACGTTAATTATCCCTTAACTTGACCTTCAGGTGGTTTTTAAGATTACTTATAACGTCACAAGAATTAATTACATCTACCGGCGTTCAATCGTACCCGGTTGCGAAGTCAGGCGATGCTCCAACGCGGAGCGGCTACGCCACGCGCGCCGCAGCTTTTGACGCGTAGGCCGTTTCAGCGTGTAAGCTTCCCAGATTAGACGAAAAGTCCATTTCGCGAAACGCGCATACCGTCTTTCACACTCCGGGATAAAGTGACGCGCCCCCACGAAGCGTTCGATGACTTCCGCCTTTCGAGTCACGCAACTTCGCGTAATCTGGCTTGTAATGTGAGGCATTCCAATCTCGATAATGTCCGCGTTGAATACCACGGCAGATAAAAGGACTGCACAGAAAATTGGCCGAGTAAAACAGCGAAAATTAACTTTTAAACGGCCAACATTTTACGGGGCCGCCATCTTGGATTGCTGCGGCGACGCCCGCGGAGTGCTGTTTTGAGCCCGCACCTACCAGAAGGTTATTCGCGCTTCAAAATCTATTTATGGCTTCGTTCGTGTGTCTTTTTTTTTTTCTGCAGTTCCTATGTCTCGGAATAAACGACGATAAACCAAATGGCCAGGACCAGGAAGAGGATAGCTTGGCCCGTCCAATGGCACCCAAATGGCCGAGCCCAGTGGAACCATTTAGGAGATACAGCTCTCCGAAAATTAACGTTTTTTTTGCAGTTTTACGCTGACATTTCGTCACCGCGGCTAGAAAATGTGTTTTTTATGCCACATTGCGATTGTTTTAGGCGGAAAACTTTTGCAAACGCCCATGATTGAAAACATGTAAACCGATTATGCTGCTTTAAAAAACCCCGACATTTTTGTCATTTTTTCCGAAGTTGAAAGCCGCGTCCCGCCATTAAACTAATCAATCCAAATATTCAATGATAGCCCATTATTCGAACCCTTTCAAATATTGGAAGGGTTTTGAATACATAATTTTCGAAGCGAATACGAATATAACATTTATATTAGAGTAATATTCGAATTTTTCAAATATTCGCACACCCCTAGAGAAAATTTTGCGACATTACTCCGCAATTTTATGTAATTTCTACCGTTTGTAATGTTGAGCTCACGAGTGAATATGCGGAAACAAAGCTGATAATACCCGTCCGGAAGCAATTTGTAGTTCACGTGCCATTGTAAAGAAGGGGGTTTTACTATTTGTTTTTGTTATTCAAAGTGACACCCATCATCGCATGTAAATTAAACACCTACAAAACTTGTTTCATGTATTCAAATTCTTCAAGATTTGTTTTTAAATTAGTTCCCTATTAAGCCCACTGCCGTTTTTCAGCTCACCTAAAAGTTCTGTGAAAACGCCAGGCCTTCGACACACCGGCACATCACATGGTTCCGACCTCCAAGCGGCGAGGACATTAATAGCTATCTTTCCACCTGCCATATGGCTACTTCAATTCCCAACATAGTAATATAATATAAGTAGGCCTCCACTCATATGTCTAGCACGCACAGGTAATTCCAAAACTACAAAACTAGGCCTTCTTCTAGTCAGCTTGTCATGGAGATGTGACAGTACGGGCAATAAAATGTGCTCTGAGAGCCCGCTGTCCCGTGATTAAATTCCCATCACCAATAAAATTTCTCAAATTTTCAGAATGATTTCAGAGGTGAGTGTTTAATGCAGTATAAGGAATTCGGTGTGCCATTTCTCAGTAATGAGGACGCGAGACACGGCATTTTGGCCCCTTTTAGGGAACTGGGTTTCTTACAAAACTACAGACTTTGAAGGCGTGTACAAGATGGCCCCCCAAACGATGACTGTATGTCACAAAGCCACTACACAGCTTTGTAGTCACGAGAGGCTGACGAGTGCACTTGAAGACAAGGTGAATTTATAGCGAAAGCTATACTACGCCATGTTTCGCAAGGTTATCGAGTCGCAATAATCTCAAGCCGCTGGAGCAAGAGCGTTGCAGGTGTGACGTTACGCTATATGATGCACTCGTAATTCACAGACTCCAGTTCATCGACGGTCACCAGCTGACGTCCACGAGCGCTGTGCGTCGCCCACTCTTCTTTTGTCCGTTTGTACCTTGGGCAGCTTTTCACCATGAATTCAAAATAACATATTAAGTTCGTTTACCTATCGCGACTCTGGGGCGGAATTGAAAATCGAATTGTTTTATCAGCGAAGTACTTTAGGGGATAGGGCTCTCGGCGTCTCCTGGCGTCTCATGTAGTCCCGACACTAAACACTTGAACACTCGTTTTCCAACACTTCACACTAGAACGTTTCATGTCGATGGGCACTAACGCGTACTAAAAGAACACACGAGAACACCCGTTTTCAAAACTGTTCCCGCCATAGTGGCGTGTTCGACGAAAACAACTTACGGCTGTAGATAAGTATTGAAAGTAAACGTGATATCAAACTGTTATTTGAAAATATGGAGACACCGGGGCCTTTATATCCCTTTTTATTATTTCATATTCTCATAATTGTTAGCCTGCGCGTGCCCGTCGCCAGGCGTGCTCCAATAAATCCCAGGATAATTTGCTTCTCTGTAAAGATATTGTTTTCTCTGTGTAAAAAAACTGCAAACAAATTTGCTTTTATGCCTATGGCATCATTAACAGCCGTAAATGGCTTTTCATATTGATAATATTCTGCGACCATCTTTTCAATTTATCTATAGGCTGGTTCGGAGCAGCGCAAAATCATTGTTTCTTCCTGCAAAGAGTTGTTTGATATTTCTTTTTTTTGAAACCTCCAACGGCACGATCCTAGCTACGTGTATTAAGGTAAATGTGACTCCTTTTTGAAGAAGGCGTCGGAGTATTCATTCGGAAATATAAACAGTTTATATCTAGTGCCTTCTTAAGCATAGGTTTGTGTATATTTCGATTTGTGCTTTCTTGTGTGTAATGAGCAAGTGTGAAAGATTGTTAACACTTGTGAGAAATAGTGAGCACGTTATTCATCATTTTCTGGTGGAGTTTCAACTGCGTTAGAAACACAAGCTGTGAAGAGACATAATACTTCAAGTGGTTCAGAGTCTTATTTCGGGACCTTTGTTGTGTCGTGGGTAGCTCATGTGACTCACAAAATTGAAGTAATTCATGCAATGTTTGGAATCGTTACTGGGGTCTCACTTGGAAGTTTTGGTTTAACTACGCTTGGGGAAATATACTATATTCTTGTGGTAGCGCTATTTCGGGCCGTTATCCGAGCTCAGCTGGAGGTTTGCACGCGCCCCAGAAAATCCATGAGCGAGGTCATTCATTAAGCAAAAGATTTAAATCAAGCTGTTTCGGTTCCGTTAGTGAACTTTCCAGTAGGCTAATTAAGAGAAGGTTTTAAAATACACAAAATTGAATAAGACAAAAAAAAATTCTGTGCGGTTGCAACATCTATCTGGGAACCTAAATTCCCTCCAATTACTTATTTGGTAGCGATTACGGGCTCTGCTGAATTAAGGTCAGCGCCAAGATAAAACTTCTGTTTTTCTTAAACATGTTAGGAAGTTCACTCGAATGTATTCTGTATTCTTTCGAAATCGAGAACTCTAATATTTTGTTTTCTGGAGGGCATATGGTGGTTCCGTTACCGAGTATTGATTGAATGCAGGCCAAGGTTTCTATTCCAACGGCATATTGGCCATGCTATGGCTTACGTACTAGAGGTTGGCGACACTTGTAGAACTAGATATAAATTTTGTCGAAAATTGGAGATGCTATAGGTAAAATGCAATTACATCGGTTCTGTAAAGTTCTTCAGGTGCCTTAATATTGAATTCGGGGCCCTGTCATGACTCCACGCAATAGGCTTATGTTAGTCTTGATTTTTAGTTACGCCTGGCGGAAACTCTAGCCATATTTTTTGCAAATTCGAAGAGCCCAGAGGATCCAACAGCTTTCCCAGCCCTGTCGAGGTAGTAGCATCAATAGCAGCTACCGCAGCCACGTTATTCTGAATACGCAGGGTGTATACGTTTGCTAAGAATTTTATACGATGTTATGTGTATGAAACACTACATTGTTATGTGTATGAAACACTACATTTTTACAAAGCGCTTTGGCCCCTGACAAAAACCGCTTATAAAAGAATAAACCAGTACTACACTTCCTCTCAAGTTTATTCAACAAAAAGTGTATCTGCCTTTAAAGATGACAAGAGGTATTTTATATTTATTGGGATGTGTGTGTGTGTGAGTCCATGTCGACATCCAGTCCCCTCAAAACAGCAAAGCAAAACCGCGGGAAGTGTTGAACTGTAAACGTACTGCAGAGGAGCATTTTGGCAGAACAAAAATTGAAAGTATACTTCATCAGAAGACACCGACGGAAATAAATGCAACACACAATACAAAAAATAAGAAATGTGGATTACTAACTTTTGTTTATTTTTCAAATACAACCTCAAGACTTTGCAGAAGAAGCACTAAACACGCACCATAGGAGAGGTGGAGATCCGAAAGAATTTCATGTCGTGGAGCATATACAATGGTGGTTTATATCTAACTTAACCCTCGATGCTAGTGTGTGTAGTTTTGTATTAGTGATACGCTATGACTGCAGGAAGATCAGTTCCTTGATCACTGCTGTTTATTCATTGTTACGTTACGTGCTTGTTAGACGTTCTCGTTCCAAACTCAAGAATAGTGTTTCTTAAGTATGTTAAATTGTAAAACAGGTTTACGACGAACAGGGAGCACCATAATGGCTTCTATCGCTCCTCTCAGTCCTTATCACGTACAGAAAAATATTTTCGTGAATTTGTTTACGCGGGTATAAGGTGAAGATCATCCGTTGCATTAACAAATCGAATTCCTTCGTACGCAACCGTATGAGCTAAATACCTTGTTTTTTGATATTCATTCACGATGTGCCTACCTGTGGTGTACGTTGAAAATTATCTCTAGTTTCTTCAGCACGCCTCAAAAGAGGTGACATTTGTAGCAGTTGTGCTTTTAACAACGGAGCTGTTTTAGCCGTTCGTAAGTTGTACTGGCAACAAAAAAGCGTTTCCCTTGGTTGCAGTAGAACCTGGCTTCATCTCGTTTTTGGCGTATATCTTATTGAGCAATCATTGCATTCCTGGCTCACAAAGTTATTTTTTTTCGGTTTTTCGCAGCTGTGGATTTACCCACCGCGTCTCCGACGAATATGGAGGAGCCGCAAGCTGTGCTGCTTCTCCAGCCTCGTACCAATAGAGCACACTGCGCAAATACTTCTCCATTTATTCGTTCACATAATAGATCAAAACAAACCGCTAAAAGGGTTAATTTATATGAAGGTGCTGTGAATGGCAAAAAAACACAAATTCTCGCAGGTCATTTGTACTATTATGAAATTTTAGTATTGCCCTGCTAAGCTTAAGTATTGTTTGCCTCATTGTACGAACACCACGAAATATTTGGCAATATAAATGCACAACAACAAATGGTCATGTGCTGGCAAGTGAAAACCACTTGCAAAATAGATCCATGGATGCTTCAATTTACTTGTCTTCTGTGGTGACGTTTTCAACCAAAACCTTTACTATATCCCTACATTGCTGTCTGCTTGCCTGCACAGTATTCAATTTCGGTGGTTTCAGTTTTGGAAACCCTCCTACCACTGAACGAGCACTTTGATAACTTTTTATTTTGGTTCTCTTTCAGAGCCATTTTTGGTCTATTCATAGTGCGTCCGGTCTTCCAAAAGGAATAATTTCTCCTAGTGCGCGGCTCGAAGCGCTGGCTTCGGCCTAATCCCAACTCGTAGACACTTGGGGAGGGGTGTCTTTATCCTAGGCTTTCGATCGTGGTTCACTGTTTGCCTCGACCTGCCAGCTGCATTTCGATTTTATGAGCCTATTTAATCGGCTGCCTCTGGGTGTTTGGACGCCACAAAATTTGTCGTGTGACTACAGACTAAACATAACACTCAAAGGAATGGTTGGACGGAAACATTAAAGTGTATGACTTTCTGACACAGAAGGCGTAATGGATTTCATACCGCTTTCTACTCTTCTTCCCAGCTATTACGGAGGCAGCATAAACAATAATGCTGACATTGAGCGTGTTGTGGAATGTGCACCCTTTGTATTGCTTTAGGAGACAAAAATGTGCGGCTATGGCAAGGAAAACCTCTTCCATGCTAACAATCCTTCAATGGAAACGGCTTGGCTCTACAACAACGCAGAAATAAGTCTCCTGACGATAATATTTTTCGTTTCCATTTCGTCATTGCCGGCAAGGGTAACATACTTCTCAAAAATATTGTTCGCGGTGGCTCGCTGGCTGAGCAGTTGTGCTGCTGGGCCCAAAGACGCGGGTTTGATTCCCGGCCGCGCTCAGACTTTTCTGATGCAAACACAAAGGAAAACTTGCCGCGGGGGCGAGATTTTGGCGCACGTGAAAGATCCCCAAGTAATCAAAATAATTCGGAGACATTCGCTACGTCGCGCCTTGTCGCATTTGTAGCGTCGGTGCGTTAAACTTTACAATCAATCAATCAATCAATCAATCAATCAATCAATCAATCAATCAATCAATCAATCAATCAATCAATCAATCAATCAATCAATCAATCAATCAATCAATCAATCAATCAATCAATCAATCAGTCAATCACTCACTCAATCAATCAATCAATCAATCAAACAATCAAACAAAAATATTGTTTTGCCTGATCCATAAGAATGCCCTTCCTTAGTAGATACACAAAAATAAATGTTTAGGAGCCATCCGGCCAAGCTTATCATAACGTCACCTATACTCATAACAGCAGCTACTCCGTATTTATGTTAAGATAATCAGCCCCAAACAATGTAAAGGCATAGCTAAATGCTGCGCACCCTTCCACAAGTTCTTCACGGTCTCGCGAAGCCGGCAATAATTTTAAAGGGAGGAGTGTTCTAGAGAGAACTTCCCAGCAGCGGTTTTTAGGTCTTACCCTGTTTTGCACCAAACAGAAAAGATAGCCCGTCTGTCCCTTGACTGAAGCTTAGCGCTAGAAAGAAGTGACGCCCGAAGAACACGCTAACACTAACGGATTACCCTAGTTTTATTCTGAAGTTTCGGCTGCACGCATATCGATTTCAGCTAAATGGGTTTCTTAAAAAAAGTATCTCGGCTGATTGAGGTGAGTTCCTATTAAAACTTCTGTTTGTTTCGATCGAACCTTTATCTTGAAATTCTTTCTCAAACAAGTTAACAAATATACAATGTGATCAATACAAGACCATAAATTCCTGCCATAATTGGAGGTTCGTCAGAAGTAAGCCCACATTTCCTAAGCCGAAGTTGCAGAAGTTGACTGCAAAACAGATATTTTTTTATTTATTCAATGAATTACTTTGCCATACCTACTGTTCTTTTTTTTTAACATATCTTCGCAATAAAAGCATGCGTGCCCTCAAAAAAGTGCTCACAACGTAATATACTCAAAACGTGCTTCTTTAAAAAATCCGACAATGCTCCCTCGCAAGATAGTAAGAAATGTACTCAAAGCGTGGCGTTTATATGTTTGTACATCACGTTTTTCCACTGCATTGCTCGTACTTTTCTAATTGCCATATTTATTATCACATTATACATAGGGCTGAGAGAACGCAGAATGAAGCCAAAGCATTATGCCTCCTATGGATCAGTGTAAACGACTGACTCTTATCTTCGCTTTATGTGTTGCTCATCCGAGGCGCCATGTTCGCCATTTCGAAGACCAATATTTGGAGCCAATATTTATATCCCGTGAAAGTTATTTTTACACCATTTACATGTTAAGCTCTTAACAATACCACAAAAAACAGAGGTAAAAAACAGCCGGACACTTCAGACTACTTACCTGTGGAGATGCGTGGAATTTGCGGAACATTTCATACTAAACCATCATCCTTCTATTGGGCAGGCCTATCCAGATGACCTTGTCTTTTCTTGGAACAAAGCCTCTGTCATGAGCATATTACATGGCTGGCTTAAATTCTTCGCTTTGTAACGTCTCCGGTATTGACGGGTGGTTGAGCCCACAAACGGTTGTGCGACACTTCCGATGAACAATTTCAATTTTTCGTTCGTGTCATAACCTTTGCGTACGTTATACCTACTGCCAGTACGGAGCTGCACTGGGGTATTTGCTCGTCGCAACAAACACGCTCTTCCGTTTCCACTTTACTTTTGTGGCTTTCTTTTTAAAGTGGCTATCGAATGCATTGTTTTTTTTTTGCAATTGGAAGAAAACTGGCCAATAGCCGCAAAACCTCTGAAATCACCTAACTGGACCGGAGGAAGACCTCCCCGACTTCGAAAGACAGAAAAACCTTTCGCTCAATTCTCAAAGATATCCAGTGGGCATGGAGCCGCAAAACCTCTGAAATCACCTAACTGGACCGGAGGAAGACCTCCCCGACCTCGAAAGACAGAAAAACCTTTCGCTCAATTCTCAAAGATATCCAGTGGGCATGGAGCAGCAATTTTTAGCTGAATGCTTTGACCCCATAATCTAAGTACTGCATTTCTCGGCGTTCAGCAAGCCTTGACAATTAGAAAAAAGTTATAACAGTATTCCAGAGTTCATTTGATACCGCTAGTACTACCTCTCTCATCGCCTTTAGGAACGTTTGAGATATTTTTTTCATGATCATCAAAGGCGTACTTCTATGGTCGACGTTTCCAGTGGTACTATCATTTCCGGCACCGATGCGGACACATTTAAGCCATTTTAGAAGCTCACGTAAAACACACATGTACCACGGGACAGACATTAAAAGAGTTGAAAACGTGTGTGCTACGATCATGGCTATTTTTGTTACCAAGGTATTTGACAAACTCAACACTGAATAATTTACAACTGGGTGACGTGATTCTCGAAGTGCGTATTTATTGCAGTGTTCTAATTACGCACCCATGTCGAAAATGTGGATACGCAGATTTTAAAATATTTGTGGATTACTCGTGGTCTTTGTAATGTTCCTCCAATAACCCGCTAAGTTCACGTAATAGGCACTTTCCACACCACAGGGACAACTGTGGTAAGCTCTGCGCCAGCAGCGTACTTAAACATTTGTTGGGTAATCCCAGATACAGACTTTAGAAATCATGCAAGAAATAGCCCAAGAACGGGTCCACACGAAGTGTCGGTAGAGATCATTTTATGCAGTTTAAAAACATCTTACTGATAGGATGAATTCCGACGAAAGAGTGACACACAGCGTTGTAACGAAGTTACGGGAATGAATTTAAAGCACCTAGCTTCGACGCAACCACAGAAGGCGTGAATCACATGGAAAGGCGTTGGTTGTTTTTTTTCTGTGTTGTGTTGTTTTATGGCACATAAGCAACTTAGGCAATCATGCGCCAAACAGAAGGTTTTGTGTATTTTGTGGATAACAACTGATTGTTACAGCACGTTATATTACTGCAGCTTCTTAGAAGCGGTGCTTGTTTTATATAACAAAAAACAGAAGAAATTTTAACAAGAGCGTTTTCCCCTAAAAGTGGACCGGAGTAAAATGAAATGTGTTCGTCGTAGAGCAGCGTAAACTGATTTTTTCTCAGCACCTCCAAATTTATGCATCAGAGTAACACGTGGTTTTCTGTGAGCTCTTGGTCGCATTCGGCTCATCTCGGTTTATCTTCTTTCATACAAAGAACACTATGTGTCAGATGTGTACGTCCAAAATGGAGACGACGTCAAATACCTTCTATGAGGCGTTCTTTATGTCTTCTTGATTTCCACGCTTCTTTAGTAGGATTAAGTATATGAAGTTTGTGGTTCCGTTCGTTATCCCACGAGGACTGCCTTGCTTCTCTTAGCTTAGTCCGTATGAATTTCATACAGTCGCTATAAGAAATATGTTTTTGTTTTACTGTTTTCCTACCTCCCTCTGCAGCACATGCATCGGCCCTCTCATTTCCATTGAGGCCAACATGGCTAGAAACGCCGCACAACCTAATATCCGGTCCCCGTGTTTTTGCTGTCACTAAATTCTGTATTATGTCTCCTATTATGGGTTGAGCTCCATTTTTCTAATGGGGGGCTGTGATCGCGCAGAGCGATTTTTTGCAGATAACTTTTTTCAGAATGCTATCCTTCCTCATTCTTTTTACAGCCGCAACAATGGCATTAGACTCCGCTGTGAAAACCGAGGCGCACCAAGGTGGCCTGACCACCTTCTCCTATTCACCTTGGCTTATTGCAAAGGCGGTGGTAGTCGTTAAAGACCCCGGCGGTATGTAAATACCCCCAGCTGTGTTTTTTTCTCTCGAATAGTGTTTATACACTCCTTTCACAAACGCGCCCGGGGACCTTGCAGCTCTGAAATAAACACAATACTGTCACTATGTCGCCGCGCTCTCCCTGCGCATCGTAAATAGTAACGCAGTGGCCGCTCCGATCGCACGAAACGCGAAGACGGGGGACGTACAGAGACGCCAGGTGCCGCAAAAATTCCTGAAAAGGAGTAATAACACGGAGTGGAATGGAAGAAACAATCTGTGAAAATGGGGAAGCGTGATCGTAGCCAGAAGCCGGGGCACTCTCCGTCCTAGGATTTGTTGTAGCCGCGTGAGAAGACCATCGCAGTTCGTGTTCCGGCATCGAGCACGTACCGACTTGCTGAGTCCTCGAATGGTAAAACTACGTCATTCACGCAATTGCTTTGCCGAGGCATCATAGCGACTGCAAAAGGCATTGAAAGGCATTTCTGAACAATGCTCAGTTCAGTTTGGTGCGAGCAGAGCGAATGCCGAGACAGCTTAAACAAGTTTTTTTATTTCGTTGCGTGCGTATGCGCGTTCACAGGAGAAATTTGAAAGCGAAGGAAGCATGGATTCACCAAGTGAAGCAAACAATGTTCTTACCGTGGTTCCTCGTTTGTTCGCAGTTCGTTTGTTTGCGGTGCTTGACGCAACTTCCTCATCCATGCTTCCGATCTGATGATCGAATTCTAGTGGTGCTTCCATGCCCAAAAGCATTGCTGTGACCGTTCTGTGCCTTAGCTTTGATAATGTGTGGCGACGTGGAGCAAAACCCTGGATTTGACATTGATTCGCTGGAAGAAATTACCAAAATGCTTAAGGACATGACCGCACGATCTATTAGAATTGAGGCAACACAAACCGCTATGTCCGATGACAAATCTGAACTTAAAAAACAACAGCTAGCAGCTACAAGCCAGATCGCTGACATCGGCAAGCGATTGAGTTCTGTTGAGTGAGTGAAAAACTTTATTAAACGAGAGGCCATTGGGCCCTGGGGGGGAGCAAGGATGAGGGAAAAGGGGGAAGGGCACAACTCGCAGAATGAACACCGTTGCAGTCTTGCGGTCCTAATCACAAAATGAACACGTTGAAGTCAGGCAGTGGCACCAAAATGCACAGCTCACACTTAAATGTACAGTTCACACACTAGACAATGCGGTTCAAAGTGAAAACAGTGCACGCTGCAGTCAGTTCACTATGTAGGTAGAACGGGGAAGTCTACCAGGCCGTTACACTAATTTGTAGAGTCCCTTTTCAAGGGCGTACTCGGTGATTGCTTCTAATGTGGTGGGATCGTCATGAACCCGACTAACATGTTCCTGTTCAGTCGCAGGGACGGGACCTAGAGTTAAAAGCTGGTGGCGATTACGGTCGAATGATGGACAAAGCCAAATTAAGTGATAAAGATTTGGTGTGCCTTCACGACTACAGTGGGGGCATCGGCGCAATTCGGATCCTGCTGGAGCTTGCCCAGGGGCGAGGATGCCAACAGGTGTTTCTGCCTGTAAGCGCTTGCAGCTTTCCTTTTTGAGGTGACGAAGCTGGAGTTGCCAGTCGGCCTGGAGAGGGGGGACGGGCGTAGCGGGCACCGCGGGAGGTGATTGTAGCCTCTCCATGGCAGCGTCGTGTGCCATACGGTTGCCTTCTGCGCCTGTAGTGTGTCCTGGAGTTCAAACAATTCGAACTTTGAAGCCTTCAATTTGTAGGTCTCTTATCAAAGTGACGATGTTTGTTGCCGTATTGTTCGGTGTAAACGGACGATTTAACTCTCGGACAGATACATAGGAATCAGTGATGATGCGAAATTTCTTCTTGGATAGATGGCCGGAATGTTTATAAATTTGCTGCGCGGCTCCCAGAATTCCTAGAAGATCTACCTCTTCTACGAGGTCGTATGTGTTAGAAATATGCCTGGATCCATTCAATTTCGGCAGGTCCGCAGATTTCCAGCCAATGGCCGCCGTCGTTCCATTCAGAGCCGCGTCGGTGTAGATGTCAGCTTCGTCACCTTCCTTGTCATTTGCGATAGTGCGAACGTATTGTTCGCGTACTTTTGTTTTATCCCGGCGGATCGGGCGTCGACGCAGAACTCCGATGGATGGGCGTTCCCACGGAGGGAATGCTGTAGGCCAATCGGTGCTCTCAGACTGACTATTTAAGTGCTACCATTTTTGGAGTCGTTTTCCTTGTGGCGAATGGTCCAGATGATATTGGAAGCGTAGTTTTGTCTCTTCGATGAGGTTAGCGAGAGGCGGAAGGGGAACTGCATCGTGTAGAGTGTCTACCCTTGTGAAGGCGGGGAGGCCACTGATCGCACGGAGAAGGTGCCGATTCATTTGGTGGAGGGCGTTTACATGTGAATGCCGGAATTCATAAACCGGGAAGACGTAAACGAAGCGCCCATGCGCCACAGCACGGGCGAGCATGGTGCAAACTGTTTGGTGCGCCCCGCCATACTTATTTGATATACGGGTAACTAGGTGTAAGGTGGAACGCCAGGTTTTCCTAAGTGAGGCTATCCACTGTTTTGGGCTATTACAGCTGTGACGGGAACACCCAGCAGTCGAATGGTATCATTGTGGGATTCGAGAAGCGTATCTCACACTTGAAGGGAGATAATTTGTTCCTTATTTGTGTCGCGTTTACCATCCACGCTTAGCAGTTCTGTCTTGGTTGGGGATAGCTGTAGCCAGAACTTGGACAGCGTATGTTCCAAACTTAGGACTGCTGCCTGCAACTCTGTTTGCATAGTTTCTTTGGAGTTGTAATCCTGGGCTTCTGTCCATACCACAATATTGTCCGCCTAAAGCGCGAATCTGGCGGCAGTGTCCTGCTCGAGAGTTCGGGCCACACGGTTCATTCCGAGATTAAAAAGGAGAGGATCCAAAATGGACCCCTGTGGGACTCCTCTATCGAGGTAGAACGTTGTGGGCTGATGTCCTTCAGGGTTAAGACGGATCGGCCGATGCTGAAGGAAGCCGCGTACCCAGGCCTGGGCCTTTTGGCTCGCGAAGGCGAGGGAAAGCTCTTCAAGGATACCTGACTGGCTGACATTGTCAAATGCCTTGTGCATGTCTGAGGCGAGGACGTAGTCCGGCAAGGCCTTGCGCGAGGTTCGATTAATAACTGTCCCGAGCAGCCATTGGTAATCGTGGGTAGCAAGATGGGGGCGGAAACCAGTGGGAGCGGGGTGAAATCAATTTGTGCTTTCCAAGTGGTGGACGAGTCGATTGTTAATCATACGCTCGATAAGTTTGCATATTACGGGGGTTTAGAGCTATGGGTCGAAGTTTCTGGGGATTCCGAGGATCTTTACCGGGCTTGGGTATCGGATGAATGATCGTTACCCTCAGGGCGTCAGGTATCTCGCCTGAGTCCCAAGAGTGCTTGGCCAAATGCAGCAGCGCAATCAAAGCCGTGCGGCGGAAGGTTTCGGAGGTCCTGCATTTTACTTGGTCGTGGCCAGGAGTAGATTTCGGGTTCCCTTGAGAGATGGCTACTTGCAGTTCCCCTAAAGAGAAGAGAGAATCGAGCTCCGGCACCAGTTGGTCAATGCTTATAATTGGTAAAGGTGGGAGGGTTGAAGGGTCCCTAACGGCGTGTGGAAATAAAGTATGAATGATGGTATCTTCCACTTGCGAGTAGTTCATTTGAAGGCACATCTCATCCAAGATCGGGACGCGCACCTTCGCATGGCCGTTCATGGTACGGAAAACTCCCCAAAGACGAGACAAGCCAGGTTCATGCCCGAGATCTTGACAAAAATCTTGCCATTTCATTCTCTGTAACGCGACCTGATATTCGCGAATAATGCGGTAGTGACGTTTTAGCTGCATTAGGTGATTATGGCGTTTTCCTTGCGTACGGTACCGATTGGTTAGACGTTCTGCCTTGCCGGGAAGTTCGAACATGTGTGAATCAGGGCAATCCACATCTGCCGTACTGGTTACTTCTTCGCTTGAGAGCAAACGTGCTTGCGTTAAGGACGAGATGAATTCCTCAAGGGTAGGTTGAGAGGAGATGTTGAATTGGGAGCGATACGACGACCAGTTTATCTGACGGTAAGCACGTCTAGTGCGGAATTTCTTGCTATTTATTTGAAGTATGATGGGGTAATGATCACTACCCCAGGTGCTGTCTAACGTGCGCCAGGTCTTCACCGCCCCAGGGGTAGCTAGGGTGAGGTCCGGTGTTGTATCGCTTTGAGCGTAGTAAAGGCCAATGCGGGTGGCGACGCCATATTCGTTTCTTAGTTGAAGGGGGCTGTATTGGAGTGTTTGTTCGAGAAGCCGGCCTCGACGGTTTGTGGACGAGTAGCCCCAAAGGGTATTACGAGTGTTGA
Source organism: Haemaphysalis longicornis (assembly GCA_013339765.2). Taxonomy (NCBI): domain Eukaryota; kingdom Metazoa; phylum Arthropoda; class Arachnida; order Ixodida; family Ixodidae; genus Haemaphysalis; species Haemaphysalis longicornis. The sequence continues at coordinate 132,450,205 of CM023452.1, read as the reverse complement.
AGTCTCCCCCGATAATAATGGGACCGGTGAATCGTAGCGAAAAAAGATAGGGTATCCAGTCATAAAGTGATGGGAAAAAGGCACCGGATCTTGGCTTGTAGTATACAGACACAAGCAGCACCGATTTGCCTCCTGGCGGCGTAACCAGGACCATAATCACTTCTCTGTCATCATTGCATGCTTGGTCCCAACGATGCTGGACAATGTGGCAGGATTTGTGGACTAGTACCACACCTAACCCTGGAGTCGGGCCATGGGAGGAGCGGGCTTGGCTTGAAATGGAGGGATCTGAAAAGGTGGTGTAATCTAACATTTTACAAGGACCACGTCTTTCCTCAAGCAGTAACGCCATTGGACAGAGCGTTTTCACTTGGGACTTGAGGAGCGGACCGGTTTGTGAGAAACTACGGAAATTTCACTGTAGTATGCTTCTGTTAGGCGGTAGAGCTGGGGGCAACACTGGAGGGCTAATGCTTTTTCTTTCGTTTGGTTTCATTGGAAGGGATCGTTGAGGTCTGGAGTGTTTCAAGTGCTTCCCCCGCTTTTTTTATGAACTGACGGAGTTCATCCCTGATAGATGTGACTGATCTTGAAGGGAAACTATTTCGCGGGAAGCCTTTTGCCATTCCTTGTTTGCTTCAAATTTAAGACGGGCATCTCTTTGAGTAAGCATCTGCTCCGTTATGAATGACGGGCGCTGGCGCCTGGGTGGCGTTATGGATGGCTTGCGGCGGCTTGTTGCGTGAACGGCTGCGGCGTACAAAATACTTTTGGATGGTTGGGGTTTACTGCACTCGGTTGGAGGGGGCCCCGACGGGATGGGGGTTGCCGGAGAGGCTGGAGGGCGGCATTTTTAACTCATTGGATGGGAGGGGAATGCACTAGTTGGGGGCAGGGTAGTTGCCGGCGGTGGAGGGTTTCTTAGATGATCACCTGATCGGGTTTTCCAAAACGTTCTTCTTTTTAGGTAAACGCGTAGGCAGACCTTACTAACCGAGAGGTGTCCTGTTTCTTTACAAATAACACAATATTCTGCAGAGTCACATTCGGCGGTTTCTGGGTGGGGACGGCCGCAATCTTTACATACGCTCGGGGATGGACAAAATTTCACCATGTGCCCCAGACTGTGGCAGTTAAAGCAGACCAGTCGTTTCGGTCTGTATTCTGCCACACGTACTAACTCCATCTAGTACTTGACAGTACTTGGGAGAGTAGTACAGTCAAATGTCAGAATTGCACGGTCGGTTTTACCGATTTTTCGGACTTTGAGAATGTCGGCCTGTTCGCATCGCACCCAACTGAGAATAGTCTCGTTACTATCGGCTGGGTGCACTTGTATGACCCCGCGAATGGTGTTCTTGTTGAAAGGGGCCTGCTCAATTACAATTTCTATTCTTTCAAGTTTGCCGTTTTGGCGAAGGATTAGGTGATCTACCTGAGCTAATCGCGTAGCATGCGCTGTATCGTAGACAGCGATACGTGCGCTGTTAGCTGCATTGTCAAACGTTACCGAAGCCATTTCGGCCAATTCAGTATTGGGGGCAGCGCGTCCTTTTATTGAGGCAATGGCATGTCGGGGGATGTGTCTAATCCGGAGTTTGGCGAGTGTTTTCAGCTGTAGGGTGTAACACTGCCGACTCACCCGGTCAGTTTTTGTGGGTCTGTTCTTCGATAGTGGGATGCGTTGCCATCCGTCCTCTTGATTGTTGTTCGTGAGTGGTTCGTCGAGGTCTAGCATCTGTCTATCGTCGTCTTCGGCATCGCCGCAGTTGGCTGCTTCAGAGGCGCCCTCGTGTAACGGAGGTTGATATGGATCGACTGAGGAAGCTCCATGTTCGTAGGCTGCTGGGGGCGGTAGCGATGGCTGGTTCATTGTCGGTGCCGCCATGACTGAAGAAGCTCTATGTTCGTATGCTGCCGGAGGCGGTAGGGGTGGCTGGCTCATTGTGGGTGACGGTACGTCTTGGTTCGCTGCAACTGGAAGTGCATCCGTGTTGCTTGTTGTAGCTGCGACTTCTTCGGCAGGTGGTGCGCTACTTGAGCGCTGGAGCCGGAACTTTAGGCCTAATGGGCGTCCCGCTGGCTGGTAGGTGACTGTTTCTGGCGTTTGCGATGGTCGGGTGACCTTGAGTGGCGCAATCTTGGTATCAGTCGATGCAGCACATATTCAGGAACAAAAGGATGTAAAAATACAGGCTAAACGAGGTAATGTCCGCACACAGGGCGAAAAGAAAACGGGCCGTTTCGGTATATAGCGGCAACGCCCTTGAGTTCTGTTGAAAGCCAATTAGCTCGCCTTGACAGCTGGAAGGAGGACCTTCATGCGACACGTGCTGTAGTCGAACGCGTTGAAACTGAAACGAACTTGCTCCGAACACGTTTTCATGATATCGAGGGCCGCTCGCGTAGAAGACGACCTTTTGTTCTTTGGGAATACAGATAACTTTTCTGAAACCCCGGAAATATCGGAAAAAAAATCTCGCGTTTTTCTCTTGTAATCTTAAGCTGACTATATCGTTCGATTGCATCGCTCGTGCTCATGGAATTGGCAAATTCACCAGTGGCCGGAACCGACCCCTTGTTCTAAAATTTGCAGCCTACAAAACAAAAGAAACTGTCTTTGATAAACCCTTCTTACTAAAAAGCAGCGATATTAGTATGAGCGAGGACGTTTGCTCAACTACGCGGGACGCGAGAAAAAAATTGTACGTTTATGGTAAGGCATTACAGGTTCCGTGCAATGTTTGTCACACAAAACTCTTTCCGATGGAAAATGCTATGGCTACGATAAAACCCCTAAAGCGGTGGGTATTATCGGTAATGCTAGCTGTAAACGTTCCTCGCCAAATAATAACATAGGTAATAGCACTGGTGCTCCCGACCGTACAAGTAACGGCTCCCGCAGTAGCTCCAGTAGTGCTGCAAGTGACACCCCATATGTTGCTCAGGCTGTGACCCCTCGTAGACTTCGGTGAGGCCGTACGCCGTCCAGTGCTGTAAGTTACTGGAACGCAGAGGGCGGTGCTAGCTCAACCACCAACACTAAGTTATTGGTACTAAGCACTAACATACGCAGCCATTTTTCATTAAGTGATGACTTGTGTGCCTTGACGAATGATTGTGACGTTGATGTGGTCGCTCTAATTAAAACGTGACTGTCCAGCTCCGTCTCTGAAGATGAAATATTTCAATGCGCGAAACAGTACATGTGTTTCGCTGTGACAGATGTGAGCGTCGCGGTGGGCGTGTTCTACTCGCGGTCCAAGATTCAATTGAATGCTTCTCAGTTCCTATTCTTACTGACATTGAATCGACATGGTGTTGTTTTTGTACCGAATTCAAAAACCTAATATTTGGAATATGTTATCGACCACCATCCAGCACGCCAAATTTTTGTGAATCGTTTTATGACTGCTTGAACCAGATGACTGTACGTTTCCCCTGCGCAACTGTTATTCTTTTAGGCGACTTCAACTTTCCCGAAATTCAATGGTCAGACGCGTATCAGTGCTCTATGGCAAAGTCATCCGAATCTCTTCATTTTTCTTCAAGTTGTAGTGATTTTAGGCCATTGCAACAAGTGCAGTATCCGACGCGTGTCACTTCTACTCCATCATCACTCTTAGATCTTGTATTCACGTCATCTCCAGATGTTGTGTCCCCGATAAGATTGATGCCTGGTTTCAGCGATGATGACATAATTCACTTCTCGGTATCGCTTCCACCCCTGCGCTCTCGGAATCGTTTCAAAATGATCCGAGATTATAACAAAGCCGCCTTTAACGCAATAAATAACGGTTTATGTTCGTTTTTAGACTCGTTTTTTCTGCAAGCTTGGAACGCACTGTAAAAGAAAACTAGAATTTGTTCAAAAATAAAATCTTGGAATTAACAAATAAATGTATTTCACTAAGAAAGGTGTACTGCAATGCTAATTCCCCCTGGTATAATCGACACTTAAATAGGCTCTCTAAACAAAAGAACAGACTGCTTAGAGCTGCAAGATCGTCGTCGTCTTTGGCTCGATGGTTAGCATACAAAGTTGAAGCTGCTACGTACCTAAGCGAGCTCAAAGTTGCTAGACTTCCCTTTTTAACTGTACTTTGCCCTCTATACTGGAAAATATTCCTAAACGATTTTGCAACATTGTGAGGTGTAATGAGAAGCATAACAAACTGTTTTTAATGTTTCAAGAAAATGTTGTCCCGGATAATGAGTGTGCATCTTTACTTAACCATACCTTCGCTAAAACCTTCTCTGAACCAGCCAGTACTAATTAAAACAATTCCCTCAGAGCCATGAAAGCGTCCCCTAATGGATATAATTGTTGTTAACTAAGAAGGAATACGGTCTATCATCCACAAACTGAAGATTTCATCTGCTTGTGGCTGTGATGGCATCACCGCAATAGTCTTGAAAAATACGGCCGAGTATTCTGCTATCATTCTTAAACGAATATTTACACAGTCACTTCTTACAGCTGAGCTTCCTAACGACTGGTTATTACACAAGTTAGTCCCAGTCCATAAGCCGGGGGCAATTCATGATCCACTTAACTTTCGTCCCATCTCGCTTACATCTGTGTCATGCAAACTTTTGGAACATATCACCACTCACCTTATCAAGTCTCTCAAGAACACAATTTTTTTACACCTGCTCAACGTGGCTTCCGGAAACAATTCTACTGATAAACCCAGATACTACTATTTCCCAATAATTTTATGATATCTCGCGACTCCGAAACAATGACTGCGTCTTTCTTGATTTCAGCAAAGCCTTTGATAAAGTAGCTCACTGCGTGCTATTACACAAACTCGGCCTATTAAACATTGACTCATATGTGCTTGTTTGGATTCGTGGCTTCCTTAATAACCGTGCGCAATTTGTATCAGCCAATAATTTCGATTCTTCTACTACACCAGTACTTTCCTGTGTCCCACAAGGGTCTGTCCTGGGGCCTTTACTGTTCCTAATTTACATTAAGGACTTAGCTAATTGTCTCTCATCAAAAATATGCCTTTTCGCGGATGATTGTATAATTAATCGCCCAGAATACAATAATGATGATGTCGCTATTCTCCAAGAAGATCTAACCAAAGTATTTAGCTGGGGTAAATTATGGCACATGGAAGTAAATGTCTCCAAGTGTGAGTCCATGCGCTTATCTCGTAACAACGCCGCATATCCAAGTTACCTCCTTCACACAACCACACTCGATTCCGTCCCTTTTTACATGTACCTCAATTGGTGTCCATATTTCTAACAACCTATCTTAGAAACATCACATCGCGTCTGTTACATGTAAAGCAAACAGTGTCTTGCAATTTATGATAATAAATTTTTTAAGAGTCCCTGTGTATTTAAAAAAAGCTGCTTTATACACCTATGTTCGCCCACATTTGGAATATGCTTCATCTATATGGGACACTGGCAATACCACCCTAGTTAGCGAACTCGAGAGGATCCAAAATCGTGCCGTAAGGTTTATCTAACTGATTATCGCCGAGCCGCTAGCGTTACAGACATGAAATCTATTCTTGCCATTCCACTCATCGCTAGTCGCCGTAAGATATTGCGCCTGGTACTTTTCCACAAAATTTATCATAACAACTCCCATCTTCGTTCACTTTTGATAACCCCACCATCCTATGTGTCAAATCGCACTGACCATGCCCAGAAAGTTGCCGTACCTCACTGCCAGAGTTCAACATATTTTCATTCATTCTTGCCTAAAATGATTCAGGAATGGGATCACCTCCCACAATCACTTGCATCCATTGCCGATCCTTGCAGTTTCAGAAGAGCGCTTGATAATCTGTTTTGCTTTGACAGTGTAACAGGCTGACTTTTGTTACTTGCTTTTTACTCAATGATGATTCTGTGAACAGTTGCATTTCGATGTTAGTTGCCCCTGGTTTGAAAATGTTGCTGTGCCTTATTCGTGTGTTTTTGTATCTTGTACACAGTTCGTTAGTTCCCGCTCCCCTTTGCTATTCTGTATAGCCCTGAGGGTACAATAAATGAAATAAAAAATATCTCTTTTGAACTGATTAATGCTGTGAGATAATGCGACATGCACATTTATTTTTAACTACTTAAGTCGCAAATTTATATATGAACATCGGGGGCCACTAAGCTTTCTCTTAAGATAGAAACTAAACTCAATATAAACCAGGTGTCTCTTCGTCATTGCATCTAGTGACGCCGTTGTGTATGACTTGGCTCATTTAGGAGCTGCTGGTGGTATAGCATCGCTTACGATGTATCAGAACAAACGGGACATATTTCAACCGATCAATTCATAATCGCCAGTTTTCTCTCACCTTTTATCTATTTATCTCGCTGTTGCAATTCTCTGCAATGTTAGCGAATCGCTTTTTAGGGCAGTATTTATTCTCCGCCTCAGTTAATGTAATATTAAGCCGCGACGTACCAAGCGACGTGAAACTTATTGCTTTCAAATTGCAGGTGGAAGGTTGATAGTAGTTCCTAACAAACGGCAATTTTAGTTCTTATCTCAACAAGCCGAATACCTGCCTTTCTCATTGCGCTGTGTGTTTATGCCCAGACGAAAGAGAAAGCTGAGCCGACGGCGCACAGCCGGCGGCTCGGCCCGCCCGACGAAGGAATTACGAGGGCGGGACCCGGGGAGGGGAATCGAAAAATAAAGGCACTTTCAGACTGAAAGCCAAACGTGTGGGTTGTACGTTGCTCGCGCTCCGCGAACACTACATGGTGGCAACGTACATTCGAACCTGCTACGAAGGCACCCATGAAGGGGTCGCAAGCCAAGGAATGAAAAATGGCTATGTCCAGTTTTCAATGGAAGCCTCCGGAGGAATTTACTTTGGCAAGCCCAAATGAGTGGCCGCAATACAAGCGGCGTTTTGAACGTTTTCTCATCGCGAGTGGCGTCACCTCGAAATGCGCGGCGGAACAAGTCTACACATTAGTCTACTTAATGGGCGACAAGGTAGAAGATATCTTTGCCTCATTCAAGTTGACAGAGGCACAGAAGAACAGCTACAATGACGTTTTGCAGGCGTTCGAGAACCACTTCGTAGTTCAAAAAAATATAGTGTACGAAAGAGCGACATTCCTCAGAAGTGAACAGCGGGAAGGAGAAGGTGTCGAACAGTTCGTCACAGACCTACACGGACTGGCCAAGTTGTGCACTTTCGGAGAACTGCATGACGAGATGATCAGGGACCGGATAGTAGTGGGCATCTGAGACAGCAAGCTGTCTGAGCGAATGCAGCTGCACGCGGATCTGACCCTTCAAAAGGCCACCAAGATGGCGCGACCGTCCGAAGTCGTAAAAAAACAAGCTGCTACACTCCACAGACACAAAGAAAAAACGTGGACAGAGTCGGCCAGACTCGTAAAACGACTGTACCTCCAAGAAATCGAAAGGGGTCTGCAACACGAGACAAGAAGCCACCTGAATCCGAAGAAAAGCAGTGTGTGTTCTGTGGCTACTCGCAGCACACACAGGGAAGTGCCCTGCACAAAACGCGACTTGCAAGAAGTGCCGCAGAAAACCATGTCTGCAAAGTAGGAGCATCATTCCGCGAGATCATCGGTAGCAACGATGCATTTGTCGGAGCCGTCTCATGCAGCTGCGACGACAAGATGATGGCTACTGTGAACATCAATGGGTCACCCGTCACCTTCAAAGTGGACAAGGAGCTGATGTGACTGTGATTCCTGTGAAAACGTACCGCAGATATTTCAGGGATTTTCATATTCAGAAGCCAGAAAAGGTTTTGAAGGGACTCAATGAGCGAGAACGCCCTGTTTCCGGCATGAAAACGGCAGACATGTCATACCGCGATATGTCGACGAAAGGAAGCATCTACGTTGTGGATGGTCTTCAGGTGCATCTCCTGCAAAGGAAAGCTAGCGAAGAACTAGGCGTTGTAAAACGTCTTGATCAAGTCATCATTCAGAAAAGCGAAGCTGTCAAACCACAGGGTGAGTTTCCGAAGCTGGTCTTCAGCTTCGTAAAATTAAGCTCGCATACAAGATCAAGCTTAAAGAGGATGCTGTACCGTTAGCGTTGACCACTCCTTGAAAAGTTGCCATACCATTAATGTCGAAGGCCAAAGCAAAACTTCAGGAGATGGTTGAGCTTGTTGTTATCCAGCCAGTTGAGGAGCCAACAGAATGTTGTTCTGGAATGGTCATTGTTCAAAAACCTGACGGAAATGTACGCATATGCGTAGACCTGACTGAGCAAAACAAGTTTGTAGAGCGAGAAGTTCACCATCTGCCTGTCAGTGAACATGTCCTTGCGCAACTTGCCAGAGCTCAGTGCTTCTCCAAAGTAGACGCCAATTCTGTTTGAGCTTGTGGAAGAGTCTCGAAGCATGACGACGTTTATGATGCCATTAGGCAGATACCGGTTCAAGAGACAACCGCGCTGAATCAGTTCAGCGCCTGCATTCTTCCAAAGGAAGATGTCACAGTTTTTGGATAGCCTGGAAGGCGTCGGGTGTAACATGCACGGCCTAACACAAGCAGAGCACAATGCCGGTCTCAGAGCGGTTCTCGAAAGGTTACAGAAACGTGGCGTCACGTTCAACCGTGAAAAGTGCGAGTTCAATGTTGGAAGGGTAAAGTTCTTGGGACACATCTTTGATAACCAATGATTTCATGCCGACTCGTCAAAAATGCAGACTATCATTGACATGAGACCACCATAAAACACACAGTAGGTGAGAAGGTTTCTCGAAATGACAAACTACCTGATGAAGTGTGTCCCAAACATTTCAGAAATAGCTCACCCCAGGAACGCTGTTCTAAACAGGAAAACCGAGTGGGTGTGGACCTCACCCCAACAAAAACGTTCGAACTGCTGAAGAAAAAGCTGCCTGAAAGTCCAGTTCTATGAGTATTCGACCCAGAGAACATGACTGTAGTTTCAGCAGATGCCTCATCGTACGGGTTAGGTGCAGTTTTGTGACAGAAGCACACAGATGGCGTCTGTCGACCTGTAACGTGAGCATCCCGCTGCCTGTCAGAGACACAAAGGAGGTACGCTCAGATTGAGAGAGAAGGCCTTGCTCTCACCCGGGCATGTGAGAAGTTTCAGGAGTATGTCACTGGCTTGCAGTTTACCATTGAAACTGACCATAAGCCGTTAGTTACGATTTTCATGTCGAAACATTTGTCAGATATCACTCAGAGGCTACAAAGGCTAGAAATGTGCATGATGCGTTTTTCCTACAAAATGACACATGTGCCGGGCCAGCACCTTGTTGCTGCTGACGCTCTCTGTCTCGACAGCCGCTACCCCACCGAGATAGCACTGAGCTTGAAGAATTTGCATGCTACGTTAGAAGCGCAATTGCCAATCATCCGTCAACTGACTAAAGACTTGCAGAAATTCGACGAGAGCAAGCGGCAGATCCAATTTGCAGCACGTTGAGCATCTACTGCAATAATGGATGGCCAGACCGCGAAGAGCTCTCTTTCGAATGTAAAGATTACTGGCAGCACAGGTCAGACATAGCTGTTCAAGATGGCCTTCTCATGAAATGATCAAAGATTATACTTCCTGGGTCCACGCGCAAAGGAATACTCGCGAGGATACACCAGGCACATCAAGGAATTGTTAAGTGTCGAGGAAGAGCCCGAGAGTCGCTATGGTGGCCGGGTGTATCGACAGAAATTGAAGAGCTTGTTCGCCGATGTACAAAGTGCGTTAAAGAACAGAGATACAGACATGAGCCGCTGATGCCATCTGATTTTCCCGATCGACATTGGCAGCAAGTTGCCATGGACATGTTTTACTATGGAGGGAAGAACTGCTTGCTTGTGACAGAATATTATTCAAGATAATTCGAGATCGCCCTGCTTTCGGAAATGACAGCGCAAGGAGTCATCAAGCAGGTGAAGTCTACTTTCGCAAGGCATGGCACGCCTGAAACAGTTTTCAGTGACAATGTACCTCAGTTTCAAAAACTTGATGGCTCGGCTGTCTGCCAGTCCGCAGAAGAATGGGGCTTCAACACGTAACATCAAGCCCCAGGTTTCTACAAAGCAATGGCTTCGTGGAGGCAGCCGTGCGGATCATAAAGAAGAGCCTACAGAAAACGGGGAACAGTTGTGTTGCTCTTCATGCGTACAGAGCCACTCCACTTGCAAATGGCTTTAGCACGGCAGAGTTGTTAATGGGACGACGTCTGAGAACGTCTGTTACGGCTTTGTCTAGTTCGATAGATACCGCTGTGGTCGACAAGACAGCGCTCCAGGCGTGCCAACACCGATGAGTAGCCCAACAGAAGAGAAACCACGATAGAAGGCACAGGGCTCGGATCCTCCGTGATTTAGAGCCGGGAGACACAGTGTGGATAAAGAACCACAACAAGACTGGAACGGTACTTTCATCGGTGAGGTTCACGTGGTTTTACATTATGGAGGCAGACACAGATAAACTGAGATGGAACCGAATCCACTTAGCCCCAGTCCCTGAAGTTGAGGTTCCACACTCGTCGCATGAATCAACGCCTGGGAGATACCCTCCAGCTTCGCAAGATGCAAGGAGACGTGAAATGGAGAAGCACTGGTTGAAGACGACTAAAAGCCGCCAGAAAAAAATGCACCCCAGGAGAGCTCATCCGCCCACAAGGCTGCAAAACACGGAGCGGACGCGTAGTCAACCCTGTCCAGCGCTTGTAAAAGGGAGGGCTTTGAGGGGAAGATGTCCTGTGTGTTTATGCGCAGACGGAAGGGAATCCTGAGCCGACGGCGCGCAGCCGGTGGCTCGGCCCGCCCGACGAAGGAATTACGAGTGCGCGACCCGGGGAGGGGAACCGAAAAATAAAGGCACTCTCAGACTGAAAGCCAAATGTGCCGGTTTTGCTTTTCTCGCGGTTCGCGAAAACTAAACTCATTTCTCTACAAGGCCAGCAGTTCAGAATTGAATCATTTATCATTACTCTTCTTGTTTGACCCACGTATCAGACGTCGCCTCAAATGAAAAACTGAGACAGGTGGATGGTAGCGTTCGTAGCCAGTGATGATGTCAGACAGGGGCATACGCTCGTTGGCACGGAGTGGGTACAGCGGGGCCAGCGAATGCTCACACCTCCGTTCGCAGCCAATGGGGACTTTAGGTTGGTGCATACGGGCGTTCGCTGTCAATATGGGCCGGGGACTGCCTCGCACTTGTGGTTGCCTGAATAGGTGACGATGTATGCTTAGGCAACCTTGCCAAGCTACTTGTGACTGTTGGTCATAGTATTGTAGACCTTCATAGAGAAAATTCTGGCGAGCCTTGCCAAGATGGGGCAAATGTATGCTGGGGGCCCAATATGTAAACGGTGTGGTTACTACTTCAAGTAGCGGTTTTTATGGTACAGCAAGCAGTGGCATGTAATAAAAAAACAATTTTTACCGTCATTGCGACTTAGTTGGGGTAGAAGCGGTATCCTTTTCTACCGCCATTCCTTAACTCTCATTGCCATTGATTTTATTGTCGTTACCCACGATTGTGTGATGCTGCCACCTACAAAAAAAGGTAAGGTCGGCTCAGGCATCTGGAGCGAAATTTAAAGGTGCGATGATTTATTCATTAGGTTGCAGCGACAAAATTCTCAGAATATTTTTGTAAGTTTCATACGTGGTTACATTGGCGGTGACAGGTGGGCTACAGAACCTGGTGATTGAACTTCATAAATCTTAGAAACAATTTAAAAAGAAAGGCTTTTGTAAATGCAGAGCATTTCAGTAACTCGCGATGTCACCCGCGTTGACGTCCGTAGTCGTAGTACGCACCGTCGTTGTCCGCACCCCTCCCCCTACACTATATTAAAAAAAATACTATCCGGCACCTGGTTTCGATGCCTCGACCCTGCGGGCGGAACGCAATGTACATGGTGCTCTACCCACTGCGCCACGAAGCCGACACAGAATGGGAGGCTACGAACGCGCCTTATATCCTTGACTCATTCCCACTATATATAAAAATACTATCCGGTGCCTGGTTTCGATCCCTCGACCCTGCGGGCGGAACGCAATGTACATGGTGCTCAACCCACTGCGCCACAAAGCCGACACAGAATGGGAGGCTACGAACACGCCTTATATCCTTGACTCATTCAAACTACGTCAAGAAGCTGCTGATACAGCGCATTCACTACCACAAACTCCCCAAACACTAAACGTTAACGCAATACACCAAACCCCTATGCGACGCATTTACTCGAGTCCCCCTCGCGGGGAGATGGGCCCAGTTTTTTTTTTAATTTTATTTTAAGGAGGCCTATGGAATAAGGAAAGCTGATTGCCTTGCGTTCGGCCGCTGTACAAGCGGGGCAATACGCCTTCATTTCACATGTACTTTCTCATATTTAGCAGTTCTTCTTTCACAAAAGGTTCAATAAAAACACTGGTCAACACGATTTCAATTCAGAATTACTTAGGTCTCAAGGAGCACTAAAAAAACTTCTTCGCGAAAATGCAGAAGCAATAGGACGTATTCACGTCTTATTGTTAGGAGGTTAATACGTGCGCAATATATTTTCTATGAGAGGTTGCGTACCGTTTTCAGGATGACTTGTGTCACTGACTTTCGTTCTGGTGAGTTTTGTTGCCAGTTGTTCGATGTGGCTAAACATGGAAAATAAAAAATACCGATCACATTTAAAACTTTTAATTTCTGATGTGTCGTTTCCACTTTTTCCTCCTGTCTCTTTAATCTCCCCCTTACTATATTCGCATTTCCGTCACTGTGTGAGTCCAGCGGTTAAGCTGGATTGATTTGCCAATTTTTCTTTCCACTTGTTTTCTTCAAGCTACCTGAAATGTTAAATAAGCTGGAACATACGACCGGGGCATGACCGCTTTTGTAGCCAACGGTACCGTTACGCACGGGCACACCTGACAACGGATACGCGAACCAGCCTTCCCCGCCAATAACACGTTGCATGGTATTCGAATGTTATGCTGGCGTATACCAGCGTTGGCAGTCAATGGGAAAATTGGTGATGAATTCACTGCATGCTTGCGAAATGTGATGGATACTGCTACAAGCGAACGCGTTTATAGCTTGCAAAGGGCCGCAATAAGCACTTTATGGTCAATGTTATTGTAAGCTTTCAAAAAAGCAATTCTGTGCTGTCTTGAGAAGGAGCGAATAATATACAATATACTCACAGAATCTGAAAGCGGGATGGACTCATCTTCATCTTGGGGAACAGCGCGAAATAACAGGGACACAAAAAGAAAGAAGTGGACAGGACTAGCGCTGACTTTCAAATCTTCAAATCTTCATGAACTCATCTTCATGCTCTTCTCATTAGAACCCAGCCAATCATTAAATACGCAACAAAAAATAAACGGGACTATGTTTTGTCTAGTATAGTTTTGGTTTGGTTACGATGGAAGCCTACTTTGCCCGGCCTTCTTCTCTCCGGCTAGTATTCCTTTCCTTTACGCCTTGTTTACCGCCGTCCGGTACTGCCACCGGATATAATGCCAACGCACATGGCATTGGTGACTGGTGCAATCACAATTACAAGGACTAGGCAATTCTTGTTGATTGCACAGAATAACAAACAATTTCGTAATGTGGGACATTACGTATATTCACCGATTCTGCCACCTGAGTCAAATGTCAGAAGTTTTCAACCTTTTTTTTTTCAGAAATAAAACCCTCACCATGTCATGCTATTTGAAGGTGGCTTGTGGAGGCTTATTGGATTGCCTTTACTCACGTATCAACAAGAGCGAATAAACCCCCGCACGGGGCAATGTGAGTAATCTTGGTGACGGTATTGGCGACACCGCGGACCTCGAGCCCCCCTATTCACGCTGTAATCTACCGTGGCTAGGAGTTTTGATATTTAGGGTAGAAACCACAAATCGTGGCCCCAGGTCAAGCTACGGCAGATGGGCTCCCTGTCTATTTACCAGGCAGGGAGCTAAGGAACATCTTCACCTATCAGCGCAAGGGTGATGGAGAAAGTTCCCCCATTCCCTGCCATATGGTTTTGCCAAACTTTCCCAAACCCAATCATCGTCCCCGGAGAAGGGCCGCACCGAAGTGAATTTTCCATCATTACGTACCATATTATTCTCCATACCCGACAACTTTACCGGTTTTTTTATCATGGAATCTGCTGAAAAATCTGAAGCACTTACGTTTAAGTCAGTCTTCTCCATCGCTAAGTTTCTTGAAAATATTGTAGGGAAGAACTAAAAACAAAAAAAGCTAACCAGTGGAGAAACCCTGTGAAAATATAGAATAAACAGTATAAAATTCTCCTCAAACCGAGCATTATCGGCAACTTGCTAATTACGGTCACTTCTCACCGCAGTCTGAACACATGTCAAGGCGTTGTCTCGGAATTCAACTTGAAGGAAGAAAAAGACTCTGACTTGCTTAAAGGTTTGCGTGAGCAAGGCGTTACATCAGTCAGACGAATCACCAGCCGTTAAGAGAACCCGGAAATAAAAATAAAGCACTTTCGAACATTGCAACCTCACTAAATACGGAAAGCAGGCTTCATCGGCTATGAAGTCCGTCCCTACGTTCCTAATCCGCGTCGGTGCTTCAAGTGCCAGCGATATGCGCATGGTACTTTACAGTGTCGGGGGAAACTGACGCGTGTCAAGTGTTCCGATTACGATCACCCCACCGACAAGTGCAAAGCCAGTAGCATGAAATGCCTAAATTGTAAAGGACCCCATGCAGCGTACTCTTGTAATAGTGATAAATTCAAACTCAAGAAATGCATCATGAATTTGAAGGTAGTAGTAGTAGCACCTTTATGGGTAAGGTAAAAAAAACAAACACCTCGTACCCGGAAGCGCGGAAAAGGATTGCCTGCTTCGCTTCTCGAAGCAGCTACCCGGGGGGCGGAGCTGCGTCTGGTATCGGTGGCGACCCATTTTAGTGAGTCTGATGTGGTACCACCCCGGCGTCCCGCTGGGTTATCTCCGGCAGGACAACCCGTCAGCACACCTCTTGTTGAGTCACCAGCAGTTGTGGTGGCAACTGTGCCCGTCGGGAGTGAAGCCACATCCACCGGGTCGCCTGCAACGGCCGGTCTCCTCCACCGGAGGGCACGGAGGAGATGGAGAAGGAGGAAGCCGTAGCGTCTCCCGAAATGGTTGTACCGCCCGTGTCGCATGTGGCACCCCCGCCACCCTTGTCGGTGGCGGCTGCACTAAAGAGCACTCAGAAAGGTGCGCTGTCCAAGGAGCCCACTCCGTCGGGTTTCCTGAAGACTTGCGGTGAAGAAATGGACGTAAGACCGTTCTTGCCTGCGGCGCAGCGCAGCGCAAAGAACGTGTCCCCACACCAAAGCCCCTTGAAAAGCCCAAAAAGCATCGAATCACTGATGCGAAAGTAAACACGTAAACATGAACACTCCAATAAACTTTACACTGAGTAATGGGAAGGGAAAACATTAATTAATGGCACTGAAGGGGCCTTATTAAAAATCTTCACGATGTGTACCAATGAACCTATTTTTATGTGTATTCAAGGAACGCATCTCAGTAGGAAACAAACTTCTCCAATAATTACATGGTATTCTGAAAGGACAGAGATGTCTGCCGACATTCTTCAGATGGTGTGGCCATCATCACCCGCAAATCCTTAGCATGCAACTTGAGCGATTTCACCACTGCCCTTGAGGCTGCACCAACCCGTAAAACAATATTTACCAGGTTAATCACGGTATCCTCTCTCTATCCCTCCTGACTTCCAGCTCTCAAGCACCGATTTCAAGGTACTGGTAGAATAGCTGCCTGAACCATACGTTATTATAGGTGACCTTAATTCACAGAATTCTGTTTGGGGCTCTTCTTGCACGATGTTCGAGGTCACCTTTTCGAGAAATTCTTGATATCGTCGGGAGCATGCTGTTTTAGCATAAAACAGTCTACGCCTTATAATATAGAACACAACACTTACACCACGACTTGCCTTTTGGATCTGCAGTTTCCTGTACATCTCTTGATTGGGACTTGAGCACGAACCCATATGTTATTGTTCACTTCGCAACCACACTAACACATATAGGTAGAGGCCCGAACAGTCCATCATGCCATAACAGTTTTATCGAATCAAAAGCAAACTGGGAGCAAAGGTTTGGTTCGTTGTTTCTTGGTGATGATCTGCGTTGGTGCCTGAGGGTTCCGGCACTGATGACATGACCACAATGGTTGGTTAGGGTTTATCAAACGGAAGACATATACAGAAAGTGTACAGACCGAAGATAGAGTTAACGAAGTAAGAAATAATGTGAGAGTCTTTAGCGAGCTAAAACTTCGGGCACACGCCCCCCCCCCCCCCCCCCGTCCGTTATGGACCCTGACCTAAGACCACCCAAGTGGGGAGATCCTCCCTAGCCGAACCAGGCTCGCCCGGCAATACGCCAGCTGTGCATAGCACATTAAACCTTGAGGATCCGACCACGAGACCTCATGTCTCGTGGTTTTGATGGGTTACTTAGGCTGCACCCCAGATACCCAGGCCAGTCAGTATCTCCTGGGGACCTGACTGGATGGGCTATGAAATCTGGGCCTAAACCACGGTGGGCAATGCCCCCGTAACCCTGAAATGCTGGCCACTCTCTCTCCCAAGAAAAAAAAACAGGAAAACATCAAGAGCAAACCAAACACATACAACAAACTCTCAAAAACCCGGGGGAACACGCGCAAGCGCCCGGGACAAGCTGCTATGAACGCGGTCTGCATCGCCGGTTCCCACGCCCGCACTTTACGCCTATAACGCCTTGTCCAAAGTTGGACCGCCAACACAAACCCGGGGTGACCCGTATCCGTTCCTCTTAGCGAACGCAGCGCGCCCTAGATTCTCCCCGCCATAGACAGGCGATTCTCGGCAGAAACCATACGGGTCGCATTCCAAACGAAATATCTTCGCATTTCCTTGCTGTGCACCCGGGCGAACAAAGGCAGAACCACCGCCCCGAATTCGCCGCCGTCTAAGCAGAGTAGACAGCTCCTTGCTAACTTGTTATCACATGCGCGTCGGGACACTTGGTTTTACAACCGTCCCTCTGGCTAATCGCGCGCGCAGGAGGCCCCCGAAGCAACCGCCGCCACGTCCACGGAAAGCGCATCGAGCATCCAACCCACGCTTTGTCACACTCGTACTGTGCTTTGTAACTCGCCGTTCATTAAAACGTCACAGCCCAGACAAGGCTCAACACAAATAATCTCCACGCAAGCGGCATAATCTAAAGGCCGCCTGCCGTTGACAGGCTGGCTGTCATAAAGCCCTTCATGCACCGTTCAGGGAACCGCTGCTTCCCACGCGTTAGACTTTGCAGCGCCGCTGCCGCCTGCAACCATTACACTAGGGTACAGTCAAAGATGCATCTGTAGTACAGCACACAGCCATAGAACATTCGCACGTAGACGAAGCTGCCAAACTCCTCATAGCGCACATCCTCGATGCGGCCAGAACAGTGCTCTGGTGCCCCGCGCTACTGAAGGATGCCCTGGTGGAACGAGTACTGCAGGCGAGATCGGGAGGCCCAGAACAAGGCTGGGGTGTCCTTCGCCGGTACCCCACGTCTACTAAACGTTTGTACTTCAAATGAGCAATTGCACTCGGGAAACGCTTGCGTCGTGAGGCAAAAAAAATTTACACCTTCTTTGCGCGAGGGGAACCATGGGGTAGATGCGACGCATCGGGGGTTTCCGTTGCGTTTCCGTTATGTTAGCGTGTCCATTGTTGTGTGTCCATATTTTACGCAGCATGTTCACCCCCGATGCGTCGCATCTACTCCATGGTTCCCCTCGAGGGAAGATGGTGTAAATTTTGCACGGTTGCGCCGACCATCGTGATAGCAGGCCTATTAGTCTCCATTCAAATGATCGGTGGTTATAGGAGGATGTCATCGGCGGAGCAGCGGCGGAACGACTGAGCGGAGCGGCGCAGTTACAGTATTTATATGCAGCGGAATGAGATAGAGCAGCGCATAGCAGCGCATGCGCATGTGTTAACCGAGCGCATGCTGCGCGCAATCTGCGCGAAAGCTGGGCGCTAACGCGCACCCACGCACAGCTGGCACGGCGACGGAGCGAGCGCCGGCGAGCGCTAACATGCAGATGGCACTGCGGTGAGAGCGGAGCTAGCGCGCAGCTGGCGCGGCGAGGAGAATGGGGGAGGGAAGCGGACTTCGCTGGACGACACCGGAGGGACAAGGCGAGTGCAAGAGTTGCGCCGCATCTAAAAAGAGACTTGGGACACCTCCCTCACATCCGTAAACTCATACAGAGACACTCACAAAGTCTGGACACGTATACAAAACCTCAAAAGACTACAAACACCCAGCCTGCCCCTGGTTAGTACAACAGGAACACATTGGAAGAGCAGGCTAACATACTTGCATAACACTTCCAACACGCGTCCAGTTCAGCGCACTACACCAACAGTTTGATAAAGCACAAAACATCATCCGAAAATAAGTCCTTGCGGGATAATAACAAGTTGACTTCCTCTTATAACACCCCTCTTTCATGGGCTGAAGATAGGACTGAGTACTCGTAAGCCTTTACATACTTGTCAGCCTTTACGTAAGCCTTTACAGACAACATTACATACGCTATGATACAACACTTACACCCATTACACTTGAAACACTCCTTCACTTATACAACAAATATTTATTTAGGGCCGTCTTTCAAGGTCTTGGAGGCAGGCCATCATAGTGCTTTTCTGAAGGAGTGGAAGGATCCTACCTCTCCAGCAACTAACCGCCCCATTGCCCTGACAAGCTGCTTGTGCAAGCTGCTCGAGAAGATGATTAACAAACGACTGGTGTCCTTTTCGGAGTACAATAGTCTCCTCGACAGCTGCCAGGCTAGCTTTAGGGTGGAGCGATCCACGAACGATCAACCTGTGAGCTTAGAATCATACATAAAAGATGTGTTTCTACATATGTAATATTGCATTACCGTAATTTCGATATCTAAACAGCAGATATGCCATGGCGCTTTGGCATTCTCAGATATTTTAATTTTTTTGGAATATCAGGTAACATATTTAACACTGTTGGAAGCTACATGTCTGATAGAACATTTCGAGGAAGAGTACACTCTGTGCTCTCTCGGGTTAATGTGCAAGAAAATGGTGTGCCCCGAGAGAGGGGGAGGGGAGCTTTTGAGCTGCACATCGTTTCATGTACAGATGAACTCACTCAAAAAAGCATTGCCACCAACACTATCTTAACTTATGTATGTGAATGATGTGCAAATATCCTTCAAGCCTTGTTATATGTCTAACTTTGAACGCCAAGTACAGCTTGGCGTTAATAAGCTTACTCGGTGGGCAGATAAAGATGGCTTTAAACTTAACCCCACGAACAGTGCCTGCGTCATATTCTCAAATTGGCGTGGTATCCCGCCGGTCCCTGGTATAAACCCTAATCGTGACCGAATCATGTGAAAAATTAAGAAAAGTACTTAGGTGTAGTTCTGGACGAAAAACTCACGTTAATGACTTACATTAGGTAACTATAAATATGTGTTAAAAAATGAAAATCCTGAAAGTCTTGTCGCACCAGTCCTATTGTTCGGCCAAGCAGATGCTCTTGCGAGTCTTTACCAGCTTGGGCGAGTAACGCTCGGATTATGGGAGTGTTACTGATGGGTCGGCAACAAGAGCAGCGCTAAAAATGCAAGACCCAGTGCTGCACTTGTGGCTTCTCCTTGCGTCCGGTGCATTTCGCGCAAGCCCTGTATAGAGCCTCTATATCGAATGCGGCAAATGGTCGTTAGATCACCAGCGAGCATACGGGGACCTTTTATAGGCTTTTAAATTTCATCATTGTCCCGCAATCCTAATAAACCTATCTTCTTGGATACAACCATGCCAAAACTTCTTTTGAAACATCCATCTAAAGCTCCTCCGTTCTCACACCGAGTGAGAGATGAAGCGTCTAATTTTGGTGTCAGCTTTTCAGACACCAACAAATCTTCTCTTTCTAACTTTTACAGCCAATGAAGCTTCGCGCTGTGTCGTGTGACTTGTCGCTTGTAGCTCTAGATGGAGAAGGAGTACCAACAACGGCAACTCCGCAGCACGTCTTGTTTCTGTGAGAGAAGTACAAATATCCAGAATTTTTTAGTGACCCGTCAAAAACAGCCCTTCCCGTATTTTGTGCCGCGCACACCCGATTTTAGGGTCCTTAAGGCGCTGAACTCGAAAATCAGCATTTTTTAAGGCGGAAGATAATAGAGTTTTGCTTGTTTTAAATCACAGGGTCCAACATGAAATGTCAAAGACTATTGTTTTCACGAATTCGCTGCGTGTTCTACATGCATTATCATCCAGTAAGTATTGTACAAACCAGGTTCTAAATGTAGTATACCAATGAATTATGTCAGTGCATACGTTCAATCTTGACGTGATCGTGTATCGGGTTCCAGGCCACACTGGGATCGCTGATAATGAGACCGTGGATCAGATGGCCGCTGCTGCTGCACTTACAGATACGTTGGCATAACAGCAGTACCCTACACTGACCTCAAGAATTACATCAGACAACAGACAGACGACAAGATACACATAAAAATTACCCCCACCTCCCCTCGCGGGAACCCTGGTGTGATGCGACGCTGAGGGGGGTTCAAGCGCAATAGGAGAGCAACCGTCGACCGAAAGGCTGCCGGAGAGCGGCACACCGGTTATATGCGCAGCGCGCCCGAAGGAGAGGAGACCACGGAGAGAGAGAAGAGTGCCGTGGCTATGACGCAACACAATCAAACAAAATCCACTTTAATTCGATCCAATCCAAATCCAATCCAATCCAATCCAAGCCAAGCCAAGCCAAGCCAAGCCAAGCCAATCGAATCCAATCCAATGCCCCGCGTGAGAGAGTGTTCGCTATCGGAGAGGAGAGGGGGAGAGTGGCTGGGAACAACGGACGCACGCGGACAACAACGGACGCACGCAGGGAGGACAGGGCCGCCGACAAGAGATGCTCTGAGCGTCGCATCCAATCACGCCGACCTTGGAACCATACAAAACTGCTTCACACAACAGACACAATGAAATCGCCTTAGCAAGATTACGGATGGGCCACACAAATGCAACACACTCCCACCTGCTCACTAGATCACCAATACCCACGTGCAGCGGGTGTGGAGGGGGCCTGTCCGTAATCCACTCATACAATGCAAGGCACTAGAAACAACCCGACACAAACACTTTTCAAAACTATACAGTATTCACATTCCACAACACCCATGGTAATTTATTGGGGACTGCCCTGTAATTACCACAAGCCTACGCTTAAGCTTCTTAGCGATGCCCTTTACACGTGTCATCTTCATTATCTTTTCTGTCGTTTCTCGTATATTTTTAGTTAACAGATTTACATTTACTATCACTTCGGGCTCATAAAACAGCTTTTCCTTGGCGCTCTTCCGGTTTAGTTGGCCTTGCGAAAAAAAAACAGAAAACAATCATCATCATCAAGAGTGAATGAACGTGTTTTTTATTCTGTATGTTTTTTTTGCGAAATAACACAGGCAGTGCCCACGCATCTCAAATCGAAATCACTGTTAGTTACGTCCCATTAATTCTAGTGAAATTGGGCAAGCGTTTCGGGGCTCTTTCTTCCTTTCCGACGTTACTAGAGAACCTCTGCTATCCGTAATGGTACACTTCTATTTTGTGTTTTTAAATTCACTAGTAAATGTCTTCTTCAGAAGCATTAGTTTCACATCAGAGTAGTTTTTCATTGTCGTGCTACGACACAGTATATAATTTTTCGATTGTGTTAGGTCTGTCGTCTAAGTTAAAACTAATGCGTTATCACAAGAGTGTGTCAGTTCCACAGGCCTGCGTCCTGTCGAAGCATTTTAATATTTTTTTTTCAGTGTGAAGCAAACGGTTTGCGTTATGTATAAAGGTATGCGCTTCTACTAGTGACGTCGCCGATTTCAATCTGGGGAGCCTGTCTTGTTTTTTTTTTTTTGCTGAGTCAGAATGAGACGGGTTTGCATCAATAATACTGCGGCCCAGTATGCATGATCCCGAAGTTAGGCAATGGAGAGTGCGGGAAAACGGCGTTACTTCACTGGCGTTACTTGCTTCAACATAATTGCTGCTGGAAATTAGAATTTCAATGCCTCATTCTGTATCCCTTTACAGTTGATAACAGTACAGTTTCTCATCGCGTCACGAAATCAGTTCCGTGCCCAGGTTTTGTGGTTAGCATTTATATCGAGCCTCAGCGAAAATGATTTCGCTTCAAGGCAAACAAACTCTAACAATGTGCTTCCACATATTGTGATTGATCGGGACCCCCATAAATCAAACACGACTATACTCTTCAATTGACACGTGTGGTTGGAAACCCACAAATCCTTCCTTTTTGTTCTCACGACATCTTATTGTTTATAAACAACTGAACAAAACGCCGTTACTGTGTAAAAAAAATCGCTCCTCTTAAACAAAATGTGCGCAGCCACTATTGCAAAGCTGGAGAAAAAGCAATCCTGGCTGCCCCTCTCCCATCGCCGGACACCCTGCTGTTGCATCTCGTATTTATTGCCCAACTTTCCACTCAAAGTTAGGAAATAAATGTGTTTTATTTTTCGACTGGCTCGTCATGTGTTTGCCTCCACCCCTCTCGCGATGAACCCGATATCCTTGGGCATTCGGGAGGGGGGGGGGGTGGAAATGTTTGTCAAGGGGCCGGCTTCTGCGTAATGGTCCCGAGTTGCATGTCCTGAGCATTCCGAAACACAATTTTCATAGGCTTCGATGTTTCTTGGTGTGGCGGTTCGATAAAGCTCGGTCTAAACAGGTCTGGTTTTATAACACGGCAATATCACAATTGATTCTCTGTGCACCGAGGCCTGTGGAGCATCTAGATTGTTGTGAAATATTCCCGGGGAAATTGTTGCGCGGCAAGCAGCGTCTACGTGCGTAGGGTAAAGTCGGTGGGCTTAGGCAGCTGATGGTGCAGCGAAAAAAAGTGTTTTTTAGCGAGTTAAGGGAGTTTAAAGGTGGAGCCTTCTGCCAGTCAAATATTCGCTGTAGTGATAGTGAGTGGTTAAAAATGCGGAATATAAAGCCTCCTGGTACGTCCCCTAAGAAAGCGCTATTGAGCCGGAAGTCCAGCTTGAAATTTGCAACGGGGCATACGTGACCTTCTAGAGTGCAAGAGTATTGGGCGGTAGTTTCTTTCCGGTATGCTTCCCGCTATGCGATGTCGAATTAGAAACCAGCACGGCAGATTTATTGAGTAGAACGTTTGCTTGGTGTACTGCAAATATTTTCGCAGTGGTAGTGTGCTTCAACCGCCTTGACTTGGCTGGAACTCTTTTGTTTTTTAACAATAAGTTGCAATAAACAAAAAAAACATTGAACGCTATGAAATCATCATTAAGTGAGTGTGCCAAATAAAAAAATTGCGCGATTCGTGTTGATCTGCGTCAAAATGTTTCTTTCAATATCATAAATTTTAGTTATTCTGTAATCCTAAAAATATATCTAGAAAGGTATGCATACTTAATGCACCGTTTGTACTATTAATGTTTTTGAAATAAGCTATTAATTTTTAATTACACAGTATGGTACAACGTGAAGGTTAAGTCAAACCACGAGTTATGATGTAGTTCAGGCACGTGTACGTGTATCCGCGTGTTCTTTCTCTATCACTGCACATTTTGCGCACGTTGAAGCAGCAGTTTCATTCGGCTTAGGCAGCACGCTGTGGATCGAACGGAAATACACATGAGGAAGTTATGCAACAAAAGAACGGTAAGATACATGGGTCAATTTTAGAATCGCGGAGCATCTGTTCGCTATCGTCCGCGAACTTTAATCTTTCACCTGTGCGCACGCGTTGCTCCGGTTTTAGGAAACTGCAAAATGGCTTTCTTATTCACCCTTCCTACACCGTACATACAATGGCTTTCGTTCCATGCCTCACACCCTGCCCGCTAGCTCATTTGAACACTACATCTCGCTGGCTATCGTCTGTTGGTGTCCACCCGTATCAAAATTTTGCAACCGCGCCTATCAATTCTTCTCTCTTCAGCCTACTCAGTTGTTAATTGAGGTCACACTCCATTTTACAACATGTCAAGCCGTGACCGGAGGCGCCGAAAAGGTGGAGGAAGGGAAAATTCAGCACAGGCATCCGTGGAAACATATTGCCGGTAGAATGGTAGGTATGACGGCCCACTCTCGGTCGAAAGTTATGGTCTCTGCTGAGGCAAAGTACGAGTTCCGAGCGGTGCCAGTCATTTCCTCCAGTGAAGTCGGGCGATCGCATTGTAGAAGTTTCGCTCAAATGAAAGCGAGTAGTCTTTCGGTCTCGTATGCGTTTTCCTCGAAGCGTTATGAGTATCGGAAGATGATCACTACCCCAAGTACTGGAGTAGGGGGCCAAGGTCTCCAGACTGACCGGGGAAGCCCATTTTAAGTGAGGGGTGGTGTCGGTATGATTTCAATGGAGGGCGATCAGAGTGAATTAGGTGGTATCATTGATGAGCTAAGTGTTGGCCACTTTGGTAGAGTCGAGGAGGTGTGTTCCCCTACCGGAGTA
This sequence comes from Haemaphysalis longicornis, assembly GCA_013339765.2. Lineage (NCBI taxonomy): Eukaryota > Metazoa > Arthropoda > Arachnida > Ixodida > Ixodidae > Haemaphysalis > Haemaphysalis longicornis. Next base: position 132,425,654 of record CM023452.1, on the reverse strand, counting down.
GGTGGGATAGCGCGAGTTAGTGTAGGGGCGTTAAAATCACCTCCGATGATAACAGGGGTGGAAGGGTATTCATTGCTGATATGCTGGGGCTATGAGAAAGCATCTGAGCATGTTTGATATCTGGGTCGATAGTAGGCGGAGACGAGCTTGACTTCTGAAGAGACACCTTGAAGATGACGTCATAAGGACTTAGCTCCTCCGTGCCCATTCCCTTCCTATCGCTCCCCCCCTGCCCTATGGCCTTTATTTCTAATAAAAGTTAACAACAACAACCCACTCTCCGAAAGTGCGATGTTGATCTTTTTTCTCCTCTGCGTCAGTGGATAAGTTGCGGTATATTTCCGAAATTAATTTTTGCGGTGCAACGCAAGAGCAACGTGAGCCACCACGCAAGTAACTTGCTGGAACAAAATAAATATTCCGCCCTCACCTGATTCGTCGAAGAAAGAGGAAAATAAATAAAAAGAAAGTGCTATTACACCCACTTGCATATGAGAGCTCGGTGTAGTAAGACATCAATCAGCTAACAATTCAGCGTGTAGGCGGAAGAGTTTTAGAATCACATTCCGAAACCACATGCAGCACTTCATAGCGCGTTTCCGATCGTTCAAAGCAATCAGTGTGATCTCAGCTTAGGCAGCAGACCGACTTTTATCTTATAATCTACGCTCTAATGGAACCACTAAAATAACGTTGCATGGAATGATTATTAATAAGAGTAGCACGTTAAGACATAAAAATGACCTTTCTGGATTAGAAAACATAATGCAATATATGTTGAATAACATTGGAGAGATGGTGTCTCCTTGTCTGACGCCCTTTTGTATAGATATTATAGGACTCTCCTAATGTAGGACTATGGTAGCAGTTGACCCGTTGCAGATATCCTCTATTAATATTGCGTAATGCTCGTCTGCAATGCGTGAATGACTTCTGGGTTTTTACGAGTCAAATGCTTTATCATAATGAATAGAGGATATATGTATGGTTGGAGTACACTCCCTGCATTTCTATATCATCTGATTGATCCTGTGTATATGGTTCTTTGTTGAATAGCCATTACAAAAACCTGCTTGTTTATTAGGTTGACTGAAATGTAAGGTAGAATAAAAATATGTATGCAATTACCTTGGCAAGTACCGTGTAGATTACTGACAGTAAGCTGATCGCCTGTAATTTTTAAGGTCCTTCATGTCCCCTTTCTTAAGGATTAGAGGGGTTTTCTCGTTCCTTCAAAAATCCGATACACTCACGGTCATTAGGCATTGCGTAACCTGGTTTGCCAGTTTTGTAGAATGATTTGCTCGCAACCTTCTAGCTGTGTGCTGCTTTCTGATCCTCACCAGGTGCTTTGCTCTGTTGCAATTCTTTCAAAGCTTTTTTACTTCTTGTGTAGTTAGTGGTGGAATGTCTATCTCTTCCGAACAACTTCCTCATAAGGTCTTATTCTGGATGTCGCGGCTACTGTACCAATCTATAATGAACTCAGCGGCAACTATAACTTTTGTTATCCGTAATTTAGATGGCATTGTCCTGCTTGTCTTTAGGTGCACACATATGATTTTTCCCTACGCCTAAAACGCCTCTTCGCTGCTTTCAAGCCGCCTCCGTTCATAACAGCAGGCACAATCCTCTCCATATCGTACTTCCATACATACATTCACATATCAATACATACATACATACATACATACATACATACGTACATACATACATACATACATACATACATACTTACATACATACACGCATACATACATACATACATACATACATACATACATACGTACATACATACATACATACATGCAGGCGTGCATATAAAACAGAGCAAGCACGTAAAAGCGCTACATATAAATTATATGATGATAATAATGATTTACAGCGCTAAAATTTTTCAAATTTGAATTTGCATGAGACATGGGCAAAAACGAGCTGCTGGTATGGGGCCGGAAATTACGGGCACCTGAATGAACGTCCCAAGCGCATGACTCAGGACCTTGAGTATGCTATCTTTTCTTCCCCCACTTTCTGGTTTTTTCCCGATCCATTAACTGTATCCTGCATCTTCTTACTAGCTACAACTATTATACTGTAGGAAGCAGACTTGGTAGGGTGCGGTGGCCTCCTACATTTTATTGGAGAGAGCGTAGGCCCGCCCGGGCGTGGGAGAGGGGCAGACATGCGGAAGCCCAGGTGCTCGGTCGTGCTCTATCCTCGTGGCGCGTGGCACTGCTGTACGTACCGGGCAAGCACCGCTGCTGATGATGATTGTGGAATGCAGGGGTGATGATGATAGTGCAACTGTTAGCGGGTGAAGCTGCCGCCACTATAGGGCTCCCCCCTAGTGCGTAGCGCGTTAAGAAAGAAGCCGAAATACAAGCTATGTGCAGATAAATAACTAGGCCTATCCATGGTAAACGTCCTTAGACGGTCCAGGTCAAATCGCGGGTAAACTAGGGGAGCATTCCTGGTCAGTCCGTTGTGGGCCTCCGGAGCGTTGATTGGCCTCAGGTGGTTTTGGCTGGGAGTGCAAGGTGGGACAGATTGGTGTACGGTGGAGTAGTCCTGAAGTAAAAGAGGCATAAACCACGGCCACAGTGCAGACTTGACGGAGCCGGTAGAACGGGCGCTCCATGACCAGACTCTTGCGACGTGTGCACACTGGCGTTTGTGTGCCAGTACGAGGAGGCCTATACTGTCGGCGTGACGGTTTGAGCACGGTGTCTGGTGCGACATCGTTGCGCATGCTCTAAGCGTACCCGCTGTACGACTCTTAAGGTAACAGCGTCTGCAGCGAGGACTCCACGTCTCGGAACACCGACGGATATGCGCCCACAATGCTGGTCGTAGCCGGCATGCAAGACGTTGTTTGGCAAGACGGCACTGACGCCTCGTCGATGTGCGCCGAAGCAGTGGCAGTGACGAAACTCGCTTTCTCCTCTGGTGCTTACGAAGTCGATGGCGACGTCGGCGTCAAGTTTCGGGAACGCGCTCCTCTGTTGGCGACATCGGTGAGTTATGAGGCTGGACGTCCGTTGACACTGCGTCGGGCTTTTCCTGGTAATCGTGCACGTCGCGCTTGACGGGGTGGGCGCGGGGTGTTTCCTGTAGACTCAGGGTCGCGGCAGTTTTGTCGGTGTCCGCGGAGGGGGCCACTACATGCGCTGCATCCGAGGTACGCTGCGACAGTAGTGGAGCCGGGGTATGTGTCACTGTCGTGGTGGACTTGAAGTGCAACGGCGGGGTAGCGGGCGACCAGGTTGGGAAGGATGGAACGCTCACGGAGCACTCACCGGAGCCCTTGCATGGGGTGGTAGAAGGGATGGAGGGCTGCGGCCGGTGGGCGTCCGTGATTGCGTCGGCTGTGAGCCTCGTCGGTGTATGTGTGGCTGCCACGCTGGAGTCCACGATGGCGACACTCCTGGCAGGAAACGACGCCGATGGTGCAGAAGGTACGATGTGCGGCGGCGGAGCGTGCGTGGCCCGCACGAGTACCTTATCTGCTGCAGGCCGAAAGCAGTCGTCCTTGACGCCGTAGTGCGCGAGCACGGTAGCGTAAAGGTCGTCGTAGGCTGTTTCGCTGGGCGGTGGTAGGGGAGGACGCAGCGGAGCTCGAGGGGAAGCCTCTCCCAGAAGATGAAGTGTTTCAGAACAGTACACTGACGTGGTTGAGCCAGAGGGTAGCCTCGAACTTGAAGAACCATCCTCTAACGTGGCGTGTGTTGAACACCGGTATGTGCGGGTCCCCCCACGTCGCCATGACGGTGTGCCGCTGGCCGGGTATATTGCGCTGAACCTCCGGGTCACCACTTGTTGTGAACGTCCGGGACACCACTTGTAGGAAGCAGACTCGGTAGGGTGCGGTGGCCTCCTACATTTTATTGGAAAGGGCGTAGGCCCGGCCAGTAGTGGGAGCGGCGTGGACAAGCTGCCGCCCAGCTGCACGGTCGTGTTCCTTCTTCGTGGCGCGTGGCCCTGCAGACGCACTGGACAAGAACCGCTGCTAATGATGAATGTGCGATGCAGGGGTGATGGTGATATTGGCGCTGTTAGCGGGTGAACTTGCCGCCACTACAATACGTAGCCTCTTCTTTGACCTAACACTGTTACGAAGCTCAATAAGCGATATTTCTTGAATGCCAGACACCTCCAGCTGCCGACTTCCTTAGCTATGCTAATCAGCTCCGTTGAATAGCATGCACGATAACAAAAGCCCTCACCGTTAACCTTGTCCATGACAGCAAGCGCGAAAAGCGGGCGCATGATTGCATATAGCCTTGCGCGCAGTAGCGGTGTTCCACGAAAAAGTTGTGCTATTAGGCTAGGCGAAAGTTAGGCTGTGGAAAGTAAAAAAATTAGATTTGTAATCTCTTCAAGCACTGCGCCTGTGTTTGGAAGCTTGTTTTCCACATTCTGCAGTGGCACCGCGAATGAAAAAAGCTGTAATGCGCCGTGGCCAATACCAATTTTCTCTGTGTTCTTTGGTTCAATGCTATAAATGTTTAAAAAAATTCGATCTCAAACACGCACCAACAAAACTACCCCATCACTGCTTTCTTCTTGGGGGTTTTCTCCAGGAATTGTTAATAATAATATTCGGTAGATTAGAGGACCGGAATTATATTGTTATAATCTGCAAGGACAACGATCTCTTTGGGAACACATTAGAGAGTTTTAGCTGACCGTTTCTGACGTCCCGCTCCGCTCCGATAGCTAGCGGGAGCACCATTGCGCATGCGTGGGGCGCAAGGCTTCCAGCGGCGATACTGGAGCGGGTCCCCGCTCCGTTAACTGGGGCCTCTTAGCGGACCGTCACGTCACCTCACGTTACCGTGCGGAATATCAACATGGCTGCCCCGCGATGCGAGCGCGCTCCCGCGTACTCCGTTTCTTTAGTTAAAACGTGAGCGACGAAATCACGAAAGGTCTTCCGATTAGGCAAATGTGCCACACTCCTCAACGAGCGTTAGTACGGAAGCTAAAAGCGCCGACCGAAGCGCGGGGCTGTTTCTAAGCAGCGTCGAGAAAAACAGCCTTGTCTTCGCTATTCAAAAGTTTATCGGCTTCTTTAAATTAATTTTGAATAACTATACCGTGTGAGCAACTACATTGTATTAAAAAGGTTAAATAAGGCACTAAACACGGTAGTTTACATTACTTGTACGACCGAATTCCAATTCGTATCTTTAAGTTTGCGATGACGTGTTGGTTCGAACACGCACAGGGCACGACCAGTGACGCGAATCATTCTCCGTCGAGGGAGACACGGTTCTCGTTTAGCTTAAAGCCTTTCTGCCTCTGACGCTCTGGTTGTGCTAAGCGGGCCGTTGGGAGCATAGCGGAGCGTCAAGAACGGTTAGCTAAAACTCTCTATTATTAAAAATAAAGTAGGCGTTCCAAAACGCTTTCATTACGACGAGGTACCGGCATCACATCTCACATTTTGTGACGTAACCGTAGACGTACTCGTAAACAGTTTGCTATACATTATACATACGCCATAGTGAGGTCTATATATATGTTTAGGATCAAGAAGGTGTAGTGTTTGCCCTAATCATATACCAAGTAAAGTCATAATCATTGTACTTGAAACTGGAAATGCTGGTTGATGGCGCTAAAAGTACTATGGAAACGGTCATATCTTCGGCACACCGCCACATCACATGTCCATGACCTCCATGCGGTGAGGAAATTGATACCTATTGTTCTATCTTTTTATCTTTCTGCCTATCTTTATACCTATTTATGTATGCCTCCGCTCATGCGTGTACCTCGAGCACTGAATTTTATGAATATTGCAGATTCCACAGGTATTCATTAGGGGAGCTAGTCATCGCGCTTTAACGTATACTTAATGCAATCGCCTCTAAAAATCAGTGTGTCGAACCTAAAAAAATACCGGTTCCGTTAGGGTTCTGGTTCAGGCGAAATCATTTCGTTCCAGTTCATTTCCGGTTCCACAAAATCACGAACCGAACAGGTTCGCGAACCGGTTCGGGGGTGTAGTCAGTTACCAGGAAGCGGTAGCGAAGGCGAAGAAGTTAGGGCAAAGAGCAGGACAATCACCCGCACGCGGGTATGTTCCAGTAAGGAAGAGCGTGGCAGAAGTTAGTGGAAGAAGAGGAAGACGTTGGAAGAACGTAAGATCGGCTGGCGTTCGGGTGCCCTCAGAAAGGCGATATTCACCCGAGGGCGAGGACAATGCAGCAGCGCTGGGACGTCGCCAGCTTTGCCGGCGCAGCGAGGCCCGCGCCGTAGGCTGGACACTCGTCCATCTCCAGGAACTCGAGCTTTGCGCCGGATAGCCTGGACATCGTTCCCTCCGGCGAAGGGTCGCCACATCGTGGGGCGGACCACCTGCCCTTCTTACAAATCAAGGCACCCGTGCCTTGCGCCGGGGAGCCTCGGCTCGCGCCAAGTCAACGGGGCAACCACAGTACATGGTGGGTCTATCATTCATGCCAGTCAAGGTAGCGGCGCCAAAGACCCGATCGCTGGACTATGGCCCCGGGGCACCCAAGAACGCGAAGACGTAGGGGAAGTCTACCTGTTACAAGGGATGCGCCTGACGAAGCACCTGGATTTTAAAGAGCATGTTTTGAAATGCAAGGAAATAAAGAGGTCCAAAGAATTTTAAGCTGTTGCCACCGTATCTCTGGGAACCAAATTCCGTAAAATTACTTATTTGGGGGCGATTAGAGACTGTGCGAGTCAAGGTCCGCGAAAAAAATGAAACTTGCCTGCTGCTTAGTCGAGTTATGAAGGTGACTCGAATGCTCCTTTTTGCCGAAATTGGTTGGGATGTGTACGACGCTTGCATTGAGTTTGGCCGTGCCCCTGCAAGCATTACTTTGCGCACATCGCTGCAACTAACACTTTTGTAGGGCCTAATTTAGGAATAATAATGCCAAAGCAGTATAAAATGCGTAACGTATTTTCGGCATTGAGAGAAAATTACTGAATGAGGTTTTGAGAACTATATTCTCATGTTTTATGGTGGACGTATAGCGTTTCGTGGTGCCGAGTATGCAGGTAATGCTGGCCGAAAATTCTATTTCAACGGCATGTCGGCCGTACTATGGCTGACGTACGAGCAAAGTTTATGACACTAGTTTAATTATAGCTTTTGTAGAAAATTCGAAATACAAGTTCTAAGGGGGCATTGCATCGGCTCTGCAAAGGTTTTCAGGCGGCCGAGAATCTAATTCCACGCCCATGCCATAATTCCACGCAATTGTCGTATGTTAATGTAACTTGTAGTTACGTCTTGCAGGAAGTCAACCCAAATTTTCTGGAAATTGGAATAGCCCCGAGGAGCTGAGAACATTTCCAGCCATGCCAATGGAGTTGCTTCAGTAGGAGAACAACACTAAGCGCGTTATGCTGGATATACATGACGTAAACGTTTGCTGGGACTTTAATATGAAGTTATGGGTATTACGTCTTAGACTTTTACAAATGGCCTTGCCCCCTATAAGAGACCGCATAAACAAGACGAAACCAGCGCCACACTTCCTCTGATGTTTATCGAACAAGTAGTGTCTGTGCCTTGCGAGGTGGCATGAGGTATTTTATTTTTGTTGGAATGCATGTGTGTCCTCGCGTAAGCGTGTGTCCATGTAGACATCAAGTCCCCTATAAAGTGTCAAGTTTCAAGTTTCACTTTTATTTCAGACATGTAAATTATATGGCTGAGGAGGAGGCAAAAACAAAACCGGGGGAAATGAGATGTGAACGTGCGGCAGTGCAGTATTTTGGTAGGTCGAAAATTGAAAAGATATTGTGATTTAGGACTCGCAGGAAGTAAAAAGAATAAACAAAAGCACCAAAAATAGGAAGGGGGAGTATTAAGTTTTTTTTGTGCGGATTTTCTACGGAACTCCCAGACTTTGCAGAAAGACCACTAAACACGCAGCTTGAGAGAAGTGGGCTCCATGAAAATTCGATATAAATAACAACAGAGAGCAAATGCATTGTCCATTGATTCCAAACCCAGCAGTAGAGGTTAATGTGTGTAATTTTATTTTGGCGATACATTATTACCGCAAGAACCCAAATTCTTTGGTCACCGCTCTGACTCTGTGGTTACGGTATATCTTACCCCGTCTCCTTCAAAACTGGGCAATAGTATTCCTCAAGCATGTTTAATCAATAAAACAGGGTTTTTACGAGGAGCGAGCATCTTAAGTGTGTTTACCTCCACTTGCAGTGCTTATCAAAAAAAGAAAAATCTTTTCGTGCATTTGCCATGTGTGTTTTAAGCGAAGCTCATCCACTGTATTAACGACCCGGGTTCTTTTGTAAGTCGCTGTCGTAGCTAAATATCTTGTTCTTTGATGTTTTATGTTTTAATGGCTACATGCGGTTTACGTAGAAAATATTCTGTAGTTTCTTCGGCACGCCGCAGAAGACACGTCAGTTGAAGCAGTTGTTGTTCCAACAGCGGAGGTGTTTAAACCGGTCTTTAGTTGCCTATGCAAACAGAAAACCCCCAATTGACAAGAAAAAAGCGCTTCCCGTGGTTAAAGTCCAACCTAGGTTTCTCGCCTTATGAAACCGGCGTATATCCGGGGGCACGAAATATGTCCTGTTTATTACTTGGAGCATTGGCTTTGTGCTGCCGGGTCTCCGATGAGCGTACACCGGCCCCTAACTATTCTGTTTCTCCAGCCTTTTGGCACAAGCGGAAGGATTTTACGTATTTTTCGTTCAACGGAATGATGAAAACAAGCACCTATGACCCTTAGATTTTTTCAAGGTGTTTGCAAATAAAAAAAGAGCAAAGAAATACCCGTCGGTCATTTGCACCTTTCCGAAATTTTATTTATTATTATGCTAACGCCCTGACAGTAATACAATTGACCGTCATTGTTTGCCTCGATGTGGGAAAAACTCGAAATATTTGGCTATATAAATGCAAAACAACAAATAAACAAATAACCGTATACTGGCAGGAAAAGAACACTTTCAACATAAAACAATGGCGGCTGCAATTTACTTCGCTGGAGTGACGATGTTTTCAAAGAAAACCTATGGTACATTGTCTACGTGGCTGTACGCTTCATTTGGCAGTATTCCATTTCTGTGGTTTCAGTTTTTGAAAATCTCCTACCACTCATCGAATACTTTGATACATGTTTATGGAGGTTCTCTTTCCGAAACATTTTTTCTCTTATTCATACTGCGTCCGGTGTCCGAAAATGAAAAATCGATCCTAGCGCGCGGCTCAAAGCGCTGTTTTGCCGAGCCAAATTCGTGGACACTTGTGGGAGGAAGGCGTTCCCTCGGAATTATCAATCGTCGTTCGCTCTCTGCCAGGACCCGTCAGCTGCATTTAGATCGCATAAACCTACTCGCTCGTCTGCGTCTGGAAGTTTTGTCCTGTTACTACAGAATAAACATAATATTCCGAGGAAGTGCTGGACGGAAACGTGAAAGTGAATGTGTTTTTGTCACTGAAGGCATGATACGGCTTTGTTCACTGCTTCACTGTTATTACGCGGGCAGCATGAACATTATAGCTGACCTTAAACGTGTTGTGAAATATGCCGCTCTCGTGTTGCTTGAGCAGAAATAAATATACACGGCTTTGGCAAATGCAACTCCTGCCACACAAGAAATCTTTCGATGGCAGTGGCTTTGCTCGAGAACAAAGCAGGAATCAGATTGCTGTGAATAATTTTCTGTTCCCGATTTGTCCTTGCTGACAAGAGTAAAGCTGCCGCTTGTTGCAGGGCGTCATTTCTTCTTGTACCCCTCAGAAACGCTGCTTCCCCTATTACGCAAGAACACCTTTTCTTATAACATACAAAAAACATAAGATGTAAGTGTCCTCCGGCGACAGATACGCAGTGCGAGGTAACATGTGTCGCCATCATGTCCTTGCAGCTTGGCAGTTGTGGACTTGACACAGCTTTCATGCTATCAAAAACCGTATGTCGGGCAGACTGGCAGCTCTCTATACCTGAGACTCTTACAGCACAGGCGCTTCTTACAAGGAGACAAATATTCCCATGCTGCTGAGCATTGTGCAAAGTGTGGGTGTGTCTCTGCCTTTCAAAGCACTTGGGTAACCTCTAAACACAAGGATCAACGTGTGCGGAAATATTTAGAAGCTTATCAGATTAGAAAAAATGTAGACAAATGCGTCAGCGTTCCCTGCCCTGTCGTGTGCTGATATATAATTTTTGTTTCGGACAGGTTGCGGTGTGAATTAGAATGGTCTTTGGCACGTTCGCCCTGCGATTATTGTAATCGGGGTTACCAATATGATAGCGAATTTTCGTTAGTGTCTGCTCGCGGTGCGGAGTGGGAGGTATCCGGCGCGTGCAGTCTGACAATGCTTTACTGGTCATGGAATTGAGGATGACAAGGTAACTCTTCAGAGTAAAGTATATGCGTTTCTTTTTTACAATAAATTCAGTTATAGTTCAGTGCTGTTGCCGCAGTTTATTCTTCCTATGCCCCGTATCTTTTGCGCTGCTTGTTCGATATGGCCGCAATAAACCAACTAGCCCAACTTCCTATCCTTCTGAAGCTTATCCGGATCGCAACTACACTCCTAACAGCCGCTACTCAAATTTTGTGTTGAGGTATTCTGCGCCGAACAATGATATGCGCATAACTAAATGCCGCACATCCCTTGAAAAGGCTCTTAACGGCATGGCGAAGACGGCAACTGATTTAAAGGAAGGAGTGTTCTAGAGAGAACTCACCAAACGGCGAATCTGCCTTATTATGTCTTGCACAAAATAAGGAAAATGGCTCATCTGTTCCTCGAAGAAACCTAAGTGCGTAAAAAAAATACGATGACAGAAGAACGCGCCGATTATACCGGATTACTTAAGTTTTATTCTGATATGTCCTCTGGTGACATTTTAACTTGACCTAAATAGACTTTATTAAAAATATTCTTTCCGCTTATTGCGACGAGTTCCTACTAACACGTCTGTTCGTTTCGGTAAATCCTTTATCTTAAAATTCTTCCTATAAGATATTAGCAAATAGATACCGGGCTAAATACCAGACCGCTAATTCTTGCAATAAAATGAAAACTTGCCCAAAAAAAAAACACATGTTCTTGCCTAAAGTCGTTGAAGTTGCTGACAAGACACATATTTTTATTCATTGTCTGTATTACTTTGTCTTACAAAGTGGAGTTTCTTTCTAGCATATATTTGCAACAAAAGTATTCAAGTTGTCTAAAAAGTGGTCCAAACGTCGTATCTTGATGAAGTGCTTCTTCAAGAAACACCGAGCACACGTCCTCTGAAATATAGTGGACACATACAAAAAGCGTAGAATTTAAATGTCAGTTCGTCACTTTTTTTTCACTATATTGCTCGTACTTTCCCAACTATTGTATTTGGTATCACATTATCTTGGGGCTGAGTTTCCAAACTATCTTTTTTGATATCACATTATTCTTAGGGCTGAGAGAACGCAGTATAAAACCAAGGGACCACGCCTCGTTTGGACCATTGTAAAACACGGGCATTACTTCGATTTGTGTGTTTCTCATCCGAGCCACCATGTTGGGCATTTGGAACACCACTTGTGGTAACCAATATGTAAAATGGCGTTAAAAGTTTTTTTACACGTTTAGGAGTACAGCGCTCCATAATAACTCTTAAAACTCAGTCGGAATTTGCGACTAATTTCATCCTATGCCATCCTCTTGTCAACAGGGAGGCCTATCGGGATTGCGTTGTATGTTTTGCCACCGGTTGTCTCCCATAAATACTGTACATGGCTGGTTTAGCTTGTTCGCTTTGTAGCATTTCCAGTATTGAAGGGCAGTTGAAGCATCAAAGGATTGTGCAACACTTCCGGTGAACAAGTGTATAAGCAACGCGAAAGCAATAGCTATTGCCATGACCGAGCTGATCATCGTGAACTGCTCGTTGGAGAATACACCCTCTCCCGTTTGTGTTTTGCTTTCGTGGCTTTATTTTTATGGTGGCATCGAATGCCTTCTTTTTTGCAATTGAAGGACTACTGAGCAATAGCCGCTATGTCACTGAACTCAGATGCATCACAGAGAGAAATATCTTTTGAGCAATTAATGAAGATACCTTGGGGGCATGGAACAGTAATTTTAGAATGATTTCTTTGAACCCCCCAAATATTATTACTGGATGTTTCAGTGTTGTGCGAACATTGCAGATTTCGAAAGAAGTTAAAAACGTGCCTCAGATTCCATTTGTTGCCGCTAGCCACAAGCTTTCTCAACGCCTTTGGGATCTTTGGAGATTATATATGTATTTAATGATCGTCATCGGTGTATTTTTATTGGCGATGTTTCGCAGCTGTCAGGTAGACACTCCAGGGTCTATTGCTGTATAGAGATCAGAGACGTGCAGAAATATTGAATGGTTGATTCGTTTCGTGTACTGCGGCGACATTTAAGTTATTTAAAATCTCTGGCAACACGCACAGCACGACGCGACACACATCAAATGGCTGAAAATGTGCCTCCTGTGATCATACTAGTGTTCTTGCCAAGGGGAATTCAGAACTTTTCAGAATTCACACCTTAAAAAACGCACCGGGCTAATAAGCGCCTCTTAGTGTTCATTCTTGCAGTGGGCAAAATACCTACCCAATAAAAACAAAGGTACGTAAAGATTACAATAATCGCGGATGCCTCTCAGTCTTTGTTATCTTTCGTCATCTACGCGCTTAGTTCGCGGAATATGCTGTTTGCACACTACAGAGGCAACCGGTACGCGGTTCGGTTCCAGAATACCAAAACCTTTCTTGCGAAATTTCGCTACAGACTTTTCAATATGTACATGACTTGGCCGTAGAAAAGACCCACAATAAGTTTCTGTATAGAGAACGTAATAACCGCAGTTTAAAAAACTCTTACCAATAAGCTGACTTCCGGCGAACGACTGCGCCCAGCGTTGTAGCGAAGTTGCTGGAATGAATTTATTGCGCTATAGCTTCGCCGCAACGATAGAAGGCGTGAATTACTTGCCGCAGCATTGGCGGTCATTAGGGACCCGGGCGTAATATTCAGATACAGTGCTGTTTTTTCAGATAATGTTTACACATTCTTTTCACAAACGCGTGCGGAAATCCGGCAGCTATAAACTTAGTGTATAGAGCCTTTATACGGAGAATATTCTGTAACTTTAGGCCGCACAGCTGTCCGCGTGCATCGGAAATAAATCGTAACAGCCGTTCCTTTGACACGAAACGCCATGGGGGCGTTTCGTATTTGGCTAATGATAACCCTTTTTTTAGCAAATGATGGCCTTAGATGCTTATGTGGCATCAAACATAACACAGCACCAGCCATCACCATTACCGTAGACCCAATCACCATACTCGAGGACTCTCAGGCAGCATGCATAAATTACAAGGTCGCCTTTTCAAAACGCATTTTGTCTGCTTTGGACAAGGCCTAGCATCCCCGAAGTTTATAATATTTGGGTGCCACGACACGGGAGCCAGGACATCCGGGAGCACAAAATAATTTATTTTTGTTACTCGGAGCGTTCGCTTTGAGCAGCCGAGTCTCCGACGAGTATAGAGCGGCCGCTAAACCTGCTGTTTCTCCAGCCTCGTGCCACTAGCGCAAGCTTTGTGTTTACGCCTTATTCGTCCAACGGATTGACGAAAAGAAGCACCCAAGAGCAATTAGTTCACGACAACGTTTTCGCGAATAAAAAAACGCACAGAAATACTCTGAGGTCATTTGTAGTATTTTGAGAATATATTTATTACATTGTTAAGCTCCTGACAGTAAAGCTATGGGCCGTCATTGTTTGCCTCATTATGGGGAAAAACTCGAAATATTTGGCTATATAAATGCAAAACAACAAATACCCGTATACTGGCAGGAAAACAACACTTTCAAAAGAGAACCATGGCGGCTGCAATTTCCTTCTCTTTTGTGACGATGTTTTCAAAGAAAACCTACATTACATACTTTACCTTACTGTATGCCTAATTTGGCCGTTTTCTATTTCAGAGGATACATTTTTTGACAACCTCCAGCCACTGATTGAGCACTTTTATAAATGTTTACGGAGGTTCTCTTTCTGAGACATTTTTGTCTCTAATTCATACTGCGTCCAGTGTTCCAAAATGTATCATCGATCCTAGCTCGTGGCTCGACGCGCTGTTTTCACCGTTTTCGCCCAGCCAAACTCGTGGACACTAGGAGAATGGCGCGTTCAATCGACGTTATCGATCGTCGGTCACTGTTTGCCTCGACCCGTCAGCTGCATTTCGATCCAATAAACCTACTCGCTCGGCTGCCTCTGGAAGTTTCGTCCTGTTACTAACGAGTAAACATAATCTTCCGAGGAAGTTCGGAGCGAAAACGCGAAAATGAATGCCTTTCTGACAATGAAGGCATGATACCGCCTTGGTCACTCCACTCCTTCACTGTTATTATGGAGGCGGCATAAACATTATAGCTGACCTTAAACATTTTGTGAAATGTGGCGGTCTCGTGTTGCTCAAGCAGAAATAAAAATGCACGGCTCTGGCAAGTGCAACCGCTTCCACGCAGAATGATGTTCGATGGCACTGGCTTTGCTCTGTAAGGAAGCAGGAATCCGATTCATCTCGATAATTTTCTGTTACCGATTCGTCGTTGCTAACAAGAGTAAAGCTCCCGCTTGAAGGGCGTCATTTCTTCTTGTACTTCTCAAAAATACTGCTACCCCTATTCCGCAACCACATCTTTTCTTAGAACATACAGAAAACCAAAGATGTGTGTGTCGTCCGACTACGCATACACAGTGCGAGGTAACATGTGTCGCCATTACGTCCTTGCAGCGTGGCAATCGTGTATCTGATAGTTTTCGTGCAACGAAAAAGTATATATCGGGGGGGCGGGCCGCTGTGTAAACCTGAGGCGCTTACAGCACAAGCGCTCATTGCAAGAACACAAGTATGCCCACGCTGCTCACCATTGTGTGAAGTGTGGGTGTGTCTCTGCCATTTAAGGCACTGGGGTAATCTATAAACCCAAGAATCAATGTGTGCAGAAAATAATAGACGCTCATAAGATTTAAAGGAGCCATGAAGACAAAATACAAGTTGGGTTTATTAGAAAGACTGCTTAGTCCCGATAACAATGATACCAAAATCATCGCAATCTTCGAACAAATAACGGAGATATTAAAGAAAACGTTTGAAGCAGTCGCGCCCCCCTAGCCAATTTCCCGCAACTTTTCTATGACGTCACGGAACCTTGTTTGTGTGATTGGCGGCCGCCTAAGAGAGCTGTCGCGACGACACATGACTGGACGTCTGTAATGGGGCCTCTAGTTCCATTTTACCGCATCACTTGAATGCTAACGTGCAGTTAACGCACTGAAAATTATGTTTTATTGTTGGCCCGTATGACGTCATTCTTGCTCATAACACGTCACTGTGGCGCAAAATTTAAAAGTTTTTAAATACTTCTTGCTTTTTTTTCATTAAAAAAACATCTTTTGTGGCTCTAATGGAGCTGAGTGAGATACTGAATCCTCGTTCTTTCAAATTAAACGAAGTTGTATTTTCTCTTCATGGCTCCTTTAAAAAAAAATGGAGCCTATTGCGTCAGCCTTCCCTTCTCTGTCGTTTGCTGATAGTGAATTTGTGTTCGTAACAGGTCACGGTATGCATTTGTACGGTCTTTGGCACGTTCAGCCTGCCATCATTACAATCGGGGTGGCCAAGATGATCGTGAATTATTATAACTGCCTGCTCATGGTGCGGATTGTGAGGTATCTGGAATCAACTTGCCCAACTTTCCATCCTACCGAAGCTGATCCAAATCTTAACAACACTCGTAACAGCAGCTACTCAATGTTTGTGTTGATGTACTCTGCGCTAAACAATGACATGCACATAACTACGTTCTGCGCACCCCTTGAAAAGGAGAGATGTCCGCTAACGGTGGCGTTTAGGCCTTATTCTGTTTTGCAAAAAACAGACAAAGTAGCTCAGCTGCCCCTTGAAGAAAGCCTAATGCGTAAAAAATACGATGACCGAAGAACACGCTAACTCCCCCCCATAACACCAATTTTATTCTAAAATATCGTTTGCTGACATATTTATTTGAGCCAAATGGGCGTTCTTAAAAATATTATTTCTGCTGAGTGCAGCGAGTTCCTACTAAAACGTCTGTTCGTTTCAGTAAAACCTTTATGATGAAAATATACCGCTAAGAAATTAACAAACATATGATCGGCTAAATACAAGAACGCAATTTTTTGCCATTAAATGAAGGCCTGCACGAAATAAACCAGCACTTTCTTAGCCAAATTCGTTGAAGTTGCTTGCACGACAGATATTTCTTATTCATTTGAGATGTTGCAACTTTCATGGGAGAAGATGAAGCTGGCACCGAGCTCGGCAGGCACATAGGCGAAGATGACGAAGACGACCAGGCATGGCGACATGATGGGCGCATTAAAGACGGTTCTCTGTAAATAGCGTAAATATATTCGCTTTTCCTAGACGACGGCCTCCTCCCTTATTTCCCTGGACATTTTCTACATGGTGCCGAAGCCGGGGACGTCCAGCGACACGACAAGGTGAGTCAAGGAGCGGAAATATACACTTCGACCGCATTGCTCACCCCGAAGCAAGGAGGAGGTGTCGGGGCAGATAAACCGGCTTGCTCACAGAGCCCTTCTTCGTTTCAATCGAAAGCTCATCGCTGAATTGATGCCTCCTCTTGAGAAGGCCAGAGACGTCGAGGTCGCTGTTTCGATTGCGAGGCTCCAGCCCAGTGTCGGCCGACTTTCTGCTGTCAGCGAGAAGCTGGATGCCCTTGCTTCCGAAACCACAATTGACGGCCAACACAACGATGACTCACAGTCTGTTAAAGAAGCATACATAATTATCCGCTACCTAGAACAAAGACTTTACGGATGAATAAGACATTCCCCTCACGATCCACGTCTCGTAAATGGAGAAATAATGCAACACCTACGAAAGTACGACTCGAGTCCTACAAGCGTGAGTACCGAGCCTGAGCAGGAGACCGGAACCACCATGAAGCCGACGACTTCAACAACATCGATGGGTGTTCCAGTAACAGGTCATCGACCACGAGAGTGTTCAAACGTCCCGGCATCAACAACCCAATGACCGCGTGTGCTCCAATGAATTACGACTCGGCTAAGACAGCGCCAAGCCACTGTGTATACCTCTCGCAGAATTGAAAACACGACGATACTGGAAACGGCAAGTCAGGAGCAGAAAGCTGGTGGTGAAGGGTTTCCGGAGTCTACTTTGAACAGCTCAGCACCAAAAGAAAACATCCTTGATGATGCGCTAGCTTTCCAAGCTGCGGCCAGTGAAACGTACGTAAATCAAGGTATTTAGTGCGCCCTGGCTTGTGAGCAGCCCACCGTGGGTCATCCTGCAGACTCTATGCGAAGTAACCTGTACGAGGGGGAAGATGTGAGACGAGATGACGATGGGCTAAGCGAAACACCCGAGACAAATGCAACCGACGACAACATAAAGTAACCTTCACGATACAAGCCTGACAACACCTCGGAGAGGCGTGGGTGTGGAAGAAGTGCGTACGCCGTAAGACATGGGACCGGAACAAAAGTGCAGCAGCTACAACCACACGACGGAAGTGCCTCAAGATACGAATTGCCTAAACGCACTCTTCTTGATAACTCCAACCACTCAAAGGTGATCAAGCACCTTCTCATCGGCCAAAAGCCTACTGTAAAATGCAGCACATCTCTAGGAAAGAGATCAAAGAAGGACGCTGCCATGGTCATGATAAAGTCGACCGTAATCCAGGCCACTAAGTAAATTCGGAAATTAAAGCAACCTGGAAGTTGTGGTACGTGGTGGAAGAAACTTAGCGGACATTGTGTAAGGTGCCAATGCAAGACGTCAATGACACTACACCTGAAGGCAGCGCGCCTTCTTGACTACCGGAAATGTTATGCCTCTAACTCATGCCTTGACGTAGCCACTATAAAAGAACACAGATCGAAGGTTAGAAGAAAGGCAAACTGCAGAAGAAGGCCAAGAGCAAAGATAAGGAAAAAGGGCGAAATTGGAGACCGGCTGGACACGAACGGCAAATTGACCAACAGCATCGCCGCTCAAACGAGCTCTTTTGGGGCGGGAAGATGTTGGAACTTTCACGGAAGAAAATGAAGCTGGCACCGAGCTCAGCAGGCACATAGGCGAAGTAGATGAAGACAACCAGGCGCGGCGACAAGATGGGCGCTTTATAGACGGTTCTCTGTAAATAGCGTAAATATATTGGCTTTTCTTAGACGACGGCCTCCTCTCTTCCCTCCCTGTACGTTGTCTACAAGGGGTATTATTTTGACCCACAGTCTGCTTAATTTCCAACATTTATTTGCCAAAAAAGTGTCCATGTTGTCTAACAAGCGCGCCCACCTTCCTAACTTCCTACAGTGCTTCTTCAAGAAACAGCGATTTCGCGTCCTCTCAAGATAGGAGAAACGTACACAAAGCGTGGCGTTTAATGTCATTTTGTCACTTTGGTTCCCCTATACTGCGCGTACATTCCCAACTATCATATTTGCTGTCACTTTAATAGTGGGGCTGAGAGAACGCAGAATAAAACCAAGGGAGGGTGTCTCGTTTGGACCAGTGTAAAACGCAGGCTTTTCTTTGATTTGTGTATTCCACATGCGAGCAACCGTGTTGGCAATTTAGAAGACCAATTCAAGGAACCAATATCTAAAATAGCGTGGGAAGTTGTTTGCACGGGTTAAGAAATAAACCTCTTGACAGAAACTTGTAAAACTCAGTCGGACACATCAGACTATTCACTTGAGGCGACGCTACAATTGCTTCTTATGTAACCCTGTGTGGTCCTCTTTCTGTTAAGGCAGGACTATTAAGATTGCTTCATATTTTTTCAAACCAATTCTCTTCCATGAGTATTATACATGCCTGGCTTAATTTGTTCGCTTTGTAACATTTGCAGTTTTTTACGGGTATTTGTGGCTTGAAGAGGCTGTGCAACACTATTGGTGAGTAGTTTCACTCCTTCCATGGCGTCATAAGCGCTGCTAAAGCTATAGCTATTGCCAGCACCGCGCTGCACTGCGTGAGTTGCTGGTTGCATCATACACCCTCTTCCGTTTGTGCTTTGCTTTTGTGGCTTTTTTAAGGCTATCGCATGCATTCTTTTTTGCAATTGAAGGAAAACCGGTCACTAGCCGCTACATTGCTGAACTCGGCTGTAAATCAGAGAGAAACATTTTGCGCAAAGTTTTAATATACCTTGGGAGGCAAGGGGGCGGGGGGATCGGTTAGGGAAGGGGGTAGGGGGCCTACACGCACGGAGCACACTCCAGATGGCGCGACGTTCCCTAGCGTACCCAGCGTTCCCAGCAAGCCGGATCCTGCTCAGCGCGGCGGGTGCAACGGCGCAACCGTCGGCTTTGTCGTCTGCTTCAGCAGTGGTTGTTTTGGGCCTGTGATAGGGCAGATTGGCGTCCATTCCGAGCTACCTTCGCATGGCTGAATTAACTTGTTCGACAGTAAGTCCTGAATAACCCGGACCCGACGCAATTAATTGGTCGTATGGCAATGATACGTTAATGATTAGTTTGTAGGTGGGAAAACACAATGTAGAAACAATTGGCCCCTAGAGAGATGGTACCTTTTGCGCACTGCTTGCAACGAATGGGAGTCCGTTTCCTAAACTGGGGGATACCAATTCGGTTGCGTTTTAAGAGGTGTTACAAAAGCCGAAACGATCAACTGGTTCAGATAAATAGCCATTATAAAAGTTCCCTGAGCTTTCTCGCACATCTCAAACTTAGTAAATTAACTACTTTAAATCGGTGTAAATGTTGAATCACTAAGCTCACTTGTCGAATTGTTTTGATATCTGCTCTTGTGTCGCATTGTGGTGTTGCCTCAAGCTAGCACGTCAGGATGTCTAGGTTCCGCTGTCTCACCCTTCGAAAGACGCTCCGCTCAGTTTTCTCTTACTTACAACGCACAGCCGGGCTACAGCGGCAGCGTTGTCCCCCACTCCAGCCCGGCTGTGACCGACCTGCTCCTGCGCTCGGGACGCCGGCCCCTGCAAATTACAGGTAACGGCTGGCAGAATCTCTGGTATCGATCTTTGTAGAGCCACGTGTGTGAATTCACGTGACGTCGCATGGGCAATTGTGGTGAGTGTCGTTTAAAGCTTTGCTTTCCAACCACCTTCAGAGCGTCGATTGGAGCCGCTTTTTTATCATCGCTTTTCTTGTTCTTGCCGCATGACACGCTTTCCCCAATGGGAACCTGAGAGAGGCGGATGGTAGCGTTAGTCACGAGTGCTGACGTCAGACAGCGGCATACGCTCGTTTGCAGGGAATACATACAACGGGCAAGCGAATTCCCACACCCCCGTTATCAGCGAACAGGGATATTAGGCAGGTGCATACCGGCGTTAGGAGTCAATATGCCTGTTACTGCCTCCCCTTTGCGATAGCGTAAAAACAGGGCAACGTATTTTTAGCCAAACTAGCCAAGGTACTCATGCCTGTTGCTCATACTATTGTAGAACTACATAGTGGGAATGCTGGTGAGCCTTGCGAAAGTAGGGCGAATGTATGCTCAGGGCACAATATGTAAACGGGATGGGTACTACTTCAACTTGTTTTAATAGGACGGCAAGCACTTTTTACAATGAACAATGAATGAAACAATGAAAAATGCACTTTTTCCAGTCATTGCCGACTTATTAGGGGTAGAAGTGGTATCCTCTTCTGCTGCCATTCCTTAACTCCGAGAAGCATAAATTTTACTGTCGTTACGCACGATCGTGTGATGATGCCACCTACAAATAGGTGAGGTCGGCCCAGGCACCTGGAAACAAATTTAATGAAGCGATGACTTGATTCATTAGGTTGGTGCGAATAAAAATTTCAAATCATTTTTGTACATGTCATGGGTCGTTACATTGGCAGTGAGAGGTGGGCTACAGCACCTAATTATCGAACGTCATAAATCGTGTGAAACAATTGGAAAATTACAGCATTTTTTCTCAAATTCTATTTTAAGGGAGCCTATGAAATTAAGAAAGCTAATTTTCGTGTGTTCGGGCGCTTTACAAGCAGAAAAATTGGCCTTCATTTCACACGCACTTTGTAATATTTAGCGGTTTTTTTTCACAAAAACTGCAATGAGAACATTCGTAAACACTATTTTACTTCAGAAGTACTTACACCTGAAGGAGGACTCAGAAACACATTTTGAGAATTTTACAACCATTCAAGCTGTTTTCCTTTCCGGCGTAAGCAAAAACCTTACTGTGATAGAAGTTCAATTCGTATTCTCCGTTTCCAAATTTACTCAAAAGGGACATTTCCTAAGCTTACCATCACAACGACGCAGTTCTTGCTTAAAATATAGCGCCACAGAATTGTAATTTGCCTATTATACGGCGGATTAGGTGTACGCTCGCAAACACACCGAAAAGACATCAGTGCGCGCATGCGGACACCCGCACTTCTTACAGAGGCGCGTTACAGTAATTTTATTCCTTGCTGCAGCACTAAGATAGAAGCGGTTGTAGAAACATCGAAGCTATTCTTCACCGTCGGTTTCATGAGTCTGAATGTGGTAACGTAGTTATTTCGATGTGGAGGCGGCATAGCCTAGCTTAGAAGACAGCAAACTCCAAGCAGCAAGTAAACGAAGGCTTTAACCCGACACTTGTATACAGAAAGATTTTGTAAGCTACTAAATGTTTTGGCAATATATATATATAATATATATAATATATATATATATATATATATATATATATATATATATATATATATATATTATATATATATATATATATATATATATCTGGCATGCTGGCGATGGGGCCGAAGGCGTGGTGAACACAAAGTAAGAAACCTCGGTAACAGCAACAGCGGAGGGTTTATTTCGACGTTTCGACTTCGAGACAAGTCTTCTACAGGAATGATTCCTGTAGAAGACTTGTCTCGAAGTCGAAACGTCGAAATAAACCCTCCGCTCTTGCTGTTACCGGGCTTTCTTACTTTATATATATATATATATATATATTTATATATATATATTTGCCAAGGTTGTTCAACAAAGAGAAAACTAAGCATATCTGTGGATAGACAACAATAGCCAATTGAATATTGCATCGTTACTTGAATTTAAAATTAATGGCGGCTCCATCTTTGCGATAGCCAATACAAAAATATGCCACAAAAAAACTTGCAAAATTACAACGTGGAAAAACTAGAAAAACTTAAAAAGTTGCAACACAGATTGAAAAACATCAGAACGTCCGAGTTGGTGAAGCGAGCTGCGGAACACCGCAAAATCAAATGGGCGCGAAGGGGAATTGATATACTTTGCTTCAGAAGTTCTAATAAGCTAATCTATTCAATTAAAGAAGGCCACGCAACCTCGCTTACTATCAGCGTTCACGACATTAGGCATTGAATCTGGGATAACTTTTGTGAGCTTTCCTTGTATCCACCACGACGTTCCATATTTTATTTATAGTCGACAGCTCGCTTTTTTGCAGTAATTTCTGATTGGAAAGGCGCCCTTTATAGAATAGTTATGAGACCCCTTTGCAGTGAAATTATTACAAGGTTAACCAGTTTCCAGAAAGCGCGACCGTGCACACCTTCGGCGCATAAAAAGGTACAGCTAATGTGTTCATAGTAGTTAAAAATTTTAATATTCTGTTTCATCGCGAACAGAGGCGGACTGGCGGTAGTTAGCTATGAGCAGTAGATGATTCAAGTGCTATGAAGCCCTGCACACTTCCGTTTTGTATTGAGGTGTTGGTTTAATTCGTGGAGGAATAAATGGTCACTTGCGGGCATCTGGGAACCGCACCCTCCAGACAGGCTTCGCGAGCTCGCATCAATGTCGTGCTGAGGTTTAACAATGATTAGTTCAGGCATAGCAACTTTCTATCCGAATGTATTGAATCCTTATTTTGTGGTGGATGCTGTGCTTTATGTTTATTGCTGCATCTTTTCGTTTTCATTTTTTTTTCGGAAATAGCCAGCCTCACGCGTAAAAACACCCGCAGAATTCTCAATGCGGTTTTCTCAATAGTGAACAATAAAATTTGGCGCTGTACGAGGTCACGCGGTGCACTTGTTACCGCGGTGGTCAAACGCAATACTTCGATGCACAATCACGAAGAAAAATTCTCAGGACAGCAAAATTTAACGCTGCTTTTTAAAAGTTTGTTCGCTAAAGCTCCTTTTCCGCCAGCCAGGAAGGGTGACATAAACGAGTTGTTAAGTGGCGGCGGAAACAAAGCGACGTAAATAGTTCCATCATGACAGCCAATAAGTGCTACGCATTGCGAGTGAGGTGACTCATGCGTACCTCGCACCATTGGGGAGTTCCAGAATCCTAACCCTATCTGTTGCTAGCGTCGGCCAGTGTCTTTGGTGTCGTGTGGTCGTACGAGCAGTGGATACGGCCACGAATTGGAAAAACCGATGTTAGCCCAATATTAAATTTAGGCTGGGAGGATTCCCAATTCAGTGATATTTCAGCACTTTAAACTTCTCTTTAACAATCCGTAATGGCTTTCTACTGTTTTTATTGGATCATGCTACTACATATTAAAAGCTGCAAAGGCAAATCAATCAATGTCAAAGTCACACCCAGTGAGTGTGATTTCCAGTGTTCTGTTGCCTGTAATTGTGGCTGCTGGATTACTTGGGGATGTCAACGGGCTGCTCTTCAAATGACGTGGCGCGGTCGCCTACCACAGTAGCACTCACCCCCTCTGCAGCACCCTCCGTTTTCCAAGCGGGTTTTTCGAAGGCCGAAGCATTCTCTATCAACGCGGTTCAATAATAACGTCCTTCGTTAGTTTATATGCAATGCTTCAGATTTTTTTCAGTTTTTATTTGCAGCTGCCAACGCCGACCCAACGCCACCGCCGGCGTTTTTACAGAATATGTCTTTTTTTCTCTCCCAACTATCAACACGGGCATGATAATGAAGATATAGTGTTTCATGGTGGATGACCGTGACAACTCATACAATAATATCAGCGACAGGGCAACAATCAGGCGATTTCTGTCCGTGCAAGTCGAAGTACCCAAACATACATACAGCGCAAATTCCTTAAGTCGCAAAACCAAGACATTCTTTTCTGAGACTTTGTCCACGTGTGCGTTCGCACTTTCTTTATCGGCGATGGCTCATGCTCGCTGCCACGAAGACAACAGTTTTTTTTCCGCTGAAGTGTCAAGTTGCGGACACTACGGAAAAGAATTGCTGAATGTTATGCACAAAAAAATGGCAAAAGATCCATTTTTGGATCATGAACAATGTCCGAACACGTATTGTTTTCCCCTCGAACGTGAGGCGATGTTTCTTGTACGCCTGACATACACCCTTACCGAAGTGCAGCGGTTTCAACCCGTATCAAATGTCAAGCTGGCTCTCTCTTTCAGCAGCAGTGGCTGCCGGTCTATCCTTTCATTGTACACTGCTGTAAGGATTATTTTGCCGTCATTCTAATTCCTGCGTCACTTGCTGCGTGCTTGGCACTGCAGTCGAATCACACGCCATTCGCAACACGTTGACGCGGCCAGTGGCAGTCGTCCAGAAGCCGCAAGACCTGTGCGCCGCGCTGTGCAAGCGGTGAAGAGGCAGTGCAACCACCTCCAATGCAAGCGCCGTAGCGCTGCTCGGATTGCGTCCCGCATTCTCTGAGTGTGTTCTTTGCTGCTCTGTTAAGTCAGTCTGTAGCCATAGAGGGACCGCCCGTCATTTCGCGACATACATAAGCTGTCGCTAACTCGCGTTCGAGGAACTAACGATCCGATGTTGCACCTCGGCTATGAGGCGTGTCACAAAATAAGGGATGCTGGATTTTTTTTTTGAACAGATGGCAATGTTTATTTTGAGACGTAATCTTGACACAAGGGCGTTTTCGCGTTTTTCCTCCGTATGAATCGCAGCAAGCGAGGCAGGGATCGAACCCATGTTTTAGATGCAAAGCATCTCTTCCTTTCGGCTCCGTCGTCCGTTGTCCGTCCGTCGTCCATCCGCACCTCTCCCCCTTCTCCACACCAGCTGTGCGATAGCGCACACGCTCCATTGCCCCCCCCCTCTTTGCGCCAGCTGTGCGATAGCGCTCGCACTACTCGTCACCGCAGCTGCGAAATAAGCGCGCATGCGCGTCTCCTCTCTCATCTCCTCCTCTCCACTACACCTGCTCTATATATTGAACCCGGTCCGCGCGCCACTCCTTCAGTTGCTGTTTCGGTTGAGTCGCGGTGCGCCGTCCGGAGTTCCGTCATTTTTCGTTATTTGGATACCCAATCTCGTGAACGTTTCGAAACGTCCGATATGCTTCGCCTTAACTCAGGGTTCCCTCGCGGGAAAGTAGTGTCTATTTTCGGTATTAGCAGCACAACGCCTCAAGGGTTGAGCCACTACGGCGGGTCGTATTGTTCACTCAATAATAATGTCGGGAACGGCAGAAGTGACATGGTGGAAAAAGTTCTAGGAAATGTAAGTTGTGCGGGGAAGAATACCTATGGATAAATGAAAACAAAGTTATAATATTTTACCGTAACTCACAGGCACATCTGGGTTATCGTAGGTCTTATCTCCACCCTCGGCCAGTACGTGGATGCGTTTGATGCGTCGCACACCATGCTTGCATGCAACACATTCCAGCCAATTCGGACGGCTGGAGCGACGTGTCTAACAGCCTGAGTATACGACTAAAAGGTATCCATAAAATAGGAAACGCATTAAATATTAATAACATTTATGCTGCGTTTAATTTTTCAAATTGACCGTGATTTATTGTAAACAGATATCCACGTTTGAAAAATGGCTACCAGTAGTCAGCATTTGGAAAATATACACAGCAATTGCAACATTACAAATTCTTTTTCAGGTTCTGGCAGAGATAAGCTGTTTGTACCTATCCGGGAAGGCAATTCTGTCCGCTTCTTGTCCGCTCTAAAACGTCAACCACACGGAGCGTTTTCTGCTAACGAAAGCGCGCCGCGGACGGCACAGGCAAGGTGAAGCCGCCGCGGAACAACCCGCACGCTGCGCGAAAAACCGCTGGTAGCGGCAACTTGGCGGTGGCCTCGGGTGCGAAATGGTGTGAAGATCTCGAGTGACCGCTTGAAAGTTTCTTTAAAATGCAGCTCAACCACACACGAAGCCGCTTGTTCATTAAAGGAGCTGATTTTGTGGTTGAAAACGGTACTATAAGTAGTCATCCATGGCCCCAGGTAAAGCGCCCACCCGATATCTGCCGATATGGTAAGCATAAACATCTCTGCCAGAGCCAGCCGGTTGTCTCGAGCGGTTCAAAACTTCCGTTATGAGGCGCACTCCACCCCATTGGCGCAGGTCGTCACACTCCTGCCACTCACGCGCGCGTTGCTCTTCATTTTCTGACCGTGTTAGAAGCAGCCGCGGGAGCGAAATCGTCGGCGCGGGCGTGAAAGTATCCGCGCACAACTCCGACGTGCATGAATCACGTGCAAAAAGTCGGCATACGGTGCAGGCTTTACAGGTGTCGGCGATGCCAAGAGCATATCACCACTGCCACGTCGGAGTAACTCAACAGAAGGGAATTGTCGCCGCTACGTTCAGACGTGATGCTGGCAGGATGAGAGGCGTGTTTCGTGTTGCAGCGCAGATGACGAATGCGGTTTTGCTTCCACTATATACGTCGTAGAAAAATATCATTGGGGGTGTATTTACTCTATATCTAACTATAACTAACAAACCTGGGAATAAAAGCCACGAAAAAATGTTAATTGTATTCCAGGGCTGCGCTTCGCTAATTATTTAAAAGTTTAAGAGCCGGAGGACTTCTCTCAGCTTGCGGAAAGATGTTGGAGCCGGAAACCTCTTGACGGATTACACCCTCGATCCCAATAACATAATGCCTTCAGCAGTGATGTGGTGGGTGAGCAAGTTGAGACCCTCGACACCAAACACGCACTTTTGAGGCTTAAACAACAGGCCGTGCTCTTCCAGACGTTGAAAGAGCTGGCAAAGGTGCTCTTCGTGCTTGCAAGGAGTTGTGCTGGCCCCCACAATGTCGTCCAGGTAGACAAAGAGGAGAGGAAGATCTGGTGTGACTTCATGAACCTTTTAAGGGTCTGTGAATCATTTTTCAAGCCGCAGGGCATGCGGGCAATCTCAAACAGGCCGAATGGAGTTGTTATGGCTGTTTTTGGTATGTCCTCCGGTTCGACGGGGATTTGGTGTTATGCCTCAATGAGGTCGATCTTGCTGTAAATTTTGTACCTGCCAGCCGCGCACTAAAATCGTGAATGTGTGGCATAAGATACTGGCCCGGCGTGTTTGATGCATTCAAGGCTCTGTAGTCACCGCACGGGCACCAGTCCTCTCCGTCGTGTATAGGAACCCTGTGCATCGGCGACGAATGGTTGCTAGACGGAGGCCGAATAATTCCCAGCTGCAGCATATGCTCGTACTCACTGCGTGCAGATCGAAGCCTGTTGCTGGACAGCCGTTGTGGCGTGGGGGTGACTGGCGGCCCGGTGGTGAAGATGTGATGAGTCACGCTATGCTTCACCGGCTGTTCCCTGTCGGGCTTGGTAAAAGAAGGGAATTCGGCCAGGACTTGATGGTCGACAGATACTGGCTGGAAGGCGCATATGCCAGATAAACAGATGTTTGAATCCAAGCCTCGTACTTTGAGGGATGTGTTGTTATCCTTGAGGCAAGGGTGAGGTAAGACCACATTCATGTTGAAGTGGCTCAGAAAATCTGCTCCGAGTATTGAGAAATGAACGTGCGCCACCACGAAGACCCAGCGAAGCAGGCGCCTGAGTCCGACGTCTATTGTCAGCGAGCGGAAGCCGTACGTAGCGATGGCAGTGTCGTTCACCGCCTGCAGCGACGATGTGTTCTTGCTACGTCGGCGATCCTCGGGCATTGCCAGTACAATAGATTTCGGCTCCTGTGTGGACTAGGAGGTATGAGTTGTTTACGCGGTCGACTACGAAGAACAGGCGGCTGGGTGGAGGGCCAATGTCGGAAGCCGTCGTTAAAGACTGGCCGGAGCGTTTACGGGAAATGAGCAAGGTTGAGTGCAGCAGCTAGAACTCGTGCCGAAACGACGGTGGTACCTGCATACTCCGTCCTGTCTATCTCGTGGCTGGCTTCTCTGGGAAGAGCTTGGCTGTCTTGAAGAGGATAGGTTGCGTCGTTGCTCGTCATGTTGGGGAGCGACAGACAGTAAAAGTTGCTGCATGGTCTCGTTAAGTTGTTGCACTTTCTCCTCGAGGCACGGTAATCGATCTGGTTGTTCGTGTGTTTTTGCAACAGCTATGGACGCGAAGGTTGTAGTAGAGTATTCCGTGATGCGATCGGCAGGTTGCGCCAGTCGCTCAAAGGACGTCTCATCTGAAACCGAGGGAACCACGCGCACCGACTGGGCCAGCCGTTGCAGAAAAAGTTCACGAAGAAGTGGGAGATGGCCTTCCTTATGCGCAAGCACACCGAGTAGTTGCCGCATCCGGCGCAGCAGCTGGGATGGTCGTTGGTCGTCGAGTTCTTCCCGATATAAGAGCTGCTGAAGTCTGCTTTCTTCAGTCGCCTCGAGGTGGTTCAGCACCGTTTTTCGAGGGTGTCGAATTCCCCTTGTGTGGTGGAAGGGGGGGTAGCAGTGTTGTCGTCGGAGCTCATCGCGGCGTGTTCGTTGCATCGTTGTTCTGGTCCCCGATTTTGTAACAGCCGGGAATGTCGGCTGCTCAAGGAGGTCAGAATGCAGAAGTGGAGCTGGTTTGCAGTTTCAAGACAGGACTGTTTATTTCAAAAAGATGCGTTCGGGGAGAGGTTCCCCGAACGAGGGAGAGAAGGGGAACCACCGCGTCCTTCAAAATAGAGAAAAAATGCCCCTCAAGCGAGCAGACGACCACGGCGCCAGGACTAATTCCAGGAGTCGTTCGGACAACAAGTTATTACCCCAGTTGTAAGCCATCGGCGACGCCACCAATACGCGCCTGCCACAAAGGCGCTCTGTCGTCCAGCCTGTGGCAGACCACAGAGAAAAGAAAAGCCCAGTCTCGCGGGAGTCGCTCGCACTGAGGTGCCGAGACGCTTCCGCTACAATCTTATAGGCCTGCCAGAACGACGTGTTCTACAGTATCTTTCAGTTATAAACACCCGCGCATTACTGGATGCCGGTTTATACTTGTAGGGGTTGGGCGAGGAGGGCTTTTGGGGGCGGGGGCTCGCGCAGATATAGGTTTCATACCCTTACTGATGACATGTGGTTGTGTTGGTGTGAGATTCAACGTGGCCGTCAAACAGCCCAAAGCGACCGGTCCGGTGTCATCTGTATTAGAGTGGATTGGGTTTGCGTGTTACACAAACGGTAACATGCCTCAGACGCGAGAGTGAAAGATACAGCTCTACGTTTGTCAACTAGGATAAAGTTCGGCTTTTTCGAAATTTCATTCAGATTATTGGCGAGTAAGTATGCGCAGTCGTTCATTACAAAAAAAAACTTGTTTTGTTTCTTAAACTCTATGGAGGGCGTGCTGCTTTGCAGGTTATCTTTCTACACAGAGTGGAGGGGCACTAAATATTTTCTGTCCTTTTGCGTCTGTGGATGAATGGCGGTAAATTTCCCCGTATTAATATTGTTGTGCAACGCAAGGGCGAAGTCAGTCACCACGGAAGTAACTTTGTGCAGCAACATAGACAAAACGGTATCACGGAATTAGTCGCTGAAAGAGAAAACAATGAATAAAATTTCCTATTTCACCCAGTTCTATCATCTACCCATTTAGCGTATAGGGAGCGGAGTTTTGGAGTTATCTAGGGGCAGCTACATGGAGCAGTTTATAGCGGTTTCTGACCATTAAAAGCCAGCTATGTGGTCTCAACTTAGGCAGAAGAGAAACTTTTATGTGATGATTTTCGCCCTAATAACTATCTCGCACTGCGTGTTGAAAATACTGGACATGGAACGATTAATGAGAGTGGTTGCACTTTATGACAGGAAACCAGCTTCTTGGATTAGGGAACATACTCGAGTAGATGTAATCATAGTTGAAGTAAAGAAATACAAATGGGCTTACGGTTGCCATATAGAGGGATGAACCGAAAACCGGTTGACAATTGTGGTAACACACTGGATGCCACGACGTAGATCTAGAAGACGAAGAATGCCAGTGACACGAAGAAGGCATGAAATTGTTGAATTCGCTAGCCAACAGTGGACTTGAGCAGCGCAGTTGAGGTGTTGCTGGAGTTTATTGGGAAGGTCTTTCGCTCTGTAGTGGAAATGAATGTTGATTCAAATTAAACATTTAAGGGTTCATATCAGTGGTTTTAGATTTTTTGAACCCACTGTCTCCTGTCTGTGAAAGGAGAGTTCCTGTTTTGAGAGTAAAAAAACAAAGAAAACGCTCGTACTAACATTGAAAAGTCTTGCTTTCTAGCTGGGAAAATGTCGTTGCAAGCACCTGCTAAGAGCATTTTCTGGTGAGACTGAACAGAAAATAGGTCTCAGAAAATAAACATTTCAAAGCAAGAGGCCCGAAAAAAAGTAGTTATATAGAATAACCTGTACTTCTTACCTCTCTCAAGTGCTCCCAAGCAGCCATGAGAATGAAGCAACGTATATGGTAAATGTTTGCTGCAATGTTGAACAAACCTTTCTTCAAGATGAAGTGATCTTTCAAGTTAAGGTGGCTTGTGGCTGTCAGCTGTATCGTTTTAGTAGCTTTCACCTAAAAATACGATTGTTCCAGTCACTATACACGAAACCCCAGCATTTGCCGACGTATTTAATTGCCGTCGCGTGTATCTGACAGTTCATTTTTCAAATGTTTTATCTTGTGCCTTTGAAAACCTACATAAACCTGCTACGCCGTGCGAATCGAAGAAACCCCACACGTGTGAAAATAACACACATGTTACCGGTAACAAATGTATGTCTTTTAAAATTTCAGCGAAATTCAAAACATGGTCCTCTTCGGCTGCGGCGAGAATCAGATTTTGATATGCACCGAAGTGTAAACGCAAACCCGAAAGAGACGTAATTTTGCAGCAGCACCTCTTTGTTCGGGCTAACGGCTAGACATAAACTTTCCACAGAAATTGCATTCTGCGTACTTATTTTCGCAAAGGCCGCCTAATAGGCAAATTTCCTCGCGCTAATAACGTAGTAACCAAGCAGAAAATCACAGTGGTACCGGTCATATATTCACGTGAAAAACATTTTAAAGACCATTAACAACGGCTGAAATTTTTGAACAATGGAGTAAACTGTTGGCACTAACCCACCAAGAAAATATATCAGAAAAGCAAAAACAAGTACGATACAATTTGTGACGTTACTTCCCGATTTGTTGTAATAATTACCGTTCGTAATTGTGAAGCTCCAGAGTGAATATTTGGAAACAAAGCTAGTAACACCCCTCAGGACGCAATGTGTAGTTAGTTTACTTGCTATAGTGAAGGGTATGATTTCATTATTTTTGTTTGTTATTCAGGGGGACGTCCATGATCGGAGGTAAAATTAACACCTATATAGCTTGTTCCATTTATTGTTTTTTTTTCATTAGTGCCCTATTCAGATTACTGCCGTTTTTATGGGAGCTAAAAGTCCCAGGAAAACGCCAAGTCTTCGACACACCGGCACATCACATCATTCGGAACCACCAAAAGGTAAAAACATTTATAGCTAACTTTCCACCTGATATGTAGCTACCTTAATACCTAACATAGTGATATTATTTATGTAGGCCTCCTCTCATTTGTCTAGCTCTCGCACCTAATTTCAAAACTATTGTTTATTCCGCAGGTCTTCTTCCAGTCAGCTAGTCATGCAGCTGTAACGGTATGGGAAATGCAATGTCTTCTAAGTATTCATGGTCCCGTGAATAAATTCCCATCACCAATTAAAGTTTTCGAATTTTCAGAACGACTTCAGATGTTTAGTGGTTTATGGACTCAGTTTTGTCAGTTACGAGGATGCTTGACACGGCTATTTGGCCCCAGATAATGAAGTATGTCTCTTGCAGAAGTGTACGATTTTCAAGGCTTGTACTAGATGGCCCCGCGAAACGCTGACTGTATGTCAGAAAGCCAGCACAGAGCTCTGTAGTCTGGAGAAGCTGATGTGTCGTCGTGAAGACAAGGGGAAGTTAGAGCGAAAGGTATAGTACGCCTTGTCTCATAAGGTTATCCATTGCGTTGCTATGGTCTTGAGCCGCCGGTGCACGAGATTGGCAGTTGTGATGTCACCCCATATGGTGCACTGGTAATGCACTGGCTCCAGTCTACCGATGCTCACTAGCGCCGTTCCAAGAACGCTTTTCGCAGCAGCGTAATCATCTAAGGTTCATATCCTACGTAGCTCCCTCGGAGCACTTCTTATTGCAAGTGGTGAAGAAGGCAGTCTAAAGGATTGGAAGGCATCACAGCTGTAGTGACGTGGGGTTTTGGACGTCTAATTTCAGGTATATTTTTAGAAGCTATACGCTTCAAAATAATATCGTGAGTTTGTTTACCTATCGCGCAACTGGCATGAAATTGTAAGTCGAGTTGTTTTATCAGCGAAACACCTTCGGGGATCGGGCTCTCGGCGTCTCCTGTCGTCTCATGTAGTCCCACCACTAAACACTTGAGCACTCGTTTTCCAACGCTTCACGCTAGAACATTTCATCTCGATAGGCAGTAACGCGTTCTGAAAGAACACACGGGAACACCGGTTTTCCAACACCTCACGCTATTGCGGCGTGTGACTCGAAAACAAGTTACTGCCAGTCTGTCTCCGATTTTATTGCTTAAATCCGGTTCACCGCAAGGGTGCGAAAAGGCTGTGAAGACATAATGGTTCAAGTAGTTCAGAGACTTATTTCAGGGCCTTTGTTGTGTCCTGGAAAATATTCTGTGATTCACATAGTTGAAGGTAACTCGTCCGAAGTACGGAAATTTTACTGGAGTCTCATTTAGAACTTTTCGTTGAACCACGTTTGGAGGAAAGTCACGACATCCTCGGGATAGCGCCATTTAGGTCAATTATCCGAGTTCAGCTGGAGGTTTTCACGAGCCCCAAACAAAAATTCATGAGAGATGTCATTCATTCAGCAGAAAATTTAAATGAAGCTGTTTCGGTTCCCTTAGTGAACTTTCCAGGAGGCTAATTAAGAGCAGGTTTTAAAATACAGGGAATTGAATAAGACAAAAAAATTCTGGGCTGTTGCATCATGTATCTGGGAAACTAAATTCCCTGCAATGACTTATTTGGTAGCGTTTACGGGCTGTGTCGAATTAAGCTCAACGCCAAGATAAAACTTCTGTGTTGCTTAGACGTGTTAGGAAGTTCACTCGAATGTATTCTGTGTCCTTTCGAATGCGAAAACTGTATTGTTATGTATTATGGAGGGCGTATGATGTTTTGGATACCGAGTATTCAATCGATGCAGGCCGAGCTTTCTATTCCAACGGCACATTGGCCGTGCTATGGCTTACGTACTAGAGGTTTGCGGCACTTGTAGGATTAGATGTAGATTTTGTCGACAATTACAGATGCAACTGACAAAAAGAAATTACAAAGGATCTGCAACGATTTCCAGACACCTGAAAATTGAATTTCGCGCCCATGTCATGATTCCACGCAATCGGTTTATGTTAGTGTTAATTTCTAGTTACTCCTATCTGAAAGTCTACCCACAGTTTTTGCAAATTCGAAGAGCTAAGAGAAGCCGACAACTTTTGCTGCCATGCCAAGGGAGTAGCTCCAATAGGAGCTACCGCAAGCACGTTATTCTGAATACGCAGGACGTGTACGTTTGCTGTGATTTTTATACGAATTCATGGGTACGAAACACTACATTTTTAAAAAGCGCTTTCGCCCCCACAGGCACCGCATATTAAAATATTAAATCAGCACTGCAGTTCCTCACACCTTTATCAAACAAAACGTGTCTCTACCTTCCAAGATGACAAGAAATATATTAGTTTTATTGGAATGTGTATGTGTACGTCCATGTCAACATCAAGTCTCTCTAAAGGGCAAAACAAAACCACGTGAAATGTGGAACTCTAAACGTACAGATGGAGAGCATTTTCGTTGGGCAAAAATGGAACATATAGTTAAACAAAAACATAAACTGAAATAAATGCAACAAAAATTACAAAAAAACATCAATGGAGTGCAACCAGTTTTGTCTTTTTTTTTTCAATGAAACTCCAAGGCCTTGAAGAACGACCACTAAACACGCATCGTAGGAGCAATGGGCTCTAAAAGAATTCTATGTCGTATAGCTTTGACAATGTTAGTTTATTTCAAACACAACGCTCGATGGTAATGTGTGTAAACGTGTCGCGAAGTAGGCAAGTTGGTACAGATTCATAGTGGTGAAACAGCACGCAAAAAACAAGGAGAGAAGGAAGAGGACAGCAACACGAGCGCTGACTAACAAATGAAAATTTTTAGTTGTTAGTCAGCGCTTGTGTTGTTGTCCTCTTCTGCCATTCTTCTTTGCGCGCTGTCTCACCACTAATGTGTGTAATTTTATATTGGCGACACATTATGTGGGCAGGAAGATAAATTTTTTGATCACTGCTCTTCATCCATGGATACGTTACGCCTTAGCCGTTTTCACTCAAAACTGACGAATAGTATTCCTTAAGCCTGTGAAATTGTTAAAACAGGTTTACGACGAACAGCCAGCATCATAAGGTCGTTTATCTCTACTCGCTGTGCTTATCACTAAAGAAAAATGTTTTCATCCATTTCCCGATGCAAGTTGTAGGCAAAGGTCATGCGTTGCATTAACAAATCAATTTCCTTCGTAAGTCGCTGTCGCACCTGAATACTTTTTTGCTGACATTTATTCTTGTACTGTCTGCGTGAGGCGTACGTAGACAATAATCTCTAGTTTCTTCAGCACGCCTCAAAGGAGGTGACATTTGTTGGACTTGTGCTTTTCAGAGCGGAGTTGCTTTATCTGGTCTCAAGTTGTCCAACGCAAGCCCAAAATTTCCAATTGGCAAGAAAAAAGTGTTTCCTATGCTGGTAGTAGAAGCTAGCTTCATCGCATTTTTTGCGTATATCCTGTTGAGCTATTGTTGCATTCCGGGCTGACAAAATTATTTCTTTTGGGTTATTTGCGGCGTTGGCGTAGAACAACCGGGTATCCGACGAATGCAGAGGGGATGCAGGCTCTGCTGCTGCTCAAGCCTCGTACCATTAGAGCACACAGCACCAATCCGTTTCCTCTTATTCGTTCAGCTAATAGACGAAAACAAGCAGGTATTTCCATTACAATATTATAAGGTGTTGTGAATAAACAAAAACGCAAATACGTGCACGTCATTGGCACTGTAACGAAATTTAATTCATTGCCCTGCTAAGCTCCGGAATTGTTTGCCTCATTGTGGGAAAACAATGAAATATTTCGCAATATAAATGCACAACGACAAATGGTCTAATGCTGGGAAGCAAAAAAACACTTTAAAATGGAACCATGGCTGCTTTAATTTACGTCTCTTCTTTGATGACGTTTTCAGAGAAAACCTTTATTATATTCCCTATATTGCTGTATTTTTGACGGGACAGTATTCATTTTCGCTGTTTTCAGTTTTTGAAAACCTTCTGGCCCTCATGAAGCAATTCCATAACTTTTGAAGGAGGTTCTCTTTCAGAGCCATTTTTTGTCTATTCTTAATGAGTCACGTGTTCCAAAATGAACAATAGCTCCTAGTGCGCGGCTAGAAGCGCTGGTTTCGGACTAAGCCCAATTCGTAGACAATTGGGGAAGGGGTGTCTTTAACCTACGCTTTCGATATTTGGTCGCTGTTTGCACCGACCTGTCAGGTGAACTTCGATTTTATAAACTTATTCGCTCGGGTGCCTCTGGGCGTTCCGACGCCACTACATTTGTCGTGTGCCTACTGAGTAAAGATAACGCTCCATGAATTTTTGGACGGAAACCTGCAAGCATATGCCTTTCTGACCCATAATGCGTAAAGCATTTGCATACCATTTTTTTCACTTCTTCCCTGTTAGTACGGAGGCAGCATAAACAGTAATGCTGGTATTACACGTGTTCTGTAATATGCAACCTTCGTGTTGCTTTAGAAGAAATAAAAATACGCGGCTATGGCAAGGGAAACACTTTCCATGCCAACAATCCCTCCATTGAAAAGGCCTTGCTCGGCAACAAAGCAGGAATCAGGCTCATGACGATATTTTTTGTTTCCGTTTCGTCGTTGCCGGCAACAGTAGCATTGCCGCTTGCAGTGTGTCATTTCTTCTTGTACTTCCGAAATATATTACTCGTGATGGGTCGGTGGCTAAGGAGTTTTGCTGCTGAGCCCAAAGATGGCTGTTCGATTCCTGGCCGTGGCTGCTACTTTTATGATGCAGGCGAAAACCAAACACGCGAGCTTGTTCAAGATTTTGGCGCTCGTCAAAGATCCCCAGATAAGCAACATTAATTCGAAGCCATCCATGAGGGCGCGCCTCGTCGCCTGTGTAGCGTCGGTGCGTTAGACTTTCAAATCAATCAATCAATCAATCAATCAATCAATCAATCAATCAATCAATCAATCAATCAATCAATCAATCAATCAATCAATCAATCAATCAATCAATCAATCGATCGATCAATAAATAAATAAATAAATAAATAAATAAATAAATAAATAAATAAATAAATAAATAAATAAATAAATAAATCGAACAATTATTCCATAAAAAAATGCTGTTTTGCTTGAAAAGAAAGAGCACCTTTCCTTACACCATACAGAAAAATAAAGATTTAGTTTCCATCCGGCCACGCATATCCTAACCTCATCTATATTCCTAACAGCAGCTACTTCTTATTTGTGTTAAGATAATCTGCGCCAAACAAGGCTATGGGCATAGGTAAATGCTCCGCATCCTTCAACAAGTTCTTCCGGGCCTCGCGAAGCCGGCAATTGGTTTAAATGGCGAAGTGTTCTTGAGAGAACTTTCATAAAGGCGGCTGTTACTTCTTAGTCCGTTTTAAACAAAACAGTGGAGATAGCCCGGCTGTCCCTTGACGAAAGCTTATTGCAAAAAAAAAGACGACCAAAGAACACGCTAACACTTTCCGATTACCATTCCTTTATTCTGAAATGACATCTCGGCGCATATTGTTCTGAGCTGAAATGGTTTCCTAAAAAAAGTATTTCCGCTGAGTGAGGTGAGTTTCTTTTGGAACATCTGCTTGTTGCGATACAACCTTTATTTTGAAATTCTTCCTGACACAAATTAACAAACATACAATCTGAAAAATAGAAGACCATAAATTCCTGCCTTAATTCAAGGCTAGTTAGAAAAAATACCACATTTCCGGACCGAAGTCGTTGAACTTGACTGAAAAAGATATTTCTTATAATTGAAGGTATTACTTTGTCTTACTGACTCTGCTTTTTTTTTACACATATTTGCAACAAAATCATTTAAGCTCTCTGAAAAGTGTTCCCAACGTCGTATATTCGATAAGTGCTTCTTTAAGAAATCCGACCATGTTCCCTCGCAAGATTGTAAGAAATGTACTCAAAGCTTGACGTTTAGATATCCGAACATCACTTTTTTTCGTTGCTGGTACTTTGCAACAATCATATATATTATCACATTAGTTATGAGGCGGAGAGAACGCAGAATAAAGTCAAGGGACCATTCCTCCTATGAATCAGTGTATAAGACGTACGTTTCTTCGCTTTACGTGTAGCTCATCCGAGGCGCGGTGTTTCCCATATTGAAGACCAATATTGGGAGGCAATAATTAAAATTGTGTGGAAACGTTTGTTACGCCGTTTACATGTCAAGCTCTTAACCAAGGGAGTACAAAAAAAAAACACTCGGACACTACAGACTACTTACCTGTGGAGAGGCTTGAAAGTTGCGGCTCATTTCATACTACGCCATCATGTTTGTATTAGGGCTGGCCAATCGAGGTGTCATTTCTGTTCTCGAAACAAAGCCTCTCTCATGAGCATCATACATGACTGGCTTGAATCGTTCACTCTGTAAGTCTTTGGTATCGACGGGTGGTTGATGCTCCAAACGGTTGTGCAACAATTCCTACGAATCTATTTCACTCTTTCCTTCGCGTTATAATCTCTGTGAAAGTTATAGCTATTGCCAGCACGAAGCTGCACTGCAGAATTTGCTCGTCGCACCGTACACGCTCTTCTGTTTTACTTTACTTTTGTGAGTTACTTTTTAAAATGGGTATTTGTTGTTTGGCAATCGAAGGAAACCGGCCAACAGCTGCAAAAACTCTGAATTCACGTAACTGAACTGGAGGAAGACAGCCCCGACCGCCAAAGACAGAAAAACCTTTTGCGCGATTATCAAAGATATCTGGTGGGCATGAAGCCGCAATTTTTTGCTAACTACTGGGAACTTCATAATCCAAGTACTGGATCACACACAAAAATTCCATCAGCCTAATGGTCTACATGAACCCGTAATTTCAGACCTTGCCGGTCTGATGGCCTGCCGGTCTGATGGCCTGCCGTTCTGTTGGCCTGCCGGTCTGTTGGCCTGCTGGTCTGTTGGCCTGCTGGTCTGTAGGCTTGCCGGGCTGGGCTACAAGCCTGCTGGGCTACAAGCCTGCTGGGCTCATAGCCCAGCCGGCTTCTGTAGCCTTGGGGGCAGGTTCCTGTAGACCAGCGGGCTCCTGCTGGCCTTCCATGAAATTATTGGGCCGATATATGCTCTCCAAATACCTCAATCACAGCAAAGAAAAGTTTTGAGCAATGAATTGTCTTTATTGCCCATCAGTGCATCATTTTCTCTGACTATCTCCCAGCCTTCTGACACAGGTGTTTCCGCACTGCCTTCAGCCGTTTCGCCTTCTCATCTTCGGGAATACCTTCCCCCATGTAGATGTGGAACAGTGCTGCATAAAAAAAATAATCAAAAGGAGCTGTGAGAATTTCATACACACGTATAGACTACATTTCATAACGTATAGACTACATTTCCTTTGTTGTATGCCCATTTTTCCACATCAGAAGCCCAGATAGCATATCAGGCTTGCCTCTACTCTTGACTGTGTCAATGACCCTTACCCTAAAGCCATGGCAACACCAAAAAAAAGGGAACCTTGTTTTTTTTTTAAATAGAGCTAAAAGAAGCAATACCAAGTACAGGTGCAATGAATAATAAATGCAATGTAAAACAGCACCCTTTAATAGTTTAATAAAAACTGAACTCTTTCTTTTAACCAAAAAATTCTCACAATTATGATGCTTCCCAATGCAGAATTGTAGCACTGTGAACTGGTCTTAGTAATGGCGCATAGCTGCTGTGTCTCACAAAGTGTTTTGTGACATCTGCAATCCACGGTGGGTGTGCCGCTATTTTGTTATTATGTCGCAATGCGTGGCCGCCGCCAAGCATGTGTACTACAAAGTGAAACATTACAATGAAATTAAAAACAGGAAGAAACCTTCTGCCTGTCACGAGGTGTCATTTTATAATGCTGGCTACCGGAGGTTTGCCTCTAAAAAAGCACGTGCTCTGCAGAATTTCTTGCACAGATTTTGTATGTTTGCACGTCTCTCTCACTGTGTTTCATGAAAACGCTTTAACGATCCCCATCAATATCTTTTTATTATAAATTCACAATCTGTGATCTCACACGTTGAGTACAGGCAATTGTTTGGGCCGTCCCTTCCTGTCTCATGCCTCCTAGCAATTGCTGTATTAACAAAAAACTTTCGTAGCTGCTTCTATATTCAAGACGCACTAATGTACCAAAAAGGCAACTTCAGTGTCCCACTAGCCAATATTTAATGGTATAATAGTACAGGTTTGATTTTTTTTGTGGTTTTGATGATCTCATTTCATTTATGCATGGGAACTTTAGGGCAGCAATCTGCAAGAATAATGTATACACTCTATGCACACGCACATAATTCCACTGAAATACACACTCCTTTGCCATGCAGAGCAGAAATTGGCCTAACATTACAGCTACAGCTGGCAGTGACAATTTTTGCCTAAATTGTCTTTGTGCCATAGTGTTCCGAGGCTGCACACCTGTTATTATAAAGTACTAAGTACTTTATTGACAGGTGTGCAGCCTCAGAACACTATGGCACAAAAGAAATGACAAAAGAAAATGTCAGCAATATAACAGAATTCTATTTATATTCCTGGCATTTTTTTAACTTGCATGCACTGCATGCCATTTTTAGTTACCTTAAGGATATAGAATCATTATCTCATAGAAGCAAATGAGTTTAGAAAAAACTTGGACCACAAATAGGCAGTCAGCATGCAGCTCTGAAGCTTGAGTGGTAGTACACAGCACTTCGAAGGAGCAAACCTTGAAGCACCTTGCAGAGATGACACCTTCTCGGGTTGTCAGCTTAGGTTTTGGGACCGTACGTCCCAAAGACCGACACTTGTGAGAAAGTGTGCCCGTCACACTGCGGTTCCTGAGTTGAGCTGGGGTCCAGTAGGACGACGCTGCAAAGCGGCAAAACATGGAGTCTCTCGGGGCCCGCAGGATGCTGCCCCAAGTCTCCTGCTCCAGCCACACACCGCTTCCAGCGTAGACCTTAAAAATGTGAAGTTTCACATGAACATTCATATCTTAAACTCCGGATCAGATATGAATGTTCCTATTAATGACAAAGCATTGACTTATTCAATCTAAACAACCTCCCAAGAATGTGCATGCCTCGGCACAAAGTTGTTGCAAGCCCCCCTGTTAATAGCAAATGGTCCAGAAACCAGCG
Organism: Haemaphysalis longicornis; assembly: GCA_013339765.2. NCBI lineage: Eukaryota > Metazoa > Arthropoda > Arachnida > Ixodida > Ixodidae > Haemaphysalis > Haemaphysalis longicornis. The sequence goes on along the minus strand of CM023452.1, from coordinate 132,384,914 downwards.
TCCTAAACTCCAATTCTAACAAAGCGTTACCCATGTTTCTTTCCCACTAAAGATGGAAGTGTAATCCCTAAGCAACCCACTTAAGCACTCACGAATTTGATATAGTTAACAATTCATTTTTAAGCCACTAGCAAATCCACTTGACAACCCTCTGCAATGGCTAGGTAATGCCAACGTACAGCACCCCACAATTTCGCCTTCGGTTTCCCAATGGGGCAGAAAGAAGTACGAGTTAACCACTCTTACAGCACCCCCAAGAAGCTGTACAAGATGAAAAACAGTGCAGAGCTGGTCCTGCACAGTGGCACAGCTGTGCTGCATTATTGTGAACTGGTTCAGGGAGAATAGACCAAGCTGAACAGACCTCACCACTGCTTGTTTTCGGTGAAAATCAGAACACAGAGCAGATACAAAATCAGTCGGGTAGCTCACTAGCACCTTAATAAAATGTATGCCATATTCTTGGGATACGCAGTGTTTAAATGCAGATCACAGTGCTAACTGCAGTCTTCTCAGTGACAACGCACACCTGCCGTGCGTATATCAGGAAGTGATCACATCAAGAGCAAACATGTGGTGGTACGCCCTATACTCTAAGGTTTTTTTGTAGCCCACCGCTGGTGTGAAGAGAGTCTGGCACTTTCTCGGCACGTCGGCCTCTCCCTCACACTCTCCTGCTCTTTCTCTCTTCAGGGACCTCTTTGTTCGTTCGGTTACAACGAAGCTGACAGGGCAATGAAACCACACGAGCGGGCGCTTACGAGGGTTTAAAAAAACTTCTCTCCAGAGGCTCTTTTCATAATTTGGCATACCAAAAAAGATTAGTAGGCACAGAAACCTATGAAACAGGAATCTCCGAAGGCTATTATGTGCGAAGTAAGAATTATGCATTCAGCAAACGCGCCAAACAAACAAAAGCTCATCTGCATGTGCTATGTAGTGGTCACAGGATTCCAAACGTTATGCTGTTGTCAAGTGACAAATGTCAACAAAGTTATCCCTGCTATAAAAACCAAGTCATCATGTGTTACCTAACAGAACAAAAATGCTCATTAAGCAAGTAAACCGGAGCTTAAACCATAAAATTTTGCTAGCTGCGAAAGAATAAATTAGGGAGAAAAAAGTTCTGAATTTAGAAAAGCACTGACAAATAAAATGGTTTTCAAAACTCCGAAATACCTTTCTATTATCTCTCGAGCTGCCAATGACGACAATGGGCAGTTGAACTTGGGAGGCCGGGGCTTCCAGTCCCATGTCTTCAGCAGCCCACTCGTCATCCATACTCTCCCCTGGACGGCAATGTTGAAATATCCATGCAAGAGCATTCGTTTACTTGTCAAGTCGAAAATGTGACACTTTTGTCACACAAATGGCGCACAAAATGGCCAGCAAATAATATAAACTTCATAATTGACTTAGACAATCACAGCTCGACAAACCTAGCTGACAAAAAGTGGACGTACAAATGTTAATTGTGACCTTCAAACCAAGTTGGATATGTGTACCAAGACATGCCTGCATGAGTAATTTGAGCATTCGTGACTTCAGAAGTAGCAATTAGGCAAGCAGCAAAGTATGTTCCAACAATTTTTTCTTGCCGGTGGCAACGTGGGAAAGTGCAGCCAGAATAACCAGGACGAAAACAGCCCACAATGTAACAAAATCATTCTCAGTAATGAGGAGAGGACACATTCGGCAATGGGCTGCCCAGAGGTGCTAAGGTGTCCTCGTAATTTCCTCTAACCATGAGAAGTCTCACTAACATGGAACATCCATTGGTGGCTGCAGCCTATGCACAGTTCAACACCTGACACTGTTAGGGTCCTTGCTTTTAGTTTTTTGCACATCCAATACACTACAGAGAGCAAATTTACTTTGCAGTGAACAGGATGAGTCTAAAAGTTGTTAAACTTTGTTAATTAATCAGACACTGCTGTGTTGAGTGCAAATTTACTCAAGACAGCAATGTCTGATTAATGGGCAAGTACTAATGCCTATGTATTGTGCTTCTGGGAAATAGGGGCTTTCTTCTGTGCCCCAATCTTATTTAATAGTTACGGCTACCCTATATTCAGAGGTTGTAAATTTGCATTACAAGAAGCTATCAATACCACCTTTTCTTTTCCTCCAGCCGAAACTTAACTGTCCAAAACTACATGCAAGGTGTAGATACACTCCCACAAGTTTTAATACATGTTGCCCACACATAAAGCTAAGCTGCTAAGCCTGCTGCCAAGTGCAATAGCAATACTTCTAGAGAATAGTTTGTCACCTGAAAAAATTGCTCACAGTACAGGTCTGCTTCTATCGGCACTGCTGCTGTAGTCCCAGAAATCATAGCCGCATTGCTGCTGGAAGGCACAGCTGTGTCTCCTGTGAAGACAAACAATCACAAATGGCTTACAACCCACTTTTATCAGTGTTTTTTTTTAATAAAGAATTAAAATAACATAGCACAACACTTTCTATCAGACATCCTGCGTGAAAATTCAGCGGCATGCACCACACTAAAAGAAATCTAACCATTTTGGCCAGGGCTGTCTCGCAGTGCCGAACTCTGTGACAGCACAGCTAGCGCAGGTGCCGCTCCTGCAGAAACAGAGTTCGACGTCTGGCCAGGGTTCTCTGCTGCTGCCGAGTTCCGGGACAGCAAAGGTGCAGCTCCTGCACAATTAAACTTTCACGTTGAGCAATCTCAAATGAATGGTGTAAACAACATGCTGCAAGAAAATTCGGCTGCATGAACCACACTAAAAGAAATCTAACCATTCTGGCCAGGGTTCTCGTGCACTGCCGAGCTCTGTGACAGCGCACGTGCAGTTCCTGCACAAAGAGGCACAAAGCGGTTTCCCTCAAAACCGATGCCGACGCGGCCACTACAGGGGGAGTTGACCGACGATGCTACAGTCACAGAGTTTACAGAACTGAACAATGCAAGCGACGACGAAGGCGCCGTGGTCTCCCATGCACACACGTTCGATGTGCCAACGTTGCGCAGGCACTTGATGCGGTTGACCTTTTAAGTTGTTTCTTCGGCGGCACCCATGGTGACGACAAAAACGGCAATTAACGCGGTGGCCACCGCTGAAAAAGAAGTCTTTTGCTTGCAATGTCCGAAACAAAGGAGCATCACGGACGTTTTTCCAGCAATGTCTAGTGGACAAAAAATAGACGGTGCCCGCTTTGAACAAGCAAAATATTTGTCTTCTATTCAATTTCTGGCGCATGCACGGTCGGGTAGCTGTACAGTGGGCCGTGAAGCAGTTTCCTTCTTGGCATGCTTGTGGTTTTGCACCCAAGTGAGCATACATTGCCGTAAACTGTTATAATTGATGTAATGAAATATATAACAAAAAATTATGGCTCCCCTTCAACTTCGTTATAATGAGGTTAGAGTGCACACCGCAAGTACACTTGACTGACAAAGAAAGCTAAGCCTAGAATTTCTGCCTCATAAAGCACACTGAAGCTAACCCCACGTCTACTGGTCAACAAGCAAGAAATCCCCGTGGCTCATTTTTTGTAAGCGTTCAGCATCACGTGGACATAGCAGAGAAAAAAGAAACTCCACCAGCACAGAAGCATGCTCATGATGTACCTCACACATCATGGCAATAAAAAGGGAACTCATACATTTTTTTCTAAAAGCAGGTGCTATTAACTGTGGGCCACCAGCACGCAAAAGGTTTCTTACCAGTGTTAGTGGCGAGTTGCATTGGAGCTGCTGTGTGGCCAGAAGGCATGGCTGAAGCGCCTGCAAGGTTAGAGCGACCTTCATTTTGTACAGATCTTGTTTAGGCCCAACATTTATATGTCTTTGAAGAGTGAATGTTATAAAAAAAAAGCTCCAATTACTTTGGAGCTTTGCTGGCCGCAGCACGCAAAAGTTTTCTTACCAGTGTTAGTGGCGAGTTGCACTGGAGCTGCGGTGTGGCCAGAAGGCATGGCTGAAGCGCCTGCAAGGTTAGAGCGACCTTCATTTTGTACAGATCTTGTTTAGGCCCAACATTTATGTCTTTGAAGAGTGAATGTTATAAGAAAAAAGCTCCAATTACCAAACTTTGCTGGCCGCAGGACAGATGTGGAAGGCACAACCCTGGTAACTGAAAATTTTAGAAGTCATTTACACTTTTATAACTTTTTGTATGAGTGGCTTAGGCCCACTGATCCTGAATGAGAGCAGGCAATCGAACTACCGTATAAAGCGGAATATAGGTCAAGATTTTTTACCGAAAAATTTGCCAAAAAGTGACCCTTCAACCTATATGGCGGTCACTGCCATTATTCTAGTAGTCATCTGGCAATTGGGCAACCCATCGAGCTCATCCAAACCCCAAAGGCACCGTCGCCACCACCCTCAATCGGACGCGACGCCATCTTTGTTTTGTTGCTTCTCTCGCTGTCAGCGAATGTGAGCGTGCTATTTTCTTCTTGCTCAAAATGAGTTTAGGCACCTTGTGCCACTTCACAGCAGGATTTAAAAGAAAAGTTGGGGATTTTCCAAGGCCAACGACGTGTCCGCCTTGCGCTAGTTCTTTATCACCAAAAGAATGCGCACTAATGGCGTTAGCTGAAGGGGCAGCTCTCGGTATGCAACGCTCGGAAGATCTCGTCTTATGGGCACTGCTCTGTGCACCTGCGCACCTGTGCTGCTGTACAAAGTGGACTTTTGTCTGCAAGCGTCGTGCGATGTCTCTACGGCCAGCAAACCCCAAGGTGTTTGCTGGCTGCCTGCACAGACTAGCGCTGGCTACGGTCTCCCCACGAGTGCCCCATGCTTTGCGCTCGCTCCACGATGACCTGGTCGTGTGAGTGAAGTGCTGCATAAGCAATGCCGTGGACTGCACTGAGTACGGTTTGCTGTGTGGGCGACAGCCAGCGAAGCGCAGTCGTCCGACGACATTTCAGACAACCGTAACGAGTAGTCTGAGATAAAACAAGTTATAGTCCCAATAAAATTAAGGTACATGTGTACCGAATTATTTTTTTTCTCCATTTTTCAGCTACAAGGTAAGGGGGTCGGCTGTTATTCCGTCTCTACCTATATTCCGCATTATACGGTATTTGTTTAAACGCCTCTTGGTGGTTAGCAATTTTTCGACCACTATTGACAAACATCAAGCTAGTATAAAGCTACAGAGCAAGCATCACCTTAGTATGCAAGCACAAACCATAATTTCAGTCCATCTAACAAAGTACTCTTGGGTTAAAGAGAGTTTGGGGCATGTGAGCAAACTGAACTATGTGTTGCAGCTTTTATCAAGCCTTAAAGTATAAACTACAGCACAGAAACTAATTTCTGCCTGTATTTTGCTCAGAATAGTGCTGGTCATATACCAATAAGGAGATGCCTCTGAACAGGAGCTCATACAAAGAAAACAACAAACCAAAACTTGCCTTTTTCCCTTTGTACTGTCGGATCTGCAGCAGCGTTTACGCGCACATCGAGGGAAGTTGCGTAAATCACCCGGCTTTCTAAAAAGTACAAAAGCTTTTTCAGGACAGAACCAATCCAGTATGAGCAGCAAACCATAATGAAGTAAATTCAAATTTGCTGGAAAATGCTTGGCAAGAGCTTAAATAATGAGAACCTTATGCACCTAACCATTTTATTTTTTTTCCTGTATTGACTTCACCACCAAAAATAATGTAGCAAAAAAAACAAGACCCACACACTTTTGTGAATCTGAAGAACCCTGTTAACCAAAACACCATCTTAAAAAAAGGGAAACGGCCAAAAGGGCTTGCTCATTAAAAAAAGTGGAAAAGATTGAAGAAAATTTCATGACATGCCAAGATGAATCCTTTAGGACAAGCACACTGCAACACTGGCGTTGATTTCTAAGCGACCTTGACTTTGACTACGTGCTTATTTTTTTTTTTTCTCCAGCCTTTAGATTTACTTGAACTGGAAACTTTTCAAGTATCCGACTAGTAGCATCCTTGAAGTACCTAGTATGTACACAGAATGCCACAACTGTAAATTCTGTAAAACAAACCACCCAATTTTTAAAACATGCAAATGCATAGGGCACTTACCATTGCAAAACGCCCTTGCAGAGCAGACTTTCTCTGGAGGGTCCTTGGTGAGCCGGCGCAGCTCTTTAACTTCTGCCCGAAGGGCAACATAGTCCTTCCTCCTTGCAGCAACAGCTGCTTGTGGCAGCACATTTTTGGACAGACTGCCCTTGCAAATGTCCTTTGACGGCTTCAAGTTCGTCTTGTGCAGCCTTCAACTTTCTCTTTACGGCCTCAGTATCGTGCTTTGGAATGAGGTCCTCCTCTTCAAGGACCTCTTGCAAGGAGTTCCTCCTCTTGTTCTCTGCGCAACGTCTAATCTCAACTTTTTTGTTGATGTCCCCTGCATTTTGGAACCAAATTATTCTTTTAAAATGTAATTATATACCCACATGCGTAATTGCCAATGCCCAAGCAGCTGCATTAGGGAGCTCCTCTATAATGATTTGATTTGATTATGGGGTTTAACGCGCCGACGCAATGCAAGCGATGAGGCGCACCGTAGTGGAGGGCTCCGGATTAATTTCGACCACCTGGAGCTCTTAACGGTGCCGAATCTCGTACACACGGGCGTCTTCGCTTTTCGCTCATCAGAAAAGCGGCCGCCGCGGCCGATATTAGAACCCGCGACCTCGGGCTCAGCCGCGCAACGCCTTAGCCACTGAACCACCGCGGCGGGTTCCTCTATAATGTCGGCCAAAGCTAGGTTGCAGGCCACAAATATATAAATCGGGCAACAGGATCAAAAGGGCTACTTGTGCAATAAATTGTACAATAAACTTGTGCATGAAAATTTAGCAGAAAGCTTGATGTCGACAGGACCACTACAAGGACTACACCTGATTCATTCCCTAATTGCACGTACTATAACTGTGTGCCATATCAATCATGCAAAAAAAACCTGCATTACCTTTTTTGGGGCTTTTCTTTTGTTTGCGAAGGAATGACAGGACCTCTTGTTCTGTTCTCTGCAAAGACATCAATCTGCTCCTTTGTTTCTGCAGACCAAAGTAGCAACAAAAATCTCATGACAATTACTATACTCCCTAATGTGAAATTTGTGCGTGGGCCTTGAAATGGAAACAGCAGTGTGAAGGAGGCTGAGAGGAGGGTTCTGAGAGAGAGCGGAAGCACGTGCCAGGAAAGAGTAAAGAAAATTATAAGCTGCACAAAAGAATGGTAGGCCGCTGCTGCACGCGTAATGTACAAGCTACTTTGACCAGTGAAGGCACAAACAAAAGCAATGGCAAGCAGGGAGACCATGCTTCGGAGGGCGTTGTACAGAGGGCTGGCGGGCACAGACAAACAAATTTCAACAGCAGATCAACAGATTGTCGAACTAGGTTAGAGCTAGGGTTGTTCGTTTTCGGGTTTTATATTTTTCCAGTATTGGGGCAGTGGAGGGGAGGGGTGTAAAAATCGGGTACTATTTTCCTAACATAATCAGATAGTAATCGGGTGTTTTTGTAAAACCAGTCGAAAATTTAGGTTTTTATGAGTAAATCTAGTGATGTACTCAGTAATACAGCCAGTTTATTTTATCACAAGGCATCACAAGCTTAACTTCAAGACGCTAAAATTGTTTGTTTCAAGCTTGTCATCGGGGGACATCAAGGTTTTCTAGCAAATACTCTCCAAAATTTGGAGTTCGTTGGGAAATGGATCAGTCATGATGACAGTAAAGAGCATAGATAACCTCCAAGAGATTAAACATTTTGTTCACGAAAAGCTGGCCATCGATCTTTTACGCATCATTGTTTTGGTACATTGTCATCGTCATGTGCAACATTGATTGATTGTGGGGTTTGACGCGCCGACGCAATGCAGGCGATGAGGCACGCTGTAGTGGGCTCTGGAATAATTTTGACCTCCTAGGAATCTTTAACGTGCGTCGAAATCTCTTCATGTGCAACATGCCGGTATCCATTCGACACCTGTCCGGTCGTTGAATGTATCTCATACAGGCAAAAGTTCTCTCGACATCACAGCTTCTATTAGCTAGGGACAGCAATGTCAGTGCCGCGTTTGCCAGCCTGCAGTAGTGGGCGGCAGAGTCATGCCAATACTCAATGAGTTCAAAAGCTGTGTTTGTGGGGCTTGCTTCCAGCAAGTACTACTGCTTGAGAACAGCAGAACGTCAGCGCCCACTTATGCAGATCGCTACTTTGAAAACGTCTATTCGTGGAGAACCCGAGTTTAACCGAATTATCCTGAAACGTGTCCGGGGTGCCAAAATTCGGTAAAATCGAGTTTTACCCAGAAACGAGCAACCCTAGTTGTAGCCTTCACATTATTAGAAAGTTTTAATCATCCCCCTTAACATTTCAGTTCTTCCGTTTTTTCAGTAAAAAAAATTTGTTTTCTGGCTGCAAATTAAGGCCGGAAAGTTGGGCTAGTTGGTTAGACGATACTGGGTACATTTTACTAGCACAAAAGACAGACCACAAGAGAAAAAAAAATCACAGGACGAATGCTAGACATCAACTGAATTTATCAGCACCCCTTCTGTGGCATCGTCCACTAAAGAAGTGAGGTTCCTGGAGCAAAGATTAACCCGCACACGTGTTGATGAATAAGTGTCCCTGTTCTCTTTCCCCTTTTTTTGGTGCGTGCGCTGTTGGCATGGTGTGTTTTTGTAATAAATGCAGTTGATGTCTAGCGTTCGTCCTGTGATTTTCTTTCTCTTGTGGTCTGTCTTTTGCGCTAGTAAAAGATGAGTGTTACCAAACCTAGTTTTTTTTATGCTGAAGGAAGTTGCATTTCGTCTATCATGACCCATTTAATGTAAGCACAATGTACTATACATCACAACATCAATCAATTTGCACATGCAGCTGGTCTTCTGCACATATTCAGTCTGCCTATTTCGCTGACTTTCATGCTCATGAATGTCATATTGTCAAAAGAATTAGCTCTTGCAGGCTCCCAAACACTTTTTGATGCCGTTTGTGTACGTGGCTTTTTTTGCATAGCCGACGTGCTGCGTTTTGCATAGCCGACGTTACGAGATGTGCTACGAGGAAAAAAATAATAAACACAGGTGCCATACAGGAAAGCCACATTTCTGCATTTACTCGATCAGCTCAGCATTTAAAATATGAAAGCAATCGGACACGACACTAGCGATGAATTGCAGCGTCGAATAAGTGAACTGGACACTGCGGGGTTAACTCAATTCTGTTAACAGCAGGCTCAGAGAAGGAAAGTCGGATACTATGGTGGTGACAGCTAGCCGTAACAGCGACTAACTCGCCGCTGTTTATTCAGGACAAGACGGGCCAATATCCCAAAAACGGCATCTCAATAGAGGCCAAAATTCAGGCGTTTTCCCTGTGATTTCTGCAGGCAATATGCTTCGCGCCTCAGCTGAGCGTGCATACGTGTTTAGAAATTCATCCTACTCCCTCGTCCCTCCCTCCCACCTACACACACACACACAAAATTTCGAGCCCTCACTGTTCGAACACATGGCTTCAACTTTGCTGTAGCACTTACCGGTAAGGTGCAGGATGTTCGCGGAGTAGTAGCCGCCCTCCGTTGTGTCGTCGCCTTTCCAGTAAACGTTGTATGGTTTTGTCGGGTCAAAATCCGCAACATTTGCCGGCTCAAAATTTTGTATTAAGACGTCCTCGACTATCCGCAGTTTTCGAGTCAAATTTGTAGCGAATAAGCGCATACATCACGAAGCTAACTGCAGGGTGAGCACCACAGAGGACCAAGGGAGGAGCAGAGGAGAGTCGGATGGCGCCAAAAGAAACTCATTAGTGACGGGGCGCCGGCACGTCGGCACGCTAATGAGCTTGGCGGCGCTGTTAGGTTTCTAAATAAGTGAAAACAAACTCCAGACGACGCAATTCCACACATTTATTACCTTTTCCAAGGATGAACAGGTTTTGCAAGGTTTAAATGCATGTAATTATTGGTTTCAAAACATTACAACTTGGTTTCTGTTTGTCAACAAACCGAAACTGGCCTTTCTTTATTTCAATTGAAATAAAGAAAGGGAAGTTAATGCAAGTATTCTTGCTAAGTCAGCTAAATGAGACCAGTTGTGTTTTTATTCTGCTACAGACTTGTAATAATTCATTTTAAGAAGCCTTAGTGGTAGGAACCCAGCATGCGCATGCAGTGAGAGGAGAGTCAGGAGAGTGGTTTATCACTTCCCCCGCGCTTTCTTCAGCTTTGTGTCTTCAGGCCTAGATCTGTTATCATCGCTGCTGTCCGTGTTTTATTTCTCGATATATAAGACGGCCACATTCTTTCTTTTTTCCCTCCTATTTTGTTGCTCCTGTAAAGCTACCTTCACCGCCGTATCTCATTTTATTTTTCCGTGTTGGGCATTGAGCTTTCGTATCAGCCCGGACGAAATGTCTGAGAAGGCGCGTGGACGATATAGACGTTACTTCGAGCCTGACTCGACGGAAAAAGTTCCCAAGCAGACTCTTTGGAGCCAGCGCAAGAAAGCCAAAACAAATCCAGCTGTTGAGCAGGTGAGTGCAGTACGTGTGTATAGCCGAATCGCAATAAAGAAAAAAAATGTGTATAGCCGAATTAGTGGGACAATTGACATGTGATCCAAAGGCGTAGGTTCGATCCCCACCTTGAACGTGTATGTTTTTTCCACTTTCTGTCCTACATAAAATTTCAAAAATAAAATTGGTGACTTCTCTGTTCCTAATTAACATAGAAGACGGAACTGGAACCCTGTGCCTTCCTTACTGCTTATAAGCACAAAGGAAGACACAGGGGAATATATTTTTTATATATTACACAGCACTTGTCCTGTAAGCGAAAAGCCGTGTCTAGAGTTACATATCCAAGCAAATTTTCAAAACCTAAGTTGTTTTCCCCACTTTTTAAGATATTTAAAACTACAATTTTCTTTCATTTCATTTTCAGAGCAACACACCTCCCAGTCAAGTGGCTTCACTTGCTGGTACAAGTGGCTCCTTCGACTTTGCGGATGATTCCATCCAAACCTCAAACGAGGCTCAAGCACTGCAGCCAACTGCGGACTTTGTCAGCACGGCCACAAGCTTTGATGCAGTTGACCCAAGCCAAGTGGAGGGACCGTCGGATCCATGGCCAGACTCAACAATGCTAGACGATGATGAAGGTGGCGATTCGGATGAGTCTGAACCAGATGAAGGCGAAGCTGAAGAATGTGACAGCTTTCAGCAGTTCTTTGACAAGTTGTCGGAAGAAACCCTTCCACATCAAACAACAACAAAAGCAGAGGCCTTTCTTCTCCTCCTGTCGTACGTTGTGACTGCAGGATTGACGTGGGCACAAGTACGAGGCCTGCTCATACTGATCAACACGCTGTTTGGCATGAATGTTGTTCCCGGCACGACATATTTTTTTAGGAAACTGTGGAAGGACAAGAAGGAAGCCCTTAAGCTTCACTTCTTCTGCCAATCCTGTCATGGCTACATTGGACAGATTGCCCGAGCCACCGGAACCCAGTCCATAACTTGCGGGTTTTGCGAAAAAAAGTCTACCTTCCAGAGCTTGATGCGGGCTGCGAGTTTTTTTATTATGTTTGATTTAAAGAAGCAGATCGAGGCCCTGTTGACACATGTAAGCGGCACGCTTCTGGACAGTCTTCAGCGCCTACGAGCTAAGTGCCACGTTCCTGGTGTGTACAGTGATATCACGGATGGTGATCTCTACAGAAGTGTACGCAACCAGCTAAGCATGGCTTGGAGTGACCTGACACTGACGTTCAACACGGATGGAGCGCCAGTGTTTGAGTCAAGCAAATTTTCAATATGGCCAGTGCAATTCTTTGTTAATGAACTGCCAGTCCCAGCTCGGTGGAATCATGTGACTATTTCAGCGTTATGGTTTTCCAAGCTTCACCCTCCAATGAACGTTTTCATGACACGATTTGTGGATGAAGTTAAAAACATTGGAGTACTGTCGTGGTCCCATGCTGGAACTGCTGTTGCATCCACGGTACATGCTGTCCTTGCCTGTGTTGACTCTCCCGCACGGGCGAGCGTACTCAACAGCAAGCAGTACAACGGGTACTTCGGCTGCAGCTGGTGCTTACAGGAAGGCACACCCGTAGGCCGTGAGTAACATTTTGCAGTATTCTTCATGGGGCTGAAAGTCTTCATCGGTGCTTGATAGGGAATGCACGTGTTACTGCCCAAGGCATTTTTTTTTAGTTTGCACCTGCGTATACTTCAAAGCTCGTGACTGACATCAAAACAAGGGACCAAAAATTGGGGCCTAAAAAATCAGAAAACATGGATTGTTTAAAGAAAAAGGAAGCCGGTTATTGACTGAACTGCTCACATGTGCCCACACAAAAAAATCCTTGAAACTTATTAGATGCCCAATCCCTCATAATAACTAGTGGCAATTCAGAAGTAAAGTTGCAAAAGCCCCTTTAAAGTGCACAAGTTAGAAGATGAGGTGAGGCTTCCTTGTTACTCCACATTTAGTGCTTTAAGTGGTATAGTAATATTGCTGATAACAGGGAAAAGCTGTTGTAGTTACAAACTTTATTAGAAATACCAATTTGCTGTGTATATGATCAATGGCCAAAATTATTAGGGTGATTTGTCCTCCAATAAAAAGGATTTCAGTCAGGGATGCCAGGATGCAGGAAGGGGGGGGGGCATAGAAAGTGGTAGTGGGGCAAAAAATACGGACTCGAAATGACATCCAAGTTGTGCTTCAAGTGACATCTGATTTGCGCCCCGACCGTCATTCGATTTGAGCCATGAGTTGCACCTTGATTAGTATCCCCTAAATGAAACTGCAACTCACGGCTCAAATCGAATTTCGCCTGATTTTGCTTGATGGTGGTGTGCTCACGGATGGATGCGGACGGACATTCGGAGGTCCTAAGGTACTCCGTACTGTTACAGGCGAGAGAGTAAGCCGTTTGACTCTCGGGTTGTAACTCACGGTTGTAGCCCAATGGGTAAGACAGCTGACACTAACTCTGTCTGGTCTAGCAGACACAGGCTCGAATCCTGCCAGTTCCTGGGTGATTTTTTGCGATTGCAAGTGCTATGCGCACGGACGCGGACGGACATTGTGCGGTCCTAAGGTACTCCGCACCTAAAAAACAGTATTGTTTCAGGTGGGCACTGGAAAAAGAGAGGGGGAATAAAGGCATGTAAGGTCCACTTGGAGGGTAGACAGGTGGACTTGGAATTGCACCCCCCCCCACAGTGACCACAGTGAAAATTGTTTTTTCTTTCTTTTTTTTAGAAAGGACGTTAGTTTAAAAGGCACACTCTAGGACAGACAAGCTCATCTCTTAGCTGTTTGTAGTGTTTTATAGTGGTCCTCAGATCACACAGTTTATCGTTTATTGTTGAGTTGATCCAGGGTATTGCCAGAGTCCGGTAAGGAAAATGCTTGTGGTCTGATTGCACTAGTTCACTACTGACCTCGTCCAAATGCACAAGGCTCAGCTTTATAGAGTAATAGTTGCAGGATGTAGGATTAGAAGTTCCTCAACTGTTCATCCTCAAGTCCAAGGATATCAGGCAGTTTGAAATTGAGCAAATTGCAAGTCAATGTACATAATGTAGTTGTTTACAAAAGTTGTTTCCGGGCACGTTTAGGTGTTGTGCTCTCAGTGAGGGTTCAATCCGTAAGTTTGGGCCATTCTGAAAGGTTCGCATGCTTAGGCGCTTTCATTGTGACCACATTGTTGCCCCAGTTGTCTTTGCAAGCATCTTTATTCTGGGCTCCTTCAACCTGCAGATTAGAGGAGCCTACCGCAATGGAGTTGCCTCAGAGCATGTAAACATTTTTGTAAGACTCTATGCATATGTGTCTGTGTACAATGGTATATTTTGGTGTGGTTTTGTTTGTGCAGGCACGATGAAGTACCCTTGGAATGGCGAGCCAGCTCCGGAGAGGTCCCATGCACGTGTATTCAATGCAATGCTGCGAGCAGGACAATTTAAAAACGGAATCGATGGGATCAAAGGGCCATCTGCTTTGATGAAGCTCAGGGGCTTCAACTTGTTCTCGGGGCTGCCTCCAGACTACATGCACTGTGTGCTGGAAGGTGTGACGAAGCAGCTGACCGAGCTTTGGCTCGCAGATAGTGGGAGAACCTTTTACATTGGCAAAGAGACCAAGCTTCTGGAATCTCGGCTTGGAGCCATAAAGCCTCCTATAACGTTCTCCAGAACGCCTCGACCTCTGTCAGAGCGCACTTTCTGGAAAGCAACAGAATGGCGGCATTGGCTCCTTTTCTATAGTTTTCTATGTTTGGCCGGTGTACTAGGGGACAGCTATCTGTCGCACTTCGCGCTTTTCGCAAAGGCAGTTTTTCTTTTACTGACAGATGTAGTTAGAGAAAGTGCTATTCGGGAAGCCGAGAAGTTGTTTTGCACATTTGTTTCACAGATGAGCACTCTTTATAACGATGAGTCGCTCACATTCAATGTACACCAACTGTTGCACCTTTCCAAAGCGACGCGAATGTTTGGGCCACTTTGGGGTACCTCAACGTTCCCATTCGAGGATGGTATTGGCCAGGCTTTGCGTCTTGTATCAGCAGCCAAGTTTGTTCCTGTGCAAGTTGCTGAAAGATGTATAATGCGGGAATCTTATCACACATTGGAAAGGCAGATCGCACTTCCGGCCCGCCTTGCATCTGCAAAAAATGATCTAGACCCAGGGTGCAAGAAGTGGTTCCAAACTTGTGTACTTGGAGTGCCGCACGATGCTGTAGGTATGCCAGAGTGCCTCATGAACTTGTTTGTGAACAGGTATACAGCAGTACCTGAGCTGTCACGGTATTCGCGTGCCCAGGTTGGAAGGGCTGTCATTCACGCAGCTGATTATTTGGCCCCAAAGAAGACCTGCTCCTGCTATGTAAAAATGCAGGATGGCAGATATTGTTATGTGCTGGGGATATATGCTGGCTCGGGTCTCATATATTTTCATTGCCAGAGTATGGTGATTTCCCCTTGCACATTTGATCTGCCTCAGACAGTGTGCTGCGAGCATCCTCCAGCACAAGAAAATCATTGCTTATATTCTAGCGATGATGTCCTTGCACAGTGTGTTTTTATTTCTGTTGGAAATGTGTCTTACTTGTCTGAGCTGCCAAACAGCCAAGAAAAAGAGTAGTCCTCTTCATGGTAATAAGGCAAAAATCCGAACACCTAAGCACTCGCGACGGGTGATTAGGAAATCATTAGTTCAATTTGCCTACATGTCCTCTCGGTACTATCACCATTTCTGTACTTTTTGCGTTTTTTTTTCTCTGCTACTGAGCTAGCACGTACCCAACGTTTAATCACCAAGCGAAGAAAACATTTACCTGGAACATAGTTGTCGCTCAGTTCATTACTACTTTTGTAATCACCATGCTGTAATTGCATACATATGCTTCAGTACAATCCTCTCAGGCGTTTCGAAGTTCAAGGGCGCAGCACAATTACTAGGTCCCTCTTTAGTCAGGTAGATTTAACGAGATGTGTTGGGAATGCATTTCGGCCTTGTATTGTGGAGTTCTCTGGTTCAAATTCTACCCAAACTCAAGTTTACCAAACATTTTAAATAGCCTGTTTTTTTTTCTTTTTTAAAGGTAGTTGCCCATTTAGTGTGCTATCCAGTGGCCATTTTTCATGCCAGGACTCCGGCTTTTCAGCCTACAGAGTTAACTAACGTTGTCATATCAGTATAAGTTTAGCCGTGGCTGCAGTAGAAAAGCAGCTTAGTTAAACGTCCAAGCCAGTACTCTCATTTCCGTGACAAGCATTGGAAATCAAACAGACAATGCAGAACAAAAAATTTCTTTAATTGTTTTACTTCACTCTTCATTTGGCTTTGTTAGAAATGAGCAGAATTTCCGTAAGCTTTGAGGTGCAACGAAGCTAGTATGATGAGTGCACGTGAAGCAGGGGGATGTCATATTCGTGCTTTATACTACCCCGGCATCGTTTAAAATGCAAAGAATATGTTGGTGTTTGTGTGTTCAGGTGCCTACAATTTATAGCCAATGCATTATGCAGATCAAGTTGTACAAAATAATTTGCAAGACCCTTTGTTCAGTTGGGGTAATTGTAGCTTCAAGTGAAATTGCCTTTGGCCATCGTACTTCTGTATTCATTGTGTTAGTTTGTGTAATGTTGTGCTTCTCTGCGTTCAGTGTGCCATTTGTTGTATCGCTATTTTTGTGTTCATGTGAATATGGTTTGTGCAAACAGGTATGCAAATGTAATTGCACACGCCCATTTGCGAGACCTTTAATTGCAGAAGTTCGGAAATTGCAGCCTTAAGTTACAATTTTCTAACTGTTCCATTATTTGATCCTGTTGGTTATGTGTGTCACTTTGCGCACGCAAAATATGCCGAGGGACGCCCCTCTGCATATCCATTAGTATGAAAAAACAACTGCATACTATTAGTTTTCTCTGTGAGTTTGCATCTTGCATTTGTTGGTAGGCTGGATGGCACACTGCGTAAGGATTTTCACTTTTTATGTAAGTGTGAGAACACTCCGCAATCTGGCTGAAAACCAAAAGAGTAGAGAGGCATCAAGTGCTCGAATGCAGCTTCCAGTGAGTGCATGGCACTTTGCCAGTAGGCCCTCAGAAGATGCTGGTTGCTCACAGCAAGTCTGGACGGAATAGCACGTTCGACACTGGGCGGAATGGCTGTCACCAGATGCACGTCGCTCAAGTTCAACTACATCTTCTCGACTTTGTGTTAGTGGCTGCGTTTGTGCTCTCTAGGCTATGTAGTTAAATGTTATCCCTTCAAGTTGTGTGAGGCATCCTGCATGAATATTAGTATAAAGAATCTGTGACAAAGACGTGCAGCTACAATGGATGAGCAAACGCCACGCTGTGTGTCAATGCCTGTGTGCAAACTTGTTTAATTAAAGCCTCCAGTCAGTGTTGATCTCATCACTCCGTGCAAAACAAACGAAAGCAGGAAAAGATGGGAGAAAATAATGCTGAAGCATTACTGCAGCATGAATCCCACTGGTTGCCCTTCGTGTTTTTATTCAGCATACCACCACATGCTCTGCATTTGTATAAATGCAATACATCTGACTCCTGTGCACTGTCCGTATTGCAGTAAATTTCTTATTAAACTGACAGTTGTAGGCTTCTGTCATGTATGGTTGCATATAACATCACACCTCGTGGTCACGAAAGATTTTGAATTGAATTGTTTTCCATCTTTGATAAGATCGATATTTAAAAAAATAAACAGAGAAAAAATAATGAAACACAATGAAGAGAGAACAGACAGACACAGCGTTGTGTCTGTCCATTCTCTCTTTGTTGTGTTTCATTGTTTTTTGTCAGTTATTCTTGTAAAATGCTACAACTTTCCTACTCTTCTATTTTAGCAAGTTGTGAATTAAACTGACTGGCAATGCCAACAAGATTCTGTGCCTCTTGTCTTTCTTTTGGGAACTCGTGACGGTACAACTTTGTGTGAGCAGCCATTGCTTTATATAGGTATTTTTTCATGGTAAAACTGTATTTGAAATTTACTGAGATTAGTTTAGAGCATATATGCTCTTTATGTAATCCACTTATTGTACCCTTATTGGTGACTGAAGTGTTGAAATGAACAAAATAACTCAGAAGGATCACTGGAAAATGTATTTTCTTTTCAATTACACATGACTGCATGCAAGTACAGCAAAACAAATTGTCAGGCTTGAAAAGCTACTGTTGTTTCGTCAGTAACCTCGAATCTAATCAAAATACATTTGCACTGCTCTATAAATGATCATTTGAAGAGTTCATTTATTTCTAACAATGTTTAGAGAAACGTCCTGAAGTCCTTAAGAGGAGCATCTTGTAGGTGATATGTGGAGACTAAAGAAACTGTTTTAAGCCAACATTGGCCACGAATACTCTTATATGGCCTTGAACATCAAGGACTGTGCGAGAGGGAAAAAAATTTTGGCGGACTTAAAAGTCAAAACGGTGCTGGAGATAGCAGAGAGGTGGACATTTCGTGTTCTTGACATCTTGGAGCTCATCTTAGTGGGTCCCTTGAGAAGGCGGGATAAGTTATGTGTTAGGTCAAGGGAACATTCACTGCTGTGTCCTGCTGCTGCTACACCGTTTCAATAAAGAAGTATGCGAAAATACACTCATGGGGGGGTATACTGTATGGTGGTCGGTGTATGACGAGGCACTGGGAGGTGGAAAGTGCCTTCTTTAGGAAGAGTCGCTCAGTGCCAGATTAAGTGCTGAAGGTCAGCAAGTGTGGAGCACGAGCAATAGGGATATCAAGGAGTCACTGATGGGGTGCACCATTCATAGAAGATCTTGGGAGGAGGGTTGCACGTCTGGCGTCGACAAAGTACTGATAATGATTGTCTGGACTTGGCAATAGGGTGAGAGTGGACAGGATGCAAATTAGAGGGAGGTCTGAGGTGGTTTTTCTTCTTACTTGGTAATTACACTGGTTTGTAATTACACTGGTGGGGTCAAGACAAGAGTGGGTGGAGTCAAGTGGGGAAATTGTGGAGGTATAGTGTGTACGCACGCCTTTGCAGCCACATGAGAGGCCTCACTGACCGGTGATGAGCACTTGCGGCCAAGAGAACCAGATGATAAATCCGGGGTTTCTGGGAGTTTACAGTGCTTTAAGAAGTCTTATGTGTTTTGGGCAAGAGCGAGGAGTGGAAGTCGAAAATGAGTAAATCGATAGCGGGGTTGATCGCGTAAAGTTCCACTTCGAGGCTGGTAACTTTGAGTTTAGGATGGGCTTATTTGCTTTGGGTTGATTTAACATCTCTAGAAGTTGTTGCAATGCCAACAAGTTGGGGAGTGACGATTGCGTTTGTGTAGATCAATTGTACGTGCCCGTTTGCTGTTGTGTAGGGTGGTGATGCCGCCAAAGTGCATGCGACGTGTTACGTGGCACGCTTCCATCACAACTTGCATTCTAACGAAGAGTCCAAAGTGGGCAGGCAGTGCCAGAGTACCCGAAACAGGGAGATATCTCTGAGTTGTGGCTGGAGGCTGTCCATGGAAGTGTTTTGTTGTGAGAGAGAGAGACAAACGTAATGAGCAGGAGGATGTTCTTAGGGCCTCCACCCAGTGAGAGGCATCCTTATTCCAAGATGCCTTGGGGCTGGCTGGCCATCCGGGCCCGTTCCTCCAGTCGGCGCTGGCCATAGAGCTTGGAGCTTGTCAGCTGCTCCACCCACTGCTCATAGGTAGGGTTGAGATTTGGGGTTAGAGTGGGGGTCCATTGGCACTCTCGTACCACGTGCTATAGGGTGCCAGCAACAGCTGCAGACGTTACAGTGGCAGGTTATTGGTTGGGGTACTTAGCGTTTAGCAGGGTGTTATGGGTATACGAATTGGTTTGTAGGTTCCGGAAAGTGGTTTCTTCATTGCGTGTTAATTGTGAATGAGGTGGCGGTAAGCAATGGCGGTCGTTTTTGTAGAGGGATAAGATTTCGGTGTATGTGTGGAGTGATGCTGGCTTTAAGGCAGTTCAGTCGTTTTCTACCTCTGAGGTAATAGCCCAGTGTGTATGAGCACGGGCAGCAACGTGTGCCGCCTCGTTCCCTTGGAGGGACTGGTGGCCGGGTGACCAGATGATATTAAGTTCTGGTAGTCTTTTTATTTGACGAAGAAAGTACCGTGCGGGTTGAAAGATGCAGCCAATTAGAAAGTTTCTGCAAGTGGTCTGTGAATCGGTTTTAAAAGTAAGAAATTCCTCGCCTGTTGTTGCTGCAAGGGCGATGGCACACTCCCCAGCGGTCTCGATGGAAGTGGTGAGAACGGTCGCTGCTGCCAGTTATGTGCCTTGCATGTTAATGACACAGGCTGCATGTGCTTTCTGATGAAGGTAGGTCGATGCATCTGTGTATCGAGTGCATAGTAAGTGATGATTGTCCTTATGAATTCAGCGAGGTCGAGCCGTGCGCCGTTGTTTGTTGAAAACCGGGTGCATATTTTGGGGTAGGGGAGCTACGCGGATGTGTTGCCGAATGTCTGCAGGGATTTGATTCTTCTCATCTTGTCATGGTGGGATGCTGTAGTGTAGACGGAGAAGTGTTGCTCTTCCCGTGGGTGCGATCTATAGTCGGCGTATCTGAGATGCATGGTGGGCCTCTTGTATTTCTTCCCAGGTGTTGTGAACCCCTAGCTGCAAAAGTTTCTTGGTTGCTGTGTTGATTGGGAACCCATAGTGGTCTTGTAGGCCTGGTGGCATTGAGTTTACGTACATTATCCTGCTGATGACAATGGCTTGGACCATGCTAGAGTATCGTGTTTGCAAAGTCCGAAGCGACGATTGGAGACGTGGCGGATGATGTGCATGAGTTGGTTGAGTGTGCGCTGTAATTGTGGTAGGGCTTGTAAGCCAGATCCATCTTTAGATATTATGAGGCCCAATATCCAAAGGTGGGGGACATTTGGGACAGGGTGATTGTTTATATATTGTTCTGCTTCTGGTATTCTGTGCGCGGTCTTGCGGGTGGTTCTCTTGCTGAGCGTAAGTAAACAGGACTTTTCGGGTGCGCACTCCAGTCCTCTGGATGAGGGGCCATAAATGAAATGAATTGGCTGACTTGTCTGTCTCTGGTCCAGTCTTACTCTGATGAAGACCACAGCCTGGCTGAACTGCCAGTGCTCTAGTATCTTCACACGTGTGTCCAGCCTCTTCATTTACTTCAAACCAAACCATCGACGACGACGACGATAGAGTGGCTCAACTAAAACCGGCGCTGGCTCTGTGATGTATTGTCTCACCTGTTCTGCCACCACATAGCATTATATATACACAGATGCATCTTTATAAACAAAACATGTTACATAACTTTGTGGCAACTTGATACTGTAGTTACTGGCTGGTACACGCAATCATAATGAGTCGTGACAGTTGCATGTGAGTGATAAGACCAACACAAAACATCCTGCTAGGATAGGATGCACACAAATGTAATGGTTGCCTCGAGTGCAAACAACAAAAGGTGCTTATGTGTGTATACAGTAAAACGGTGTTTATTCAAGCCTCAAAGAAAGCCAACTAAGTATGAATTAGTGAGAGTTGGAACTAACGACGAAAGTGAAGAACAACAGCTAGTAGGCTGAGATTGGCGAGCTTTGGGGCACGCCAATTTTAGATTTTAAAAAATCCGTAGTCTGCCTTCTGTACTTCCATCAGTTTTTGCTTTAACTGGCGAATGCAGCAGAAAGCCCCTCCTTTTCCAAAACTTGAGACGGGCCGGCAGCATTCAATGCGGTCATGAGTTTCTAGCAGAAGGCCGCAATAGTACTTCGTCCAACCCCTATTGTCAACACTGGCCTGGCAGCGACAGCTTCTGCGCTTGCGATCTGAGATATGATGTCCTCATCCGTCAGCACAGCTCACGTTATTGCTCTCGCGCCTACAAGCAACGTTACCCAACGAATATTTTCTTTGTTAACAATGATTCCACAAACCAAAGTGCGCCGACCAGTACTGCATATTTGCGGTGTCACACCTCTAGCAATGATATATCGGCTTGATACGGAGGCGAACGCGAAAATAACATCCAACAAGCACAGACCCTCGACGCCGAGAGGCTGGCCTAACGTTCGCAAGACGTTCCCGTTCTGGAGTTCGCACCATGTTGTGCAGTACCATGTCAGCAATAAAGTTGAATGTGCAGACATCAATAAATTGCTCAATTGCGTACACGCCACGACAGCTGACATTCGGCGATTAAGCGTACGCCGTTGAGAGGAAGTTCCCCCGCGGACGATAAACACAGCGCCCTGCCCTTTTAACGCGTGTACTGTCGTCGAGCTATTGTACGTATTTGCCTTTCACAACAAGGAGGGCAGCTCATAGCATTTAATAATCAGCAAACAGTTTTGGAAGCCCACAGCGCGGCAAGAGAAAATGCTTCACAAGCTTGCGGGCACTCGGACTCGGACTTCGCGCGGACTCAGCTCCACGATAACAACGCGTTTGCAGTGTTGTTGCCTAGGGACCGCCTGAATGTTAGTAGTGAAGTTTGATGCGTCCAAGGTCTTGCGTCACTAAGCTGATGCGTTAAATTAAGTTGTTTCCATAACTAAAAAAAAACTCAGAGATGTAGTGGGATTCGATCCGAAGGCTGCCGCTCAATTGCAGGACACCCTACCCACTACGCTACGGAGACATCAATAAAGCTAGTTGTAAAGCGTGGTTATATAACAGAAAACTTAAAACACAAGAGGCTTGATGGGCATTTTTAACAGATTGACGGGCAGCGATGACAACCGATGAGTACAAACTGATGAAGAGAATCGCTAGGGCGTTCAATGCACTGCACATTTCGTTTAACCTGAACACCCCGAGCCACCTCAGTTTGAAATGCTCAAGCACCGCGTTTCTCCGTACGGCTCTCGTCCGCCGCGGGCGGCCGTGGGCGTAATGAAGGTCTTTACGTCGGGCGGATTCAAGCGACCACTGAGTTGGAGTGCCGACAGAAGGCTGCGTACAATTTCCCTAGCTGCTATAGTCTTGTAGGGCAGAAAACTTCTGTGGCCTTGACCGCGACTACGCAATATGTGAACGTTATCATGCATCCCCCGGACAAACGACGATGTTGAACGTTCTCTTTGATTGCCGAAGTCATCCAAGCTGCATTGACCATGTCGAAATGAGCAATCGGATGGACGCCGGCTTCATAACGCGAATTCCGGCTACGCGAAGAGTTTTTTTTTGTTTTTTTTACGTCGGCGTTTTCGCGTTAACAGACGCCATCAAGAACACTAAAGCTTCGCTTTAAGAAGCTTCTCTTTAAATAGCTTCGCTTTAATAAATGTGCCTGCACGTTTACTGGGCTGCTGGAGTGCTTGAAGTTTGCGAACGTGAACCCAACAGGCCATATCGGCTAACCTTGTTGGTGTAGGTTTGAAGTTTTACTGGCGCTGCTGGCGGTGCCCGTAGGCTGGTACACGCCTGACGGACCTTGCCCCTTTTCCCTGATGGTGTGGGTTTGAAGGCCTACTGGGCTGCTGGAGTGCCTGTACACTTTCCTACATGTCCGGCAGGGCACCTTGATTTTGCTTGTTGGTGTTGGGCTGATGGTCTGATGGACTGAGGGAGCGCCAGCAGATTTTCTTACATGTCCAACAGGAGTTCTGCTGGTCCAGTAGAAACGTTTTGATGGAATTTTTGACCGGGTTGGTCCTTGCTTAGCGCTGCTTTTTTGCCACATTTCACGAACTTGGCGATTCGAGTTTAAAGAATATTGTGCTCATCGCGGCGCTATGTATGAAGGCATGTTCATGTTGTTGACGGTAGCATTCGGCGTCTTTGCTGCATATATGCTGAACTTTATCGCCATCCAACTAACCTCCTGGTTGCTTCACGCCACCAGTAATTCGCGATGTACGACTCGAGTCTATGCTCATCAGAAGGAACTCTTTTGTAGCGGTGATTTTCAATATAACCCGTTATGGCCTGCGTTGCGGGTTTAATTTTAATGTTACTTCCTCGTTTATAGAGAACATTTAGTTTGTTTTATTTCGCCTGATTCACTTCCCGTATTGTTGGTGGGAGCCGTGACTTTTTCGTCTTCTGCTTTCGGAGATTCAGCATTCCTCTTGTCACGGTGCGGAAATCGTGTTTCTTCGGGGAATTTTCAAACTATACTGTAAAAATGGTTTATCAGTATTACAAACTCTGATGACGAATTCTTGACTGGGACTAAATGCGGTTCCGTTCTATGTAATATCGCGGCTTTATGCATTGTTCATCCTGTGAACGTGTCACAGGACCGAAGGCTAAGCCAATTATGCGTTTGGTCTATTTGTAGATGCTGGTGAATAGATCAATCAGCTGGCTAAAGTTTTTCAGAGATGTATGTCTCAGACAAGAGAAATCGTAAGAGGCTTTTTTAATATTTTCCAAACTCAGAGATGCGGTTGTAAAGAAGCAAAGAAGCGCTCATAGTAGGTATGTTCGGTGACCCACAAGTAAAGTAGCCGAACATGGCTTGTTCAGCCGCTATGATGAATTTGCAGCACCTTCATAATTGTTTTTTTTTCAGTCTGACCATCGTTTGCTCTTTTGTATGACGTCATTTAGGCGATGCGGTTACTCTTGGATGATTTAAATGGCTAAGCCGCGAGCTCTGGCACAGCTCTTTTGCTGTCGCACACAGAAAGTTTTCTTGCAGACTTTGGAGAGAATATCGGGTACAGCTCAAACATTCAGCGGCTGTACAGAGAAACCTTTTTAAATTCCATGTCAAGTGCATAATATTCATAAGAAGCTCCAACACTTGAGAAAGGCGACGTATAGGTACAGCGTCCCAGTTTTATCCTCCGCATTAAAAAGTGGCTCGTGTTATGACCCGCATAAAGACGGCAACAAGCGGGAGGAGGAACGTCAGAAAAAGCACAAAAAACCCTATAGTATACACTATGACAGGGATTGTATATAAAGACCCTCTGACATGCGTCGAATCTTTTGTTGGACACACAGGGCTTAGCGTCAACAGACATCTGAGGAAGCATACCAACTGCGTCCTGAATGAAAGTTTGGCACACATGCACCCGCAACGCGTCGCCCGCACGTATAAACTGCAATTGACTGGAGAATGACTCCGTGGCGAAGCTTCTGTAGACACCACGGGTGCTGTTAGCAGCGTTTTGTATATTTTTTGTTCAATGCATGTGGTCAGTGGCTCAGCCGCACTCCTACAAAAATGTACGAGGCAGAGTTGTATTTATTACATTTCTTTAGCTGTTACTCATGCTTCTCGCTCGGTTGTTAGTATTGTGCGGGCATTTCCCGCTCGTGTACTCGGGTATAGATGAGAAGGTTGTACATTGAGGGACATAGTGCCATTGCAAGGTCTGTTTTTTTTCTGTGTGTATTTGCACGATAATGTAGGGCAGCTAGCCATCAAAAAACTATGTAATTATCAGCGGGCTTGGTCCCGTGTTCTTTTGCGCTGTACGGTATCTAGCAGCTGAATAACTTGCCAAACAACGTATTATGCATACCCCTAATACCATTATTCATGCACTCCGGCAACATTCTCTTAATAAACGAACAGCTTAATAAATGAGGAACTCTGCAACGCTGTTTCGAATTTTTTTTTATTTTGTATGCTTCAAGAGCGTATCAAACAAACACATTCAGTACTCAGAGTAGGGGGTCGCATAACGCATCTACCAAAAATTTCTCCACAAGTTACTGCTGATTAGATAACTAAGATACCTCCTTTAATAATTCTTTCCTCGGTCCCGTTCTTCGCTTTCTTTGAGCGCTGGGATTACGTCATTTGAGAGGTTTAGTGGGTATTAGTCAGCGTTCCTCCATTTGTGGAGAACAACGCAATTGATATCCACTTTAAAAGGAATGGCTCAAAAGGAAAGCATAAATGGAAGGTTTATCTGCTGTGACGAGCAAATTCACGACGTACCGCCCCATCCAGGCGACGACTGTTGCTTTTGCAGTGCTTACACACACAATGAGAAGAGTGTAAATGTTTATCGGAAGTGTTCACAGTCCAGTTAGTCGTTTTTAATTGAGCGATAACCGTCCGCTGCAGCCCTTGTTATCAGCCCAGCAAAACTGCCGTCTGCGGAAGTTGTCATCGTAGCCAATTTAAAATGGCGAGTCATCTACCAGAGAAGAACACCCCTTAAAGAAACCCTTCAACACCTTTTCATTCTTATTAAATCCTAAATGACTTAAGAACGTAGTCAACCAACTTATCGAGTATTTCAACCAACGGTCAAAAAGTACTTCAGTCAAAATTGACTGCTGTATTCCAATCAGTAGCTTACACACATGGTCTAAAATCTTCCTCTCTTTCATGGCCATGGCGTTGTTCTCCCGCTCGAACTATGTCTTTTCGGAAATGAAGCGGGGCTTTTTTCTGGCTTGTTTTAGGTTACAGCAATGACGGAACGCATTTCATAGCTGCTTTTTAAAAAGTCATAAAATGAGAGCAGAAACGGAAGGCAGATCTTCTATCACGAGGAAATCAGGCACTGCCACTCGTGCATTGCGGATAAATTAAACCTTCCCAGTTCTTCAAATTGAAGAAGAGAGTGAAAGCGTTTATCCAAAGTGTTTCAGAGTCCGTTTACCTCGAGTCTAGAGAATGACTACTGGAGTGTGAAAAGTGGTGGCGTGGCGATAGGCTCACCGGCCATGAAAATCATCCAAGAAAAACAAGGTACGCTACTTAAACAATCACACGTTGAAGATCCCCAGGTGGTCCAAAAGTAATCCGAAACCCTCCACTACGGCACGCCTCATCATTTATGTGCATCATTTTGTATGTGCAGCAACGCGCCCTCCAATTTTGTGGTCGCTTGGCGACTCATTGTTTCGATCGACGCAGACTGTGGACGAGGTGGGCACGCCGATCACAATTCAAAATTACGTCGTATTTGGCGTGTCTTATTCGGCAAGTCGTATTCGGCAGGTCCTAAAAACTTTCATCGGACAGGCCGCTTTCCGTCATAGAAAATATTTGAACCCAATCTCTTAATCACACAAGGTACCAAAGCAAATTCGGGGTCCTTCAAGCAAACAAACGGTCAGGGCAACATTATTAGAAGGATTTTCCAATTGCACTTATTGTGGGACCAGTGAATTCTTCGCCGCAGCAACAGATACGAGGCCCCATTCTCACCTTCTGAGCTGGCTTTCAGCACTTGAAAAGCATTGAGCCTGAGTACACCAGCTCCATTGAGCCTGAGTGCACCAGGCCGACAACTAAGTAATGCTATCAGTTGTCAGATCGAAAACATGAAGGTAGAATTATGTAGCCGCTTTCATTAGTTTCATCATTTTAACTACAGATTTTGTAGCACGCTATAATTCGGACATGAAGTCATCCAGCGGTGACACACCGTTACATAATTAGGTAGGCTTATTCACTCACCCCAAACCGCCTATCTCCCTCTACCACGCCTGTGAGGATCTAATCTTCCTTGCCCTGCGGTATTTTTCTGTTGTCTTCTTACGTCACCTGAACTGCCTATTGTTTGCGAAGAAGTTGGAAACTTAACATCCGCCATAATAGGAAATTATATATCTTTTGGACACCCACATCGTTTTCTGCCGAGCAAACTTTTTCGTAAGGTTATAACGCCCGCATAACAGAATCAAGGAAGTTCCTTGGTGTCGTTATGAAATACATGTAGCAAAAATGAAAAACAGTACTGAGTGAAACGAGGCCGATAGCGACAATTTTCGCCTTTCGGTTTGTGCAAGACCAGAGGACCGGAGAGGCTACCCTCATGAATACTGAGGCAAAGACCAGAAACCCCAACGTTAACAGTTTTTCTCGCAACTACAGGAGGAGCCGCACGTAAAGAAGAGGGCAGAAAACACACTAAACAGGCTCATAGGAATTTTCTGGCTTTGTGTTCGTTCAATATTGCTTTGCGTGCCAATTTAGCACAAATGCACCAAATACCTCGACGAAATACTGAGCAGTGTAAGTTCCTGCCATGGTACTGTGAACAGCTCAGTCAAAAGACACCTTAAAACTCATATCACACCATTCATGGAGGTTTCCAATCGTCTCTAGCTTTTTGTACCACAATGCAAAACCTTTTGTTTGTTGCCTACTTGAAGTTGACATATTCGCTTTTGTTTCTATCAAACCTAGTACAGGGGTTGTAACGCGCCCAGCAAACCACACAGAAATACAAGTGGGAACATTCTGACATGTATGTTTGAATGCCTAATATTCTCTACCACATTCCCACAAATGAAATGATGTGACGATTACATTTTATATTGTGTACGAAAACGAGGAACGAACCAAAGCTCAGAATCTCAAGTGTCGACAGCTGTATCCTGTCTCCATAGAGAGGATAACAGTGTTAAGAAATCATCTTTCTTACAATGAGAGAAGAAGAATTAGTGCTTAAATCTGTAGTTATAGTGGTCTTCAAATCGAACTATATTAAATTTTTGAACTACTTGTCGAGTGCTAGACGTTCGGTCAACACGTGCTACATGGCGTAAAGGTGCCTTCCGAAGTGCAGTAATTTTATCTATATTATTTTTTGTAGTCAAACTCCAAATGAGGCGGCAGTAGCTTGCGTGAGATTCAAAGAGACCATAGTATAGTGGAATTTTGACATTAACAGGCAGCAATGCTCTCCTGAAGGACAATGCGGCCGCGCGATAGACCGGCGCGACATTAGGATTGTACAGTGCTCAGCGATTGAAACGCGATACTCGCAGCGCGTGGCTGCCGGTGCTTGTTGCGCCACAGGTGAGCGCTTGCGAAAGCGAGCTGGCGCATTGTGGTATACGGTGAGGGTGAGAGCGTTCGTGACGCGTGCTGACTGTATCCGGGAGACAGCCCTTCAGTGTGTGGTTCTTGGCGGCGCCATAGGGTGCTACATGCAATGGCTTCAAACGCTGCACCTGCGTGCCGTACCGCACCGTGCGAAGCTGTGCGAGCTGGCACCGCGCGCGTTATGAAGAATCTGAAGGCGCATTTATCTCGATGTGTTATCGTGGCTCGCACGGCATGCAGGCGCAGCGTTTTGAAGCCATTGCATGTAGCACCCCTATGGCGCCGCCAAGAACCATACACTGAAGGGCTGTCTCCCGGATGTAGTCAGCATGCGTCACGAACGCTCTCACCCTCACCGTATACCACAATGCGTCAGCTCGCTTTCGCAAGCGCTCACCTGTGGCGCAACAAGCACCGGCAGCCACGCGCTCCGAGTATCGCAATTCAATCGCTGAGCACTGTACATGAGTATTTCAACTCAGATTGCCAGGAAGTGTAACTAAAACTACGTTATGTTCGTCAAAAATTTTAATATCCTTGTCAAAGAGCGATATTTTGGGATGTAAGATGAACAGCTTATTTTTAGGCCTGAAAAAGATAGCCTTCGTTTTTAATGGATTTATTTTAATAGAGCTGGAGTCGGACTATTTGTGTAGTTTCTGCAGTGTTATTGCATTGCATTATTAGAAAGTCGGCGTCACTGGCAGTAAAAAGCAGGGTGATGTCGTCTGCAAATATAATGTAATGTAGAGTGAGGTGAATATTCACTACACCAGTAATGTAAATGTTAAAGAATAACGGACCCAGCCCACTACACTGTGGTACAGGGATCCGTACTTGGAGAGACAATGAATTTTGATTGGCTGTACATAAGCATTCAGTTTTCTATTTTAAGTTGGATGTCATCGAACTTAGGGAGCTGCAGCGTAAGCCATAAAACGATAGTTTATTGATTAAAATATCGTGATTAAGGCAATCGAACACTTTTATCAAATCGACGAAAAAGCCAAGAGAAAAAAAGAGTTAATATTTTGGGCTATACGCTCTTTCAGTGCTAAAAGGGCGGTTTCGGAAGGTCCTCCCTCGCTAATACACACATCCATAAAAAAACTAGCCAGCTGATTGATCTATATGATCAGCATCTATTATTTGACAGAGCACACATTTAGTTTAGCCCTCCGTCCTGAGGCACGTTCACGGGATGAACAGTCCAACAACCCTTTAGGATTACATACAGCGGCAACGCATTTTATCCCAGGCAAGAATTCGTCACCACAGTAGGTAATATTTACCAATATTTTTACAATGTAGTGCAAGATGTCCCTAAAGAACACCATTTCGGCACCGTGACAAGAGCAGTGCTGAATCGTCGAACGCACAATGAAAGTCGGGGCTTCCACTAAGAATACGGGAGCTGAATACGACGAACTAGAACAAACCAAATATTGTAGAGGAACCAGGCAGTAACGCCAAAGCTAGCCCGGAATGCGGAACAATGCGCGTTATATTGAAAATCACCGGTACGCAAAAGTTCCTTCTTATGACCACGAACTGGAGTCGTACAATCGCGAATTACCACAGGATTAAAGAAACCATTAACAGGGGCTCAGTTGGATGATGATCAAGTTCAGCCTATATGCATTGAAGACGTCGAATGCTACCATCAAGAAC
The DNA here is from genome assembly GCA_013339765.2 of Haemaphysalis longicornis. Taxonomy (NCBI): domain Eukaryota; kingdom Metazoa; phylum Arthropoda; class Arachnida; order Ixodida; family Ixodidae; genus Haemaphysalis; species Haemaphysalis longicornis. The sequence goes on along the minus strand of CM023452.1, from coordinate 132,354,988 downwards.
ATTAACATACAGTCATATGTATTGTCGCGGAGAGCACAAACATTCTTTAAACACGAATGGGCAAGTTCGTGTAATCTGGCAAAAAAAGCGCTAAGAAATGAGCAAGGAAAGAACGCCCAGCGACAAGCGCTGACTAGGAACTCAGAACTTTTTATTGACCCAGACAATATTAATTCTTCTAGCATTTTATAACTAGCTTGAGAGAATACCTTAGTCGGAAACTCTGGCAACGTGTGTAACAAGCATCCTTATGGTTCGACGTTACAGAACCTCAGCCACCTTACTGTTTTGCGTCGCGTGAAGGAATTCTCAATTAATCAGGATAAATACTGAGAAACACAAGGGCTACAAAAGAGCCACTGTATATGGTAATATAGATAAAGGTCGAATTAGAATGATTTACACAAGTTTCGGGAAGCTTCAGTCATGCTACGATCCTGTTGAAATTTTTACAGTGCGGTGAAATTGCCGCCAGAACAATTTCTGAGTCCTCTCGTGTTTAAGTAACATTTTAACCGTGTCTCTCAAATCCCAGAATTCCTAGGCACTGTATCTCGCCGGTACAGGGAACACTGTATCCTACGACGACAAAGATCATTGCTTCGCATCATTTGTAAAAATCGCTTTGTTCCATGTCTGAGCATCATTTATTTTCAAAGGGCGCAGCCCCTTTGCTGGATAATATAACTGGATAGCGTGTGGCTTCCAGCCGTTGTAAACCTACATGTGAGTGAAAAATTATTACACCGAAGAAATCTCATATTAACACAACTGGTAGTAATTAAAAAATATAAATGTGTACCTGCAATAAACTATTTTATTACTTTACACATTTAAAAATATATGAGTCCTATTAAAATAATTATAAGTCTTAAGTGCTTATGCCAATTCGTTTCAAAACTGCTCCCAGATATTGTATTTTTAAAAAAGAAATTGCAACAACTTTTGTTTTTCCTCACATTTAACCCACAATTCACATTATATAAAATCTTATAAAATTTGCGCGTCAATACTTTTTGCGTTGAGACGTTGTGTTGGCAAATATTAAGTGAAGTAGTTGTAAATACTCTATACATATCCTTGTGTCTTGCACTCGGGCTTTTGTTTGGTGAAGTTGTGTACAGTTAATTTATTTCCCTCATTAGCACACTGCATAAATCATGTGTCCTGTCGGCCCGTCTAGTACCTAACTATAACGGGTATTAGCTGTTAGTATGTTTAATAAATTATCTTTAGCAAGCGCGATGTAGTTCACTGCAAAATATGACTGTCGCTTATAGTGCTAGTCTGCGCTCCATAACAGACTATAATTGCTTGTACTGCAATTTCCGAATCCTCTCGTGTACAATTGTACAAGTTCCTTGTACAAATTATATATTTACTTGTACAATTGTACAAGTTCCAAAATTGTACAAGTACAATTTTGGGTTTTATAACCGCATCTCTCAAATCTGAAAATTTTTCGGCGCTGCCTATTGTCGTTACAGGGAACATAGTATCATACAACCAAGAGCTTTGTTTCGCATCATTTAGAAAACTCGCTTAGTTTCATACACGTGTAGTGAAAAATTATTTCCACAAACCAACCCATATTCGCAAAACTTGCAATTGAAAAACAGAATTGCCTACTAACAAATTCATTTTTAAATTGCTTCAAAAATATTGAACAAAATCCATTGAATTAAATTCGATTTACATTACTTTTTTCACCTTTATGTGTGTGCGAAACCGCATAAATTTTTTTTGAATGTAGTGTATCTTTGCAAAAAAAAATGTAATTATTTTTTTTTCCTACATTGGGAGTGCAATTACTAAGAAAAATAGAACATGTACAAAGATGTACATGCTAACTGTGCACAGCTTCAAATACAAATTACATGAGGTTTACAAGTAAACTGGGAGAATAACTTGCTGCGGTTATGTTACACAGTTTCCTGAGGTTTTTGTGTTTGTGCTTTCTGAACTTGTGTACAGTTCACGTTCTTTATTAGCGCACTACATATATCCTTATATCATGTGTCCCGTCGACCCGTCTAGTACGTAACTACAGCGGAAAGTAGATGTTACCACGTTTAATAAATTATCTTAGTTTAAGAAATTATAAAAAAACATTTTAATAATTTATCTCAGCAAGGACGATGTACTTCACTGTAAAAAAACATGACTGTGTGTTATAGTGCTTCTCTGCGCTCCTTAACAGACCGGTAGCTAGTCCCGACACGGGCAGGCAAATGAACCAAAACAAACGAACTTTTGCGAACACGAGCTATTACTGACGCGCCATTTTGCCTGTTAGACACAGTTATTTTACTTCATTTAGATAACCCTTATTGTTTTTTGCTACACTCTATTTATTTGGGCAAGTAGCAGTATAGATGCTGGTTCATAACATTAGCTATACTGCGAGTTTCAGCCGCTGGAAGAATATTCGTGTACTTAAAATTTATTTCTACCTTAGTAACCGCGCAAAAATTTAAAATTAAATCTCTGAAGAAGCCTAAGATACTCAGAACATTTAGTATTAGGCTTCGTAATTTCAAAAGGAAACGCATGTAAAGACGTTTGCGTGTTTTAAATCTAAATTGACAATATTTGAAAAACTGTAGAACTTTTTATTCCAAACAAGAAAATTATATATTTACTGTTTTTTGAGACCCATAATATAATTTATTCTCTAAAAAATTTCAAACGCGAATAATTCCACTGTCTTTATTCGGCACTAAGCAGTGTGTTTCGTTTTGTAATTGAGGTGCGATTCTGTGGTGTAATGGGGGAGTGTTGATTTTAATTAAACCATAGATTGTTGGGGAGGCGCAACAGGGGCTGACTGTGCACATGGAGTGAAAGGCGTCCTTCGAACTTGTGGGCATTATCCTATCCCTAATCCTTGCAATTAGCAATAATGAACCGAATAGAAGAGTAGAATAACGCACTGTCGCTATTCTCAGTGCTCTCGCGCAGCACAGAACTGCCCTGACGAGAGACTGCCCACAACGGTTTCGAGAGCGAGCCACGACTCTCGCCGCGAGTGTACGTTGTCAATCACTTAACATGAAGCGATACCTTTCATAGTATAGGGGTTTATTACGCGGCCAACCCCGATTACACTGCACTCCGTACCTAGCCCCTAGGGCATACACCCATCAGCGTGTGCCCAGCCCGTAGTCGGGCAGCAGTTTGCGTCCGCCGGCGTGGTCCGGCCGCAACGCTCGCTGACATAGGGGAAGGGGGCTATCTGTGGCCGCTACACATTTCAAGCCACTGGACTCGACCGGGCGGCATCGCCGCTCGTCTGGTGACCTCAGACGGCGCAAGCCGTCACATCGCGAACGCGGGGGCAACCCACCAAGGAGTGGAATATGCCCGCGGAGACTCCCCGGACATCCTGGATAAACCCACTGACAAAATTTAAGGTATGCGCAAATCGACGCGGTGGGTGACGTGACCCACTGAAGTGGGAAACAACGGCCAATGCAAGAAACGGCCAAAAGTGGCCGAAAGGCATTTTGCGTAGCGCGAAATGGCTGCGCGTTCCAAAGGCGGTCTCTCTCGGGGAGTGTCCGTTGCGCATCCGCCGTCGCCCCGTAGGGAGAGAGGGAGGCGCGCGAGGATCGCTCTCGCCCCCACCAAGGAAGGAGGACGTCGCTAGCGCCTCTTCGCCCCGATGGGAGTTGGGCCCCCACATCCCCCTCTCTTTACATAACCCCTGACGGTCGGAAAGCCGGGCATCGGGTACTCGTCCAAAAAAAAACAATGTTAATGTAAGTAAAACAAAGCTTAAACAAACACTGCATTCACACAAACGCTACAAATACTTAAGATATACAAACACACTATGAACAAGGTGCGAAACAAGAACTGTTCACCATAAACCAAACTCTACTCACTTAGTGAGGCAACTTATGTTACGCTATGTACACGAGGTCAGCTAAGGTAGCACTACGTACACAATGTCACATTAACACAGCTGGTACTTCTATTACACAACGTACGGTTAATTTTAATACACTAGGTACACCTAATTAAATGATATACCTGTAATGATATTACCCTACATACACTGGGATGGAAAGAAAACACAGACTACACAGGGTATAAATAATGTTCACGGAGGTTCCCACATTTTTCGGCAATTGGGGATCATAAAGGGGCAAAACGTATTTACTGCAGTCAGCGTTCGTTGGCGTCACATCACGGAGCCACATTTAGCATCGAGTATCTCAATGCAGAGTTCTCGAGGCGCTCAGATAATGGGCGGACACCCAGGAGCCATCTTACCGTTCTGTCGAGCCGTGTCGCCCTGCAAGAATGGGCTAGCAAGGCGAGTGCCGACACCTGCGGGAGGAAACGGGGGTCTGGGACTCCTCTGATTAACGGTGCCCCGCCAGGAGAGCAGCGGCCCGAGCTTCAGCCCACCGAAAGGATGGCGGGATGGGTGTGGAAGGTGGCGCAACGTCAGTACCGCCATTCAAGCGCCCGCATTCTTGGAGACGAAGGGCACCTCCGCGCTCGGTTGTTGGGGTGCCTGGCCGCTGGAAGCCAGCCGAAGTGGTCGCGATGCCGGCGCACCACAAGACTTCGCCCACGCTCCACAAACACTCGCCTCCATCGGGGTGTACAGTTCGGCCGAATGAAGCTGGCCTTGTGGTGTTGTAGGCGAGACTGGAACGCGGGGGTGGTAACAACCACGGGAAGCACACTGGTCCCCCTCGGCAAGCGCGCACACACGTCACATTCATCAAGGTGGCAGAAGCACAAGACTAGACGCGGCGAACGGATGAGGCCTCCGATGAACGCTCGCTCACAGCACAACACACACACACACACACACACACACAACACACACAACACACACACACACACACACCACCACACACACACACACACACACGCACCACGCACACGCGCACGCACACGCACACGCACGCACGCACGCACGCACGCACGCACGCACGCACACACACACACACACACACACACACACACGACACGCACGCACGCACGCACGCACGCACGCACGCACGCACGCACGCACGCACGCACGCACGCACACGCACACGCACACACACACACGCACACACACGCACACGCACACGCACACACACCACACACACCACAGTTCGGGCCGAGAGTACGGAATAATAAAAGTGCGAAAACAGTCCCCTGCACGCCTGACCGGCGGAAAACGTCTTGACGGCCAAGACTTCGCGCTGGACGAACCGACGGGTAGTAAATCACTCACTCCACACCCAAAATGAACACACACACAACAACAAATGAGACAACAAAAGCTACCGCCATACCTTGAAAAATGCTGCTCCCGATCTCCCCTCCCTCGTTGGCGGTGATAGGAAACCAGGAGCGGAGCCGAGGGAAAACGGAGTACAAATGTCCAAAGTAAGGGGGCCATCACCCTCTCTAACCCAACGTTACTGCTCTGACCCACGTCTCGCTGCCGAGGAAACCAAAAACAAAATACAAACTAAACCACCATCAGAATTTCCAAGAACCAAAGGAGGGGCAGTGGCGGCCTAGCAACAGCCCCGACTTCCCCCTCTACGCCCAATGGAACAGCCATGCCTCGTCCGTTTTTTTTTTCTTTTCGTTTTCAACACTAAAATCCTTTTAGGCTGTTCTGCACAGGAAGTCCGTTACTATAGACATAGAAATGCACAATTAATAACCTTGCCTTACAAACAACAATATAAACAGCGTCACGCATGTACACAACGCGCTAAAATTAGCAAAACACCGCAAAGAATTTACACTCTGAAACATGCGTTCTCTCACTTACATAGCGGGCAGGAGGAAGGGTCAAATGGCTCACCAGAAATCTCGGGAGGATTGTTGACAGGATGGTGTACGCGTGGGGGGTTATTAATCGGCTTCGATCGTTACCAGACCAGGCGACTCCGCAAAGGTGATGTCGGCAGAAACGATACAATATAACCGCCCAAACCGTCGTACGTACCGAAAGTGCTCGGGCCACTCCACGGATAAGCCGGGTGCGGTATTGCGACGTGCTCTAGAAATAATCTAGGTGAACAATCTCCACATTGCACATGACTAAGATCATTAGAGGCCAGGTGTCTCCAAAGAATGGGAAACCCATTTGCAAAAACACTAGAACGTCCCACTTCGCACCTGGCAGTGGCACTGAGGCTGATCATTTACAAGATCTTCGAGCCTATCAGACTGTATGGCCAAGGTGAGTCAAGACAATAACGCAACAATACGCATATCTGACTTTTGTGGACTTCCGCCTTTAACGGTTACTCATTGACGGTGG